>JARQOD010000006.1:347090620-347246161 GCA_033576555.1 Oophaga sylvatica
TTCTCCTTCTTGAATAAATATATTTTATTCACTTTGTACAAACTAAGCTAGGGCACTATGCTCAGTAAACGAAGTGCCGTGAAAAAGTATTTGTCAGCTTCCCAATTTCTTTTGTTTTTTCAAATATGCCATTGTTCATTTTTATCAGATCATCAAACTTCTAGAGAGGAGCAGATCTGTTAGATTTCAAATTAGACAATCACATGAATTTTACAGGAAAATTTGATATGCAACAAAGTTATTAAATATTGAATGTTCTTTATTATTCTCCTGGGCCTCTCTTGACCCCATAGCATACTAAATTTAATGTAACAAATAGAAAAATCCTCACGTCACCACTCACTTCTTCTGCCATCCCTGCAGCACACTGTCCCATTCTACATGCGTCTTCTTTTTCCCTTCCCATCACACGGCTCCTCCCATATTGCATATGTTTAGCATATATATACCAACATTCAACAAAAAAATGTGGTTATTTGGTAACCATGAAAGTCAAATTGATGGTAAAATGGTTATCTCATGTAAATAATATTTTTTTGTTAAAAAATCCATATGTGTGCCATGTGCCTTTCCTACAATAGCCTCTACAGTGGAAATGTACAGTAGCATAATATACTGTAGCTGCCATTCAGGTAATGGGCCATTTTTGTAATGTATGGACATGCCCGGTCCATCAGAATAGGAGCTGGAGAAGCCTATTTTTCACATCTATATTTTACTTTAATAGGTCTCATAAACTAAGGTTGTCATTATGTGACAATCCCTATGACTATGCTCATGTGTAAAAGTCCAAATTTATAAGAGTTATACTGTTATTTTTTTAAATTATCCAATAAGATTTATTTTTCTAACTAGACAATTAAAGAAGGACTCCCATCAAAGTTTTTATCTTTTTGATATATTACAATCATCATATTATATGGCACTGAGTACTTACTATTGCTCATTTTGCCTTTCTACACAGTTAAGTCTTCTGTTTTCAATTAGGTCAATGACATCACGTGATTAAATGCTGACTAGCTGAATCCTTCTAAACTCTATGTAAAACAGGGAGTACATTTTTACAGCATTATCATTGGTGCTATATAATATAAGATTGCAATATGTTAAGAGGATACAAACTTTGATGGGAGAGGTTCTTTAAGGTTTCAATCCTTTCAAAGTAGCACAAAGTTAACAGAGTTAGGATCTAATTTTAATGGTATGCAAAAGTAAAGTCTACCTGCTCATGAGTGATCTGAAAGCAAACAATCTTTATACCACTATACAATGTACTGATATCATAAAAGTCAGACTTAAACAAACCAGGAGAACATAAAAAAATGCAATATTAAATAATGCTTATGTTCTGCATTTTTGCTATCACCAAGTTGTCGCAAACAAATAGATTTTTTTTATTGAATGTTTGGAAGAAAGAAGAGAAGTATTGGATCATGGTTTGTTTGTTATTTCCATTTAATATTTTGAGAACAATAACAGCTATGTTATAGAAACTAAAATCATAAAATGTCTAGACTGTAAGTTTACAGTGATGCCTTAAAGTGGATTTGAAATATGTTTCTTTACTGTTACCCTTTCTTTTTACTATTTTGGCTCTAAGCCTATTGGTTATCTTATTTCCCTTTTTTTACTACTCTCCTAATCCATCATGTGGTTTTGTACTAAGGTCCCACAGGACAGATTCCTAAATTGATCTATTTCTCGTGTGTTAAACTCACACCATAGGAGCTTTAGAAGCAGAGGCCAATACATTTCAAAGAGCAGCATCCTTTTGGCCCCTGTCTAAATTAAATCTTCTTTAACCCCTTCACCCCCAAGGGTGGTTTGCACGTTAATGACCGGGACAATTTTTACAATTCTGACCACTGTCTCTTTATGAGGTTATAACTCCGGAACGCTTCAACGGATCTTAGCGATTCTGAGATTGTTTTCTCGTGACATATTGTACTTCACGTTAGTGGTAAAATTTCTTCCATATAACTTGCGTTTATTTTTGAAAAAAACGCAAATATGGCGAAAATTTTGAAAATTTAGCAATTTTCAAACTTTGAATTTTTATTCCCTTAAAACAGAGAAATATGTAACACAAAATAGTTAAGAAATAACATTTCCCACATGTCTACTTTACATCAGCACAATTTTGGAATCAAAATTTTTTTTTGTTAGGAAGTTATAAGGGTTAAAAGTTGACCAGCGATTTCTCATTTTTACAACAAAATTTACAAAGCCATTTTTTTTAGGGACCACCTCACATTTGAAGTCACTTTGAGGGGTCTACATGACAGAAAATACCCAAAAGTGACACCATTCTAAAAACTACACCCCTCAAGGTACTCAAAACCACATTCAAGAAGTTTATTAACCCTTCAGGTGCTTCACAGGAACTAAAGCAACGTGGAAGGAAAAAATGAATATTTAACTTTTTAGCCACAAAAATGATCTTTTACAAACTTTTTTTTATTTTCACAAGGGTAAAAGGAGAAAATGGACAGATAAGGTTGTTATGCAATTTCTCCTGAGTACGCCAATACCCCATATGTGGGGGAAAACCACTGTTTGGGCACACGGCAGAGCTCGTAAGGGAAGGAGCGCCGTTTGACTTTTTCAAACTAAAATTGGCTGGAGTTGAGATTGGACGCCATGTCGCGCTTGGAGAACCTCTGATGCGCCTAAACAGTGGAAACCCCCCACAAGTGACACCATTTTGGAAACTAGACCCCCTAAGGTACTTATCTAGATCTGTTGTGAGCACTTTGAACCCCCAAGTGTTTCACAAAAGTTTATAATGCCTGGGTGTGAAAAAAAAAAAAAAAATTCCACAAAAATGATTTTTTAGTCCTAAATTTTTGAATTTTCCCAAGGAAATTGGACCCCAAAAGTTGTTGTCCAATTTGTCCTGAGTACGCTGATACCCCATATGTGGGGGTGGAAAACTGTTTGGGCGCACGGCAGGGCTTGGAAAGGAAGTAGTAACGTTTTGGAATGCAGACGTTGATGGGGGTCATGTTCCGTTTGCAGTGCCCCAGATGAGCCTAAACAGTGGAAATCCCCCACAAGTGACCCCATTTTGGAAACTAGACCCCCTAAGGAACTTATCTATATCTTTGGTGAGCACTTTGAACCCCAAGTGCTTCATACAAGTTTATAATGCCCGGGCATGAAAATAAAAAATCCTATTTTTTTTCCCACAAAAATTATCTTTTAGTCACTAATTTTTTATTTTCCCAAGGGTATCAGGAGAAATTGGACCACATAAGTTGTTGTCCAATTTGTCCTGAGTACGCTGATGCCCCATATGTGGGGGGGAACCACTGTTTGGGCGCACGGCAGAGCTCGGAAGGGAAGGAGCACCATTTGACTTTTTCCAACCAAAATTGGCTGGAATTGAGATTGGATGCCATGTTGCATTTGGAGAGCCCCTGATGTGCCTAAACAGTGGAAACCCCCACAAATGACCCCATTTGGGAAACTAGACCCCTAAGGAACTTATCTAGATCTTTGGTGAGCAATTTGAACCCTCAAGTGCTTCACACAAGTTTATAACGTAGAGCCGTAAAATTTAAAAATCATATTTTTTCCACAAAAATTATCTTTTCACCCGAATTTTTATTTTTCCAAGGGTAACAAGACTCCAAAAGTTATTGTGCAATTTGTCCTGAGTACACTGATACCCCATATGTGGGGGTATACCACTATTTTGGTGCATGGCAGAGTTTGGAAGGGAAGGAGCGCCGTCTCACTTTTTCAACGCAGAATTGGCTGGACGCCATGTCGTGTTTGGAGAGCTCCTGATCTGCCTAAACAGTGGAAACCCCCCACAAATGACACCATTTTGGAAACTAGACCCCTCAAGGAACTTATCTAGATGTGTGGTGAGAACTTTGAACCCCCAGGTGTTTCACTAAAGTTTATAACGTACAGCCTTAAAATAAAAAATCCTTTTTTTTTTTTTTACAAAAATGATTTTTTCGCCCCCAATATTTTATTTTCACAAGGGTAACAGAAGAAATTGGAACCCAAAGTTGTTGTCCAATTTGTCCTGAGTACGCCGATACCCAATATGTAGGAGAAAACTACTGTATGGGTGCACGTCAGGGCTCGGAAGGGAAGTAGTGACGTTTTGGATTGCAGACTTTGATGGAATGGTCTGGGGGCGTCATGTCGCATTTGGAGAGCCCCTGATGCGCCTAAACAGTGGAAATCCCCAACAAGTGACCCCATTTTGGAAAATAGACCCCACAAGGAACTTATCTAGATGTGTGGTGAGCACTTTGAACCCCGAAGTGCTTCACAGAAGTTTATAACGCACAGCCGTAAAAATAAAAAATCCTTTTTTTTTTTTACAAAAATGATTTTTTCGCCCCCAATATTTTATTTTCACAAGGGTAACAGGAGAAATTGGACCCCAAAAGTTGTTGTCCAATTTGTCCTGAGTACGCTGATACCCAATATGTGGAGAAAAACTACTGTATGGGCGCATGTCAGGGCTCGGAAAGGGAAGTAGTGACGTTTTGGATTGCAGACTTTGATGGAATGGTCTGGGGGCGTCATGTCGCATTTGGAGAGCCCTGATGCGCCTAAACAGTGGAAATCCCCAACAAGTGACCCCATTTTGGAAAATAGACCCACAAGGAACTTATTTAGATGTGTGGTGAGCGCTATGAAGCCCCAAGTGCTTCACAGAAGTTTATAATGTACAGCCGTAAAAACAAAAAAATCTTATTTTTTTTACAAAAATAATATTTTCGCCCCCAGTTTTTTATTTTCCCAAGGGTAACAGAAGAAATAGGACAAATTTCACAATAACTCTTGGGGTCCAGAGTACGCTGATACCCCATATGTGGGGATAAACTACTGTTTGGACGCATGGCAGAGCTCAGAAGTGAAGGAACACCGTTTGACTTTTTCAACGCAGAATTGGCTGGAATTGAGATCAGACGCCATGTCACATTTGGAGAGCCCCTGATGTGCCTAAACAGCGGAAACCCCCCAATTCTAACTCCAACCCTAACCCCAACACACCCCTAACCCTAGTCCCAACCCTAATCCCAACCCTAACCCTAATCCTAACTCTAACCCTAATCCTAACTTTAGCGCCAACCCTAACCCTAACTTTAGCCAAAACCCTAACCCTAACCCTAATGGGAAAATGGAAATAAATACATTTTTTTAATTTTATTATTTTTCCCTAACTAAGGGGGTGATAAAGGGGGGTTTGATTTACTATTTATAGCGGGTTTTTATGATTGGCAGCTGTCACGCTAAAAGACGCTTTTTATTGCAAAAAGTAGTTTTTTGCATCGCCACATTTTGAGAGCTATAATTTTTGCATATTTTGGCCCACAGAGTCATGTGAGGTCTTAATTTTTGCGGGACGAGGTGACGCTTTTATTGGTACCATTTTTGAGCATGTGACATTTTTTGATCGCTTTTTATTTCGCTTTTTGGGAGGTTAGAATGAACAAAAATCAGCAATTCATGAATTTCTTTTGGGTGAGGCGTTTTTATTGTTCCGCGTGTGGTAAAATCGATAAAGCAGTTTTATTCTTCGGGTCAGTACGATTACGGCGATACCTCATTTATATCATTTTTTTATGTTTTGGCGCTTTTATAGAATAAAAACAATTTTATATAAAAAATAATTATTTTTGCATCGCTTTATTCTGCGAGCTATAACTTTTTTATTTTTTTGCTGATGATGCTGTATGACGGCTCGTTTTTTGCGGGACAAGATGACGTTTTAGCGGTACCATGTTTATTTATATCGGTCTTTTTGATCGCGTGTTATTCCACTTTTTGTTCAGCGGTATGATGATAAAGCACTGATTTTTTGCTTCGTTTTTATTTTATTTTTTTAAGGGGTTCACAAAAGGGGTTAACTAGTGGGACAGTTTTATAGGGGGGGTCGTTACGGACGCGGCGATACCATATATGTGTACTTTTATTGTTTTATTTTTTTTATTTACAATAAATAATGAATTTATTGGGGAATATTTTTTTTTTTTTTAATTTTTATTTTGGATTTTTTTTTACACATGTTTATTTTTACTTTTTTTTACTTTTTTACTTTGTCCCAGGGTGGGACATCACTGTATTTCATCAGATCGCTGGTGTGACAGTGTGCACAGCACTCTGTCACACCAGCGATGTGACAGGCAGTGCAGGACGCTTCCTCATGCCTGCTCTCGGCAGGCACTGAGGAAGCCGCCTCCCTCCAGGACCCCAGCGCCATCTTGAATCCGGGTCCTGGGAGGGAGGAAGCCCTCAGAGCAGCGCGATCACATCGCGCTGCTCTGAGGGTCTCAGGGGGGCGCGCAGGGAGCCCCCACCCTGCGCGATCCTCCCCTGTGCCCCCAGTACACCGCGATCATGTTTGATCGCGGTGTGCAAGGGGTTAATGTGCCGGGAGCGGTCCGTGACCGCTCCTGACACACAGTCACGGGTGTCAGCTGTGATAATCAGCTGACACCCGGCGGCGATTAGCTGCGCTCCCCCGGGAGCGCAGCTAATCGCCTATGACGTACTATCCCGTCCATGGTCAGAATGGCACGGGTTTTATGGACGGGATAGTACGTCTAATGTCAGAGAGGGGTTAATTTACTGATGTATTTGAAAAAAGTTAATGTCTGTGTGTGCTTCATATTTGCTCATTTTACAAATTGTAGTTATAAATATATTGTATATCAGTTAAAATTAGCCAAAACTGTACAAATACAAGATAAATTATTCATTCTGCATTGGATAAATGAGAGCCTGTTTATAAAAACAAAATTAACAAAAGATGCACTGTTGAAATCCATGGTATGCCAGGCCAGTTGAGATAAGTTACAGGAGTGATTAGAGAAGCAAAGAATAATTTGGTAAGTAGAGGAACTGAGGTCTCAAAGTATAAGCTCACATATAAAGACCCCTTATTAAAATATAAAACTTTAATAATAATTGGTAAAAAGACAAAAACATAAAGGATACAACACTTTGGCAATGCTAAAATATGAAAATGTTAATACATACTCCTGAATTGCCCCTGTTTTATACCCTTTCCTGAACACCTGCTTAACAGCGGAGGTTGGCACCTTGGAAAGCACCAATGGTGTCCCCACTCCTCAGCATATTTCCATTAATTCCCTAGGATGCCCTCATCAGTGCTGGTTTAAATATCAATATATAATAACCACAAATAGATTGCAGTGTAAAGATTAATGACAAGTACGCTCCGCCAGATACACAATCACACATAAACAAGTAAGAGCAAGAGGGGTCACAAACAGATAGCACTGTGTAGATTTGTGAACTGAAAATGCTCCACCAGATACAAAACCACACATAAGCAAATTGGAGCAAGAGGGGAGAATCATGAGAAAACGGGGAGGAGAATAAATACAGGGATATTAAATAATAGTTAAATAAGATAATCTAGCTTGAAAATACTAATTAGCCCTATTATATCCCAATATCTGGACCCTGCCTAAACAGCAAAGGTTTGCACACTATGTAGGCAAGAATGGCGGCTGTCCCTAAGACACCCTACAACACTGCCCTTGATAACTATATACAGTGTATGCAGTATCAATACTTAAAGTATCATAAATTGTAAGCAGACTAGAAATATCCTTAATTGTAGATGCATTCAGATAGCATGGTCTTGATATTATTGGAAAGCATGAGACCAAACAATAGATTTTATTTTACAAAAAGACTTGGTACTTATCCAGACACATCTCGAGTCATCCGACTTGATGCTTTTCACCTATATGGCTCATCAGGAAGCCTGAAAAGTTGATACTAAATCATGATGTCCGGCTTATTGTGTCTAAAGACTAATGCCCATGTTTAAATAAACAATCTAATAAAGGCCCTCCCCACATGGACTAGATGTTCCTGTCTAAGGGAAAGAATTCACTCATGCATACTGATATTAAGGTTTGTCCCTATATTTTCAAAGCACATGTGCCATGTTGCCTGCCACTAGAAGTCAACAGTGATCCTGTGCAGGTCCAGAAAGCATTGATATAAATGCTCTGAAGCACCATGATGCAAACACGTATGTACACATGACTGGAGCGCTGTGCGTCCGACCTTGGAATGCACATTATATAGGGGGTGATTGCGTGTGACCAGAAGTGTGCATATCAATTAGTAATGCACAGTATTTCTGGTGTAAAGTGCCCATATCTATGGTTGCTTAGAAACACTGAAGGCATGTGTTCCACCCGAGACGCACAGACAAACCTCAGTAAGGCCGCTCATTTCCTGATAAGGTGCTCTATGCCAAAGATAAACCTAATTCATGCAATATTCAGATTCAGTTCATATTAAACAAACCCATATTCATACCAAGACATATACAAAAGACCATATGCAGCATTATGAAATTGGTCAACCTATTATGGACATATGTTAAAGCAGAGTGCATTTAGTCAAAAAAAGGGGGGATAAGGCTAGTTTCATATTTGCGCCGTTTTGCGCAGCGTCTCGTGTGCAAGTGGAAACGCATGCAAAAACACATGCAAACGCAAGACCATGCGCACTCATGTTAAACATAGGGGCGCATGAACGCTTGCGCAGATTCGCTGCGCACAAAAACGCTAATGTGAATCCAGGCGTCTATGCATGTTTTCTCTTAAAACGCATGCGTACGCAAACGCAGGCGTACGCATGTCCTTGCGCACGCCTGTGTTCCCATAGACTGTATTGCTTTGTTTTGACGCATTCTGTGCACAAGCGAACGCATGCGTTCTTTTTACGTCTTTGGACGGACCCAAAAATGCAACAAGATGCGTCGGGCGCGAATAAATGCACATCTTGAAAAAGCACATGCGCATGAAAACACATGCAAACGCAAGACCATGCGCACGCCATGTTAAACATAGGGGCGCATGAACGCTTGCGCAGATGTGCTGCGCACAAAAACGCTAATGTGAAGCCAGCCTAAGACATGTTAGTCAAAATTTGATCCAAAGACATAAAACGATCAAACAATATACTGCATATGATATCCCACAACAGTGTGTGATAGCTATCAGTCCCTACAGAAAGTTGTCATTCACAGAAAACAGGCATTTAATAACTGCTCATTCAGTTCCCTCTGGGCCAAAGGCCAAAGAGTCCATACGAAAGATCTATTCCCTTTCCTTTTAAGCAGACTTTTATTGTGGTTACCCCCTAGGTTGAAGTTTAGCCACCTCCGGAACACAATGACAATTCTTTTAAATTTCCACGATGTACCCTATTTATATGTCTAGCCAGTGGCATGTCACATCTATGTGTTACATCCACCACATAGTCACCCACCCTCCTCCTGAACTCCCTTCTGGTCTTTCCTATGTAGTCCAGGGGTAAGGTGGCCATATATATGAGACCTGCCGTCTTAAAATTAGAGAAATCTCTTTGATAGAAATGTTTACTTCTGGATGAACTCATAAGGATTTGCATGGTCTCATCCATTTGCATGTGTAGCAGTCACTGCACTTAAGAAAGCCACAGATTTTTCTATCAATGAGGATGTCCCGGTGTTTTCTTAATACATCAAACATATGCTCGTGTTGGTTATCAAATGTTCCTATAATATATATGATGCCATCAGACTCTGGTCTCTTACATCTGAGATGGGTTTGGAGAAATTATTCTTTATCTGTTCCTCCCACAAAAGTGTGAACTGAGTTCAGAATGTATTGAGAGAACCCATTCTCCCTGAATCTACTGTTCATACCTGTCGCATGTCTATGAAAGTCATCCATGTTCTAGTATTTCCTTCTTTGCGTCAGGAATTGACCCTTAGGTATTCCTCTTTTTAATGGGAATGGGTGTCCCACCCGAGAAGACTATTGGTACTCATGGGTTTTTTCAATGAGTATGTCTAAGAAGTATAACTGATTGTCATCCAAATCGGATGTAAATATAAGGCCTTCTTCATTAATGTTCAAATCTTGTACGAATGTATTGAGGGTACCCCTTTTCCCTGAAGTTACCGTTCATACCTGTCACTTGTCTATTAAAGTCACCCATGTTTGAGCAATTCCTTCTTAGCCTAAGGAATTGACCCTTATGTATTCCTCTTTTTTATGGGGTGGGGTGTCCCACCTAAAACGACTATTGATACTCATGAGTTTTCAAAAAATTTCTGTCCCCAAAGTGCCATCTTGATCTTTTCTAATGAGTTTGTTTAAGAAGCGTAACTTATTGCCATCCAAATCGGATGTTAAGTTAAGGCTTTCTTCATTAATATTCAAATCTTGTACGAACTGAAAAAATACTCTTTAGGAAGATGTAATCAATAAATCTGTACCATATCCCTATGTGGGGATGCCACCACTTAAATTCATCTCTAAAAATCATGGTTTCCTACCACCACCTCAGGAATAAACTGGAGTAAGGTAGAGCATAGGGGCTCTCCATTGCCATATCCCTGTGTGGTGGAAGTACTCCCATTCTATGCCAGCACACTTCAGTCATTAATCTATACACTGCAATCTACAGGGTGGGCTATTTATATGGATACTCCTAAATAAAATGGGAATGCAAATCAAAAAGGAAAAGGGAGCTAAATGTCATAAAATAACAAGATTTTATTGAGACATATTTAAAACAAGCAGCAGTTAAAAAAAGTAGCATAGAGTGGAGACAGCAAATGCAAAAATAAGCCACTCATTTGTGGTAAGGAAATGTTGATAGCAGAGGTTATAATATTTAGTAAATAGGCCTTAGTAAAAAGAATATCATATAAGTATAAATAGAATGGAAAATATTTCCTGGAATGAGTGCAACAAGCAAAGTCAAAAATTTTTTTCAAAAGAATGCTATAAATTTGCTCATGACTTCCTAGAAATAATTAAATACCAGTGATTCAGTATTAAGTTCTATTGTCCAGACAAAAAACAGGCTCAAACTTACAGTGGCATAATATTAATGACCCAGTGTTTGTTCAAAGGTTCAGGCTTAAGTAAGCAAAAGCATATGAGCAGACTGAAATGTGCAAAACAAATAGTTAAGGCTAATATACATAGAAGGAGATGCTGGTATAAGGAAGACATGTAAAGGAAGTATGTTAGCACATTACCTTCAAATAGTATCGATACCTTCACAGCATAGACAATTGCCTTCAGATACGAGATATATAGCATCTGAAACAATGGATACTGGAAGCCTGTGCTAGCATTTCTTCTGCGGTGTTGCTATCAGTGTGTGAAGAGTGGGAGAAGAGGGTTGCATTGACAATCCAACACAATGGGCAGCACTTTGAACACATTTTATAAGTGGTCATAAACATGTAAATAACTCATGAAAGAATAAAGTTATGTTAAAACCAAGCAGACCATTGTTTTTCTTGTTAAATTCTCAATAAGTTTGATGTGTTACATGACCCTCTTCCCATTAGAAAAAATAAAGTTGGATCCAAAATGGCCTACTTCAAAATAGCTGCCCTGGTCACCACCCATCTTGAAAAGTTTTCCCCTCCCATATAATAATGTGCCGCAAACAGGAAGTTGATATCACCGGCCATTCCCATTTTATTTAGGTGTATCCATATAAATGGCCCACCCTGTATGTGTGGTTACTGTATATTGATATTCAAACTAGCACTGATGAGGGCATACTAGGGAATTAAGGGAAAGTTGCCGAGAAGCGGGGAAGCCATTGTCACATAGTGGCCAGGGTGCTAACCTCAGCTTTTACTCATGTGTTCATGAAAGGGTAAAAAACAAGAGCAATCTAGGAGTATCTACTTATATTTTCAGATTTTAGCATTATCAAAGTGTGTCCTTTATGTTGTTAGTCTTTTTTTAAGCAAATTTTAATAAAGATTTATAGTTTTATATTTTAATTAGGGGTCTTTATATGTGAGGGTGACTAGAGTAGACAGTTGCTGCTTATATGCAGTTGGTGTTATATTACAAAGAAGAAAGAATTCTTTGCAGTATTTGCCATATTGAGTGTGTGCAGAAGAGCGGACCTGCAAGATGGTATCAAGTTCAGCATCACAAGTAACTGTAGCGGCAGTTCCTCACACAACAGACAAGCTGGGGCACCTATAAAGAAAAATTTATTTAAGAAAATGCTTTGACGCTTGCCAGACCTAGAGGTTTTAATGAAGTAATACAGGATCAGCCAGGCTCCAGTACATTTATATAAAAATGCACAAAGCTACAGATTGACCTCGCGTGACCACTTATATACACAGATAGGGATATGAGATAGTGTGTGAGAAGTGACAAAGAAACAAATTGACCCTTGTGTCTCTTATCATATAAACATGGAGGTCTTGTTGACCAATTGCAATGTTTTAAACAAGTATTCTGCAAGTGGATGCCTCTGTCATGTGGTACAGATTAAGAATTTAAAAATTATTCCCGCTAACAATTGTATATGTGTTCATCGTTCAAATCAAGTAAACAGGTTTATTTTCTTAACTACATCTGTCTCTTTCATTGCACAAACAAAGGGTCCCTGTATATGGCAACATGCAGCAGAATATAGTTTGAGATTAAACTGCTTGATAGCTTTTTCACATACCCAGGGACCACTACGCAGAGGCTATGTATTTCCAATCATAGGGATTACGTATGGTATATCTCTACATAGAGACTACATTCCGGACCCCTCGGCATATTCTGTCCCTTTCAAGTATCTAAAGAAACTTTATTTTTCTTAATTGCTGTAAATTATTTGTTCGGTATTATTGAAATGGTGATATTTATTAACGACATTTCAGCGTTTGTCCATCTGGGCTAAGTAGTAAAGCTGACAGATTAGAATTATTTTTAATAATATACTTTGGTTATATTTAGCTACAAGGTATTTCTTTAATTTACCAAACAATAATCTTTTATTTTCCCAGGGAGCTTTTATAGCCAGCCATATTGTACGTTGACAGAACAATTAGGAGAGTGAAAGCCAATAATTATTGTGCTTTTTAGAATTTACTGAAAGATAAAATCACTTGCTCCAGTAGCTTTTGCTTCCACAGTCAAACCAAGGCTAGGAGATATAGTAAAGCAGATATGGAAGTCCAACACTACCAACACTTGGTTAGATGTAGTTTAAAAGTCCATGTAGACTTCCAGTCTTCAGTTTAAATAGACATTTACAGTGTTGTCTTAACTGGGCGTATAATGGGCATCATTCCAAATTACAGCTCAGTTAGTGGCGAGCATTACTTTTAGTCCAGTTCCTCAATAGCATTGTTAATCTTTTTTTTCTCCAATACAAGGGAGTAGTCTCCTAACTTTTTGTCTCTAATTAATGTCACATGATGACAAAATCACAGCCATTGCATTCTATCTCTAAGTACCATTGTTCAGGATAGGTGCTGACTGCTGAAAACTGTTATTTCTTTTCAGATCCATTTAATCACACGGTTGATGAGCACAAAACAACAATTTAAAATATAGGTTGGCTTCAACTCAATGTATAGGTTTAGTTCTGCAGCTCATTTTACAGATTCGCCCGCTTTTCAGACAGTATCTTGTACACTGTGTGTTGTATAAACAAAAGAATAGCAAGGAAAAAAGAATTATGTTTATACAGCAATATATAATAGGAGGAATATAATCAGATAGAAAATCTTTACATTTACCAACAATGGTAACATGCATAAAGACTGTACTTATAACCTGTAGCTGTAAAGCATAAGCTTAAAATCATGCCATATAACTATGATCTTTATTAAAATGAACCTGACCTCTTCTAAATACTTAATAAACCTATATTGAGGGGACACGACTGAAACTAATTTAAAATATTTATTAACATGATAGAAATAAGACAATAACATGACAAATCTCTCAACAGAAAAAATGGATGGTGGACGGCAAATAATTAGATAGTTAGGTATAATGCAAAATCACAATAGCAGCCAAATAGATATTGCACAGAAGGGGTATGGTGCCAAAAATCACAGGTACATTGGAAGGTAAAGGACAAATAAAAAAAATAGCAATGCTATTTAGGTCCCTTGTGAAAGCTGCAGCGAAACGCGCATTGGGCAGAGTGGTCTCAATGGGTAAGCAGCCCTCATTACCATCTGGCATCTTTTACTTTCTAAATTGTGCACTAGTCACTTTAATATTTTACTTCTTTGGTAATTAGTTATGCCAGTGTGTTGTGTGCTTTTTACCAATAGGCTTTTTGTACCTCATCCTTTGTTTTACTGCAGGGGCATGGGTGCAATATTTACTGGTACTTGTTAATTTATTCAGCACTGCTATTGTTTTATTTGTCCACTACCTTCCAATGTACCTGTGATTTTTGGCACCATACCCCTTCTGTGCAATATCTATCTATTTGGCTATTGTGATTTTGTATATACCTAGCTTTCTAATTTTTCTATCTGCCATCCATTTTTTCTGTTGAGAGATTTGTCAAGTCATTGTCTTATTTCTATCATGTTAATAAATATTTAAAATTATTTCAGTCGTGTCCCCTCAATTTAGGTTTATTAATTTTCTTAAAGGTCACACGGCAATTGTTACAGGTGTTTATATACACTGCTCCAAAAAATAAAGGGAACACTAAACAACACAATGCGACTCCAAGTCAATCACACGTCTGTAAAATTAACCTGTCCAGTTATGAAGCAACACGGATAGTTAATCAATTTCTCCTGCTGTTATACAAATGGAAAAACAGGTAGAAATGATAGGCAATTAGAAAGATAACCCCAAAAGGGGTGATTCTGCAGGGGTGACCACAGAGTGCTTCTCATCCTTTTTGGCTGTTCTTTAGGTCACTTTAGCATTTTGTCATATGTCTCACTCCTAGAGGTTACAGTAGCAATCCACAGAAGTTGATCAGGTAGTGCAGCTCATCCAGGATGGCACATCAATGTGAGCTATGGCAAGAAGGGTAGCTGTGTCTGTCAGCACAGTGTCCAGAGCATGGAACAAATACCAGGAGACAGGCCAGTACACCAGGAGATGTGGAGGGGGCCTTAATAGGCCAACAACCAAGCAGTAGGACAACTACCTCCTCCTTTGTGAAAGGAGGAACAGAAGAAGCAGTGCCACAACTATGCAAAATGACCTCCAGCAGGCCACTAAAATCCATGTGTCTGCTTAGACTGTTAGAAACAGACTCCATGAGGGTGTACGAGGGCCTGACGTCCACAAGTGGGTGTTGTGCTTACAGCCAAACACCATGCAGGGCAATTGGCATTTGCCACAGAACACCAGCATTGGCAGATTCGACATTGGTGCTCAGTGCTCTTCACAGATGAGAGCAAGTTCACAGTGAGCACATGTGACAGACGTGACAGTGTCTGAAGACACCGTGGAGAACTTCTGCTGCTTGCAACATCCTCCTGCATGATCGGTTTGGCAGTGGGTCATTAATGGTGTGGGAAGGCATTTCTTTGGAGGGTTGCACAGCCCTCCATGTGCTAGCCAGAGGCACCCTGACTGCCATTAGTTACCGGGATGAGATTTTCAGACCCATTGTGCACTGGGCCCTGAGTTCCTTTTGAAGCATGACAATGCTAGCCATCATGTGTCTTAAGTGTGTCAGCAGTTCCTGCATTATGAGAGCATTGATGCTATAGACTGGCCTGTCCAATCTCCAGACCTGAATCCAATCAAGCACATCTGGGACATCATGTTTCTATCCATCCAGCAAAGTCACGTTGCACCACAGACTGTCCGGTAGTTGACTGATGCTTTAATCTAGGTCTGTGATGAGATCCCTCAGGAAAACATCTGCAGTCTCATCAGGACCATGTGCAGGCATTGTAGGGAGTTCATACAAGAAGCACGTGAAGGCCACACACTACTTAGCATCATTTCCTAGTCTTGAGGAATTTCCACTGAAGTTGGATTAGCCTGTAATTTGATTTTCCACTTTTAACTTTTATTTTGAGTATCATTCCAAATCCAGACCTCTATGGGATATTAATTTTGATTTACGTTGATCATTTTTATTTTTTATTATTCTCAACACATTCCACTATGTAATGAATAAAGATTTGCAACTGGAATATTTCATTTAGTGATATTTCAGATGTGGTATTTTTGTGTTCCTTTTATTTTTTTGAGCAGTGCATTGATCTTTTAAATTCTGCCAAATTGGTGGCCAGTATGCATCAGGCACTGGCTGTATGAACTAAGCCAAGTATATTTGACTCTGATATGCTGTGGCATTTCAAAAAACATACTTTAATAGCTGCCAGGGACAGAGACAATGCTGTAGACCAGGGGTGGGGAACCTCAGGCCCACGGGCCATTTACGTCCCTCGATGACCTGTTATCCGCCCCTGGGCAGATTTTCAGGGACTGCAGTGCTTTGGCAGGGAGCTGCATTTTGATTGCCACCAGCTCATTAATTTCTTCTTGCTCTGTGAGCACACACACGCAGTGTTCATTCTGAACACTGAAGGGAATGCAATGAAAGAGTATGCACTGACACCAGTGCCAGAGTCAACATGTACTTTGTGGGCAAAGTTTGTATGGCCCCCAAAGGATGGTTAAATATTCAAATGGCCCTTGGCAGAAAAAAGATTTTCCACCCCTTCTGTAGACTAATCGAGTGACCTGAATTGACAGGTCTCTACCAGTGTGTGCATATAGTCAGAGACCTGTCAATCCAAGCCTGGCGGGAGAAGTCACAGTGGACCCACCTGTTCAACTAGTCTATGGCATGGTCCCAGTCCCCGGCGGCTAATAAAGTATGTTTTTCCCTGAAACGCAGTGTTTCAGAGTCAAACATACCTAGCTGAATTCATACAGCCAGTGTCTGATATATGCTAACCACGGATTGGCCCACATTTATCATGTGCCAGGTTCTCTTTAAGAACTCATAAATTTAAAAATGTAATCAACAAACATCTAAAAATGATTCCACACAGGGAATAGAATAAGGCACATATACCTGGTCAACTAATATGTACTCACAAGACGTTAGTGTCACACAATAATAGAGATAGTCACTTCAAAAATGGCAGGCTTGCAACAAAGATTAATTGACTAGAGCAAAAACGGCATGAAAGCATAGAATTTGCTTGATAGTAAATTAAACAAAAACTTGTAACAAAAAAACATATAAAAAGGGTATTGTAAGAAACAAATCAACAGCAGGCAATCAGGATGCCCACCTCACCCAACGTGAGTCATGTGACTTGCGGTTCAGCACATTTCTATGTTCAGACATCTTTGTCTGGAACCTACTCATGATCATTGTGTTTTTTTATTCATCCAGGTTTTGATTAGCCATTATGAATGTAAATAACCATCCCTCACATTTCATACCTACCCCGTATGTTGTGTGAAACATGCTTTGGGTAAGGTAACACACCTGTTTCTCTGGCACTGGTCTGTTTCTTACTACTCAGACTTCTTTCATAGACTGCTGTATTTTTGCTGCAGTTTTTGATTGACTTTCTTATTAAGCAAATTTTATACCCCCATGCTGTATTTGCACTTGGCATTTAATCTTGCCAGCCTACCATTTTAAAGGGACTTTGTTTATATTATTGTGTAAGATATGGATCTTGTGATCACATTCTATTTAGCCAGCTATACGTGAACAGAATTTCTGGTTGTCCTACACTCTTTCCTGCATTGATTCATTTTTTTTAAATGTTTTAATGCAGATTTATAACTTTATAAATTCCTAATAAAGGTCACATTATTAGAATTAATTTTGTTACCGGTGATGTTAATTCTTTACATTAATATGTGATGACTGAAAAGCTGTATACATGTTCTAACTGTGATAGTTAAATGGTAGATTTGCAGCATGCTCGGTTTTTTTTAACTCCGCGCAAATTCTATAATTACAAAAAGGTGCTGGATTCCTGGTACTGATCCGGAACATAACACATCTAACATGATAGAGGAAATAAATCATACATGATATCTGCCTTGGGTGCTTCACTAGTATGAATCTTGTGCTGCAGAGAATGGAGATACTTCTTTCTGTAGAGAATGGATTATTCTGTATATCACAGACTAAATCACAGAACACAATGTCAATCAGCTGTTTCTGAGTCCAGCAGGAAATTCTCATATATTAAAAGACGCATGAACTCACATCAGGGACATAATCTTATCTCTTCATGAAGCATTAAAGCAGTCTCATCTGAAATATTCAGTGCAGTTCAAGGTCCTAGTTCATAAAACATATGAGATGGAGTCAGAACAGATACAGAGAAGAGCAAGAAAACTGATAAGGGAATGGAAAAGTTTAGAGGAAAGATTTAAAGAATTACATTTTTTAATCTTGAAAAAAGGTATCAGATGGGTACCATTGTGAATGTATGTATAAATGGACTGTAACTCATAGATTGTTAAAGGTATCAGATATTTACATTTCTATATCATTTAATGACTTTATGCCATTTATATACTTATATAATTTTATGATGTTCGAGCCATTTATACCCCTATAAGACATTTTATGATTTACTTAAATTGGGATGATCTGCAAATCATAAATTGACATATTGGTGAATATTAAATGGCAATGCTAAAATATGACTTTTTTCCCCCCAAATTATCTAAATTGAAAAATTATGTTTCACAAAACATTGCAAGTAAGAATGTGACAATGTTTAAAACTTTTGAATGCTACATTATGTCTTAATATTTGTTTGCATTTATCTTTGTTATATTTCTTAGGACTTTTGCTGAAGGCATAACACATTAACCAATTAGGTAACAATTCTACGATATATAAAAAATAATATAGATAGATAGATAGATAGATAGATAGATAGATAATGATAGATAGATAGATAGATAGATAGATAATAGTGGTAGATCGGCTCACTTGGCTGCATGTGGAGGTAGACACATGTACACTATTTCATTAAGACTCTCACTGTTTTTTTAATGGTGTTGCAAGCCTGTACAGAATTAGCAAAAATAAACAAGGCCTTTCTGACCTAAGGAAAAATAAAACATAACATTCAGCACAGTCCATGGGGTTGCGGGGATCCCCCATTCAGGAAATTCACACATAATGGTTCACATTCCTTCCACATAGCACTAGAATTCCACTCTCCAATTCTATTGAAAAACCTGAATGCCTCAGATGGCTGACTATTTAAACCCCTGACCACAAACTGTGGTGGAGATAAGGTGGACAACCTCCCACTCTCTCTATTGTTGTCCACAAAAACCCAGCCCTTAAAATAGCTGATTAACCCTTCTCAACACATACAGTGTAGGTCCATAATATTTGGACAGAGACAACATTTATCTAATTTTGGTTCTAGACATTACCACAATGAATTTGAAACAAAACAAATCAGATGCAGTTGAAGTTCAGACTTTCAGCTTTCATTTGAGGGTATCCACATTAAAATTGGATGAAGGGTTTAGGAGTTTCAGCTCCTTAACATGTGCCACCCTGTTTTTAAAGGGACCAAAAGTAATTGGACAAATGACTCCAAGGCTATTTCATGGACAGGTGTGGGCAATCCCTTTGTTATGTCATTCTCAATTAAGCAGATGAAAGGGCCGGAGTTGATTTGAGGTGTGGTGTTTGCATTTGGAAGGTTTTGCTGTGAAGGAAACATGTGGTCACAGGAGCTCTCCATGCAGGTGAAACAAGCCATCCTTAAGCTGCAAGAACAGAAAAAAAACCATCCAAGAAATTGCTACAACATTAGAAGTGGCAAAATCTACAATTTGGTACATCCTGAGAAAGAAAGAAAGCACTGGTGAACTCATCAATCCAAAAAGACCTGGGAGCCCACGGAAGACAACAGTGGTGGATGATCGCCGCATACTTTCTTTGGTGAAGAAGAACCCGTTCACAACATCAACTGAAGTCCAGAACACTCTCAGTGAAGTAGGTGTATCTGTCTCTAAGTCAACAGTAAAAGAAGACTCCATGAAAGTAAATACAAAGGGTTCACATCTAGATGCAAACCATTCATCAATTCCAAAAATAGACAGGCCAGAGTTAAATTTGCTGAAAAACACCTCCAGAAGCCAGCTCAGTTCTGGAAAAGTATTCTATGGACAGATGAGACAAAGATCAACCTGTACCAGAATGATGGGAAGCCAAAAGTTTGGAGAAGAAAGGGAACGGCACATGATCCAAGGCACACCACATCCTCTGTAAAACATGGTGGAGGCAACGTGATGGCATGGCAATGCATGGCTTTCAATGGCACTGGGTCACTTGTGTTTATTGATGACATAACAGCAGACAAGAGTAGCCAGATGAATTCTGAAGTGTACGGGATATACTTTCAGCCCAGATTCAGCCAAATGCTGCAAACTTGATTGGACGGCGCTTTATAGTACAGATGGATAATGACCCCAAGCATACAGCCAAAGCTACACAGGAGTTCATGAGTGCAAAAAAGTGGAACATTCTTCAATGGCCAAGTCAATCACCAGATCTTAACCCAATTGAGCATGCATTTCACTTGCTCAAATCCAGACTTAAGAGGGAAAGACCCACAAACAAGCAAGACCTGAAGGCTGTGGCTGTAAAGGCCTGGCAAAGCATTAAGAAGGAGGAAACCCAGCGTTTGGTGATGTCCATGGGTTCCAGACTTAAGGCAGTGATTGCCTCCAAAGGATTCGCCACAAAATTTTGAAAATAAAAATATTTTGTTTGGGTTATGTTTATTTGTCCAATTACTTTTGACCTCCTAAAATGTGGAGTGTTTGTAAAGAAATGTGTACAATTCCTACATTTTCTAACACATATTTTTGTTCAACCCTTCAAATTAAACGTTACAATCTGCACTTGAATTCTGTTGTAGAGGTTTCTCTTCAAATCCAATGTGGTGGCATGCAGAGCCCAACTCGCGAAAATTGTGTCACTGTCCAAATATTTCTGGCCCTGACTGTAGTGTGCTGAAGCAAATTTCTGGGTTCATCTCCCCTCCAGCACTTTGCCAGTGACTTAATATAGAGGCATCACCCAATGTACAAAAATAGAAAAGTATTTAATATCCCACAGTGGCAATGGCAACATTTCACTCCAAATGGAGATCTTTATCTAAGTTGATAAAGGTCCTTTTTTAGACCAAAACATCACCATTTCCACTATGGGCCGTTGAATACTTTTCTATTTTTGTACATTGGAGTACTGACTATTTTTTGTGATATATTGGAGTATTGATCATACCTGAAAGGCTTTACACCCTACTATTTGTTTATTGCTGGTGTTGCACCAATTTTTTTCATTTTAGATATATATGTAGATATATAAACAAGTAAAGGAGCCCTCCAATATGATCCTGGTGGAAAGGCGCAGTTAGACGGCCATATAACACGGGCGAAGATCGAATCACAATGCTTGGACTGGCTAATGGGTCTCCTGACCTGAAAATAACAGCATGTATTTTTAACGCAGCTGTCATACTCGGGTCAGGAGAGCCACCGGCCAGTTCATGCACAGCGATTCAAACGTTGTTTGTGCTATACGGTCATTTGATTGTGCCCAAAAAGTGACTATTTATTTGTCACATCTCCCAAGGAGTAACCTTACCCCCCTGAATCCCATCAGAGCCTTTTTAGCCATATCAATCTCTACCTATCTTTGCATTGACGAGACTACAGTTCCGAAACAACGTGTCTGCAATGGAGTTCTGATTTGCTTTTATCCTAAGTATATTACAAGACTCATTAAAGGGTTGATTGTGACTTGTAGATCGCTACTTCCAATAGGTGGCGCTATAGAGTTACAAGCCCCTTTGTTTGAGAGGCAATTTGCAATATATTATTTAAGTCAGGACTATTTATCCCATTCTCAACACTGGTAAATATCTAGTTTTTTTTAACTGGATTATATGAGAGGGTTTTTTTTAATGTTTTCGTATTTTAAGGTTTGTGTTACATGAAACTGAAAGTTTTCAAAGTTTGCACATACACTGTACTCATATTAGAGCTGCAGTAATATGTTATTTCTTATCTTTCTTTCTATTCTTTGTATATTAATTTCTTACAAACAGCAGCACAATAGTTGGCAGCAAATAATGCCAAAATAAAGACAGATAGCTTGAAAGCATATCTTTTTCTTAGACTCCTCAGGGATTCGCATAGCATAGTAGAAACATACTGCAGCTCAGGAAAAAATGGATTTTATAATTGATCTGTTTATGCAAGCAGCTATAAACAATACAACATTAAAATGTAAAACCTATTGAAGTTAAACAGATTTTTAAAATAACTCTTTATAATGCTTAAAAATCCTTTTGAAAAACACATAAGCAGAAGTATAGGATTTTGTGATGATAAGCATTCAAAAAGGTCTACTAACAATAGCAGTAATGAGAAGTTATCATATTCTGTATCTTTGTATACAATTTTTAAAATGCTCTGGTAGCAATTTTATCTCTATGGGTAATTTTATGTTTTATGTCAGCAGATAATCAGTAATTTTTAGAAAGTTCTGTCCTCTTAAGAAAGTATCTCAATAAATTTGAAATGGGAAATAATGGAATGAAATACTTTGTTTGCTTTGGGTGAACTGGTGACCTTAAGATGCTTTTCTTGTGGATTTCCTGTCATTTCACCTTTAATAAAAACACACATAACATTGGAATTCATATGACAAAGTGACAATGAATAAAATATTTAGTCATCATATGTTCTGAACTGTAGCAGTAGCATCATAAAAAGGTCAACTTATTTCATGAAATATCATTATGCTTATTTAAATCTCCTAAATGTTAGATCTTATAAAAGTAGAGTAACCCTTTAACATATGATGTACAGTATATGGATACAATATATTTCTATATATATATATATTTCTAGTGTCCTCAGCCACCAATTGCATCCCTCACCCGTAGTTTTATAGGTATCTCATTAAAGTAGCGCATGAAAGTTTTTATCTTCTTAATATATTGCAATCATCATATTAAACAGTGCAGCACTGTGCAATTACAATTGCTCATTTTACTTTTCTGCCCAGGAAATTTTTTCTTTTCCATTACACCTACTGAAATCACATGATTAAAAAGTCACTAGCTGTATCCTTCTAAGCTCTATGTAGAAACAGGAGGTCAGTTTTTCTTGTATGAGCATCACTGCAAAACTCCCTGGTAGGGGAAAGGAGGGAGCAGCTGCTTCAGGAGTTGAGGAGGGGAATAATAAATGCAGGGACAAGAGACTTCCTATTTCTGCGTAGAGCATAGAAAAGAGAAGACTGTACAGGGTAGAAAGGCAAAATGAGCAATTGTAAGTACACAGTGCTATGTAATATGGTGATTGCAATATAATAAAGAGGATAACAACTTTGATATGAGAGGTTCTTTAACTTGAAAAAAAAGATCTGTCTCTTGATCTAACCTGAATAAGATCTAAATATTGACCTGAATGTACATTGTATTTGTGGTGCAGGCAATAGGGTTAATCTTACAAGGATGCAATAATTAATGGTATAAAGCATAAGGTCCACCTTGTTTCTACGTACTTTATTTCTTCAATATAAATGGGAATGGATCATTGCACTCCCAACATTTTATCTTCAGACTATGTAACCATTTTTTTTTCATGCTGCCAATAATATTTTCGTTCATTTCATTACTATCTCCATATAATGTGGTAGCTTAGAGATTTGCATGTTCCTTTTACATCCAGAAACTCCGATAATAAAGATACAGGTTATAAGCACTATAGTATCCAGGCAATTTGCCAGAACAAAAACTACATGTTAGTGCAGCGGCTCATTAAAGTCTCACAACATTGGAAATAGACAAGTGAATGGAACCTCTCTTAGGTCTGAGGGGAGCATGGCACACTATAGATGATAGAATCATCAAATGAACGCTTAACGTCAAGTTTAATCATTGTTACTGATTACCTCTATTTGGGAATTCACAAAACACTTTGCAAGTTGAGTAGCTATTTAGCATGCCATTTCTTCCTCAATAATTACAATCCCAGACACAATGCATTCGTTTTTTTTCCTAAATATCTAAAAATGTTTCTAACTCATCCTATTGTTTTCGGTTGTGAGCTATGCGCCGGTCATTGTGTAGAATGCATTATTGGAATCATTGTTTCTGGCTTACTTGTTTCTTTTTTCTCCTTTAGAAATATTTGCCGTGTAGATTTTTGGTTGATTGCTTTTTTTTTCTCATCAACAGATGTCTGCTGTTTTCTGCGCAACCTAATATTAAGGAAAATCAAAATCTGGATTCATGTTTGGATGAATTTTTGATTGCCTTTTTGATATTAAAAAAAATCAGCTGTGCTTCATGAGCAAGTAGTAAGTTCATATGATTTCTATTTTTAGAGGATTATTACTGACTAATTTAAAGATTAAACTGCATGTCCTCCTATTTATAGACATGTCGTGTTTTCTAGATTTGTAAAAAATATTTTTGTAAAGGTTTCTTTTTGTAGTTCATAACCAGAAAAAAATGTTTCTCTTATCTACCTGTACATTGTTTATTCTAAATATGCAACTTGTTAGCATTGTACTCTATTGGCCATCAGTGGAAACAATAGGTTGTAAAGTTATTCACTTTATTTGCTACCTATGGCAAAATTGCAATATGTTTTAGACAAGGTACAGCTTTTGGATTGTTTTTCATACTTCAACATTTTTAACAAACAGGTGAATATGTTTTAAGTTTGTGGGTAAAAATTACGTAGCAGAACAGTAATGCCTTTTATCAATCGAATCTTAAACACATCATAGATATTAAATATAAATAGCATATAGAACATTTAATTTTAGAAATATCTCTTCTCCCAGTGTTTGGAAAATTATTTTACTCATGAGAAGCACTGCCCAAACAAATTCATTTAGAACCTCATGGAGCACTGACTTCAACTCCTCTTCTTCGTCAATCCCTAGATAAAGATTAATGGAAGGAAATAAGACAGAAGGCCTTCAGATAGTGAAGCAATATGAACCATTCAATCCTCCGAAAATAAAAAAAGTATTTTACTCACAAAAAAATTGTCTTAGCGAAACAGCTAAAAAAAATCAATATACAGTATATAGATAAAAAGTCCATAAAAGACTAGGAAAGTCCTTCTGATTACCTCCCATACTCAAGTTCCGCCATGAGCAACTATTGGGCACAGTCTCACTTTCATTCATTCCCATATTAAATGTTCCATTACAAATGGAGTTAATTGACATATTATAAAGAACTAATATACTATATCACTAACGCAATAACTCAAAGTCAGATCTCAATTGCTCAAAATTTGGACTAAATAGTTTTAACTAAAGGTTTCACAGAAGAAAACAATGTCAACAGTAATGGGACTATAGAAGAGTGAAAATCACTTTAATATTTATGAGGGATATTAGAACTTTCTTGTGGTGCTTTAACATGTTGTTTACTCTAACTATAATATTTTTAAGTCACACAAGAAAGGTCCTCCAAAGACTCAGTATAAAAAATATAAACTTTATTCATTGCAAAGATAAAAATAAATATAAGGAGATAAGGTAGACCATATTGAAACTGGAAAACAGCAAAACACTGGATGGACAAAAATACTGGTGGCAAGAAAATTTTCTTGGAGTATATGGCACCTAAGTATTTTATGAGCAAAACCATGTAAGAAATAAAACGCTATCCAAGTTACATAAAATGCTAGTGCAATAACTGAATAGTAATATAATTTACACTGCAATAATTATGCATCAAAAACACAAGCGAAAATATAATATTCCACAAATCCCATAAAGTGTCAGCGCATGAATGGATAACTATATAGTTATACTCACATGGTCAAGATATATGATACAAAATTTGATTGCAAACATTACTGATGCTTCCATAATTAGCCCTCTCTCATAGGGGAAAATAACTTTTTGCTCCCAACGAGAGAAGTGCACTACATAAATAATGATATAAAAATGTAAAGAGAGGGCCAGGAATGGAAGGTTCACATCATAATCAATATAACAAAATCAGAAGCCACACAAGATCATGTTTACCCAAAGTAGGAGACCAACCAGTTTACCCCTTAACACGCGTTTCGATAGAAATCTTCCTCAGAAGGGGGGCATATTAGAACTTTCTTGTGGCGCTTTAACATGTTGTTTACTCTAACTATAATACTCTTTAGAGTCTATTAAACATGTTTTTAAAGGAAACCTGTCATGTGATTCCTGCTGACGAAACAACGAGCAACATAATTCAACGATAGTCTTCATTATTACAAAAAAAATGTTCAACTCTAAAACACTGAAGTGTTTCAAAGTAAAAAACACATGTTGGACTAATAGAACAGAACAAGGTACATGCATAACATGACAGATTCTCTTTAAATCAAGATGAGAAGAACTTTTGAAATTCAAATTCACTGACTTAGACAAGTTTTCTCTCAAAATTTGATTTGCGCTGAATAAAGCTTGTAATTGATCAGACAATGTAAAAGGGGAAGAGGAGAGAGACAGGTGATCCCACTGACAATAAGTGCTTACACTCTACAGAAGAGAGAGGGAACATTGCTGACTAAAAGAAGTTATACTTTGCAAAAGAGAAAGGCAACCTTGATGACCAAAAAAAGTTACATACTGACCATAACAGCTTACACTCTAAAGGAGAGAGAGGACCCTGCTGACCATGAGAGGATACACTCTACCGAAGAGAGAGGGAACCATGTTTACCATACAGTGGCATGTTAAAAGTTTAGGCAACCCTGGTCAAAATTACTGTTATTGTTAACAGTTAAGCAAGGTGAAGATAAAATGATCTCTAAATGGCTGAAAGTTAAAGATTACACATTTTCTTAGTATTTTAGGCAAAAATATGTATATATTGTTTTTTTCTAGTTTAACAATTACAAAAAGGGAAATTGTATAATGCAAAAGTTTAGGTACCCTTGGAGATTTGTGTGCGCATATAAATTTGACCCAGGTTTCAGTCCTTACTTAGCCTGTTAGGCTTATGGCTTGTTCACTATCATCGTTAGGAAAGGCCAGGTGCTGCAAATTTCCCAGCTGTGTGAAAACCAGGCTCCTCTAACCTTATGTCAAACCAGCAGCCATGGGTTCCTCTAAGCAGCTGCCTAACACTCTGAAAATGGTGGAGTCCCACAAAACAGAAAAGTCTATAAGAAGATAGCTTTTTTCTCAGTTCGAAAAGTAATTAACAAATGGCAGTTAACAGGAACAGTGGAGGTCAAGATAAGGTCTGGAAGACCAAGCAAAATCTCAAAGAGAGCTGCTCATAGGATTGTTAAAGAGGCAAATAAATTTCCCTGCTTGACTGCAAAAGAACTTCAGAAAGATTTAGCAGATTCTACAGTTGTGGTACATTGTTCAGAGGCAACTGCACAAATATAGCCTTCATGGAAGAGTCATCAGAAGAAAACCTCTCCTGCATCCTCACCATATAATTCAGTGACAGAATTATGTCACAACATCTAAAAAATCCTGATGCATTTTATAAACAAGTCCTATGGACCGATGAGGTTAAAATAGAATTCTTTAGCCTCATTGATTATGTGCGGAGAAAAAGGGCACAGAATTTCAGGAAAAGAACATCTCGCCAACCATTAATCATGAGGGTAGATGAATCATGCTTTGGTTTGTCTTGTAGCTAGTGTTGAGCATTCCGATACTGAAATATCGGGTATTGGCCGATATTCGTGTATCGGAATTCCAATTCCGAGTTCCGATATTTTTGTCATATCGGATACCGGAATCGGAATGTTCCTGTCACTGTCAGTGTCCATCGGTCGGGTCTGTCAGGAGTCAGCGGCACTTACCTGGCAGAAGATCCCCGGTGGTCACGTCCTGGACTGCTTGATGGCCGCCATTATTTCTCCCTGGAGGCATTTCTGGATATGCACGTCTGCCAGGTAATGCTGCGGCCGTAAAGCAGTCCGATGACGTCACCGCCGGGGAAGCCGGTAAGCAGCTGTGCTGCGTCGGGAAGTCAGGCTCTGCCTGACATTCCGATGTAGCAGAGCTGGATCGTCGTGGGACACTCGTTACTATAGACTGCGTTGGACAGGTGGTATACTGTTGATTTGTTTTTTTTCTTTTTTTCCAGGAGATCGATGGCGTCGCAGGATGAGCGTGTAATAAAATTAATGAAAACTGTGTTGTCTCTTTTATTTCTTTAAAATACTTTTTTCTTGCTGTGTCTTTTTTTTAAACATTTAAAAACTTTGGGATTAATAATGGATCGGTGTCTTATTGACGCCTCTCCATTATTAACCGGGCTTATTGTCACCGATCAATCAACGGTGACATTAAACCCTTATTACCCCACTTGCCACCGCTACAGGGCAAGTGGGA
The DNA here is from genome assembly GCA_033576555.1 of Oophaga sylvatica. NCBI lineage: Eukaryota > Metazoa > Chordata > Amphibia > Anura > Dendrobatidae > Oophaga > Oophaga sylvatica. The sequence continues at coordinate 347,118,794 of JARQOD010000006.1, forward strand.
AGAGCCGGGTAAAGTGCCACAATTGGCGCATCTTTGGATGCGCCATTTGTGGGCTGCTGTAGCCTGGTATTATCAGGCTGTTGAGGGCCAAAATCCATGGGCCTTGACAGTCTTTTAATACCAGGCCACAGCAGTCTGCATTTTACTTGGCTGGTTAACAAAAATAGGGGGACCCCACGCCATTTTTTTTCGAGGGGATCCCCTATTTTTGTTAACCAGCCAAGCTAAGCAGACTGCTGTGGCCTGGTATTATCAGGCTTGCAAGGTCCATGGATAGTGGATCCTTACCAGCCTGAAAAACCAGGCCTCAGCAGTCTGCTTCATCTGGCTGGTTAACAAAAATAGGGGGGACTCCACGCCATTTTTTTCAGGGGATCCCCTATTTTTGTCAACCAGCCAAGATAAGCAGACTGCTATGGCCTGGTATTATCAGGCTGGCAAGGTCCATGATCTTGGCTTCTTAACAGCCTGAAAATCCAGGCCTCAGTACTCTGCTTCATCAGGCTGGTTAACAAAAATAGGGGGACCCCACGCCATTTTTTTTTTCGAGGGGATCCCCTATTTTTGTTAATCAGTTCACTTCAGGTCAGCCGGGATTCCCCCTGATGCTGTGGGTGTCCCTAGCTGACCTGAAGTGAAAGTGGGAAGCAATCAATTAAGCTTTCCACTTCCTCTCCTGTCAGCCAGGAGAGGAGAAGATTCATTCGGGGGTTTACTGTGAGGCTGCAGCATTAGCTGCGGTCCCTGCAGTAAACATTAACCCTTTCTGATGGATTACACCGTGGGACCTGACTGTGCATCGGATAGGTAAGAATAATTTTGCTTTTTTATTTTATTTTTATTACAGGAAATGGTTTTTGCAGTAAAATAAAAGATGGCCAAAAACATGTGTCTTTATTTCATTCATTAAAATGATTTTTAATTAAAGTGTGTGTGTTTTATTTTTATTTCATGCAATAGGATTAATAATTGATAGTTGTCTAATTGACAGCTCTCAATTATTAACCTGGCTTAAGGTCACCTTTCAATAGCAAGGTGGCTTTAACCCCTTATTAACCCATTCGCCACCGCTACAGGGCAATGGGAATAGACGGGCAAAGTGCCAGAAAGGGCGAATCTAATTATAGATTTGCCTTTTCTGGGGTGTCTGGGGGCAGATGTTAGTAGCCAGGGGGGGGGGCAAAAATAATGGTCCCTCTCTGGGCTATTATTATCTGCCCCCACTCGCTGGCTTTGTCTGGTTTGAGAAAATAGGGCGGGAGCCCACGCATTTTTTTTTCAACAATTTTACACCTCATATATATATATATACATGCATTGAATTTGTGACACATATATATATATATATATATATATATATATTTATAGTACATACACTTCTACATAGTATAATAGCCGCTAATTAAATTGCCGGCTTTTGTAAAATACAGAAGCCGACATGAAATGACACATGGTTTACATAGAGTTAACCATGTCATTTCATGTTGTTTGATATATTGTTTTCACTAACAATTACATGACTGTATGTGTGCAAAATTTGACACATGTAGGGTTAATTAAAGGTGTAAATTCGTAGCAAAAAAGTCCGTTTTTTTTACAACGAAATTACACCTTTAATTAACCCCTATAGGTGTGAAATTTTGCACACATACACTCATGTAATTGTTTGTGAAAACCAGATATCAAACTACATGAAAAGACATGGTTAACTCTATGTAAACCATGTGTCATTTCATGTCTGGTGCTTCTGTATTTTCACAAAAGCCGTCATTACCCGGCAATTGAATCAGAGGCTATTTTACTATGTAGAAGTGTATGAACTATAAATATATGTATATATATATGTTAGGGTCTGCGGAACGCACCTAATAGATATAATAGAGAGGTGCGTTCGCAGCCCGGGGTCCAACGTGCAGGCGAAGCCCGCTGCTAATAAGATGGCGAAAGTAGCGAACTCTGTTATCCCGCAGAGTCGCAAAAATAAACGCCGTAGCGCGTTGTGGCAGTAAGTGCGAACTCTGTTAATCCCCGAGTCGCTAACGGGATGCCACAGCGCAATATGGCGATAGGTTCGAACTCACTTAACTTCAGTGAGCCGCAAAGTAAAACGCTAGGGGCTGTCTAGCGTCAAAATCGAACCCTGTTACGTCAAAGAGCCGCTGAGAAAAAGTACCGTGTCCTGTCAGGCTCTCAGGTACACGGATAATTGCTAAGCGAGCATAATACGTGTCATGCGCTAATGTCCTCGCGGGAGTCACCCGCAATCTATGGCGTCTGAACGTCAGACCCTGAATACGGCAATCAAACTCCTCACGGTTATGCCGGTAATCTAGGGCATCTAGGACACCGACCCTGACCAGCTAGCACACCAAACTCCTCACCGATTAAGTCGGTATTCTAGTGGCTTATTTCAGCGGGTCCGTAACCACACACACGCATGACCACACTGGCGCATAGCATACAATGGTTGATATTAGCGCATGTCGGCCCAGCCATGCTACCCTTTTATAGCAACAGCTACAGGACCTTCCAGGAACAAGACCAATGAGAAACCTGTTCCAGAAGACTCGTAGTAACAGGGCCTTCCTGGCGGCCAATAGGAGCTGCTGCAGTACCTGAGCATGTGACCCCTGATCTCCAATGAGAGATCTCACTCTGGGCATGCTCAGAAGGGAAAATGCAGTACTTTGTCCCAAAGACGTCTGCTCCAGCATTGACTACAATAGCAGATCCAGGAAAGGCAGCAACAAGTCACTGCCCAGTAGTGGAGTGGGCAAGACGCCTGGACCGATGCCTCTGCTGAGCAGGCTCCACTGCGGCCGGAGACGAATGGGAGACCGCAGCGGGACGGTTCGAGACTCCCCTTGTGCAGCAGCGGGAAATCGAACCCTAACATTCCCCTACCCCCCCTTCTCTGGGCCTCGCTGCGCTCAAAGGCAGCGATGAGCTGTGGAGCGTGAACATGCTCGGCAGGCTCCCAGGATCTATCCTCAGGCCCATAACCCCCCAATCCACCAAATAAATTTTTTGCCTCGTTCCACCTTGCACCCAACAATGGCGTTCACCTCATGATCATCGGTAGATGAACCCGACGTCCCAGCAGATGACTCGGAAAACCGGGAAATGGCCACGGGTTTCAAGAGGGGCACGTGAAAGGTGTCAGTGATACCAAGGCGAGGCGGAAGGGCTAGCCGGTAAACTACCGGGTTCACCTGCTCAAGAACTTTAAAGGGGCCCAAAAAGCGAGGTGCCAACTTGGTGGACTCTACCCGTAGCCTGATGTTTCGGCAGAAAGCACACTAGGTCACCCGGAGCAAACGTAGGAGCGGGGCGCCGATGGGCATCGGCCGAAGACCTCATCCTCTCTTTGGAGGCCTGAATGGCATCCTGAGTGCGGTCCCAAATGTCCCGTGCCTCCACAGCCCAGTCTTCCACCCTGGAATCGGCGGAAGACGGGGGCATGGCACTGGTCCCCGCGGATGCTGACCGTAGTTCAGGAGGAAGGGGGCTTCGGGGGAGCAGCCAACATTATTTAACAAACTCGCCCACGTAGAAAGATCCCCAATAAACTCCCGGGCAGAGACAAAATGCGAAGATGTAAACCAAGTCATTGGCCCTTCTACCAACCCATTCGCTCGGTTTAAATGAAAGGGGGAGAGATTCAACTCAATGTGAGTAAACACAGCTCCTCCAAAACCGGACGCAAACTGGGGACCCGACACTAACAATTTTTTTGGCATACCGTGTAGGTGGAAAATAGCCAATGAATAATGCTCCAAGGCCCTGAACGGTAACCGGGTAAGGGGACCAAATGCACCATTTTGGGGAAATGGGGGTTATCACCCAGATGAGGTGCAGCCCAAATGGTAAGCCAACCCCAAAATCCATCCCGACCATCTCCCAGGGGCCCGTCTGCCCCCGGTAAAAGGAAAAGTAACCCCCGTGGGCCCTTTTCAGGGGGCTTTTCTTGGCCAGGAACGCATGCCAAAAGATTCCCTCGTCCGGACATAGGGCCAAACCTATGCCCGCCAGCAAATCAATGTCCTCTTTGCCCCAAAAAAGTCCACCACCCGGACGATGTGCCCCAAAAGAGAACCCCCGGTCGCAAATTGATGGGGACAAAAATCTTTCCGGAAGCCGACTCAAGCGAAACGGGGCCACATTCTTACTCTCTGTTTGGGAAAAATCACCGAGGCCCCTCCACCTCCTCAGAGGACACCACAGCGAGACAGAGCACAGCACGAATGTTCTTCTCCCCGAGAAAAATTGGGGGTGCCCCTTTTTCCCCTAAATCCCCCCTACCCCCCCCCCAAACCCCCCCCCCACCCCACCCTTCCACCCCTGGAAAATCGGGGGGGGTGGGGGCAGGTGGGGCGGATGCGGGGACCGGGTTTTCATGGAGTTTCCCGGGCCCTTTAGTCAGTTCCAAGGGGCTTATTTAAAAAACCCCTCAAGCCTTTTTCCACCCCCCCCCCCCTTCCCAAACCCAAATTTCCCCCCCCCTGAGGACAAAATGCCGCAAATTTTCCCCAAGTACCGTTTCCCCCCCCCTTTTCCCAAACCCTTCCTCATTTCTGGGAAAATTTCAATTAAACCCCCCTGAGTAAACCCCCACCTCCCCCCCCCCCAAAAACCCCAAAACCCCCTTTCCCCCCCCGAACCCCCTTTTTTCCCGGGCCCCCAACCCCCCTTAGGGGGAAAAACCCAAATTGGAAAACCCCCCCCAACCCGGTTTTCCCTAACCGAGGTAAATTCCCCCAATCCAACCTTTTATGGGGGGCACCACCCTGGGGGCACCCTTTAACTTTTTTCCAAACCAAAACCCCCCACCCCCCCCCCCCCATCCCCCCACCCCTTTCCCTCCCCCTACAAAATAACCCCCCCGGGCCCCCCCCCCTGGGCCCTTTTCCCCTTCCCCCCCAAAACCCCCCCCCAAAAAAACCCCCTTTACCCCCCCGGCCCCCTTTTACCCCCCACCATTAAATAAAAACCTCCCCCCCCCATTGTCCCCCCCTTTCCCAAAATTTTTCCCCCCCCCCACACCCCCGGCCCATTAAAAAGGGAAACCCCTCCCAAAGTAAACCGCCCCCCCCCCAAAAACCCCAAAAAAACCCCCCCCTTTTCCCCAAACCCATCCCCCTTTAAACCCCCCCAACCCCCGGCCCCCCCAAACCCCCCAAACCTCCTCAAACCCCCGCCCCCCCCCCAAAAAACCCATCCCCCAAGTTCCCCCCAAATAAAATGTTAAATCCCCCCTCTAAAAAACCCCCCGGGCCCATTTTCCCCCAAATCCCCTTTCCCCCCCAAAACCTTTAATAGGTCCCCCCCCCCTTTAAAAACCCCCCCCTCCAAAAACACCCCCCCAAAAACCAACTCCTCAAAATTCCCTTCCCGGTCCCCCCCTTTTTCCCCCGTGCATAGTAACCCTAAAAAATAAATATAATTACAACCCGTGACCCCCCCCCCCTTTAAAAAGCCCCCCCCCAAAACCCCCTCCCCACCCCTACCCCCCCAATAAAAAAGGGTTTAACCAACCTCCCCCCAAATGGACCCAAAAAAATTTTACAAATTAAAAAACCAAATCCTCCTCCCCCCAAAAAGGGACCCCTTTTTTTCCGGGGCCCAAAATTAAAAAAGGGGGGAATAAAATGGTTTTTTAAAATTAAAAACCCCCAAAAGGCCCCAAAACCTTTTTAAAAGAGGGTTTCTTGCCAAACCAAACAGCCGAAAGTTTTGGCAGGATCCAAACCAAAACCCTGAGGGGAGATGAAATACCCGGAATGGAAAAGACCCCTCCCAAAAACCACACCCCTTTAAACCCCAACTCGCAAAAAAGGAATTTGCCCGCAAGGGGTCGAAAAACCCCCACAAACATTTTCTCCGGGGGTTTTCCATATCGGGAAAAAATTTTGGAATTTTCATCCAGAAAGACTACCACAGGGGTTGCAAAGCATGCCCCTTAAAGATGTAAATTTACGAAATTTTGGAAGACGGCTGGAGCATTACAGAGCCCGAAGGGCATCTCAAGATATTCGTAATGTCCATCTCTGGTATTGAACCCGTCTTCCATTCGTCCCCCTCACGGATGCGGATCAGGTTATAGGCACCACAAAGATCCAGCTTAGTAAATACCCTTGCTCCCCGGAGCCTATCAAAGAGCTCAGATATTAGGGGCAAAGGATATTTGTTCTTAACGGTAATGGCGTTAAGACCCCTATAGTCTATACACGGTCGTAATTCTCCATTCTTCTTCTGCACAAAGAAAAATCCTGCCCCTGCTGGTGACACTGACTTCCTAATAAACCCTCTGGCCAGATTTTCCTGGATGTATTGTGACATGATCCCTCTCAGGAAGAGAGAGAGGATACACTCTTCCCCGAGGGGGCTCCGTTCCAGTCAAGAGGTCTGTAGGACAGTCATAAGGGCGATGAGGCGGCAGAGTCTCCGCTGCCTTTTTGGAGAATACGTCTGCGTATGACCGATAAACCTTGGGAAGGGAATCAAGATCTATGGGTATCTCCGTTGTTGAAACCTGAACGTCCTCTCTGAGACATTTGTCTCTGCAATGATCACCCCAACCCAGTATTCTCCCAGAGGACCACTCAATATGGGGAGAGTGGTGGCGAAGCCAGGGTAATCCCAACAAAACCTCATCTATTCCCTCAGGAAGGACAAAAAGGGATATATTCTCCTGATGTGAAGGAGACATAGACAGAGGTAGAGTGACAGTCTGGTGGGTGATTTGTGAGGGCAGGATTGCTCCATTCAACACTCTCACCGATATTGGCTCGGCGAGCGTCACCAGCGGTATGGAATGGCGAGAGGCAAAGGAGGAGGACATAAAATTCCCCTCTGCCCCAGAGTCCACACAAAGCTTGGCGGGAAGGGTGGATGAACCTAGAGAGATTAACCCTCTAAGGAGCATCTTCGGAGCAAAATCCCTCGCGTCTAATGACCCTGCACCCATGGTCACGGAACATGACCGTTTACTTATTCGCTGGGGACATCGGTTGGCATAATGTCCTGACTGCTGACACACTGTACAGACCACGGATACTCGAGTGGTCCGAGACTTAGATCCCACTCGAGTATTCTCCACGGTCTCTGGGGAGTCAGACGCCCGAACGGGAAATTCCAGAGGTTTGGCAAAGGTGGGTGCCAGCCGAAACCTCTGCCTACACTGGGTCCGCTCTAGCCTCCGCTCGTGAAAACGGAGGTCGATGCGGGTAGATATAGAAATGAGTTTCTCCAGTGTGGCAGGAATCTCCCTGGTAGCCAAAGTGTCCTTTACATGGTCTGCCAGTCCTCTCCAGAACACTGGAATAAGAACTTTATCTGGCCACTCTAATTCAGAGGCCAAAGTCCGAAATTGGACTGAGAACTGGCTGACCATGGACAAGCCCTGTGACATTGTCAGCAGTTGGAGTGCCGTATCGTGCGTGACCTGAGGTCCTAAAAAGACCTTTTTCAGAGCCTCCAAAAACCGAGGAGCACTCCGCACCACACGATCGTCACGCTCCCACAGCGGTGTTGCCCACTCCAACGCTCTGCCCGAGAGTAGAGACAGTACAAAACCCACTTGTGCCCGATCCGTGGGGAAACGTGCAGCCAGAAGCTCGAGCTGTATAGAGCACTGACTCACGAATCCCCGACATTGCTTGCTGTCACCGGCAAACTTGTCAGGAAGCGGGAGTTGGGATAATGTAGGGACAGAGGTAGCAGAGGACAAACTGGCTGCAGCCACGCTAGCAGCCTGAACAGCGACTGCGGTAATATCCACAGCTGAGGTTGTGCGCTCAAGAGCCGCCAACCTTCCCTCCAGCTGCTGGATATACTGCCTTAGATGCTGGTCATCTGCCATTTTACTAGCCAGACCCTGGCACTAATATTATGTTAGGGTCTGCGGAACGCACCTAATAGATATAATAGAGAGGTGCGTTCGCAGCCCGGGGTCCACCATGCAGGCGAAGCCCGCTGCTAATAAGATGGGGAAAGTAGCGAACTCTGTTATCCCGCAGAGTCGCTAACGGGATGCCACAGCGCAATATGGCGATAGGTGCGAACTCACTTAACTTCAGTGAGCCGCAAAGTAAAATGCTAGGGCGCTGTCTAGCGTCAAAAGCGAACCCTGTTACGTCACAGAGCCGCTGAGAAAAAGTACCGTGTCCTGTCAGGCTCTCAGGTACACGGATAATTGCAAAGCGAGCATAATACGTGGTCATGCGCTAATGTCCTCGCGGGAGTCACCCGCAATCTATGGCGTCTGAACGCCAGACCCTGAATATGGCAATCAAACTCCTCACCGGTTATGCCGGTAATCTGGGGCATCTAGGACACCGACCCTGACCAGCTAGCACACCAAACTCCTCACCGATTAAGTCGGTATTCTAGTGGCTTATTTCAGCCGGGTCCCTAACCACACACACGCATGACCACACTGGCGCATAGCATACAATGGTTGATATTAGCGCATGGCGGCCCAGCCATGCTACCCTTTTATAGCAACAGCTACAGGACCTTCCAGGAACAAGGACCAATGAGAAACCTGTTCCAGAAGACTCGTAGTAACAGGGCCTTCCTGGCGGGCCAATAGGAGCTGCTGCAGTACCTGAGCATGTGACCCCTGATCTCCAATGAGAGATCTCCCTCTGGGCATGCCCAGAAGGGAAAATGCAGTACTTTGTCCCAAAGACGTCTGCTCCAGCATTGACTACAATAGCAGATCCAGGAAAGGCAGCAACAAGTCACTGCCCAGTAGTGGAGTGGGCAAGACGCCTGGACCGACGCCTCTGCTGAGCAGGCTCCACTGTGGCCGGAGACGAATGGGAGACCGCAGCGGGACGGGTTCGAGACTCCCCTTGTGCAGCAGCGGGAAATCGAACCCTAACATATATATATATGTCACAATGACCTGTATATATATGTATTCTATGTGTGTATATTTAGTGTTTACAAGGAAAGAAAGGGTTTTTTTTAGTTCCGATATTTCTGTCCCATAGACTTGCATTGGATTTCCGGTATCGGAATCGGGTATCGCCGATACCCAATCCGATCCGATACTTCTTGATATCGGGAAGTATCGCTCAACACTACTTGTAGCCAATGGCACAGGGAACATTTCACAGGTTGAGTGTAGTATGAATTCGATGACATTTCAACAAATTCTTGATGCAAACGTAACACCCTCTGTTATGTTTAAAAAAGCTGAAGTTGCAAAGAGGATGGCTTCTGCAAATGGATAATGATTCTAAACACACATCAAAATCCACAATATACTACCTCAAAAGGTGCAATTGGAAGGTTTTACAATGGCCCTCACAGTCCCCTGATCTGAAAATCTGTATTGGTTGATATTTTGGCCAAGCTATGCAAGCTCGCAACCCGCTTCAAGGGTCCTCACGCGTGTGAGTCCTAACACTAAACTTAATAGCAAAGCACAAAAAGAGGACTAAAAATCCTCCAATAATTTAAGAATTAATACAGCAAAAATGGGGTAGTAGCCAACCAGTCAAGCTAAAGCAAACAGCTGGGGGCTGGTATTCTCAGATAATCTGTACTGCCCCACAACGATCCAGATGATTTGGATAGCGGTTGCATCACTCCACCAGCCAGAACACACTGACACAAGAGCGTAATTGCTCCTGCAGTCTATAGTGCTGAGCTGCCATGAATTAGTTTACCGTAGTTCAAAGCTGATGAACACCAGTGACCTCACCTACAGCAAAATTCGCTGTGTGGGAAAGTTCTCATGCAGCTAGCAGTGCCATAAGTGAGGTCACCAGGGTACATCAGGTTTGAATTCTAGTGAACTTTCTCATGGCAGCTCAGCACTAGACACTGCAGGTGCGATTACACTCCTGTTAGTGTGAGCTGGCTGATGTGGGCCTGTATGGAATATCTTCTCATCAGATAGGTAGGCGATATGGTTTTTTATTATGTTTCTTCTTTTCCTGGAGACATGGGCATTAGTGGCTTAGGCGTAAAAGTGAGTATTATGGTTGTTTATTATTTTCTGTTTTTTTTTACAGGTGAAATGGGCTTCAGTGGAATAGGTGTAAAGGTGAGTATAACTGCTTTTTTATTTTTATTTTAAATAAAGGAGTCTGTGTCATTATTTCAATTAAAGGATTTTATTCTGGCTGTGTCTTTTTTAAAATTTAACTTTGGTGATAGTATTGGGGGTCAAGTTCCCGCTTCTGCACAAGGGAAATCTCGAGCCGTCCCTGCTGCGGTCTCCCATCCGTCTCCGGCTGCAGTGGACTCTGCTCAGCTTAGACGTTGGTCCCAGCATCTCGCCCAGTCTAACATTGTGCAGAGGATTACTGCTGCTCCTCCAGGCTCTGCTATTGTAGCCAGTACTAGCTAGCGGTGAGCAGACGTCTTTACGACAAAGTCCTTGCTTTCCCCTTCTGAGCATGCCCAGAGTAAGATCTCTCATTGGAGATCAGGGGTCACATGCTCAGGTACTGCAGCAGCTCCTATTGGTACGCCAGGAAGGTCCTGAAACCACTTGTGTTCTGGAGCAGTTTCCTATTGGTCCTTATCTGGCAGGTCCTTTAGTTGCTACTATAAAAGGGTGGCATGGTCGTTCCACCATGCGCTAGTATCAATCACATTATGTGCTTTGCGCCAGGGTGATCTTGCATGCATGTGTTAGGGCTCGGCTGAAATAAGCCCCTAGAATACCAGCTTCTCCGGTGAGGAGATTGTCTGATTGCGTTGCTGATTGCGTTGCTGTGGACTGCTGTCCGCACAGCAGTTGTCTGTGCATACCTGTGGAGTTAACAGGACACAGTCCATATCTCTGCGTTTCTACCTTAGCGACTCTGTGGCTTAACAGAGTTTGCTTATACCGCCATATAGGGCCACAGTGTCCATAGTTGCGACTCTGTGAAGTAACAGAGTTCGCCATTCCGCCATCCTACTAGCAGCAGGCTCTGCCTGCACGGTGGCCCCCGGGCTGCGAACGCACTTATTATTTATATTTATTTTGTGCGTTCCGCCAGCCCTAACAGGGTGTCTCATAGAAGCCTCTCCATTACTAACCTGTGGGCTTGATGTAAGCAGCTGTAAAACAGCTGACATTAACCTCACAAATATTACCCCAGTTGCCAAAGCACCAAGGCAAATGGGAAGAGCCAGGGAAAGCAATAATAGATGTTCCTTATTGAAGTGGCTTTGGGCTGCTATTTTTAGGCTGTGGGGGCAATATCCATGGCCTCTTTGCCAGTCTAAGAATACTAACCCCTGCTGTTTGCTTTACCTTAGTTGGTTGTAAAAAATTGTGGTGTTTGCATGCCGGTTTTTAAAAATTATTTAATTAATAATTCAATAAAATTACTTAGGACCCCTCTAACCTTGGTAACCAACCAGGATAAAGCTGACAACTGATGGTTGATGAGTTTTGTCTGCACTGGTTGGAGACTCCACATCATTTTTTAATTATTTCTTTATATCGCACAGTTGCCAGCTGATGAATACTTTCATCTGTGGTGCCTGCTCTCACTCTTATCAAAGGCAGCAGGCATAGGGACTGATGGGAGAGTACTTTCTCATCAGCTGACACTGGTGACTGGAAGTAACCTTTTTACTGTCGGTAACAGCTGCTGTCTCATGCTGTCATCTCACAGCATGAGAAATGCAGCTCTTTGACTGGTGGTAGTGATCTTACCGCTGATCAGAGCTTGTGTTTGCTGTGCTGTCATGCAGATGACAGCTTGGCAAACAATGGATGTTCGGGCCCCCAGTTCACCTGAATGGGGTCCGGCTTCGGTACCTGACTCAAATTTTTTTTAGATGTTCATCTGAATCCCGAGTACCCGAACATCCAGGGGTTCACCCATCACTACACACAAGAAAATATACATATATTTACACACATTTACACATATAGTTATTGGGAAATGGATAGGTACATCAGGATCATGCTGCTCCATTTAACAGTGATTTGTAGACACCAGAGCTGTGACTTTTTCTCTCTATTTCCTGATTAGTGCTCAGAGGGGAATAAGAGAATCTCTCAGTGGGCCTCTGAACAGTAGTGGGCCTCCCAACACCCTATATGAGCAGTAGTTGACACAATACGCTTGATAAATTAAGTAATTATGATGAAGGCAGATTCTCATCATTTGTTTAAAAAATCACCAAATTGTTATTATATATCAGAATAGGTAAATATGTCAATTTCCATCATTGAATATTTGCATGTAGCTGAACAGTAGGCCCTCGAAGTAATTGGTGGGTGTTTCGCATCCCAGTTCGACACGGATATAACTGAACTGTTGCTTGCTCCCATATGTTAGGCCAAGTAATCATTCTAGTAATCATCAGTTAAAATGGATCAAGCAGCGTTCTGTTAACAAAATAGTTGTGCAAACACAACTTTTTTGTCCTACTGAAACTGAAAAAACTGATTTCAACTGGATCCCTTTTTTTATCATTGAAGTCTATGGAAAATAGATCCGTTAAATAGTCATCCGTTTCTTTCCCATTTGGAAAGGATCCATTTTTTGCTTACTGGATCAGTTTTAAATGAATGATTACTTGAAAGTTTATGGGGCACAAGGCCCAATAGCTATCCCCAAACTAGAACATTTTGGTATATACAAATAAACAACACAGGACACTTCTTAACCCCTTAATGTCCACTGACGTGCACAGTCCGTCATGGCAAGGTGCCAGTTCCGGCACCAGGACGGACTATGCACGTCATGCCTTTGATCTACCACTGCGTGTAAACACGCAGTGGTAGATCAGTGTCGACAGCTGTCACAGACAGCTGACAGGCACGGCAAGCGGTGCGGGGACCTTTGCCGTCGGTCCCCGCACCCACAGCGCTGTGATTGGTCAGTCAATCTGACTGACCAAACACAGCAGCGATCGTGCAGGAGAAGCTGAAATTTCAGCTTCCCCAGCGCGATCAGTGCAGGAGCCGGCGCTGCAGTGGCCAGGCTTCCTGCACTGACAGCCAGGAGCGGAGCCCCCACCGCCCCTGGCTGTTAACCCCCTGACTGCTGCAATCCAGCGCGATCGCAGAGCTCAGGGGGGAGGCAGAGGGTCGGGAGCTCCCTCTGCCTCAGATCGGCGCCCTGCAATGTATTTGCAGGGGCCGATCTCTGCCTTGATGACCCGGGGGTTGTCATGACAACCTCCGGGTCATCTACCTACGGGAAGCTGCTGTGATCATGTCACAGCAGCTTTCATCATAGGTACAATGCATTGCAATGCTGGAGCATTGCAATGCATTGTAACTGCAATAAAAAATAAAAAAAAGTGAAAGTCCCATAAAGGGACAAGTTAAAAAAAATCATTTTTTAAAAAAAATTGTAAAAAAAATATTAAAAAATAATTTAAAAAAAATCCCCTAAAAAATACACATTTTTATGTAATAAAAAAAATAAAAAACAAAAAAAATACACATGTTAGGTATCGCCACGTCCGTAAAAATCCCATCTATAAAAGCGTAACCCTAGTTAACCCCTTCAGTGAAAGCCGTAAAAAAAAAAAAAAAGTAGTAAATTATACTTTTTCCAAGCGGTATCATCATACCGCTTGGAAAAAGTGCAATAACACGCGATCAAAAAGTCAGATATAGATAAGCATGGTACCGCTGAAAACGTCATCTTGTCCCGCAAAAAACAAGCCGCTATACAGCATCATCAGCGAAAAAATAAAAAAGTTATAGCTCGCGGAATAAACTGATGCAAAAATAATTATTTTTTCTATAAAATTTTTTATTGTGTAAAAACCGCCAAAACATAAAAAAAAATATATAAATGAGGTATCGCTGTAATCGTAGTGACCCGAAGAATGAAGCTGCTTTATCAATTTTACCACACGCGGAACGGAGGGAAAAAAAAAAAAACCAATTCCTGAATTGCTGGTTTTTGTTCATTCTGCTTCCACAAAAATTGGAATAGGAAGCGATCAAAAAACGTTATGTGCCCGAATATGGTACCAATAAATACGTCAGCTCGTCCCGCAAAAAATCAGCTGTCGGCCGAAATATGGAAAAATTATAGCTCTCAAAATACGGCGATGCAAAAATTTCTTACAAAAAATTATTCCAAAAAAAAGCGTCTTTTTAAGTGTGACAAAGCTAAAACATGAAAAAAAAGGTTTAAATCTGGTATCGCCGTAATCGTCACCGACCGAGGAAAAGTCGCTAATCATAATACCGCACGAGGAAGCGTAAAAAAAAAACCAATTCTTCACGACATTGTGCTAGTCGAGTAATATATGTTCATTGTTCCGTCTCAGACAAAAATGGCAAAATAGCGTCCTGTTACCCAGAAAAATGTAAAAAATTGGTGCAAAAAATCATTTTGTGGAAAAAAAATGATTTTTTTATAGATTCAACGATCTTACGATTATAAACTTCGTAGAAGCCTTGGGTTAAGTGCTGACCACAACATCTAAATAAGTTACCTTGGGGGTTAGTTGCCAAATGGGTCATTTCGGGGGTTTTACTGTTAGGCACATCAGGGCTACCCACGAGGACATGACACACAAGAACCATTCCATCAATAGTATCTTGTTAAAAACGTGCCCTTCCCAAAGATCTGCCATGGCATCACAATAGTGGTTCCCCCCCACATTTGGGATATCAGCATACTCAGGACAAATGCACAATAGCTTTTGGGGTCCTATTTCTCCTGTTACCCTTAGAAAAATAAAAATTTGGGGGCAAAGAGGTCATTTTTGTGGAAAAAAATATGATTTTTTTATTTTCACGGCTCTACGTTATAAACTTCTGTGAAGCCCTTGGGGGTTCAAAGTGCTAAACACACATCTAATAAGTTCCTTGGGGGGTCTAGTTTGCAAAATAGGGTCATTTGTGTGGGGTTTCTACTGTTTAGGCACATCAGGGGCTCTCCAAGCGCGACATGACACCCGCAGACCATCCATAAATCGCATTAAACGTCCCTCCTTCGACTCTGCACAGTCAATGGGTTCCCCAATTGGATATCGAACAGGAAAATTGCCATGCTTTGGGTCCTTTCTCCTTTACTTAAAATAAATTTGGGCAAATTTGGGAAAATTTTTTTTCCGTCTGTATAACCTGTAAGCTTGGGTTCAGTGCTAACACATTAAAGTTCTTGGGGTCTATTCAAAGGTCACTTTGGGTTTCTCTGTTGCACATAGGTCTCAAGGACATGACACGGACTCATCAAGCGCATTGAAAGGCTCTCCTTTCGAGCTTGCATGCTAAATAGTGGTTACCCACATAGGTATCACATACTAGAATTGCCATAACTTGGGTCCTGTTAGCCTTTGGAAAATAACAATTGGGGGTGGAAAGATCATTTTTGTGGAAAAGATATGATTTTTTTATTTTACTGCTCTACGTTATAACCTTCTGTGAAGCCCTTGGGGGTTCAAAGCTCTCACCACACATCTAGATAAGTTCCTTGGGGGGTCTAGTTTCCAAAATGGGGTCACTTGTGTGGGGTTTCCACTGTTTAGGCACACAGGGGCTCTCCAAATACGACATGGCGTCCAATCTCAATTCCAGCCAAAAAAGTCAAATGGCGCTGCTTCCCTTCCGAGCTCTGCCATGCGCCCAAATAGTGGTTTACCCACACATATGGGGTATCAGCGTACTCAGGACTAATTGCACAATAACTTTTGGGGTCCTTTTGTCCTTTGGAAAATAAAAATTGGGATGAAAAGATCATTTTTGTGGAAAAAATATGATTTTTTAATTTACGGCTCTACGTTATAACCTTCTGTGAAGCGCTTGGGGGTTAAAAGCTCTCACAACACATTTAGGTAAGTTCCTTGGGGGGTCTAGTTTCCAAAATGGGGTCACTTGTGGGGGTTTCCACTGTTTAGGCACACAGGGGCTCTCCAAATGCGACATGGCGTCCAATCTCAATTCCAGCCAAAAAAGTCAAATGGCGCTGCTTCCCTTCCGAGCTCTGCCATGCGCCCAAATAGTGGTTTACCCCCACATATGGGGTATAAGCGTACTCAGGACTAATTGCACAATAACTTTTGGGGTCCTTTTATCCTTTGGAAAATAAAAATTGGGATGAAAAGATCATTTTTGTGGAAAAAATATGATTTTTAATTTTACGGCTCTACGTTATAACCTTCTGTGAAGCGCTTGGGGTTAAAAGCTCTCACAACATATTTAGATAAGTTCCTTGGGGGGTCCAGTTTCCAAAATGGGGTCACTTGTGGGGGTTTCCACTGTTTAGGCACACAGGGACTCTCCAAATGCGACATGGCGTCCAATCTCAATTCCAGCCAAAAAAGTCAAATGGCGCTGCTTCCCTTCCGAGCTCTGCCATGCGCCCAAATAGTTGTTTACCCCCACACATGGGGTATCGGTGTACTGAGGAGAAATTGTACAACAAATATTGTGGTTCATTTTCTCCTGATACCCTTGACAAAATTTAAAAAATTGTGTCGAAAGAAAAATTTCGGGAAAAAAAGATAAATGTTCATTTTTTCCTTCCACATTGCTTCAATTCTTGTGAAGTACCTAAAGGGTTAATAAACTTCTTGAATGTGGCTTTGAACACGTTGAGGGGTGCAGTTTTTAGAATGGTGTCACTTTTGGGTATTTTCTGTCATATTGACCCCTCAAATTCACTTCAAATGTGAGGTGGTCCCTAAAAAAAATGGTTTTGTAAATTTTGTTGGAAAAATGAGAAATCACTGGTCAACTTTTAACACTTATAACTTACTAACAAAAAAAAATGTTGGTTCCAAAATTGTGCTGATGTAAAGTAGACATGTGGGAAATGTTATATATTAACTAATTTTTGTGACATATCTCTCTGATTTAATGGCATAAAAATTAAAAGTTTGAAAATTGCAAAATTTTCAAAATTTTTGCCATATTTCCGTTTTTTTCATAAATAAACGCAAGTTATATTGAAGAAATTTTACCACTATCATGAAGTACAATATGTCACGAGAAAACAAACTCAGAATCGCCAAGATCCGTAGAAGCGTTGCAGAGTTATAACCTCATAAAGAGACAGTGGTCAGAATTGTAAAAATTGGCCTGGTCTTTAACCTACAAAATGGCTTGGTCATTAAGGGGTTAATGGCAAAAACAATGGCCGAAGTGCTTTATTATGAGATTACATAAACAATATATAAATGTAATTAAAATAGTAAACCATGAATAAATTAATTTAATAAGAATAAGTTAATATTTTCTTACCTTCAAGAAACAATTGACCCAACCTAAAGGGGTGATTTTAACCAAGGAGACTTTACTTCAATAAGAACAATCCACCTGATACCATCAGGCGACTATTCTCACTAATATTGCACCTCGACAAATCCGTGAAGATCAATGACATCCACAGGAAGAAGTGCAGGTGCCAGTTTCTCCACAGCTGGATGAGGCAGCTGACTGAAAACAGCTGTTTATATAGGTCACTTTCACGCCCTTTTTCAACTGACCAATCACCAAAGGTCACACAAGGTGGAAGAAACCATTCACAACCATTTTCCTTGTTGCTGAAATACATTACTAAGACAAACACAAATATGAAAAAGTTATTAACAGTCCTCAAAATTATAATAACACCATCTTTATGTTACTAACATACCCCAAAATCCCCTAATTAGATATACACGTTTAACCAAATTTATTACAAGAACAACAAATTAAATGAGGGAAGGAAGGACCTGTGCCCCATGTCCACCCTCTGCTAGTGCTAATGGGGTTTCTCACATGTCCAGAAGTATATAATAAATAATTATTTTTCTACCTCCAATAAGCATAAAATGGATCTTTTTCAAATGGAAGAAAAACAGATGGCTATTCAACAGATCTGTTTCCTATAGACTTCAATGTAAAAAAAAAAACAGATCCAGTTGAAATCAGTGTCTGCACAACTTTTTTCGACAGATTGCTGCTGGATCAGTTCTATAGGATGAGCAACTTTCATCCAATATTGTCCTTTCACCATGAGATACCAGACAGCATTAATTACAGACTGCACGAACAACCCACGAAGAGCTGAAAGAGTGAGGCAGAGAAGGAGTGAGGGTATTTTCACCATATTTGAGTATGTACCAGTATGAGGATATAACACAAGGCTTTTTTCACTGATCATTATCTTATTTAGTACTTTTTTAATTGTATTTTCCTTTTCTAAATATAGCTGTAAGAGCTTGGCCCTGCCATCACCATTGCACTTCTTTAACAGTAGTGGTTGTGCATGCACTATTACATATTATAAGTACAATGTGAAATACCTACATAAAATGGCAGCTCCCTTTAATTATGAATCATACAGCCAGACAATGTGGAATTCAATATTCCAGTAGCTGTAAGGATCATGCAATATGCAGTGAAATTTCTGCACATTTATAATCTGCATTTCAAATTTTCAAGTTTATAAGTGAACTGGGATTTCACAGATAAGAATGAGGACGTACAGTGAATGTATAATATTAACATGAAACTTTCCATTTAAAGCAATTTAATCTATTTTTTGTGCATGTTTGTTTCTTAGCCATCATGTGTGCTTGACTGGGCATCCTTTGGCATCCGGTAATGCACTAGAAGAAATTGTGATTGTCAATTGTAATTTAAATGCAGGGATTTAAATCTAAAGTTTGCTTTATTAAATGTAACAAATTTTGTCTTTTAAAAGGAGAAAGTGATTTAAAAGACTCTTGCTTTGAGCAGCTTTTAGCGTCTAAAAATTAAACGTCAGATTTTCCCAAATCAAATTTAAACCGAGATTGTTCTCCATTTTAATATCAGATGAGAACATTGAAGATGACATTTTTGATATTGTTTATAAAACATCTGTTGGGATGACATGTCAACTTGTGAGTTTGTGTCAGATTTTTGTTTTCCTGTATTCTCTGTTGACAGATGTCACCATGATGACATGCAAATCCATTACCCATAATATTCACCTGCTATGTAGTAGGTATTTTTTTTAATCTACAACTCAAGTCAATGTGCATATAGTGCACATTTTCAGCCTTTACTTTATTGGATTTATTTTCCTTTGAGGTAACTTTTTCTCTATTGTAATCTTTTTTTTAAGAGTACAGATGAGTCAAATCTTAGTTTGGCAGTGATGCTTTGTTGAACAACTCATTTCAATCATATTACAATATGTATGATTTTCTAAGGGTAGGGTACAACAGAGCAACGAAGGAGCATGTGTCACTTGGCCACCATGATTGAGTGTTTGTTGAAAATTGCCACTTGACACTCATAAGAATAAACCTGTCAATACACAATGAAAAATTATTATTTTTTGTGTTCTATCACATCATAGCCACACCACAAGCCCTTTTTTGCGTGATGGCTTCTATGTGGGTTCTAAACAATGTGTATCTCCACTTTTTCTGTAAAAAGTTACCATCTTGTCAATAACTGCATCACTCCCTACATCAATATGGTAGAAATCATGGGTAATGTTCAGAATCTGTCTACCTTAAAATCGTAACTATAGATCAGGTTTTTTTTCATTAATCAAAAGTAGAAGGAAAGTAAAATGGTGACAAAATTACAGTCAGAGGGAAAACAAAAACAGAAAGGTGCAAGAAAGAAACTGTTAAGACTTCTAATACAGGGGAAAGGGAAATGCGAAATGCAGGATACAGGTCAGATAAATGTCTAAAGGGTATGCCACACTAAGCGAGATCGCAAACGAGATCGCAATTGCGTCACCATTTATGACGCAGTAGCGATCTCGTTAGCGACTTAACTGTGTGTGACATGTAGCAACGATGTGGCCCCTGCTGAGATGTCGCTGATCGCTTTTGAACGTTCTGAGCCGTTTCTTGGTCGTTGGTGTCCCGCTGGTGAGCCTGAATCGCTGAGTGTGACACCCTTTATGAATGACTTCACCAGCGTCGCAGGTGGGACTAGGTTTTCCCAACGACCGCAGAGGTCGTTATACAGATTGCTGATGAATTGTGTTTGGAAACACAAATCGCTGATGAGTTGTGTTTGGAATCTAAACAGCTAAGTCGCTAACGAGATCGCTACTGCATCATAAATGGTGACGCAGTAGCGATCTCGTTAGCGATCTCGCTTAGTGTGGCATACCCTTAAAAAAAGTGTAATTACTAGTGATGAGCAAGTATACTCGTTGCTCGGGTTTCCCCGAACATGCTCGGGTGGTCTCCGAGTATATAGAAGTACTTGAAGATTTAGGTTCTGTTGCCGTAGCTGCATGATTTGTGGCTATTTGACAGCCTGAATACATGTGTGAATTCCCTAACAAACAGGCAATCCCCACATGTATTCAGGCTGTCAAGTAGCCGCAAATCATGCAGCTGCGGCAACAGAAACTAAATCTCTAAGCACTTCCAAATACTCAGAGACCACCCGAGCATGCTTGGGAAAACGTGAGCAATGAGCATACTCGCTCATCAATAGTAATTACTAATGTAAACACACAGCTGAAAAATCTCTTGGAAATGCTGTTACTATTTCAGAATTCAATGAAGGAAGACAGAGATCCAGCTCAAAGATCAGCGAATAGTGTTGAGCGATACGATACTGCAAATATCGGGTATCGGCCGATATTAGCTCTATCGGCCTTTCGATACTTCGTTTCGATATTTTCGTCTTATCGGATACCGGAATCGGAAGTTCCCATAATTCTTTGCGAGGCAATGTGATTTTAGTCAGCCAATGAGGAATCCTAAGAAGTGTGGGCACATCCTGTACTGCTGCGGTCATGTTAACTAATGGCATAGCTGTGATTGGATGCTGAATGATTTCAGAATGCACTATAAAAGGCGCCTCCGCCATTTTAGCGTCACTGTGCTGTGAATTCAGTAAGGGACAGAACGCTGCTGTGCTGACTCTGAGGGACAGTTAGAGATTGCGATTTAGTGTACTGTGCTGTAGGCAGGCTAGCACCAACCGCTGTGTAAAGCTTCCTTTTGCCTGCAGTGTTGTTTTAACAGCTCTGCAAGGTGTGTGTGAGTGCAGGTGACGCTGCAGTTTGCTCTGCATGCAACGCTGTCTGTAGGCATCTGCACATGTCACTCACAGACTCTTTTTTTTTTCCTTCAGTGTAATTCTTGCAGCTCCATGCAATTTAACTATTAGTGTGACGCGCTTCCATCCGTATCCAATACATTGGTTGCAAACACTATAGAAGTAGACAAAGGAGTAGCCTTTCACAGATTGTGAACAGTTGTGTTTCAGTGTTCACTTCAGTCTGTGTTTTTTATTTTTTTGAGTGCACATCACGCTCCAGTTACTTGTTCAAGCACTGCTGCTTGTACTCTGCTGAGCGTGTCTCAGTGGCTCATCCTTTTCATTTATCTCCAATTGGTTCTGCTCCATTCCATTTAAAATATAATCTATTAGTGTGACGCGCTTCCATCCGTATCCAATACATTGGTTGCAAACACTATAGAAGTAGACAAAGGAGTAGCCTTTCACAGATTGTGAACAGTTGTGTTTCAGTGTTCACTTCAGTCTGTGTTTTTTTTTTTTGAGTGCACATCACGCTCCAGTTACTTGTTCAAGCACTGCTGCTTGTACTCTGCTGAGCGTGTCTCAGTGGCTCATCCTTTTCATTTATCTCCAATTGGTTCTGCTCCATTCCATTTAAAATATAATCTATTAGTGTGACGCGCTTCCATCCGTATACAATACATTGGTTGCAAACACTATAGAAGTAGACAAAGGAGTAGCCTTTCACAGATTGTGAACAGTTGTGTTTCAGTGTTCACTTCAGTCTCTGCGTAATAACCACACTTAGGCCTTATAACTAGTGTTGAGCGATACGATACTGCAAATATCGGGTATCGGCCGATATTAGCTGTATCGGGCTTTCGATTCCGAGTACCGATATTTTCGTCATATCGGATACCGGAATCGGATTTGTCACTGTCACTGTGAGTGTCCGTCGGTCGGGTCTGTCAGGAGTCAGCGGCACTTACCTGGCAGAAGATCTCCGGCGGTCACGTCCTGGACTGCTTGGTGGCCGCCATTATCTTCTCCCTGGCGGTCACATGCAGTTTTTCGCGATAACTGCAGTGACTGCAGGGTAATCCCGGCACTTTCTCCTTCATAATCTTCTGCAGCATCATCTTTTTCATCAAATTATTCTTCATCTTCACCTTCTTTATCTTCTTCTTAAACTTCTTGCTATTCATCTTTGTTAACATTTACTCATATTCTTCTTATATTAAACTATTATTCTTATTCATATTCTGCTTCATCTTCTTCATCATATTCTTATTTGTGACAGAGAATCCTGTACTTGTAATCTGTCAAAGTATGAATTTTTCATCCTTCCGTTCTTGCTGTCACAAAAGATTTTAAATTTACAACAGTATTTGTCCGTGTTCAGTTTAGCCTGCAGCAGCAGGCATTTTTCCAGGGGCACCACGGGGAGGAACGGACTCACCCCCATACACTGCTTAGCCCTTCTTCTGCTTAGAATTTAGAGCATATATTTTGCTCTTCATTTTGGTCTTATACTTCATGTTCTTCTGCTTTTAGATCTTCTGCTTATTGTTTTTTGTGTCTCTTGTTCCGTATCTTGTATTTGTAGCACAATCTTGTACCAGCTGATGTTACTGGACACGGTTACTAAGCAGGAGGTACCGTGCTCCAAAGCACTACCAAGGACCAGCAGACGTTGCTGGAACTCGGATACCAGATGGAAGCACCTAGGCCAAAGGCACTGCGGAGACCAGTTGACGGTACGGAACCCGGATGGGCAGCAGAAGGAAAAGAGCCAATGGCACAACCGAGGACCAGCTGACGTTACTGGGACACGGTTACTAAGCGGGAGGTACCTGTGCTCCAAAGCACTACCAAGGACCAGCAGACGTTGCTGGAACTCGGATACCGAGATGGAGGCACCTAGGCCAAAGGCACTGCGGAAACCGTTGACGGTACTGGAACCCGACGGGTAGCAGAAGTACAAGAGCCAATGCAAGTAACGAGGACCAGCTGACTGTCTGGAACCCGGAGGGCAGCAAAAGGGAAAAAGAGCCAATGGCACAACCGAGGCAACCAGCTGACGTTACTGAACCCCAGTAACACAGGAGCAAGTGTTGACTGTGCTAACAGCACTTCCGAGCAACAACTGGCGGTGTTGGAGCCCAGGTCAAGGAGGATTTTTTAAATACTAGATCAAGTAATTTCCTTGTTACCTGTCAATTTTAAATGTCTAATACTTCAAACAAGAGAAAGATACCTTTACTACCATAAGATGATGATTTCATTTAAACAAATTTATCTAGATAAATAAAGAATTGACAAACATAAACCATACATTAACATGTTGACAGCAATGCAAACCACAAAATAAAATTTAGTTAAGGAATCTGCTATAACGTTGTACATAAAAGCATACAAGTACATATCTGAATCCATTAATGATGGATAAGTAACAGTATGTACACCCTTTTTTATTGTATAGACAATGAATGTCTGACTTCAAAACATAAACAGCATTACAAGTTATCTGTGACAATTACTAAAATGTTACATTTGCTGAATAATGTCACTAAACAGTTTATACAAAATTATACAATTTCCATCATGTAATACTCATAATATGTGCAATAATCATGTTTATTAACAAACATAACCTTTAAAAAGTGCATAGTGCATAGTGAAAAATTGCTATTTATGCCTGACTGTCGACTTCAAGCATGACAACGGATAGAAAAGGGTATATAAAATGAGACTGCATAGCCACAGATGGTGAATGGCGATGTAATACTGTACCTCAATAAGTGTGCGTCACTACTACATATTTTTTTTTATATAGCTTTATAAACAGGGTACGTGGATTTTATGCTTGCGCCTTTGTTTTGACGCACAGACTGCCTTCCTGCTGAGACGCGTTGGGTAGTGAACAGTTGTGTGCAGTGTTCACTGTAGTCTGAGGTTTTCCTTTTTGAGTGCAGATCACGCTCCAGTTAGTTCTTCAACCCCTGCTGGTTGTATTCTGCTGAGCGTGTGTCACTGGCACATCCTTGAAATTTTTCTCTAATTGTTGCTGCTCCATTTCTATTACAAATAAATAAAATCATTAGTGTGACGCGCTTCCATCCGTATACAATACATTGGTTGCAAACACAATAGAAGTACACAAAGGGGCCTTTCACACCTACTGAACAGTTGTGTGCAGTGTTCACTGCAGTCTCTGCGAATAAAACCCCACTTTTGGCCTTATAACTTTTCAGACTTTCTTTATCAATCTACCAAGATGAAGAAGGCAGGGAGTAAGGCACGTGGTCGTGGAGTTTCTTCAGGGAGAGGACGTGGGGATTCTGTGGCTGCTGCGGCCCCCATGACACAGCATCCACCAGTTTTCCCCGGGCCCTGGAGCGTTCCTTTATGCGCACTTTTGTAGGAGCTCGGAGTACCCCCCTGCTGCGGGAAGAACAAATTGAACCGTTGTTGTTTGGATCTCAGCCAATGCATCGACTTCAATTTCTTCCACCTCCTCTCAGGACCACAGCACTGTTGGGCACCATCTGTCTCTTCACCG
This sequence comes from Oophaga sylvatica, assembly GCA_033576555.1. Taxonomy (NCBI): domain Eukaryota; kingdom Metazoa; phylum Chordata; class Amphibia; order Anura; family Dendrobatidae; genus Oophaga; species Oophaga sylvatica. The sequence goes on from JARQOD010000006.1 coordinate 347,143,267, forward strand.
CCTGGCAAATTGCCCAGTCAGTCAGAGAGTTCTGTACAGACCAGCTGAGTGTCTGCTTCTGTTCTCAGAATCTATTGGCTTGCAAACAGGGGCCCAGCCAACACATTCTGTAATGTGAAGAAGAGGGAGTATGCAGTGATGCGCAACAGCTGTGTCTCTCTGAATCTGAAGAGGCGGGTGAGACAGTGCCGATGGCAGCACACGAAGAACGCATCTGATGATGATGATGAACCCAGGTGCCAGTTTTTTGTTGAGCATGGTGCTGGCCAACCACCCAACAGCAGGTGTTGAAGAGGGGAGTGGAGATGATGAGGTCCAATACCCAACATGGCATGAAGAACAGGAAGTGGTGGGAGCAGCTCAGAGGAATAATAATAATATTTATTTATATAGCGCCATCATATTCCACAGCGCTTTACAGTTTAGCAGTTTCAGAACACAAGTCATAAGTACAAACGTTAACAATACAATAATTTAAGCTAAATAAGTCGCCCCTGCTCGTGACAGCTTACAATGTACAATGAGATGGGGAGATACAAAGTATAGGTGTTTATATACAATGGTTTCATTTACAATGAAAGTTCCAGCCATCTTAAAGGACTGAGGATGGAGATAGTGAATGGGCTAGAGACACACACACACTTACACAGAATACATAGAATGACTTTGATTTTGTGAATGTGATAGGCCGCTCTGAACAAATGTGTTTTGGGGGGAGCGCCTGAAACCATGCAAATTTGGATAGTCCTAATTTCTTGGGTACAGCATTCCAGAGGATTGGCGTAGACAGGAGACGTCTTGGAGTCGGGAGTGGGAGGTACGTATTAGTGCAGAGGTTAGTCGAAAGTCGTTTGCAGAGCGCAGCAGTCGGTTAGGCCGATAGATAGAAATAAAGGGAGGAGATGTAGGAGGGGTGCTGCACTGTGGAGAGCTTTGTGGGTGAGAACCAGTACTTTGTTGAAGCTGGGAGAGGCCTAGAGAAATGGTTAGTGATATAAGGAAGATAGAGGAAGAACATTGCCCCAACGGTACAAACAGGAGGGAGAGTTAGGCTGCAGACTCGGTTGCCTGTAGCCTCCAGTTTGGCACCTGTTCGGAGCAGTTGTCTTCCAAAAGTCAAAACGTGCGCTCCCAGGACTTGCACTGCGTGGTCCTTTTTTCATACACTTGCACATGATATTTGCTATGTGAAATGCAAGCTGTGTAATCAAAAATTAAAAATAGCTAAAAGTTCAGTCACCTCAATACCACAAATATGTGGAAACATGTGCGGACAAAGCACGTAGTTGAGTTACAAAGACACACAGGAGATGTAGGCCAACCTACAGCAGCCCCTACATCTTCAGGTTGTGTTGAAGCCTCTTCAATCGGCTCACACACAGCTGGTTATGCTTCCTCACAGATCGCCATGGAAGAACCTCGGCCACTGTTGTCCAGAGACAAACTGTTATTCCACACACAGCAGCAAGTTCCCTGTCATCCTCACACTCCCAGGCCACAAAACAGCCAGCGGTAGCACAGGCATGGGATAAAAACGGCCATACTCCGCAAACCATGCACGAGCACAGGCTCTGAATGCTGGCATTGCAAAACTCCTGTCCCTTGAAATGCTGTGATTCAGGCTGGTGGAGACAGACAGTTTCCGTAACTGAATATCATTGTCAATCCACAATACAATGTGCCAAGCCGATTTCATTTCAGCAGCAAGCCGTCCCTGGTCTGCAAAAGCATGTTGAGGAAAAATTAAACATGCGCTACTAAAAGCCCTCAGTAGCAAGGTCCACCTGACCACCGATGCGTGGACCATACCCATTGTTATGATCTGCTACAAACCAGTAAGGAAAGAAGGGAATTCTGTCCCTACAATACAACTAAGCTGAATCCCTACGATGTAACGGGGAACCTGATCCTGCACCAGACCCGCTAAAGTCCTCATCTAGTGTGAACGAAGACCTATAGTTGCGAGGGAGTAATCCCTACAAGATCTAGGGACTGGAGAAAAGGTGGACACCTCCTAACATAAATTGTAGCATGGATAATTAAACAGAAAAATAAAATACTTTGTGATCCTAACATCAAGCAAAACTCACAGATTAAGGCACCTAAGCACCCGCTAGCTTAACAGTAGATAATACAATGAAGTCAAGCAAAGCCAGAAGGGCGGAGCCAGACTAAATAGGGAAAAAAGGTCATGTGACCAGCAAACTGAAACAAAACCTAACAAGAGGGTTCTAACACCCATGGCCAGGGACAATACCTTTCCCTCACTGCCCATTGGGTCAATGTTGTGCAGCCGGGTACTGATCTTGCGAGTGGCGCTGTACGTGTTCTGCCAACTCCAAGGATTGCAGGAATCAAGTCTGTACACATTGATTCCTCCTCCTATTCCAGTCCTCAGAATCATCGCTGCGGAGCCGTCACGGTCTACCTCCACATGACCCGTGAACGTTTACCTGTTGCGACCGATATGAGCACAGCCGTGTCCAAATGTCAACAGGCCATCCTGAAATTAATTTCCATGGGGAATCTTAGCCACACAGCGCAGAGCTCTGTAATGCCATAAAGCAGGAGAGCGACGTGTGGTTTTTGGAAGAGAATCTACAGGCAGGCTTGGTAGTGTGTGACAATGGCCGAAATCTGGTGTCAGCTCTGGGCCTTGGCAACCTCAGTCACATACCATGTCTGTCATATGTGCTCAACTTGGTCGTGCAGAGTTTTTTGAGGGACTATCCGATCTTGATGCACTGCTGCACAAGGTCCGCCTAGAGTGCGCTCACTTGCGACGTTCCAGCATGGCCAGATCGCTGATTGCAGCTCTGCAACGCAGATTTCACCTTCATGAACATCGCATTATATGTGACGTACCCACCAGGTGGAATTCCTCGTTACATATGTTGGAGCGGTTGTGTGAGCAGCAGCCAACAGTAATGGAGTATCAGCTGCATCAGGCGCAGTCAACTCGCAATTTGCGGCGTTCACACTTCACCACTACTGATGGGCCTCTATAATAAGAATAATAATATTATTTATTTATATAGCGCCATAATATTCCGCAGTGCTTTACAGTTTAACAGTTTCAAAACACGAGTCATAAGTAACAACGTTAACAATACAATAATTAAAGCAAAATCAGCCGCCCCTGCTGGTGAAAGCTTACAATCTACAATGAGGTGTGGGAATACAAAGTACAGGTGTTTATATACAATGGTTTTTTACAATGATGGTCCAGCCATTTTAAGGAAGTGAGGGATGCATGGAGATAGTGAATGGGCTACACACACAGAATTACACATAGAATGACTTTGATTAGTGAATGTGATAGGCCACTGTGAACAAATGTGTTTGAGGGAGCGCCTGAAACCATCCAAATTGCGGATAGTCCTAATTTCTTGGGGTAGAGCATTCCAGAGGATTGGCGCAGCGCGGTGAAGTCTTGGAGTTGGGAGTGGAGGTACGGATTAGTGCAGAGGTTAGTCGAAGGTCGTTTGCAGAGTGCAGCAGTCGGTTAGGCCGATAAATATAAATAAGGGAGGAGATGTAGGGGGTGCTGCGCTGTGGAGAGCTATGTTGGTGAAACCAGTAATTAGAATTGGATCCTATAATGAATGGCAGCCACTGCCAGTGTAATGAGTGGCGAATAACTCTATGAAGGATATCTGCCACGTTTTGCGTGCGTTTGATGAGTCAACGCGGATGGCGAGTGCAGATGATGCACTAGTCAGCCTGACTGTCCCCCTTATCTGCCTGCTTCAAAAAACACTGCAAGCACTAAGGCATGAGGTTTTGGAAGAGGTGGAGGATGAGGAGTCACAAATTCCATCACCTTCTGGACAGTCAGCGCAACGTGGTTCCTCACAAAGGGCTGGAGGACTTTCAAAGTACCATGCTGTATCAACAATTGAACCTCCAGAGTCGCTGTCTATATTTTCATAACCATTACAAACTTTTAATGTATTTACAAAGCACATAATGTACATTTTTTGTCTATCCTTTTGTAATGCTATTGTGTTTCCATAAACTGATGTTACAGAATTATGATACAAAGTTTTTAAATTTTGAGTTTTAAATTTTGTAAATTTATATGTATTTGAAGGACTTTGTGAGGAGGATGAGGAGAGTCAATGGAGGAGGAAGACATCGCTCCAGAGGGAGGTAGACAATGCTCTAGTCAGTATGTAGACCAAGGGTGGGGTGATGCACAGCAGCGGAGATGACGCCTCTTGCAGGGGACAACGTTTCTTGGCCAGTTGGGAGTCTGCAGCACATGGTTGATTTCATGCTGCAGTGGCTGAGAAACGACCGCCGCATCGAACACATTCACACCACGTCTGATTATTGGGTGTACACCCTCCTAGACCCTCGCTACCGGGACAACTTACAAAGCCTCATCACACCGTGAACCGGGAGCGTAAAATGCGGAAGTACCAAGACACACTGGTGCAATCCATAATGTTCTCCATTCCAGCCGAGAGCACTGCTGCTGCTACTGATTTACAAAGCAGCTCTGTGCGTCGAGGCAGTGGAGACAGCTCTGCAACAAGAGGGAGCACAAGCAGCGCCTCTGCACAGGGCAAGAACAGTATGTTCCAAATGTGTCGAAGTTTTGTGGCAGCGCCACCAATGTCTACACCATCCGAGACGGCTCCAGTCAGCAGGAGGCAACATTTCCGTAAGATGGTGACAGACTACATGTCTTGCCCTCTCAGTGTACTCCCAGATGGCTCTTCCCCATTCAAGTTTTGTGTCTCTAAGCTGGATACATGGCCAGAGCTTAGCCAGTATGCATTGGAGGTGCTGGCTTGATCTGCTGGCAGTGTATTATCGGAGCGCGTCTTTACTGCTGCAGGTGGTGTACTAACAGACCGTTGCATGCGACTATCCTACGATAATGTAGAACGGCTTACTTTTCTGAAAATGAACTAGGCATGGATCTCGCCTGAATTTGCCTGTCCGGTTTCAGATTAACTAACTGGTTGACAACGTTTTCCATGTCTCCTGTTATGTTCATCTTTCTACCACCTGAGCTATACTCCCTGGGCTACAACACTGCCAGTTGCTGCTCAGAAGTGTCGTGTCCACAGACCAATACACAAGCTATAGTGATAGTGGGGTTCAGTAACGCCTGCTGTTCCCCTGCGTGTGTCCGGCAAAAATTACTGCTACCTAGCTACACATGTTTAAAAAAACATGACATGTTAAAGTGGCTAGTGCTACACATAGATATCAGGCTACACCCTTATTTCTAAGCTGTAAACAAGTGAAACGTCAAATTTAAAACCATTCAATGATTAGTGTTGGTAACAAATCTGTAACTAAATAATTGTGACATATTATGGCAGATATCCACATGTCTAACACAAATGCTAACACAAAAGCATACTTATGCTATAGGGTACTGATGGTGAACCTTCTCACTCCATAACTTTGACCAATCCAACTCACATCATGCCTCAAATGCTGCAATGTTGGAAGTGCATAATGTGGGTTGAACTTTGACAACAGCTGCAGTGCGAAGGTTATCCTTCTGTGTTCTTGGCTTTTAAATAAAAGCATACAAGTAAATATAATAATACATTGTTGATTAAGGGACATGATGTACACCTGTAATATTGTGCAAACAATGGATGTAGGACTATTCCTCTTCAACATTACTTATATTTGTGTCATTTGAAAAAATACATATTTTAGTTAAAAATTAAAAACCCATGTTCAGTAGCTGTGAAAGGCCCGTTTGTGTACTTCTATATTGTTTGCAACCAATGTATTGTATACGGATGGAAGCGCGTCACACTAATAGATTAGATTTATTTTAAATGGAATGTAGCAGAACCAATTGGAGATAAATGAAAAGGATGAGCCACTGAGACACGCTCAGCAGAGTACAAGCAGCAGTGCTTGAACATGTAACTGGAGCGTGATCTGCACTAAAAAAAGTAAAAAACACAGACTGAAGTGAACACTGAAACACAACTGTCCACAATCTGTGAAAAGCTCCTTTCTGTACTTCTATAGTGTTTGCAACCAATGTATTGTATACGGATGGAAGCGCGTCACACTAATAGATTAGATTTATTTTAAATGGAATGTAGCAGAACCAATTGGAGATAAATGAAAAGGATGAGCCACTGAGACACGCTCAGCAGAGTACAAGCAGCAGTGCTTGAACATGTAACTGGAGCGTGATCTGCACTCAAAAAAGTAAAAAACACAGACTGAAGTGAACACTGAAACACAACTGTCCACAATCTGTGAAAAGCTCCTTTCTGTACTTCTATAGTGTTTGCAACCAATGTATTGTATACGGATGGAAGCGCGTCACACTAATAGATTAGATTTATTTTAAATGGAATGTAGCAGAACCAATTGGAGATAAATGAAAAGGATGAGCCACTGAGACACGCTCAGCAGAGTACAAGCAGCAGTGCTTGAACATGTAACTGGAGCGTGATCTGCACTCAAAAAAGTAAAAAACACAGACTGAAGTGAACACTGAAACACAACTGTCCACAATCTGTGAAAAGCTCCTTTCTGTACTTCTATAGTGTTTGCAACCAATGTATTGTATACGGATGGAAGCGCGTCACACTAATAGATTAGATTTATTTTAAATGGAATGTAGCAGAACCAATTGGAGATAAATGAAAAGGATGAGCCACTGAGACACGCTCAGCAGAGTACAAGCAGCAGTGCTTGAACATGTAACTGGAGCGTGATCTGCACTCAAAAAAGTAAAAAACACAGACTGAAGTGAACACTGAAACACAACTGTCCACAATCTGTGAAAAGCTCCTTTCTGTACTTCTATAGTGTTTGCAACCAATGTATTGTATACGGATGGAAGCACGTCACACTAATAGATTTGATTTTTTTCTAATATAATGGAGCTGCACCAATTCCACTAAATAAAATAAAAAAAAAAAAAAAAAAAGTGACACGTGCAGATGCCTACAAACAGCGGTGGATGCAGAGCAAACTGCAGCGTCACCTGCACTGTCACACACACACCTTGCACAGAGCTGTTAAAACAACACTGGCAAAATGAAGCTTTACACAGCGGTTGGTAAACTAGCCTGCCTCAAGCACAGTAGTACACAAAATCGCAATATCTAACTGTCCCTCAGAGTGAGCACAGCAGCGTTCTGTCCCTAACTGAGTTCACAGCACAGTGACGCTAAAATGGCTGCGGCGCCTTTTATAGTGCATTCTGACATCATTTCAGCAGCCAATCACAGCCATGCCATTAGTTAAGATGACCGCATCATTACAGGATGTGCCCACACTTCGTAGGATTCCTCATTGGCTGACTAAAATCACATTGCCTCTCAAAGAATTATGGGAACTTCCGATTCCGGTATACGATATGGAAAAAGTATCGGAATTAAGTATCGGAATTCCGATAACGCGAATATCGGCCGATACCCGATACTTGCGGTATCGGAATGCTCAACACTAATTAGCGGCTATTATACTATGTAGAAGTGTATGAACTACAAATATAAATATATATATATATATATGTGTCACAAATTCAATGACAAGTATATATATATATATATATATATATATATATATATATATGAGGTGTAAAATTGCTGAAAAAAAATGCGTGGGCTCCCGCCCTATTTTCGCAACCAGACAGACAAAGCCAGTGAGTGGGGCAGATAATAATAGCCCAGAGAGGGACCATTTTTTTTGGCCCCCCCGGCTACTTAACATCTGCCCCCAGACACCCCAGAAAGGGCAAATCTCTAATTAGATTTGCCCTTTCTGGCACTTTGCCCGTCTATTCCCATTGCCCTGTAGCGGTGGCGAATGGGTTAATAAGGGGTTAAAATGACCTTGCAATTGAAAGGTCACTTTAAGCCAGGTTAATAATTGAGAGCTGTCAATTAGACAACTATCAATTATTAATCCTATTGTATGAAAGAAAAATCAAACACACACACTTTAATAAAAAAGAAGTTTAATGAAATAATCACAGTTTTTGACCATATTTTATTTACCTGCTAAAACCATTTCCTGTAATAAAAATAAAATAATAAAGCAAAATTATTCTTACCAATCCGATGCACAGTCAGGTCCCACGGTGTAATCCTTCAGAAAGGGTTAATGTTTACTGCAGGGACCGCAGCTAATGCTGCAGCCTCACAGTAAACCCCAAATGAATGAGTTCCTCTCCTGCCTGACAGGAGAGTAAAGGCTGGGTGTCACATAACGATACACCAGCGATCCCGACAACGATATGCACTTGTCAGGATCGCTGGTGTATCGCTACATGATCGCTGCTGAGCTGCCAAACAGGCAGCTCAGGCAGCGATCTGGGACAGCGACACTGCGGGTAACATCGCTTAAGGGCCCGTCTCACATAGCGATATCGCTACCAGAATCGCTGCTGAGTCACAAGTTTTGTGACGCAGCAGCAAGCTCACCAGCGATATCGCTGTGTGTGACATTCAGCGACGATCAGCCCCCCTGCCGGGTATCGCTGATCGTCGCAGAAATGTCAGGACCTTTTTTTGATCGCTGGTTTCCCTCTGACAGGCACGCATCGCTGCGTGTGACAGGCGGGAGACCAGCGATCCGCTGGTAACCAAGGTACACAGCGGGTTTCCAGGCACCGCGCAGCGCTTGGAAACCCGCTGTGTACCTTGGATACCAGCTCCCTGCATCAGGGCGCTGGTATCCAAGGTACACAGCGGGTTTCTAGGCACAGCCCCGCGCCTGGAAACCCGCTGTGTACCTTGGTTACCAGCGGATCGCTGGTCTCCCGCCTGTCACACGCAGCGATGCGTGCCTGTCAGCGGGAAACCAGCGATCAAAAAAAGGTCCTGACATTTCAGCGACGATCAGCGATACCCGGCAGGGGGGCTGATCGTCGCTGAATGTCACACACAGCGATATCGCTGGTGAGCTCGCTGCTGCGTCACAAAACTAGTGACTCAGCAGCGATCTCGGTAGCGATATCGCTATGTGAGACGGGCCCTTAAGTGGAAAGCTTAATTGATTGCTTTCCACTTTCACTTCAGGTCAGCCAGGGACACAATCAGTGATGTCAAGGGAACTGATTAACAAAAATAGGGGTTCCCTTCGAAAAAAAAATGGCGTGGGGTCCCCCCTATTTTTGTTAACCAGCCAGATGAAGCAGACCACTGAGGCCTGGATTTTCAGGCTGTTAAGGAGCCAAGATCCATGGACCTTGCCAGTCTGATAATACCAGGCCACAGCAGTCTGCATATCTTGGCTGATTAACAAATATAGGGGATCCCCTCGAAAAAAATTGGCGTGGGGTCCCCCCTATTTTTGTTAACCAGCCAGATGAAGCAGACCGCTGAGGCCTGGATTTTCAGGCTGTTAAGGAGCCAAGATCCATGGACCTTGCCAGCCTGATAATACCAGGCCACAGCAGTCTGCATATCTTGGCTGATTAACAAAAATAGGGGATCCCCTCGAAAAAAATTGGCATGGGGTCCCCCCTATTTTTGTTAACCAGCCAGATGAAGCAGACCGCTGAGGCCTGGTTTTTCAGGCTGGTAAGGATCCAATATCCATGGACCTTGCAAGCCTGATAATACCAGGCCACAGCAGTCTGCTTAGCTTGGCTGGTTAACAAAAATAGGGGATCCCCTCGAAAAAAAAACGGCGTGGGGATCCCCCCTATTTTTGTTAACCAGCCAAGTAAAATGCAGACTGCTGCGGCCTGGTATTAAAAGACTGTCAAGGCCCATGGATTTTGGCCCTCAACAGCCTGATAATACCAGGCTAGAGCAGCCCCACATTTGGTGCATCAAAAGATGTGCCAATTGTGGCACTTTACCCGGCTCTTCCCACTTGCCCTGTAGCGGTGGCAAGCGGGGTAATAAGGGTTATTGTCACCGTTGATTGCACGGTGACAATAAGCCCGGTTAATAATGGAGAGGCGTCAATAAGACACCGATCCATTATTAATCCCAAAGTTATTAAATGCATAAAAAAAAGACACAGCAAGAAAAAAGTCTTTTAATGAAATAAAAGAGACAACACAGTTTTCATTACTTTTATTACTCTCTCATTCCTGCGACGCCATCGATCTCCTGTAAAAAAAGAAAAAAAACAAACCAACAGTATACCACCTGTCCGACGCAGTCCATAGTAACGATAGTCCCACGACGATCCAACTCTGCTACATCGCAATGACAGGCAGAGCCTGTCATCGCGACGCAGCACAGCTGATTACCTGCTTCCCCGGCGGTGACGTCATCGGACTGACTGCTTTACGGCCGGGATTACCCAGCAGTCACTGCAGTTATCGCGAGAAACTGCATGTGACCGCCGGGGAAAGAAGATGGCGGCCATGAAGCAGTCCAGGACGTGACCGCCGGAGATCTTCTGCCAGGTAAGTGCCGCTGACTCCTGACAGACCCGACCGACGGACACTGACAGTGACAGTGACAATCCCGATTCCGGTATCCGATAAGACGAAAATATCGGAACTCGGAATCGGAATTCTGATACAGCTAATATCGGCCGATACCCGATATTTGCAGTATCGGAATGCTCAACCCTACTCAACACTACTTATAACTTTTCTGACTTTCTTTCTCAATCTACCAAGATGAAGAAGTCAGTGAGTAAGGCACGTGGTCGTGGCCGTGGAGTTTCAGCAGGGAGAGGACGTGGGGATTCTGTGGCTGCTGCCGCCCTCAGTGACACAGCATCCACCAGTTTTCCCCGTGAGCGTTCCTTTATGCGCACTTTGGTAGGAGCTCGGCGTGCCCCCCTGCTGCGGGAAGAACAAATTGAAGCCGTTGTTGGTTGGATGGCAGCCAATGCATCGACTTCAATTCCTTCCACCTCCTCTCAGGAACACAACACTGTTGAGCAACCATCTGTCTGTTCACCGCCTGTCAAATTGCCCAGGCAGTCAGAGAGTTCTGTACAGGAGCCAGCTGAGTCTCTGCTTCTGTTCTCAGAATCTGTTGGCTCGCAAACACTGGCACAGGCAAGCAGCATTCTGCAATTTGAAGAAGAGGGAGCATGCAGTGATGCGCAACAGCTGTGTCTCTCTCAATCTGAAGAGGCGGGTGAGCCAGTGCCGATGGACAGCACACCGCAGAACGCATCTTATGATGATGATGAGACTCAGGTGCCAGGTTTTGTGGAGCATGGTGCTGCCCAGACCATCCAACAGCAGCAGGTGTTGGAAGAGGGTAGTGGAGATGATGAAGTCCGAGACCCAACATGGCGTGAGCAACAGGAAGGTGGTGGGAGCAGCTCTGAGGAAGAGATTGTCCCAACGGTACAAAGAGGAGGGAGAGGTAGGCTGCAGACTCGCTTGCCTGTAGCCTCCAGTTTGGCACCTGTTGGGAGCAGTTCTCTTAGAAATGTCAAAATTGGCGCTCCCATGACTTGCACTGCGTGGTCCTTTTTTGACAGACTTGTAGATGATATTTGCTATGTTCAATGCAAGCTGTGTAAGCAAAAAGTTAAAAGAGGTAAAAATATCAGTAACCTGAATACCACAAATATGTGGAAACATGTACGGACAAAGCACGTAGCTGAGTTACAAAGACACACTGGAGATGTAGGCCAACCTACAGCAGCACCTACATCTTTAGGTCATGTTCGAGCCTCTACCTCCAGCTCTCACACACCTGGTTCGGCTTCCTCACAGGATCTCCATGGAAGAACCTCGGTCACTGTTGTCCATAGACAAACTGTTATTCCACCCACTGCAGCAAGTTCACAGTCATCGTCACACTCCCAGAACAAAAAACAGCCATCGGTAACACAGGCATGGGATAAAAGACAGCCATACTCGGCAAACCATCCACGAGCACAGGCTCTGAATGCTGGCCTTGCAAAACTCCTGTCCCTTGAAATGCTGTCATTCAGGCTGGTGGAGACTGACAGTTTCAGGAACTTTATGGCATTGGCTGTTGTGAATGGGTTTGAGATGAGTTCTGAGCAGAGGCTCCCTCTGGTGGTTACAAGCGGTACTAGTGAGGATTGGGAATCAGGTGTTACTGATTGGTCTTATTTAAGGGAATCTTTTTCCCATCAGGGTTGCCGGTGATCAATTGTTCTGGTCTGAATCCTTCTTTCCAGTTTCCCTTATAGCCTGCTGTGTCGTGTCTGCATCTCCTGCTATCAGATAAGACAATTTCTTATTTTGTGTTTTTGCTATATTTTTGCATTTTGTCCTGCACTTCTGTGGGGGCCTTCTGGGTCCCCTCCGGGGGCTTTTGCCCTCTCAGTTTAGTCCAGCCACTGTGTTTTGTACTTTTGCTTTTTGCAGTTTTTTCAGTGGCTGCTGTTTTTGTTACACCAGAGAACTAATTTAGGTGGTAGAGGTCGTGTGATCTCAGGTGATTTTGAAATTAGTATGTTGGTGTTTTTCAGGGTTTTCTGGGATTGCAGTAAGTACCCTTCCTGTCCTTTTCTATTTAGATAGTTTGGGCCCCAGCGTTTGCTCATACTATTTTCTTTCTGTGTCAGTATTTCCTCTTGTCTAACCGCCATTACATGTTTGGGGCTTTCTATTATCTTTGGGGTTCTGCTCCGGGCAGATAGCTTTCCTATTTCTATCTTTAGGTGTAGTTAGTTTCTCAGGCTGTGACGAGGCGTCTAGGACCATCGTAGGAACGCTCCACGGCTGCCTCTAGTTGTGGTGGTTAGTCAGGGTACTGCAATCTCATAGATTCCAACTGCTCTGGTGTATTTCCTTTTTTACCTGCACTCCTCAGCTACCGTAACATAACAGTATCACCGGCCATAAAAATTGTACGGTACTCACAGAAGGGAAAAAAAAAAAATATTTTGAAGGAAGAAAAGTTGTCAGAGATATTTTTCTGTTTGTTGCATTTTTTTTTTTTTTTTTTTCCCTCTGTATCTCTGGGTGCTGGGGAGGATCTTTTCTCCCAATGGAGTTTGCGCAGTTGTCTGGCCGTGTGGATCAGCTTGCCACTGAGGTTCGGAGTATTGCTGCATATCTTGCTAGGTTGCCTGTTGTGGAACCTAGGATCCCCATACCAGATTTGTTTTCAGGGGATCGAGCTAAGTTTCAGAATTTCAAAAATAATTGTAAATTGTTTCTTGCCTTAAAATCTAAGTCCTCAGGAAACGCAGCGCAGCAGTTCAAATTGTCATCTCTCTCCTGCGCGGCGATCCTCAGGATTGGGCTTTTTCCCTGACACCTGGGGATCCTGTTTTGAGTGATGTTGATGCATTTTTTCAGGCTTTGGGTTATTGTACGATGAGCCTAATATCACTGATCAAGCTGAAAAAGCCTTGTTGGCATTAAATCAGGGGCTTGATGACGCTGAGTTATACTGTCAGAGATTCCGTAGGTGGGCAGTCCTGACCAAATGGAATGACGACGCTTTGGCGGCCCTTTTCCGGAAGGGTCTGTCGGATAATGTAAAGGATGTTATGGTGGGATTCCCTGTCCCCTCTGGTCTCAATGATTCTATGTCATTAGCGATTCAAATTGACAGACGTTTGCGTGAGCGGAGAAGTATGCGTGGAGTGGTGTTGCCTTGTGAGCCAGCTGCTGAGCCCATGCAGTGTGATGGAGTGGTGTCTGGGGCACAGCGTCATGAGTTTCGAAAGCGCAATGGGTTATGTTTCTACTGTGGTGATGCCTCTCATGCTATTTCAGTCTGCCCTAAGCGGGGAAGACGTTTTGCACGCTCAGTTGTCTTGGGTAGTGTTCAGACTAAGTTTTTTATTAACTGTCACTCTGATATGCTCTCTGTCCTCATTTTCTGCTCAGGCTTTCGTTGATTCTGGAGCAGCTATTAACCTGATGGATTATGATTTTGCTAAACGTTGTGGATTTCCCTTGATACCCCTACAGAAGTCTATTCCCCTACTGGGGATCGATTCTACCCCTTTGGCTGAGAATAAACCCCAGTTTTCTACTCAGGTGATAATGAGGGTTGAACCTGATCACCAGGAGTGCTGCAAATTTTTGGTTCTATATAATCTGCATGACATTATCGTGCTGGGTTTCCCTTGGTTACAGTCTCATAATCCTGTTTTGGATTGGAAATCTGTGTCTGTAACCAGTTGGGGCTGCCAATGTGTTAATACCAACACTCCTGTTTTTTCTGCCTCCCCCCAGGCTGAGGATGTTCCTGACTTTTTGTTTGATTTTTCTGATGTGTTTAGCGAAAGTAAATCTGCATCCTTACCTCCCCATAGGAGCTATGACTGCGCTATTGAATTAGTGCCAGGTAGTAAATTCCCTAAGGGTCGCCTCTTTAACTTGTCTGTACCTGAACATGACGCTATGCGGTCTTATATCAAGGAATCATTGGAGAAGGGTCATATCAGACCATCCTCTTCACCCTTAGGTGCCGGTTTTTTCTTTGTGGCCAAAAAAGATGGTTCATTAAGGCCGTGTATTGATTATCGTCTCTTGAACAATATTACTGTGAAATATCAATACCCGTTACCCTTGATTTCTGACCTGTTTTCCAGGGTGAAAAACGCTACTTGGTTTACCAAGCTTGACCTCAGGGGGGCGTATAACCTTATTCGCATTAAGCACGGGGATGAATGGAAGACGGCATTTAACACCCCTGAAGGGCATTTTGAGTACCTTGTGATGCCCTTTGGGCTCACTAATGCTCCTTCCGTCTTCCAGTCCTTCATGAATGACATTTTCAGGGATTTTGTGGACAAGTTTCTGATTGTTTATTTGGATGATATCTTGATTTTTTCTAATGACTGGGACTCTCATGTGAAACATGTTCGAACTGTATTCCAGATTTTGAGAGAGAATGCTCTGTATGTGAAGGGATCAAAGTGTCTTTTTGGCGTACAGAAGATCTCATTTCTGGGATTCATTTTGTCCCCATCTGTTATTGAAATGGACCCGGTCAAGGTTCAGGCCATCTGTGATTGGGTCCAACCTACTTCATTAAAGGCTCTTCAGAGATTTTTGGGTTTTGCCAATTTTTATCGTAAATTTATTGGTAATTTCTCTGTTATTGTTAAACCATTAACTGATTTGACCAGAAAGGGTTCTGATGTGGTGAATTGGCCTCCTGAGGCAGTCTTTGCGTTTCAGGAACTTAAGCAGAGATTCACTTCTGCTCCTGTTCTACGGCAGCCTGATGTTTCTCTGCCATTTCAGGTGGAGGTTGATGCCTCTGAAATTGGGGCAGGTGCCGTTTTGTCCCAAAAAGATCCAGAGACCTCTAAAAGTAACCCTTGTGCCTTTTTCTCTCGAAAATTTTCTCCTACTGAACGTAATTATGACGTGGGTAATCGGGAGTTATTGGCCATGAAGTGGGCTTTTGAAGAGTGGAGACATTGGCTGGAGGGAGCCAAACATCAGGTGGTGGTCCTTACGGACCATAAGAATCTGGTCTATCTGGAATCTGCCAAGCGACTCAATCCTAGACAGGCCAGGTGGGCCTTGTTTTTCACACGTTTTAATTTTGTGGTTTCCTTTCTTCCTGGCACTAAGAATGTTAAGGCGGATGCCCTCTCGAGGAGTTTCCTTGCGGACTCTCCTGAGCTATCTGATCCCTCTGTTATTTTGAAGGAGGGTGTAGTTCTTTCCGCCATCTCGCCTAATTTGAGACTTGCTCTGGAGGGGTGTCAGGAGGATAGGCCCGAGCGCTGCCCTGTTGGAAAATTGTTTGTCCCGGACCAATGGAAAAAGAGTGTGATGTCTGAGATTCATTGTTCCGCATTGGCTGGGCATCCCGGAATTTTTGGTACCAGAGACTTGGTTAGTCGGTCCTTTTGGTGGCCTACCTTGTCTCGCGATGTCAGGGAATTTGTGCAGTCCTGCGGGACTTGCTCTCGCTCCAAGCCTTGCTCTCGCTCTAGTGGTTTGTTGATGCCATTGCCTGTGCCCAAGAGACCATGGACCCATATCTCTATGGATTTCATTTCCGATCTTCCTGTTTCTCAGAGAATGACCACCATCTGGGTAATTTGTGATAGGTTTTCCAAAATGATACATCTTGTGCCATTACCTAAGTTGCCTTCCTCCTCTGAATTGGTGCCTTTGTTCCTTCAGCACGTGGTTCGTTTACACGGCATTCCTGAGAACATTGTGTCTGACAGAGGAGTCCAGTTTGTTTCCAGATTTTGGAGGACTTTTTGTTCTAAACTGGGTGTTCAATTGTCTTTCTCCTCGGCATTTCATCCTCAGACCAATGGTCAAACTGAGAGAACAAACCAGACATTGGAGACTTATCTAAGATGCTTTGTGTCTGCTGATCAGGATGACTGGGTCTCTTTTTTGCCTTTGGCTGAGTTTGCTCTTAATAATAGGGCTAGCTCTGCCACTTTGATGTCTCCGTTTTTCTGTAATTCTGGGTTTCACCCTCGATTTTCTTCAGGACAGACGGAGGCTTCTGTCTGTCCAGGTGTTGACTCTGTTGTTGAGCGTATGCAGCAGATTTGGGACCAGGTAGTGGAGAGGTTGTCCCTCTCTCAGGAGAAGGCCCAGCGGTTTGCTAACCGGCATAGGACTGATGGTCCTCGGTTTAAAGTGGGGACTTGGTCTGGTTGTCCTCAAAGAATATTCCTATGAGAGTAGCATCTCCTAAATTTAAGCCTAGGTTCATTGGACCTTATAAGATCATGGAGATTATTAATCCTGTTTCTTTTCGTTTGCTTCTTCCAGGGACATTTAAGATCCATAACGTGTTCCACAAGTCCTTGTTGAAGAGGTTTGTTGAGCCAGTGGTTCCTGCTGCTGTGCCTCCTGACCCTGTTTTGGTTGAGGGCAATCTGGAGTATGTGGTTGAGAAAATATTGGATTCTCGTTTTTCTAGACGAAGACTCCAGTATTTGGTTAAATGGAGAGGTTATGGTCAGGAAGATAATTCTTGGGTGTTTGCTTCGGACATCCATGCTAGGAGACTTATCCGTGCGTATCATAGAACTCATCCTGACCGACCTGGTTGCTCAAATGAGGGTTCGGTGACCCCTCCTCAAGGGGGGGTACTGTTGTGAATGGGTTTGAGATGAGTTCTGAGCAGAGGCTCCCTCTGGTGGTTACAAGCGGTACTAGTGAGGATTGGGAATCAGGTGTTACTGATTGGTCTTATTTAAGGGAATCTTTTTCCCATCAGGGTTGCCGGTGATCAATTGTTCTGGTCTGAATCCTTCTTTCCAGTTTCCCTTATAGCCTGCTGTGTCGTGTCTGCATCTCCTGCTATCAGATAAGACAATTTCTTATTTTGTGTTTTTGCTATATTTTTGCATTTTGTCCTGCACTTCTGTGGGGGCCTTCTGGGTCCCCTCCGGGGGCTTTTGCCCTCTCAGTTTAGTCCAGCCACTGTGTTTTGTACTTTGCTTTTTGCAGTTTTTTCAGTGGCTGCTGTTTTTGTTACACCAGAGAACTAATTTAGGTGGTAGAGGTCGTGTGATCTCAGGTGATTTTGAAATTAGTATGTTGGTGTTTTTCAGGGTTTTCTGGGATTGCAGTAAGTACCCTTCCTGTCCTTTTCTATTTAGATAGTTTGGGCCCCAGCGTTTGCTCATACTATTTTCTTTCTGTGTCAGTATTTCCTCTTGTCTAACCGCCATTACATGTTTGGGGGCTTTCTATTATCTTTGGGGTTCTGCTCCGGGGCAGATAGCTTTCCTATTTCTATCTTTAGGTGTAGTTAGTTTCTCAGGCTGTGACGAGGCGTCTAGGACCATCGTAGGAACGCTCCACGGCTGCCTCTAGTTGTGGTGGTTAGTCAGGGTACTGCAATCTCATAGATTCCAACTGCTCTGGTGTATTTCCTTTTTTACCTGCACTCCTCAGCTACCGTAACATAACAATTGGCAGTCCGACAATATAATGTGCCAAGCCGATTTTATTTCAGCAGGCAAGCTGTCCCTGCTCTGCAAAAACATGTCGAGGGAAACATTAAACATGCGCTACTAAACGCCGTCAGTAGCAGGGTCCACCTGACCACCGATGCGTGGACCAGTACCCATGGCCAGGGACGATACCTTTCCCTCACTGCCCATTGGGTCAATGTTGTGGAGCCGGGTACAGATCTTGCCAATGGCGCTGTACGTGTTCTGCCAACTCCAAGGATTGCAGGAATCCAGTCTGTGCACATTGATTCCTCCTCCTACTCCAGTTCCTCAGAATCATCGCTGCACGAGCCGTCACGGTATACCTCCACATGGACCCGTGAACGCTTACCTGTTGCGACCGATATGAGCACAGCCATGGCCAAACGTCAACAGGCCGTCCTGAAATTAATTCCCATGGGGAATCGAAGCCACACAGCGCAGGAGCTCTGGGATGCCATCAAGCAGGAGAGCGACATGTGGTTTTTGTCAGCTAATCTCCAGCCAGGCTTGGTAGTGTGTGACAATGGCCGAAATCTGGTGGCAGCTCTGGGCCTTGGCAACCTCACTCACATACCATGTCTGGCACATGTGCTCAACTTGGTCGTGCAGAGTTTTTTGAGGGACTATCCGGATCTTGATGCACTGCTGCACAAGGTCCGCCTAGAGTGCGCTCACTTGCGACGTTCCAGCATGGCCAGATCGCGCATTGCAGCTCTGCAAGTCAGATTTCGCCTTCCTGAACATCGCATCATATGTGACGTACCCACCAGGTGGAATTCCACGTTACATATGTTGGAGCGGTTGTGTGAGCAGCAGCCAGCAGTAATGGAGTATCAGCTGCAACAGGCGCAATCAACTCGCAATTTGCGCCGTTCACACTTCACCACTACTGAGTGGGCCTCTATGAAGGACATCTGCAACGTTTTGCGTGCGTTTGATGTCTCAACGCGGATGGCGAGTGCAGATGATGCACTAGTCAGCATGACTGTCCCCCTTATCTGCCTGCTTCAGAAATCACTGAAAGCACTAAAGGAAGAGGTTTTGGAAGAGGTGGAGGATGAGGAGTCACAAATTCAATTACCTTCAGGACAGTCAGCGCAACGTGGTTCCTCACAAAGGCTGGGCAGGGCTCACTTTGTGAGGAGGATGAGGAGGAGGAGGAGTCAATGGAGGAGGAAGAAATCCCTACAGAGGGAGGTACACAACGCTCTAGTCAGTATGTAGAGCGAGGGTGGGGTGATGCAGAGGAGACAGAGATGACGCCTCTTCCAGAGGACAGCCTTTGTTGGCCAGTTGGGAGTCTGCAGCACATGGTTGATTTCATGCTTCAGTGCCTGAGAAACGACCGCCGCATCGCCCACATTCTCAGCACGTCAGATTATTGGGTGTACACCCTCCTAGACCCTCGCTACCGGGACAACTTACAAACCCTCATCACACCGGTGAACCGGGACCGTAAAATGCAGGAGTACCAAGACACACTGGTGCAATCCATACTGTTGTACATTCCAGCCGAGAGAGCTGCTGCTGCTGCTACTGCTTTACAAAGCAGCTCTGTGCATCGAGGCAGTGTAGACACTAGTGTTGAGCGATATTGCTCGATATCTAAAAATATCGTATCGAAATTGTATCGCCGATAGCACTAAATATCGTCGATATCCGATTTCGATAGCAGAAGTCCCATGTAAGTCTATGGGAACAAAATATCGAAATTAAAAAAAACCTTTATTTCCTTGTAAACACTAAATATACACACATAGAATACATATATATATATATATATATATATATATATATACATGTCATTGTGACATATATATATACATATATGTATAGTTTATACACTTCTACATAGTAAAATATCCTCTGATTCAATTGCCGGGTAAAGCCGGCTTCTGTGAAAAGACAGAAGCACCCGACATGAAATGACACTTGGTGTACATAGGGTTAACCATGTCTTTTCATGTCGTTTGCAATCTGATTTGCACAAACAATTACATCAGTCTATGTGTGCAAAATTTCACACCTGTAGGGGTTAATTAAAGGTGTAAATTCGTTGTAAAAAAACGGACTTTTTTGCTACGAATTTACACCTTTAATTAACCCCTACAGGTGTGAAATTTTGCACACTTACACTCATGTAATTTTTTTGTGCAAATCAGATATCAAACTACATGAAAAGACATGGTTAACTCTATGTAAACCAAGTGTCATTTCATGTCGGGTTCTGCATTTTCACAAAAGCCGGCAATTGAATTAGCGGCTATTATACTATGTAGAACTGTATGAACTATAAATATAAATATATATATATGTGTCACAAATTCAATGACATGTATATATATATATATTTATATATATATAATATATATATATAATATGAGGTGTAAAATTGCTGAAAAAAAATGCGTGGGCTCCTGCCCTATTTTCGCAACCAGACAGACAAAGCCAGTGAGTGGGGCAGATAATAATAGCCCAGAGAGGGACCATTATTTTTGCCCCCCCCCGGCTACTAAAATCTGCCCCCAGACACCCCAGAAAAGACAAATCTATAATTAGATTCGCCCTTTCTGGCACTTTGCCCGTCTATTCCCATTGCCCTGTAGCGGTGGCGAATGGGTTAATAAGGGGTTAAAATGACCTTGCAATTGAAAGGTCACTTTAAGCCAGGTTAATAATTGAGAGCTGTCAATCAGACAACTATCAATTATTAATCCTATTGTATGAAAGAAAAATCAAACACACACACTTTAATAAAAAAGAAGTTTAATGAAATAATCACACAGTTTTTGACCATATTTTATTTACCTGCTAAAACCATTTCCTGTAATAAAAATAAAATAATAAAGCAAAATTATTCTTACCAATCCGATGTACAGTCAGGTCCCACGGTGTAATCCATCAGAAAGGGTTAATGTTTACTGCAGGGACCGCAGCTAATGCTGCAGCCTCACAGTAAACCCCCAAATGAATGAGTTCCTCTCCTGGCTGACAGGAGAGGAAGTGGAAAGCTTAATTGATTGCTTTCCACTTTCACTTCAGGTCAGCCAGGGACACAATCAGTGACGTCAGAGGGAACTGGTTAACAAAAATAGGGGATCCCCTCGAAAAAAATTGGCGTGGGGTCCCCCCTATTTTTGTTAACCAGCCAGATGAAGCAGACCGCTGAGGCCTGGTTTTTCAGGCTGGTAAGGATCCAATATCCATGGACCTTGCAAGCCTGATAATACCAGGCCACAGCAGTCTGCTTAGCTTGGCTGGTTAACAAAAATAGGGGATCCCCTCGAAAAAAAAAACGGCATAGGGGTCCCCCTATTTTTGTTAACCAGCCAAGTAAAATGCAGACTGCTGCGGCCTGGTATTAAAAGACTGTCAAGGCCCATGGATTTTGGCCCTCAACAGCCTGATAATACCAGGCTACAGCAGCCCCACATTTGGCGCATCAAAAGATGTGCCAATTGTGGCACTTTACCCGGCTCTTCCCACTTGCCCTGTAGCGGTGGCAAGCGGGGTAATAAGGGGTTAATGTCACCGTTGATTGCACGGTGACAATAAGCCCGGTTAATAATGGAGAGGCGGCAATAAGACACCGATCCATTATTAATCCCAAAGTTATTAAATGCATAAAAAAAAGACAAAGCAAGAAAAAAGTATTTTAATGAAATAAAAGAGACAACACAGTTTTCATTTCTTTTATTGTACTCTCATTCCTGCGACGCCATCGATCTCCTGTAAAAAAAGAAAAAAAACAAACCAACAGTATACCACCTGTCCGACGCAGTCCATAGTAACGACAGTCCCACGACGATCCAGCTCTGCTACATCGCAATGACAGGCAGAGCCTGTCATCGCGACGCAGCACAGCTGATTACCTGCTTCCCCGGCGGTGACGTCATCGGACTGACTGCTTTACGGCCGGGATTACCCAGCAGTCACTGCAGTTATCGCGAGAAACTGCATGTGACCGCCGGGGAGAAGAGGATGGCGGCCATGAAGCAGTCCAGGACGTGACCGCCGGAGATCTTCTGCCAGGTAAGTGCCGCTGACTCCTGACAGACCCGACCGACGGACACTGACAGTGACAGACCCGACCGACGGACACAGACAGTGACAGTGACAAATCCGATTACGGTATTCGATATGACGAAAATATCGAAACGAATTATCGAAAGGCCGATAGAGCTAATATCGGCCGATAGCCGATATTTGCATTATCGTATCGCTCAACACTAGTAGACACCTCTACAACAAGAGGGAGCAGAAGCAGCGCCTCTGCACAGGGCAAGAACTGTATGTTACAAATGTGGCAAAGTTTTGTGACAGCGCCAGCAAGGTCTACACCATCCGAGACGGCTCCAGTCACCAGGAAGAAACGTTTCCGTAAGATGGTGACAGACTACTTGGCTTTCCCTCTAAGTGTACTCCCAGATGCCTCTTCCCCTTTCAAATTTTGGGTCTCTAAGTTGGATACATGGCCAGAGCTTAGCCAGTATGCATTGGAGGTGCTGGCTTGCCCTGCTGCCAGTGTATTATCTGAGCGTGTCTTTAGTGCTGCAGGTAGTGTAGTAACAGACCGTCGCATGCAACTATCCTCAGAGAATGTAGACCGGCTTACTTTTCTGAAAATGAACAAGGCATGGATCTCACCTGAATTTGCCTGTCCGTTTTCAGATTAAATAACTGTTTGGCAACGTTTTCCATGTCTCCTGTTATGTTCATCTTTCTACCACCTGAACTCTACTCCCTGGGCTACAACACCGCCATTTGTTGCTTGTAAGTAATTGGCAGGGGTACTGACTCCTGGCCAGCCTGGTTACAGCACGACAGCTGTTTCCTGGCAGTGTGAACGTCAATTATTCTCCAATAAGTTGTGCTGTCGTGTTGCATTCGGGTTAGCCGACTCTATGGTGCCTGCAGTTTAGGTGATTCCTATGTGTGCTGTGGGATATGTAAATAAAGGCGGTTTCCATTGTGACAATAGGATAAGCACCCACTGTAGGACTGTGTGATTCGGTAACTGCGGACGGCTTGCGTCCTGTCAACTTACATTTTCATGGGTGGTTCTTCTACCCGTCCGGGGTCCAGTACCGTCAAGTGGTTCTCCCCAGTGCCTTTGGCCTAGGTGCCTCCATCTCCGTATCCGAGTTCCAGCAACGTCTGCTGGTCCTTGGTAGTGCTTTGGAGCACAGGTACCTCCTGCTTAGTAACCGTGTCACAGTAACGTCAGCTGGTACTCGGTTGTGACATTGCCTCTTTTCCTTCTGCTACCCGTCCGGGGTCCAGTACCGTCAAGTGGTTCTCCCCAGTGCCTTTGGCCTAGGTGCCTCCATCTCCGTATCCGAGTTCCAGCAACGTCTGCTGGTCCTTGGTAGTGCTTTGGAGCACAGGTACCTCCTGCTTAGTAACCGTGTCACAGTAACGTCAGCTGGTACTCGGTTGTGACATTGCCTCTTTTCCTTCTGCTACCCGTCCGGGGTCCAGCACAGTCAGCTGGTCCTCGTTACTTCCATTGTCTCTTGCTCCATCTGATACCCGTCAGGGTTCCAGTAACGTCAGCTGTTTCTCGGAAATTAGACGACCTTAAAGACCACCCAGAAGAAGATGACGACAACAAGGACGACGAGCATGAAGCCAACCAGCCTGAACACCATCACAAAGAAAAAATAAAAGATTACCCAGAAGAAGATCACCAACAGGACAAAGAAGGTTAAGACAAACTACAAGATACAGAACAAGAGACAGAAGAACAATAAGCAAAAGATCAAAAAGCAGAAGAACATGAAGTATAAGACCAAAATGAAGAGCAAAATATATGCTCTAAATTCTAAGCAGAAGAAGACTAAGCAGTGTATGGGGGTGAGTCTGTTCCTCCTCGTGGTGCCCCTGGAAAATGCCTGCTGCTGCTGCAGGCTAAACTGAACACGGACAAATACTGTTGTAATTTAAATCTTTTGTGACAGCAAGAACGGAAGGATGAACAATTCATACTTTTACAGATTACAAGTACAGGAATCTCTGTCACAAATAAGAATATGATGAAGAAGATGAAGAGGAAGAAGATGAAGAATTTGAATATGAAGAAGATTAATTAGTGTAATAATAACAATATGAGTAATGTAAACAAAAACATGAATAGCAAGAAGTTTAAGAAGAAGATTAAGAAGGTGAAGATGAAGAATAATTTGATGAGAAAGATGATGCTGCTGAAGATTATGAAGGAGAAAGTGTGGCACTGGCAAAAGTTAAAAAGGTGAAGAGCATGGAAGTTGTGAAACATACATATTTGCCAAAATAGAAAAAAGGTTAACAACATTGTCAATTTGTTAGTCAATCCAAACGTATTTCCAAAAAAAATATATATTAATGCTATTCCAATGCATTGGGTTAAACATGTATGCCTTTATTGTCTCCTCAACCTCCCCCAATACATTCTACATTAGTCTTTGTTGTTTTCCTTCATGTACAATTAACCAACAAGGCAAGAATGGTTTTTTTTAATGTCGATATTTGGTTCCCATAGACTTACATTGGACTTCCTGTATCGGAATCGGATATCGACGATATTTAGTGATATCGGCGATACCATTCCGATCCGATATTTTTAGATATCGAGCAGTATCGCTCAACACTATCAGCGAACAATCTTTATTCACCGATGTGCATCATAGAAGATTAAAGGAGTTGTCCCCTACTAGGACCACCCCTTCTTAAGCTTAAAGCCTATACTCACCGGTGGTGATGTCGGCACTCGCTCTCCCCAGGGCTGTGATGCAGTGTTGTGACACATGACGCTGGCACCCAAAATCAATGCTTGCATCACTGTCTATGCATTTGGACAAAACTGAACTTGAAGAGGAAGCCAGGGATCAGCTGCAGCCTGGACTTCCTTTTCATGTTCAATTTGTCTGAAGGTGTTAACAATGACACCAGCGCTAATTGGGGGACGAAGTCATGTGTCATTCCATTGTAACACAGTCCCACTACCGTGAGTGCTGACACAGCTGGAATGAAGCTGGCATTGGAGGTGAGTTTAGGCTTTAATATTTCACCAGGGCCCAACATTTAGTTACAGAAGGGATTGTCCTACTAGTGGAAAAAACCTTTAAAACAAGGTTTTCATGGCAGTGATTACATAGAGGGTGACATCTTTATGCCACCTTCTATATAACCACCACCAAGAAAACCTTGCTTTAATTTTCTTAAATGCACCTCTGTTAATAAAGATCGTTCACCATTCATAAAGCTGTCTCTCCATCATCTTTCATTGAATATTTCCATGCCCTGACGCAGCGTGTCCTGGCTTCTAACAAGCTTAGAATGTACTAAATGGTGAGTTGTATATTTTCTTACTCTTTCAGTATAAACTTTGATTATAGTTAGCTCTGACCTGCACAATGATGGAAAGTATGAATACAACCCAAAACAGTTATTTCCATAAATTCTATTATATTACAGATAATGTATATAGAAGCCTTGCCATTTTCTTTTTAGTATATAGAAAAAACGGCATCCTATCCTGGGAGATCAGGAAAGCATTTCCTTTTCTTGGCACTGAGCATGACTTATGTATAGTGCAATAATATGTGCATAAGTTGTTGAAAAGGACTGAATGATGAGTGAAAATAGCAAGTAATGAAGCACATTATACTGTATATGTGCTATTCTACATATTGCATTTGCAATGTTTAACAAAGATTAAGATTTTCACGAACCCATTGACTTATCACAGTGCATAAAATAAATTAAAAAAACAAGCTGTATTCCACACCTCTAATTACAAATCAAGAGCAGCTAATCGTGTGTTATTAAAATGGATAAATTAACACATACCTGTTTCATTTGATAGCTGCTTCTTTTTAATGTGACATTGTAAAGAGTGAGAATTAAAAAAAAATACCAATCACAAACTATAGTTTTGTGTTTTCAAGTGCGTTCTGTGTTTTTTTCATGTGTCATTTATTTTGCATATGGTCAATTAAGGCAGGATACATGAGTCTCTAAGCTGCGTTCACATTAATGCATACATTGATGTATATGATTTTAGGCAATATACAAATGAGAAAAGTCCCAGTATCTCCCAAAACTTTTTTTCAGTTGTGAATTCAGAGCTTTTGATAAGAAATCTGTATCCAAACTACACCAAATTAGTTTTTTTTTTTAATTTTATCGTGTGAGCCTGGCAGATTTTTTTTCAAACCCGAAACCCCTGCATCTTTTTTACAGATGTTTCCTGCAGCCTAATGCATTGTGTTTTCCCCAACCACAGAAGTCAGATATTAGACTGTAGCTAAAAGAATTTTCATAACATTTTAAACTCAAGATTTAAGATGTATTTTACTAATTAGTAAAAGATGAGCATTTTGATGTGAATCGCATAAAATTTTATGAAATTTTATGAAATTGCAGTTTTGGAAAAATTCAAATAATTTGCAATTCTATTTGTGCAAATCACCAACAAAATGCCAGCTGACATTTTACACATTGCAGAAGATTGACATGATCTCAGGCACAAATAAATGGATATCCCCATATTGCCTTGCTTTCGTTCAAGTTTCTGTCATAGCTTATATAAAAACCTAAGTAGGGAATGCAGCAGCCATTTCAGGGTGATTTAAAATAGTGATAGTTTGACAGAGCTCACAGCTAAGCTATAGAGACACAAAGAAAAGAATCTAAAACATTGTAAAAATACTTCACATAGTAATATGTTGTACAGCTGCAGTTGTGAAGACATTGAGTGAAGTAGTATGTGAAAAATATGATGATTCAATTGATAAAGGTAGAAAGAAAAAGAGGAGTAGCCAGCAGCAGTGACAGATTAGAAATATGGGGTAGTTATAATCTGTCCTGATATACAGTACAGACCAAAAGTTTGGACACACCTTCTCATTCAACGATTTTTCTGTATTTTCATGACTGTGAAAATTGTAGAATCACACTGAAGGCATCAAAACTATGAATTAACACATGTGGAATTATACATTACACTTTACAAAAAAGTGTGGAACAACTCAAAATATGTCTTATATTCTAGGTTCTTCAAAGTAGCCACCTTTTGCTTTGATTACTGCTTTGCACGCAGAAAAGGTGAACGGATGGACTCTACATGCCTGGTTCCCACCGTGAAGCATGGAGGAGGTGGTGTGATGGTGTGGGGGTGCTTTGCTGGTGACACTGTTGGGGATTTATTCAAAATTGAAGGCATAGTGAACCACATGGCTACCACAGCATCTTGCAGCAGCATGCTATTCCATCCGGTTTGAGTTTAGTTGGACCATCATTTATTTTTCAACAGGCAATGACCCAAACACACATCCAGGCTGTGTAAGGCTATTTGACCAAAGGAGAGTGTTGGGGTGCTATGCCAGATGACCTGGCCTCCATAGTCACCAGACCTGAACCCAATCGAGATGGTTTGGGGTGAGCTGGACAGCTCACCCTTCAATTTTGAATAATCCCCAACAGTGTCACCAGCAAAGCACCCCCACATCATCACACAACCTCCTCCATGCTTCACGGTGGGAACCAGCATGTAGAGTCCATCCATTCACCTTTTCTGTGTGCAAAGCAGTAATCAAAGCAAAAGGTGGCTACTTTGAAGAACCTAGAATATAAGACATATTTTCAGTTGTTTCACACTTTTTTGTAAAGTGTAATGTATAATTCCACATGTGTTAATTCATAGTTTTGATGCCTTTAGTGTGATTCTACAATTTTCATAGTCATGTAAATACAGAAGAATCTTTGAATGAGAAGGTGTGTCCAAACTTTTGGTCTGTACTGTAAATATTTGAATATCTGTAATAATTAGGTGTTTAATGTTGAATGTTGAGATGTGATAGGCTCAAACCTCTTCTGAAATCACATTGAGACTGGGTACTGACTTGCCTTTTCAATTTTTTCTACCATGTTTGGATCCTAATAATTCAATGGGAATAAGTACGGTAGTTTAAGATCAAATTAGGGATTTTAGCAGTTAAGTGATTAGGATTTCCAGACTATAGGATCCCAAACCAAAATATCTTTAGTCCACTTTTAGATTTTTAGATTTTTGCCAAGAACATGATCTAACCAGTCTGAACAAAATAATGGGATATTTTCTTAAACTAAAGTTTATAAAAGTTTTCACTGCATGTTCCTGGTGGGATAAAATCATTTTCGTGGGCTTTTGGCACAATAAATATGATTTCCATTTGAGAGTTATGTGAAATGCACAGTAGGCAAGAATGTAATAACGCATACTAATACTAGAAGTCTCCTGAGATGTGAGCTTTAGACCAACCAACTATTTGCAGTTCGCTTAATGCTTTTGCTGTACAAAAATATGCTTATCCATAAATAAATGTATTCATTCTATATACTTGGTGCCCATACCTACTTATACTCCTTTATGACTTACACACATTATGGCAAGATTTATACTATGAATGAACTCCTGCTTTAGAGGTGTCCCCGTTTTCCTCTATTTTTTATCTGTGGTGTTTCATTTTTTCTATATGTTTTTTAATATTGTATGTGTGTATATTTATATATATACATATACAGTTCTGAGAAAAAATATATATATATTTCTTTATTTTTTATGCTTTGCTTATATAGCACTATCAAACTCCGCAGCGCTTTACATAGATTATCATCGCTGTCCCCACAAATCAATGTGCTGAAAATCACATTTTTTAAAAAAATATTGCTGATGTATTCAAACTCCAAAAGATTTCTTCATGTATAATAACAATCCAAAAACTAATCCTTCCATCTTTAAATTTCAGAAGAAAAGATATGAAAGCAACTACTAGATAATGTAAGTTTGGTTGCTTGAAAGAAAACATCAACAAAAAAAAAAACATACAAAACAAGATCTACTCTTACATCTGGCCTGCCTCACCTACTTAATTCCCTTTATTGTTAATAGACTGCTGACATTTTCTGAACAACTAAATGTGAGATAGTAATACTTTTCATTTTTTCTTTTAAGACAATACTCCTTTCTGTGCTACGGCATATGGATTACCGGACGACATGTGATGAGGTGAGCAGTACGTTATTACACCTTTAAAAGTTACAGAAAACAAGTATTTTTGATTGCTTTCACTGTAATGCTGCAATATCACATACTGTATTGCAAGTTTTTTTGTGTTTCAGTAATTTAACCAATAAGTTGTTCCGTGGTTAATTGAATGAAAAGAAGTTAAATGGTTATTCCCAACATTGAAAGTTGTCAACTATATACAGGATCCCCACATGTCCTGAGAACAGGGCTCTGACATACCTCATTGTAATAGAGAAATGGCTGCTCATACCAGAAAAAGACAGGATTAATGGAGGATTCCAGAAGTCAGATAGTCAGTTCCCAATTCTAAAGTTACCACTTAACTCGATATATATTTCAATGATGGGAGCAACATCCATTGAAGAATTTTTAGCATGTCATAATTGACCTTTCGTTTACTGTTTTTCTTTTTCCATTTTCTACTATCAACATATTCTGCATTGTTTTACAAAAAAATTACTTAATAAACTTAGATACAGGAAATTAATATGATAGAAATAGAATGTTGTCATACTGTTGATCTGTAGAGTGTTGGAAGAACTACTGTACAGAGTTGGTGCAAATTATGCCACAGCCAAATGAGGTTATCTGCTAAGCACTTGTTACACAAAGCAAAAGGGAACCTGTCAGCAAAAAAACCCCAATACGCTATATACCTTCAGCCATAGCAATAATCTGCCCTGTAAAGAATGATATAAAACAGGCAGAACTTTAATTGAAACGTGGTTGCAGGGAAGAAATGACATTATATTTTTACCTGCAGCTGCTCACAAGGGTTGTAAACAGTCAGAATGGAGTACACAGTGAACATGCTGTAACCATGCCGACCACTCCCTGACTGATATTCTTCTATACAGCATGTTTAAAAAGTAAGAAAATATGCAAGACACAAATAATTAAAATAAAATAAAAAATAAAAATTAAAATAAATAAATAATAAAATAATATACCAGTGTCACTATAAACCCTTAAAAATTGAATGGCAGACCATTCGGATACAGAAACCACCACCCAGGGAATGGAAAGAAAGATAGGGAAAACCTGCCAAGCAGGGGATGGGTGAAAAATAATGAATAAATGCAGTAAGTGTACAAAACAAATTGTCTTTATTAATAAATAGCACAATATCAAATGACAAAAAATTATTTCATGTATGATAAAACAAATATAATAAAAAGAAGCAAATCAGCCAGAGAATATAAGTATATAACACTATGTATTGAAGTGATAAGTATAATTGATCAGAAATGTTAATATACTATTATAAAAATACCACCACAATACTAATAGGCTCAAATACTAATAACCAGGTGTCCATAGAACAGGTATAAAAACGGTAACCATCAAAACCGCACTGTGAATATACTGTGTATAGGAAGATTAACACAGTGACAAGTGCAAAAGTGCAAAAAGTGTACTAAGTGCAATCGGACACGTGCAGCCAAATAAAGATACAAGTAAAATCGTGCACTGCAAAAAAGATATCTATACCTGATGGACAACGAACCTGGGAGCCAAAAGAAGATGACTGAATGCCTCACAATACGCGCCCCGACGCGCGTTTCGGAAAATAACTCCTTCGTCATCCCCCTGACGAAATACAGACTGTGTACAGCCCTAGTGCCACCCCGATGTCTGGAAGTCAGTACTGTATCTGCAAGACAAATAAAACTTCATTTTCACCTCCTTGCAGCTGCACTTCCAGTTAGACTGCTGCACATTCTTAAAACTATATTTACCTGCAGAACACCACTTTGGCTACAGGTAATTTCAATTTTTTTTGCCAGGTTCTCTTTAAATACTAAACACAACTTTAGTTCTTTTATTTTTGTTTATGCAGATGAACCAATTCTTCCAGAATGTAATTGTGGTTTTCACCCTCTGGTTGCATTCCAAGTCTCAAGTCTCTCCACTATAGTAAATTGTAAAAGGCTACTAGAAGGAAGATGAGGTACTGCTGAACTCTGTAATTCCACATTCAATAAATCCATCCGCAGTGCGAATGCAGTGGATCTTATTTAGAATAAAGATCAATTATGCATAGGAAAGCAATCCCGATAATGATACCGATAATGTAATTGTCATTCTACTCCCAAAAAGATGCAATATCTAGGCCCATTCTTTAAAGGGAAACTGTCACCAGATTTTTACTACTTTGTTGGAGAGCAGCAAAATGTAGGAAAAGAAACCCTGATTCCAATGATGTATCACTTAGTTTACTGGGTACAGCAGTTGTGACACAGAGTTTTTAGATGCAGCATGTAGCAGAGCTCAGATATCTGCCCCAACCACCCCATAGCTTTCTGTGTACATTGTATATTGACAGTGATCTGCATTTCAGAGGAAGGGAGCATGGTCAGACAAGGTCTTTAAGAGAGTTGTAGTACAGACAGTGATAATGTTAGGTGATAAAACATTAATTGTATTGAATCTACACACAGCCTAATAAATGACACATCCCTGAAATCTATGCGTCAGCCATTACCTCATCCTGTCCACAGATTACATAGCAAAAATCTGCTGACGGATTCCCTTTAATGATAAAAATCATGCATACGGCACACTAATCTCATTTTCGACCCTTGGTTTCACCTGCCAGCTTCATCCTACCTCATCCTTCTTGATAGACTGTTATGATCAATGGTATTGAAAAACCTAATTATATCAGAGAGTAGAACAAGCAGCAAGCCACAACTATACTATTGTGTATGAAAGCGATGGAGGAATTTTGGAGGAACTGTCTGGTATGTATTAACATCTGTCTGATCAGTAAAGTTGTATTTATTCAGTCGTGTACTGGATTTATTACTTTACCTGTTACAGGCTTTTGTAATATAATTATATTCATTATCTTAGATATGTTAGATTATGTGTACAGCCTTTAAATACCTCCATAGATAGTGAATCTGGGCTCATATGCATGTTTAATGGCATCGTAAACGTTATGGATGGTTAGTAATAAGCACAATAGAAGGTTGATGTCAACAGAATATAATATTAAAAACGTAATAAGATTGTCAATCAGAAAAATTACTAGAATTTGATTTTCTTACTTTTCTAGTAAATGCTTGCACTTCAAATAATAACAGCTCTGGAGCTTCTTTTCTCAGAATTGTTTGTTGTGCTTTTCCTCTATTTCTTCTAGAAATGTATAATTATATTTATGCCATCATCCCCCTCTATAAAACATGTGGTTTGTCCATACCTAGTCTGACA
Source organism: Oophaga sylvatica (assembly GCA_033576555.1). NCBI lineage: Eukaryota > Metazoa > Chordata > Amphibia > Anura > Dendrobatidae > Oophaga > Oophaga sylvatica. The sequence goes on from JARQOD010000006.1 coordinate 347,175,335, forward strand.
ATGCCCAAAATACGTCATATACTGTATTTTTTTTTAGTTTGCATTAGCAGGAGAATTCATTTTGAATAACATATTTAAAGATGCCCTTTCAAAGAATACTGTTGTATTTTTCTTCTGTATCAAGAAATACCAGTAAAATTAATAACTATCAGTGCTCTCCTCATCCTCTGGAAGGCAAAACAAAAAAAATCATTTGTGACTTAAATTATTTCCCAGAACAAATTTAAAGTCACAGAAATTACATAAAGCTTAATCTATTTTTTAAATGATGGTATAGTTTTGTTTTTTTTGCTATTACTTTATCTGATTTAATTACTATAGAGATATAATGGAAATACTATTTATAGCAAAGCAATTTTTAGGTCTTGTCCACAGAACTAAAAATAATAATAAAATAAACAACAAATACAAAACTTCTAATCATACTAAAAATTAAGAGGAAAAAAAAGAGTACGACTTGGGCAAAAAAAAATTTTTCTAGCAGTCTGTAGTCTAGTTTAGCTCATTAACTTTTTATTGAGAATTTTACAGTAATGCATATAAGCAAAGAATTAACAAATTGGCATCATATAATATTGTTCAAACAGTCTGCTGTACACTAGCGCATAAATAGTGTTGTTGTTGTTTAGTAATTCTGAATAAGATTTTAGTACATTTTATAAAGGTTATCATGAGGGCTTGTAGTGATGTTTGTCGAAACAAATCAAGCAAAGTGAAAATTCTGACCAATTACGTCAACATTCGACTCATTAATTCATATCTATAAAACAAAATGTGAGGTTTCTCTTTACTTAAATCATTAAAATGATATGAGCTGCAGTCAACATATTGTAAACAATACAAGACACAAATTTATAAGGCACTCAGTGAACAGTTTACTTTACTGACTTTAGCAAGTATAAAGTAGGTAAAATAGGTATGGACACCAGTGTCAAATCTACTTACGTGTGCACCTGCAGTAGGAAGTTTTTTAACCCCTTCCTGACCAAGCTGTTTTCCATTTTTTCTTCCCTTTATTCCAAGTGCCATAACTTTTTTATTTTTCAATCCGCATAACAATGTGAGGGTTTGTTTTTCTGTGGAACGAGTTATACTTTTGAATGACACCATTTACTTTATCATGTACTAAGAGGATGGGAAAAAAAAACAAAAGAATTGTAATTGCAAAAAAAGAGAAATTCCTCAATTATTATTATTTTTAATTACCATGTTTACTATACGATAAAACTGACCTGCCAATATAATTTTACAGTTCAGTATGATTATGCAGATACAAAAAATGTATAGTTTTTTTATTTAAGTGGTGAAAAAAAATTCAGAAATTTGTAAAAAAAAAACACAATTTTGCTTATGCAGCCATTTTCCGAGACCCGTAACGTTTTAAATTTTTTGGGATATGGGGCTATGTGAGGACTTATTTTTTGAGCTCCGAGCTGATGTTTTTACTAATATAATTTTGAGATAGGTACAATGTTTTGATCACCCCTTATTGAATTTTATTGCAATATTGCGTGGGCCAAAAAAAGTAATTCTGGTGTCTCGATTTATTTTCTCGTTACGCTGTTTACCAATTAGATTAATTTATTTTATATTTTGAGACATCAGAATTTTACAAACACAGTGATACCAAGTTTGTGTATGTTTTATTGTTTTTTAGTTCATTTTTTATTAGGGGAAAAGGGAGTGATTTAAACTTAAGTGTTTTTTTTAGTTACTTGCAGTAGACTTCCAAATTTATACCTTTCCTAAGCACATATTTATATTCCATTAACACTGCTTGGTGTTCTAGCATCGTGTATGAGCTAAGAATTATATTTAATTCTATACTTCCAAAACTAGACATTTAAGGGAAAAAACAACACTTTGCTCTATCTATGTGGGACAGAATCACTGTTTAATTTTGCCAAAAAGGTAACACAAACAAATTGAGAGAAGTTGAAGTTTCTGCTCACATGGGTGTCTGATTGAATGTTCATGACCCAGCAAGTTTCTGTAAGATTGTTTTTGGATATCATGCTCCCCCAGAAGACACACCATAATATTGAGATAGGCACCAATTAAAATTGGTAATATCACAAGCACATGCGTGAGGTCTAGCAAGATAAAAACATTAAGGGAAAGTTAGGATTTCTGTACCTTGAAGAGACACTTTGCTCTGAAGTCTGGCTTTTGACAAGTACATATCCATTTCATAAGTGGGATTTTGCAGTAATTGCTAAACATCATATTAAAAATCTAGTGGGATAATTTGTTAATGGGATTCAGCGAGAATGATATACATCTGATTAAACCTCCTGCTTCTGCATTTCGATTTATTTAGATGTAATCAAAATTTGTCACAGAAGAAGTGCAGAAGGAAATTACCGGAAGTAGAAATTTAGATGACCTTTCAACAGATGTCTACTTTGCATTAATCTGTGTATTATGCTTCTCTCTTCTATTAAATTCTGACATAAATAGGACCTCTGATCTATTGTTCCTGTAAAACAGGTCACATAAGGTGGTAGTCTGAAAGCTTTACTTACTACTATGTCTAAGTCGCTTGGTCCCATGCCTTTAGACATTTAAAGCCTTAACTTAATTGAATATAACAAACAACTTAAGTCAATTGACACTTTAAACTCAAATTGATAACCTTCTGATTGAATCTACCAAGCTCCACCTCAATCTCTTATACTACATACTATTGTACTCTACTTTGACTTTGGTTTCATTTATTCATAAATACAATCATTGCATCTTTGGATTTTGTGTACATTTAATTCTATATCGGATACAATATTATTGACTGCACATTTGTTATCCCATACTTGATGGACTTGGTGAGATAATATTATTGTATAAAACAATAATAACAATGCATAAAGACATTGACTAATGTAAAAGTAAACTTGCAACGTTTTTCGAACAACTCTAGCTCTTCGTAACAGCATAGCATACAAATGGCAAACATTGTATTTAAAATTCTATTTAAGTCAATTCTAAATCAAGGGACATGTTGCAAAGTAGTATAAGTTCTTGTGGATCTTTTAAATGACAGTGGAAAACTTGTTAGAATAGAAAAATAACCTGTTAGTTATCTACATGCAAAAATGCAGAAATAAAAATAAAGCATCAGCACTATCAATGGCACTCAAACAAATACATTTGACAGTGACAACTATGATTAGTTGGTTTTGCTAAATAAATAAATATGTGTATCAGGAACAAGGCTACCATCTTGTTCCTGACCACAAAAAATGCGCCATGTGGGAATGTATTGAAAAGTAACAATGTGAATTATATTTTTACTCTACCTGTTATGTGCAATTTGCCATTTTTTCTGTGTTGTTTGTTAGGGCTCGATTTCCCGCTGCTGCACAAGGGGAGTCTCGAACCGGTCCCGCTGCGGTCTCCCATTAATCTCCGGCCGCAGTGGAGCCTGCTCAGCAGAAACGTCGGTCCAAGTGTCTTGCCCACTCCACTACTGTGCAGTGACTTGCTGCTGCCTTTCCTGGATCTGCTATTATAGCCAGTGCTGGAGCAGACGTCTTTGGGACAAAGTCCTGCGTTTTCCCTTCTGAGCATGCCCAGAGTGAGATCTCTCATTGGAGATCAGGGGTCACATGTTCAGGTGCTGCAGCGGCTCCTATTGGTCCGCCAGGAAGGTCATTTAGCTACATGTGTTTGTAACAGTTTCTCATTGGTCCTTGTTCCTGGAAGGTCCTGTAGCTGTTGCTATAAAAGGGTAGCATGGCTGGGCCGCCATGCGCTAATATCAACCATTGTATGCTATGCGCCAGTGTGGTCATGTGTATGTGTGGATAGGGACCCGGCTGAAATAAGCCACTAGAATACCGACTTAATCGGTGAGGAGTTTGGTATGGTAGCTGGTCAGGGTCGGTGTCCTAGATGCCCTAGATTACCGGCATAACCGGTGAGGAGTTTTGATTGCCGTATTCAGGGTCTGGCGTTCAGACGCCATAAATTGCGGGTGACTCCCGCGAGGACATTAGCACATGATCACGCTTTACGCTTAGCACTTAATTGTGTACCTGAGAGCCCTACAGGACACAGTGCTTTTTCTCAGCGGCCCTGTGACGTAACAGGGTTTGCTTTCAACGCTAGTCAGCGCCCTAGCGTGTTTTCTTTTTCACTCAGTTGTGTCTAGTGAGTGCGCACACATCGCCATATAGCGCTGCGGCTCTCCTTCTAGCGGCTCTGTGGAGTAACAGAGTTCGCACTCATTGCCACAGCGCATTACGGCGTTTATGTTGGCGACTCTGTGGGATAACAGAGTTTGCTTCTCGCGCCATTTTTACTAGCAGCAGGCTCTGCTTGCACGGTGGACCCCGGGCTGCGAACGCACCTTTCTACATTATATATTTGGTGTGTTCCGCAGACCCATAACATAATATTAGCGCCAGGGTCTGGCTAGTAAAATGGCGGATGAACAGCGATTACAGCTGTACATCCAGCAGCTGGAGGGTAGGTTGGCGGCTCTTGAGCGCACAACCTCAGCTGTGGATGTTACCGCAGTCGCTGTTCAGGTTGCTAGTGTAGCTGCAGCCAGTTTGTCTTCTGCCACCTCTGTCCCTACATTGTCCCACCTCCCGCTTCCAGACAAGTTTGCTGGTGACAGCAAGCAATGTCGGGGATTCGTAAGTCAGTGCTCCATACACCTCGAGCTTCTGGCTGCACGTTTCCCCACGGATCGGGCACAAGTTGGCCTTGTGATAGCTCTTCTGTCGGGCAGAGCGTTGGAGTGGGCAACGCCGCTGTGGGAGCGCGACGACCGTGTGGTGCAGAGCGCTTCTCGTTTTCTGGAGGCTCTGAAAAGGTTTTTCTAGGACCTCAGGTCACCCACGATGCGGCGCTCAAACTGCTGGCAAGTACCCAGGGTTCGGCTTTGGTCAGCCATTTTGCTGTCCAATTTCGGACTCTGGCCTCGGAATTAGAGTGGCCAGATAAAGTCCTCATTCCCGTGTTCTGGAGAGGACTGGCGGGTCATGTGAAAGACGCCTTGGCTACTAGGGAGATTCCTGCCACACTGGAGAAGCTTATCGCTATTTCCACCCGCGTCGACCTCCGTTTCCACGAGCGGAGGCTGGAACGTGCCCAGTGTAGGCAGAGGGTTCGGTTGGCTCCAACCTTCACCACCCCTCTGGAGTCGCCCGTTCAGGCGCCCGACCTTCAGGAGGTTGCTCCTGCAGGATCTAAATCTCGGGTCACTCGTCCATCCCGATTTGTTATATTTGCCAGCAGCAGGGACATTTTGCAAACCGATGTCCACAGCGGCTGAATAAGCGGTCGCGCCCAGTAACCGTAGGAACAGGGTCACTGGACGCCATGAGTTTTGCCCCTAAAGTGCTCCTCAAGGGGATAATTACCCACGGTTCTACCACCCTACCCATCAAGCTGTGTGTGGATTCTGGGGCAGAGGGAAATTTTATGTCATCCTCCTTTGCTTCTCACCACACCATGCCTTTGGTGTTGCTGGCTGAACCAGTATCGGTTCGGTTGTTGAACGGAGTAATTCTGCCCTCACAAATCACCCATCAGTCTGTTCCACTCACCTTGTCTATGTCTTCTTCCCATCAGGAGAATATATCATTTTTTATCCTCCCTGAGGGTATAGATGAGGTTTTGTTGGGATTACCCTGGCTCCGCCACCACTCTCCCCATATTGAGTGGGCTTCAGGGAGAATTCTGGGTTGGGGTAATTTATGTAAAGGCAGATGCATTAGGGACAGCGTGCAGGTCAACACCACTGAGATACCATAGACCTCTCTCCTCTTCCCAAGGTCTATTGGTCTTATGCCGACGTTTTCTCAAAGAAGGCTGCGGAGACTCTTCCGCCTCATCGCCCCTATGACTGTCCTATCGACCTCTTATCTGGAGCTGAGCCTCCTAGAGGAAGGGTCTATCCCTCTCTCTTCCTGAGACAGAGGCCATGTCCCAATATATTCAGGAGAACTTGGCAACTGGATTCATTAGGAAGTCGGTGTCACCAGCGGGAGCGGGGTTCTTCTTTGTGCAGAAGAAGAACGGAGAACTACGTCCGTGCATTGATTATAGGGGTCTCAACGCTATCACCGTGAAAAATAAGTATCCTTTGCCGCTAATCTCTGAGCTTTTTGACAGGCTTCGGGGAGCAAGGGTATTTACTAAGCTAGACCTGCGGGGTGCGTATAACCTGATTCGCATCCGTGAGGGGGACGAGTGGAAGACGGCATTTAACACCAGGGATGGGCATTATGAATATCTGGTAATGCCCTTTGGGCTCTGTAATGCTCCAGCTGTCTTCCAAGACTTTGTGAACGACATCTTCTGGGATATGTTGACCACCTCGGTGGTAGTCTATCTGGATGACATTCTCATCTTTTCTCCAGATATGGCCTCCCACTGGAGAGATGTCTGCAAGGTCTTCGACCTCTTGCGAGCAAATTCCCTATATGCGAAGTTGGAGAAGTGCATGTTTGAGCAGGAGTCTCTACCTTTTCTGGGCTATATCATCTCCATCCAGGGATTGGCTATGGATCCTACCAAACTACAGGCTGTGATGGATTGGCAAGAACCCCACTCCCTTAAGGCGGTGCAGCGCTTTATGGGGTTCATTAACTACTATCGCCAATTCATTCCCCACTTCTCCACTTTGGTAGCTCCCTTGGTAGCCCTCACCAAGAAGGGAGCTAATCCCAAGTTGTGGTCAGAGGAGGTCAACAAGGCGTTCTCCTCCATCAAGTCGCATTTCGCCAGTGCTCCCATCTTACATCGCCCCGATGTCGATAAACCGTTTATCTTAGAGGTGAATGCCTCTTCTGTTGGTGCTGGAGCAGTCCTTTTTCAAAAGGATGCCCAGGGTCAGAAGCATCCCTGCTTCTTCTTTTCCAAAACCTATACACCAGCAGAGAGGAATTATTCCATCGGGACAGGGAGTTACTGGGTATGAAGTTGGCTTTCTCCGAGTGGCGGCATCTTCTGGAGGGGGCTCGCTTCCCCTTCCAAGTGTTCACAGACCACAAGAACTTGGTGTATTTGCAGACAGCCCAGCGGCTAAATTCCCGTCAGGCCAGATGGTCCTTGTTTTTCTCCCGGTTCCATTTCACCCTCCATTTCCTCTCCGGTGAGAAGAACATTCGTGCAGATGCTCTATCCCGCTCTGTGGTGTCCTCTGAGGAGGTGGAGGAGGAGCCTCGGCTGATTGTCCCCACAGAAAGCCTAAGAACGGTGGCTCCGGTTTCGCTTGAGTCTGTGCCTTCGGGCAAGACTTTTGTGCCCACCAATTTGCGACCGGAAGTACTCTCTTGGGCACATTCGTCCAGGGTGGGTGGACATTTTGGGACCAAAAGGACTTCTGAGTTGCTGGCGAGGACATACTGGTGGCCGCAGATGGCCCGTGACGTCAGGGAATACGTTCAGACGTGCGTCTCCTGCGCCAAGAATAAGTCCCCTCGACAACGGCCAACTGGGTTACTTTTTCCTTTACCGGTGGCAGACAGGCCTTGGGAGATGGTCGGGATGGATTTTGTGGTGGGCTTACCCAAGTCTCGGGGCTGCACCATCATCTGGGTGATAACCGACCACTTCTCCAAAATGGTGCACTTAGTGCCGTTACCACGGTTACCGTCTGCACGGGCCTTGGCAGCATTATTCATTATTCATATTTTCCGCCTACACGGTATGCCAGACAAAATTGTCAGTGATCGAGGTCCCCAGTTTGCGTCTCGGTTCTGGAGAGAGCTGTGTCGTCTACTCAGCATTGAGTTGAATCTCTCCTCTGCATACCATCCCGAGACGAATGGGTTGGTAGAGAGGGCCAACCAGACCTTGGTCACATACTTGCGACATTTTGTCTCTGCCAGGCAGGATGACTGGGCATCCTTGCTACCGTGGGCTGAGTTCGCTCTAAATAATGCTGTGGCTGACTCCACCGGACACACCCCATTCCTCCTGAACTACGGTCAGCATCCGCGGGTACCAGTGCCTATGCCCGTGTCTTCCGCCGATTCCAGGGTGGCAGACTGGGCTGTGGAGGCACGGGACATTTGGGACCGCACTCAGGATGCCATTCAGGCCTCCAAAGAGAGGATGAGGTCTTCGGCCGATGCCCATCGGCGCCCCGCTCCTACATTTGCTCCGGGTGACCTAGTGTGGCTTTCTGCCCGAAACATCAGGCTGCGGGTAGAGTCCACCAAGTTGGCACCTCGCTTTTTGGGTCCCTTTAAAGTTCTTGAGCAGGTGAACCCGGTGGTTTACCGCCAAGCCCTTCCACCTCGCCTTGGTATCACTGACACCTTTCACGTGTCCCTCTTGAAACCCGTGGCCATTTCCCGGTTTTCCGAGTCATCTGCCGGGACGTCGGGTTCATCTACTGACGATCATGAGGTGAACGCCATTGTTGGGTGCAAGGTGGTACGAGTAGAGTTGAGCGATACTTTCCGATATCCAAAAGTATCGGAATCGGAATGGTATCGCCGATACCATTAAAATATAGGCGATACCCGATACCGATACCGGAAGTCCCATGTAAGTCTATGGGAACAAAATATCGGAATTAAAAAAAAACATTCTTGCCTTGTTGGTTAATTGTACATGAAGGAAAACAACAAAGAGTAATGTAGAATGTATTGGGAAGGTTGAGGAGACATTAAAGGCATAGATGTTTAACCCAATCAAATGAAATAGCATATATATATATTTTTTTTTTAAAGATGTTCGGATTGACGAATAAATTGACAATGTTGTTAACTTTTTTTCTATTTTGGCAAATATGTATATTTCACAACTTCCATGCTCTTCACCTTTTTAACTTTTCACACACTTTCTCCTTCATAATCTTCAGCAGCATCATCTTTTTCATCAAATTATTCTTCATCTTCACCTTCTTTATCTTCTTCTTAAACTTCTTGCTATTCATCTTTTTGTTAACATTACTCATATTCTTCTTATTAAACTATTATTCTTATTCATATTGTACTTCATCTTCTTCATCATATTCTTATTTGTGACAGAGAATCCTGTACTTGTAATCTGTCAAAGTATGAATTTTTCATCCTTCCGTTCTTGCTGTCACAAAAGATTTAAATTACAACAGTATTTGTCCGTGTTCACTTTAGCCTGCAGCAGCAGGCATTTTCCAGGGGCACCACGAGGAGGAACGGACTCACCCCCATACACTGCTTAGTCTTCTTCTGCTTAGAATTTAGAGCATATATTTTGCTCTTCATTTTGGTCTTATACTTCATGTTCTTCTGCTTTTTGATCTTCTGCTTATTGTTCTTAAGTCTCTTGTTCTGTATCTTGCAGTTTGTCTTAACCTTCTTAGTCCTGTTTGGTAATCTTTTATTTCTTCTTTGTGATGGTGTTTAGGCTGGTTGGCTTGATGCTCGTCGTCCTTGTGGTCGTCATCTTCTTCGGGGTGGTCATCAGGGTCGTCTTCATTGTTGGAGATCCAGAGTGATTACCCAAAAAAGCATTGAAAAAATCTTCAATTTGTAAATGTAGCAGAAGGTACAAGAGTCAATGCAAGTAACGAGGACCAGCTGACTGTGCTGGAACCCGGAGGGGCAGCAGAAGGAAAAGAGCCAATGGCACAACCGAGGACCAGCTGACGTTACTGGGACACGGTTACTAAGCAGGAGGTACCTGTGCTCCAAAGCACTACCAAGGACCAGCAGACGTTGCTGGAACTTGGATACCGAGATGGAGGCACCTAGGCCAAAGGCACTGCGGAGAACCAGCTGACGGTACTGGAACCCGGACGGGTAGCAGAAGGTACAAGAGCCAATGCAAGTAACGAGGACCAGCTGACTGTGCTGGAACCCGGAGGGGAGCAGAAGGAAAAGCAATGGCACAACCGAGGACAGCTGACGTTACTGGACACGGTTACTAAGCAGGAGGTACTGTGCTCCAAAGCACTACCAGGACCAGCAGACGTTGCTGAACTCGGTACCGAGATGGAGGCACCTAGGCCAAAGGCACTGCGGAGAACAGCTGACGTTACTGAACCCGACGGTAACAGAGAAGGTACAAGAGCCAAATGCAAGTAACGAGGACATGCGACTGTGCTGGAACCCGGAGGGCAGCAGAAGGAAAAGAGCAATGGCACAACGAGGGACAGCTGACGTTACTGGACCACGGTTATAAGAGGAGGTACCTGTGCTCCAAAGCACTTACCAGGACCAGCAGACTTGCTGGACTGGATACCGAGATGGAGCCCTAGGCAAGGCACTGCGGAGAACCAGTGACGGTATGGAACAGCAGGTACATGAATTGCGTTACAAGCCAATGCAAGTAGAGGAACAGCTGACTTAGCTGGAACCCGGAGGGGCAGCAGAAGGAAAAGGCAAGTGCACAACTGTGGACAGCTGACGTTACGGGACACGGTTACTAACTGGAGGTTGTAGCTCCAAAGCAGTAAAGGAAGCATGTGTGGAAGCCAGCAGGACTTAGCCGTTACACAGGCAGCAGGGGAACAGCTGACATTACTGAGGACCCCAGAAACACAGAGCAAGTAGTACACTGTGCTACAGCTACTTCGAGCAACAACTGGCGGTGTTGAGCCCAGGGATGAGAAGAGAAATGGAGAGGACAGCAGGACTTATTGCCGTTCACACAGCAGGGGAACAGTGCATCTGAACCCAGTACACAGGAGCAAGTGTATCACGTGCACAGCACTTCGAGCACAACTGCGGTGTTGTAGCCCAGGGATGAGAAGAAACATGGTGGAGGCAGCAGGACTTTTTGCCGTTCACACAGCAGGGGAACAGCTGACATTACTGAACCCCAGTAACACAGGAGCAAGTGTCACTGTGCTAACAGCACTTCCGAGACACAACGTGCGGTGTTGTAGCCCAGGATGAGAAGAGAACAGGTGGAGGCAGCAGGACTTTTTGCCGTTCACACAGCAGGGGAACAGCTGACATTACTGAACCCAGTAACACAGGAGCAAGTGTTCACTGTGCTAACAGCACTTCAGCTACAACTGGCGGTGTTGTAGCCCAGGGATGAGAAGAGAACATGGGTGGAGGCAGCAGGACTTTTGCCGTTCACACAGCAGGGGAACAGCTGACATTACTGAACCCAGTAACACAGGAGCAAGTGTAGACTGTGCTAACAGCACTTCCGAGCTACAACTGGCGGTGTTGTAGCCCAGGGATGAGAAGAGAACATGGTGGAGGCAGCAGGACTTTTGCCGTTCACACAGCAGGGGAACAGCTGACATTACTGAACCCAGTAACACAGGACAAGTGTTCACTGTGCTAACAGCACTTCCGAGCACAACTGGCAGTGTTGTAGCCCAGGGATGAGAAGAGAACATGGTGGAGGCAGCAGGACTTTTTGCCGTTCACACAGCAGGGGAACAGCTGACATTACTGAACCCCAGTAACAGGAGCAAGTGTTACTGTGCTAACAGCACTTCCGAGCAACAACTGGCGGTGTTGTAGCCCAGGGATGAGAAGAGAACAGGTGGAGGCAGCAGGACTTTTTGCCGTTCACACAGCAGGGGAACAGCTGACATTACTGAACCCCAGTAACACAGGAGCAAGTGTTACACTGTGCTAACAGCACTTCCGAGCTACAACTGGCGGTGTTGTAGCCCAGGGATGAGAAGAGAACAGGTGGAGGCAGCAGGACTTTTTGCCGTTCACACAGCAGGGAACAGCTGACATTACTGAACCCCAGTAACACAGGAGCAAGTGTTACTGTGCTAACAGCACTTCCGAGCTACAACTGGCGGTGTTGTAGCCCAGGGATGAGAAGAGAACAGGGTGGAGGCAGCAGGACTTTTTGCCGTTCACACAGCAGGGGAACAGCTGACATTACTGAACCCCAGTAACACAGAGCAAGTGTTCACTGTGCTAACAGCACTTCCGAGCTACAACTGGCGGTGTTGTAGCCCAGGGATGAGAAGAGAACAGGGTGGAGGCAGCAGGACTTTTTGCCGTTCACACAGCAGGGGAACAGCTGACATTACTGAACCCCAGTAACACAGGAGCAAGTGTTCACTGTGCTAACAGCACTTCCGAGCTACAACTGGCGGTGTTGTAGCCCAGGGATGAGAAGAGAACAGGGTGGAGGCAGCAGGACTTTTTGCCGTTCACACAGCAGGGGAACAGCTGACATTACTGAACCCCAGTAACACAGGAGCAAGTGTTCACTGTGCTAACAGCACTTCCGAGCACAAACTGGCGGTGTTGTAGCCCAGGGATGAGAAGAGAACATGGTGGAGGCAGCAGGACTTTTTGCCGTTCACACAGCAGGGGAACAGCTGACATTACTGAACCCCAGTAACACAGGAGCAAGTGTAGACTGTGCTAACAGCACTTCCGAGCTACAACTGGCGGTGTTGTAGCCCAGGGTCAAGGAGGATGTTTAAATACTATATCAAGTATTTTCCTTGTTACGTGTCAATTAAAAATGTCTATACTCCAAACAAGAGAAATTATAAACTTTAGTACCATAAGATGATGATTTAACTTAAAAAAATATATGTAAATTAAAAATTTACAAACATAAACGCATACATTAACATGTTGAAAAGCAATGCAAACCACAATTAAAATAGGTTAAATAATCTGCTATACGTTTAAAATAAAAGCATACAAGTACACATCAGAATCCATTAATGATGGGTAAGTAACAGTATGTACACCATTTTTATTGTGTAGACAATGAATGGCTGACTTAAAAACATAATCAGCATTACAAGTTTTCTTTGACATTCATAAAACTTTACATTTGGTGAATAATATAACTACAATTTTTTAAAAAATATCTAAAATTTCCATCATGTAATACTGATAATATGTGCCAATCATTTATATTAACAAAACGAAAATTTAAAAAGTGCATAGTGCAGAGTGAAAACAGATATTTATGCCTGACTGTGGACTTGCAAGCATGACAACGGATAGATAAGGTATATATAGATGAGACTGCATAGCCACAGATGGTGAATGGCGATGTAATACTGTACCTCAATAAAGTGTGCGTTACTACTACATCCTTTTTTTAGCTAGCTTTATAAAAGGTTACGTGCATGTATGGTTGCGCCTCTGTTTGGACGCACAGACTGGCTTCCTGCTGTGACGCGTTGGGTATTGGAGCGTCTGCACGTCTTATGACGCAGACTAACATTCACGGTGCGCATCGTTCATCATCGCAAGCGTACCGACAACACAAAGGCGTTGTCATGACTGCTTTACTCAGTAAACATGCACCTATGATGAAACATACACGCATGTGACCTATTACATAACAAGCTACAAGAAAAACGAGTGTGAGGTGTGACACAGCTGTTTTGTTAAGGTACAGTATTATATCGACATTGTACAGATGTCGCTATTCAGTCTGATAAATATATATCATTCACATATTCTATCAGTTGTCGTTCTTTCAGCACCACTTACAGGTATATATTTTGCTATTGTGACTATGCCCTATTGACTTTACCAAGGTAATGCATGATTTTTGTAAGCGATTATCATGTTTACATGAAGGACCTTTATGATATGGGCTGTTAACTTTCTAATCAAATATGTATTTTTTAAAATGACACAAATATAAGTAATGTTGAAGAGGACTATTCCTACATGCATTGTTTGCACAATATTACACGTGTACATCACGTCCCTTAATCAACATTGGATTATTATATTTACTTGTATGCTTTTATTTCAAAGGCAAGAACACTGAAGTATAACCTTCGCACTGCAGCAGTTGTCAAAGTTCAACCCACATTATGCACTTCCAACATTGCAGCATTGGAGTCATCATGATGTGAGTTGGATTTGTCTAAGCTATGGAGTGACAAGGTTGACCATCAGTATCCTATAGCATAAGTAGGATTTTGTGTTTGCATTTGTTTTCGACATGTGCATATCTGTAATAATATGTCACATTTATTTTGTTACAGATTTGTGACAAAGACTAATCATTTTATGGTTTGAAAGTTGACGTTTCAAATGTTTACAGCTTAGAAATCAGGGGTGTAGCCTCATATCTATGTGTAGCACTAGACACTTTGAGATGTCAGGTTTTTTTCACCATGATTAGGTAGCTAGCAGTAATTTTTGCCAGACACACAGCAGGGGAACAGCAGGCGTTACTGAACCCCACAAACACATCAGCGATTGTTTTCATCTGTGCATCTAACACTTCTGAGCAGCAACTGGCGCTGTTGAAGCCCAGGGTCAAGGAGGGTGTAGGCAGAGGCCTAGTATGAGACGTTTGAAGTTGAAGTTGTAGTTAGCAGCAGTAATTTTTGCCAGACACACAGCAGGGGAACAGCAGGCGTTACTGAACCCCACAAACACATCAGCGATTGTTTTCATCTGTGCATCTAACACTTCTGAGCAGCAACTGGCGCTGTTGAAGCCCAGGGTCAAGGAGGGTGTAGGCAGAGGCCTAGTATGAGACGTTTGAAGTTGAAGTTGTAGTTAGCAGCAGTAATTTTTGCCAGACACACAGCAGGGGAACAGCAGGCGTTACTGAACCCCACAAACACATCAGCGATTGTTTTCATCTGTGCATCTAACACTTCTGAGCAGCAACTGGCGCTGTTGAAGCCCAGGGTCAAGGAGGGTGTAGGCAGAGGCCTAGTATGAGACGTTTGAAGTTGAAGTTGTAGTTAGCAGCAGTAATTTTTGCCAGACACACAGCAGGGGAACAGCAGGCGTTACTGAACCCCACAAACACATCAGCGATTGTTTTCATCTGTGCATCTAACACTTCTGAGCAGCAACTGGCGCTGTTGAAGCCCAGGGTCAAGGAGGGTGTAGGCAGAGGCCTAGTATGAGACGTTTGAAGTTGAAGTTGTAGTTAGCAGCAGTAATTTTTGCCAGACACACAGCAGGGGAACAGCAGGCGTTACTGAACCCCACAAACACATCAGTGATTGTTTTCATCTGTGCATCTAACACTTCTGAGCAGCAACTGGCGCTGTTGAAGCCCAGGGTCAAGGAGGGTGTAGGCACAAAATATTGACTTATTGCCTTGTTACGTGGCCATTGCAAATGTATGTACTTCAAACAAGAATAAATGAAGTTTTACTAGGACAATAAAATGATGAATTTCAATTCCAAGAATAGAAAAATATTTATACTTGAGAGTCCTCTGTGGTTGATACCGTTTAATGGCTAACTGAAAATATGGTAACAAATTCAAAGCTTTCGAGACTACTCAGGTCTCTTCATCAGGCTAAGACTAAAAAAAAATGGAAGAATCACATATTTGTACACACAACAGGACACAGGAATAGGTAAGACAAGTGAGGGAGGGACAAGTGAGGGTAGACCGGCCAAAAAATGAGAACAAGGATGAATTATCAGCGCCACACGATAAGACAAAAAATAATGGATTTACCTGTGGCAAAACACTTTTGTATGCCCGGTCATAGCATGATGGATATGTAATTACTGGTATTAAAATATAACTTCAAATATGACAAAGATACAAAGGTTCCAGAATATAAGCTCATCATGACCTTTGACACTGTTAGTGATGGAATGAATAGATCACACGGATTTATGTCATTCTATATCAATTAAGGAATCTGCGTCTCTGCCCTTCCAGGGGCATTAAAACACAAAACCAGACCCCAATCAGAGGGCAATAAAACTTTCTATCCTTATCTAGGAACTGTTCCAATATTTATGTTCATCCCTCTGTGATAATGACAGTTCTGCTACACGTCACTTACTTGTCTTACCTATTGCACTATTCCTGTGTCCTGTTGTGTATAGAAATATGTGATGCTTCATTTTTTGTTTTAGTCTTTGCCTGAAGAGACGTGAGTAGCCTCGAAAGCTTGCAATTTGTTAACATCTTTTCAGTTATCCATTCAAAGGTATCAACCACTGTGGACTCTCAAGTGTAAATATTTTTCTATCTAATGGCTAACACGGTACGAAGATACACATGTTTCCTAACTTCAATAATAAAAATAAAGACACTGCAAATATAAACGCATATATGCACATGCCAACAAGAAATGGAACAACACACCACCCAAAAAATTGGTTACAAAATATAGTGTTGTAAATTTAAGAATAAAAGTCCATTTTTGTATTTATGAATAATGCTTAAGGAACGCTATGTTAAACCATAACATAGTGAAGACAATGGATTTTGTAATCGTCACTCATCATCATCATCATTGCAATTTAGATGTGACAGTCACAGACATTTCAATTATTTAAGTTAATAAAATCGTTACTTTGTACAGCATGTATGACATGTCCAGCATGGACTCATCAATGTGATGACACAATAATGTACGATAAAAAATAACCATTTAAAAAAACATAATGCATTGTCACAATTTAAGTGTGTGCCTGCAAGTGTAGGTGAAAGAAAGGCTACGGATAGCAAAGGTATATTCTATGTCTGTATCAGACAGTGGACAGCCTCTGATGGGTAATGGCGATGTTATACTGTACGTCAATAAAGTCTGCGGCTGCAATAATGCATTTTTTGCTTGGACAGTGTTGAAGAGGGTAAAAGCATGTCTGGTTGCGCAAGGCTTTATCCGTCAACACTACCTTCCTACTGTCACGCGTAGGGTAGGGTAGCGTGTGTCAATTAGATGACTCTATAAAATGTGACGTTACGCAGCGTTATTGTGCCCTAGGGATGCCAAAAATACAACAGCAGTAATCATTTACTGTCTAATACTCCACCTATGACCAACAAAAAAAGACCGTTCCCTCTTTAACAATCTACAAGACTAACAAGCATAATGGTTCACGCTGACTTTATTGAGGTACAGTATTACATCGACATTGTCCATGAGTAACTATGCACTGTGATACCTATATACCATTATTAATTTATATCTGTTGTGGTTGTTTCAACAGCACTTGCAGGTATAACTAGTACTACCTATTGTCAGTATGCATGATGCACTTTATAGATATAATAATTTATTATTGCACATTATTACCAGGTTTAGATGCTGGCCATTTCATATATGGTGTGTGAAGTTACAGTTGGCATCAGTATGTGTATTTTATAATGTCTGTCATAAATAAAAATCGTGATGATGATGATGAGGATTTTATGATTTGTGCATCCATTGACTGCATTATCTTACAGGTACAGATAAAGTTCCTTAAAAAGCATTAATTGATAAGTATGAAATGTACTTTTATGCATTAATTTCAAAAAGTGAAGACTATGTTTTAGTTTTTGTTACCATTTATAATAGACATGTGCAGATATGCGCTGTGATGACAAATTATTATTTGTCCATATTTGTCATAAAAATTTATCATTCTAGGCCTGGAAAACTTCACAATTTCCTGTTTTAAGCATAACAATCAGGGTGACGGCTCTTCCCTATTTGAAGCATGTTCGACATGGGTTTTTCTGTGCATGTGTAGGGAACCGGAGACATGGATAACGTTGCGAACCAGTTATTTAATCTGAAAACGGACAGACAAATTCTGGCGAGATCCATGCCTTGTTCATTTTCAGAAAAGTAAGCCGGTCTACATTATCGGAGGATAGTCGCATGCGACGGTCTGTTAGTACACCACCTGCGGCACTAAAGACGCGCTCCGATAATACACTGGCAGCAGGGCAAGCCAGCACCTCCAATGCATACTGGCTAAGCTCTGGCCATGTATCCAGCTTAGAGACCCAAAACTTGAATGGGGAAGAGCCATCTGGGAGTACACTGAGAGGGAAAGACATGTAGTCTGTCACCATCTTACGGAAACGTTGCCTCCTGCTGACTGGAGCCATCTCGGATGGTGTACAGTCATGGCCAAAAGTTTTGAGAATGACACAAATATTAATTTTTACAAAGTCTACTGCTTCACTTTTTCTAATGGCAATTTGCATATACTCCAGAATGTTATAAAGAGTGATCAGCTTAACAGCAATTACTTGCAAAGTCAATATTTGGCTAGAAAATGAACTTTATCCCCCAAAGCACATTTCAACATCATTGCAGCCCTGCCTTAAAAGGACCAGCTAACCTCTTTTCAGTGATTGCTCCATTAACACAGGTGTAGGTGTTGATGAGGACATGGCTGGAGATCAATCTGTCATGATTAAGTAAGAATGACACCACTGGACACTTTAAAAGGAGGCTGGTGCTTGGCATCATTGTTTCTCTTCTGTTAACCATGGTTATCTCTAAAGAAACACGTGCAGTCATCATTGCAATGCACAAAAATGGCCTAACAGGGAAGAGTATTGCAGCTAGAAAGATTGCACCTCAGTCAACAATCTATCACATCATCAAGAACTTCAAGGAGAGAGGTTCCATTGTTGCCAAAAAGGCTCCAGGACGCCCAAGAAAGACCAGCAAGCGCCAGGACGTCTCTTAAAAGTGTTTCAGCTGCGGGATCGGGCTACCAGCAATGCAGAGCTTGCTCAGGAATGGCAGCAGGCAGGTGTGAGTGCATCTGCACGCACTGTGAGGCGGAGACTCTTGGAGCAAAGCCTGGTCTCAAGGAGGGCAGCAAAGAAGCCACTTCTCTCCAGAAAAAACATCATGGACAGACTGATATTCTGCAAAAGGTACAGGCAGTGGACTGCTGATGACTGGGCTAAAGTTATTTTCTCTGATGAATCCCCTTTTCGATTGTTTGGGACATCAGGAAAACGCCTCATTCGGAGAAGACAAGGTGAGCGCTACCACCAGTCTTGTCTCATGCCAACTGTTAAGCATCCTGAAACTATTCATGTGTGGGGTTGCTTCTCAGCCAAGGGAATTGGCTCTCTCACAGTCTTGCCTAAAAACACAGCCATGAATAAAGAATGGTACCAGAATGTCCTCCAAGAGCAACTTCTCCCAACCCTCCAAGAGCAGTTTGGCGATCAACAATGCCTTTTCCAGCATGATGGAGCACCTTGCCATAAAGCAAAGGTGATAACTAAATGGCTCAGGGAACAAAACATAGAGATTTTGGGTCCATGGCCTGGAAACTCCCCAGATCTTAATCCCATTGAGAACTTGTGGTCAATCATCAAGAGACGGGTGGACAAACAAAAACCTAAAAATTCTGACAAAATAAAAGCATTGATTGTGCAAGAATGGACTGCTATCAGTCAGGATTTGGTCCAGAAGTTGATTGAGAGCATGCCAGGGAGAATTGCAGAGGTCCTGAAGAAGAAGGGTCAACACTGCAAATATTGACTTGCTGCATTAACTCATTCTAACTGTCAATATAAGCTTTTGTTACTCATATGTTTGCAAGTATTATATTTATGTCTGTTATAAAAACATCTGTCAAACACACATAAAAACCCAGAGGGCAGCAGATCATGTGAAAATATAATATTTGTGTCATTCTCAAAACTATTGGCCATGACTGTAGACATTGGTGGCGCTGCCACAAAACTTCGCCACATTTGGAACATACTGGTCTTGCCCTGTGCAGAGGCGCTGCTTGTGCTCCTCTTGTTGCAGAGCTGTCTCCACTGCCTCGACGCACAGAGCTGCTTTGTAAAGCAGTAGCAGCAGCAGTGCTCTCGGCTGGAATGGAGAACATTATGGATTGCACCAGTATGTCTTGGTACTCCCGCATTTTACGCTCCCGGTTCAACGGTGTGATGAGGCTTTGTAAGTTGTCCCGGTAGCGAGGGTCTAGGAGGGTGTACACCCAATAATCAGACGTGGTGAGAATGTGGGCGATGCGGCGGTCGTTTCTCAGGCACTGCAGCATGAAATCAACCATGTGCTGCAGACTCCCAACTGGCCAAGAAACGCTGACCCCTGCAAGAGGCGTCATCTCTGACTGCTCTGCATCACCCCACCCTCGCTCTACATACTGACTAGAGCGTTGTGTACCTCCCTCTGGAGCGATGTCTTCCTCCTCCATTGACTCCTCCTCATCCTCCTCACAAAGTGAACACTGCCCAGCCCTTTGTGAGGAACCACGTTGCGCTGACTGTCCAGAAGGTGATGGAATTTGTGACTCCTCATCCTCCACCTCTTCCAAAACCTCATCCCTTATTGCTTGCAGTGTTTTTTGAAGCAGGCAGATAAGGGGGACAGTCAGGCTGACTAGTGCATCATCTGCACTCGCCATCCGCGTTGAGACATCAAACGCACGCAAAACGTGGCAGATGTCCTTCATAGAGGCCCACTCAGTAGTGGTGAAGTGTGAACGACGCAAATTGCGAGTTGATTGCTCCTGATGCAGCTGATACTCCATTACTGCTGGCTGCTGCTCACACAACCGCTCCAACATATGTAACGTGGAATTCCACCTGGTGGGTACGTCACATATGATGCGATGTTCAGGAAGGCGAAATCTGCGTTGCAGAGCTGCAATGCGCGATCTGGCCATGCTGGAACGTCGCAAGTGAGCGCACTCTAGGCGGACCTTGTGCAGCAGTGCATCAAGATCCGGATAGTCCCTTAAAAAACTCTGCACGACCAAGTTGAGCACATGTGCCAGACATGGTATGTGAGTGAGGTTGCCAAGGCCCAGAGCTGCCACCAGATTTCGGCCATTGTCACACACTACCAAGCCTGGCTGGAGATTCGCAGGCAAAAACCACACGTCGCTCTCCTGCTTGATGGCATTCCAGAGCTCCTGCGCTGTGTGGCTTCGAATCCCCATGTAAATTAATTTCAGGACGGCCTGTTGACGTTTGGCCACGGCTGTGCTCATATCGGTCGCATCAGGTAAACGTTCATGGGTCCATGTGGAGGTAGACCGTGACGGCTCCTGCAGCGATGATTCTGAGGAACTGGAGTAGGAGGAGGAGTCAATGTGGACAGACTTGATTCCTGCAATCCTTGGAGTTGGCAGAACACGTACAGCGCCACTCGCAAGATCTGTACCCGGCTCCACAACATTGACCCAATGGGCAGTGAGGGAAAGGTATCGTCCCTGGCCATGGGTACTGGTCCACGCATCGGTGGTCAGGTGGACCTTGCTACTGACGGCGTTTAGTAGCGCATGTTTAATTTTTCCCTCAACATGCTTTTGCAGACCAGGGACGGCTTGCCTGCTGAAATAAAATCGGCTGGGCACATTGTATTGTGGGACTGCCAATGACATTAAGTCACGGAAACTGTCAGTCTCCACCAGCCTGAATGACAGCATTTCAAGGGACAGGAGTTTTGCAATGCCAGCATTCAGAGCCTGTGCTCGTGGATGGTTTGCCGAGTATGGCCGTCTTTTATCCCATGCCTGTGCTACCGATGGCTGTTTTGTGGCCTGGGAGTGTGAGGATGACAGGGAACTTGCAGCTGTGGGTGGAATAACACTGGGTCTCTGGACAACAGTTACAGAGGTTCTTCCATGGCGATCCTGTGAGGAAGCCGAACCAGCTGTGTGTGAGCTGGAGGAAGAGGCTCCAACACGAGCTGAAGATGTAGGTGCTGCTGTAGGTTGGCCTACATCTCCAGTGTGTCTTTGTAACTCAGCTACGTGCTTTGTCCGTACATGTTTCCACATATTTGTGGTATTGAGGTTACTGATATTTTTACCTCTTTTAACTTTTTGATTACACAGCTTGCATTTGACATAGCAAATATCATCTGCAAGTGTGTCAAAAAAGGACCACGCAGTGCAAGTCCTGGGAGCGCCCGGTTTGGCTGTTGGAAGAGAACTGCTACGAACGGGTGCCAAACTGTAGGGTACAGGCAACCGAGTCTGCAGCCTACCTCTCCTTACTGTTTGGACGTTGGGGCAATCTCTTCCTCAGAGCTGCTACCACCACCTTCCTGTTCCTCACGCCATGTTGGGTCTTGGACCTCATCATCTCCACTACCCTCTTCCAACACCTGCTGCTGTTGGGTGGTCTGGCCAGCACCTTGCTCAACAGAAAATGGCACCTGAGTCTCATCATCATCAGATGCGTTCTGCGGTGTGCTGACCATCGGCACTGGCTCACCCGCCTCTTCACATTCAGAGAGACACAGCTGTTGCGCATCACTGCATACTGCCTCTTCTTCACATTCCAGAATGCTGCTTGGCTGGGCCCCTGTTTCCAAGTCAACAGATTCTGAGAACAGAAGCAGAGACTCAGCTGGCTCCAGTTCAGAACTCTCTGACTGCCTGGGCAATTTGGCAGGCGGTGAAGAGACAGATGGTTGTTCAACAGTGCTGTGGTCCTGAGAGGAGGTGGAAGCAATTGAAGTCGATGCATTGGCTGCCATCCAACCAACAACGGCTTCAATTTGTTCTTCCCGCAGCAGAGGGTACGCTGAGCTCCTACAAAAGTGCGCATAAAGGAACGCTCACGGGGAAAACTGGTGGATGCTTTGTCACTGGGTGCGGCAGCAGCCACAGAATCCCCACGTCCTCTCCCTGCTGAAACTCCCCGGCCACGACCACGTGCCTTACTCCCTGCCTTCTTCATCTTGGTAGATTGATAAAGAAAGTCAGAAAAGTTATAAGGCCTAAGTGTGGTTATTCCTCAGAGACTGCAGTGAACACTGCAGACAACTGTTCAGTAGCTGTGAAAGGCCCCTTTGTGTACTTCTATAGTGTTTGCAACCACTGTATTGTATACGGATGGAAGCGCGTCACACTAATAGATTAGATTTTTTTCAAATATAATGGAGCAGCACCAATTAGAGAAAAATGTGAAGGATGAGGCAGTGACACACGCTCAGCAGACTACAACCAGCAGTAGTTGAAGAACTAACTGGAGTGTGATCTGCACTCAAAAAATGAAAAGCTCACAGACTACAGTGAACACTGAAACACAACTGTTCAGTAGCTGTGAAAGGCCCCTTTGTCTACTTCTATAGTGTTTGCAACCACTGTATTGTATACGGATGGAAGCGCGTCACACTAATAGATTAGATTTTTTTCAAATATAATGGAGCAGCACCAATTAGAGAAAAATGTGAAGGATGAGGCAGTGACACACGCTCAGCAGACTACAACCAGCAGTAGTTGAAGAACTAACTGGAGTGTGATCTGCACTCAAAAAATGAAAAGCTCACAGACTACAGTGAACACTGAAACACAACTGTTCAGTAGCTGTGAAAGGCCCCTTTGTCTACTTCTATAGTGTTTGCAACCACTGTATTGTATACGGATGGAAGCGCGTCACACTAATAGATTAGATTTTTTTCAAATATAATGGAGCAGCACCAATTAGAGAAAAATGTGAAGGATGAGGCAGTGACACACGCTCAGCAGACTACAACCAGCAGTAGTTGAAGAACTAACTGGAGCGTGATCTGCACTCAAAAAATGAAAAGCTCACAGACTACAGTGAACACTGAAACACAACTGTTCAGTAGCTGTGAAAGGCCCCTTTGTCTACTTCTATAGTGTTGGCAACCACTGTATTGTATACGGATGGAAGCGCGTCACACTAATAGATTAGATTTTTTTCAAATATAATGGAGCTGCACCAATTCCACAAAATCAAATAAAAAAAAGAGTCAGTGAGTGACACTTGCAGATGCCTACAAACAGCTGTGGATGCAGAGCAAACTGCAGCGTCACCTGCACTCTCACACACACCTTGCACAGAGCTGTTAAAACAACACTGGCAAAAGGAAGCTTTACACAGCGGTTGGTAAACTAGCCTGCCTAAAGCACAGTAGAGTACACAAAATCGCAATGTCTAACTGTCCCTCAGAGTCAGCACAGCAGCGTTCTGTCCCTAACTGAGTTCACAGCACAGTGACGCTAAAATGGAGGCGGCGCCTTTTATAGTGCATTCTGACATCATTTCAGCAGCCAATCACAGCCATGCCATTAGTTAAGATGACCGCAGCATTACAGGATGTGCCCACACTTCATAAGATTCCTCATTGGTAGGGTTGAGCATTCCGATACTGCAAATATCGGGTATCGGCCGATATTAGCTGTATCGGAATTCCGATTCCGAGTTCCGATATTTTCGTCTTATCGGATACCGGAATCGGGATTGTCACTGTCACTGTCAGTGTCCGTCGGTCGGGTCTGTCAGGAGTCAGCGGCACTTACCTGGCAGAAGATCTCCGGCGGTCACGTCCTGGACTGCTTCATGGCCGCCATCTTCTTTCCCCGGCGGTCACATGCAGTTTCTCGCGATAACTGCAGTGACTGCTGGGTAATCCCGGCCGTAAAGCAGTCAGTCCAATGACGTCACCGCCGGGTAAGCAGGTAATCAGCTGTGCTGCGCCGGGATGACAGGCTCTGCCTGTCATTGCGATGTAGCAGAGTTGGATCGTCGTGGGACTATCGTTACTATGGACTGCGTCGGACAGGTGGTATACTGTTGGTTTGTTTTTTTTCTTTTTTTACAGGAGATCGATGGCGTCGCAGGAATGAGAGAGTAATAAAAGTAATGAAAACTGTGTTGTCTCTTTTATTTCATTAAAAGACTTTTTTCTTGCTGTGTCTTTTTTTTATGCATTTAATAACTTTGGGATTAATAATGGATCGGTGTCTTATTGACGCCTCTCCATTATTAACCGGGCTTATTGTCACCGTGCAATCAACGGTGACAATAACCCCTTATTACCCCGCTTGCCACGGCTACAGGGCAAGTGGGAAGAGCCGGGTAAAGTGCCACAATTGGCACATCTTTTGATGCGCCAAATGTGGGGCTGCTGTAGCCTGGTATTATCAGGCTGTTGAGGGCCAAAATCCATGGGCCTTGACAGTCTTTTAATACCAGGCCGCAGCAGTCTGCATTTTACTTGGCTGGTTAACAAAAATAGGGGGGATCCCCACGCCGTTTTTTTTTCGAGGGGATCCCCTATTTTTGTTAACCAGCCAAGCTAAGCAGACTGCTGTGGCCTGGTATTATCAGGCTTGCAAGGTCCATGGATATTGGATCCTTACCAGCCTGAAAAACCAGGCCTCAGCGGTCTGCTTCATCTGGCTGGTTAACAAAAATAGGGGGGACCCCATGCCAATTTTTTTCGAGGGGATCCCCTATTTTTGTTAATCAGCCAAGATATGCAGACTGCTGTGGCCTGGTATTATCAGGCTGGCAAGGTCCATGGATCTTGGCTCCTTAACAGCCTGAAAATCCAGGCCTCAGCGGTCTGCTTCATCTGGCTGGTTAACAAAAATAGGGGGGACCCCACGCCAATTTTTTTCGAGGGGATCCCCTATTTTTGTTAATCAGCCAAGATATGCAGACTGCTGTGGCCTAGTATTATCAGGCTGGCAAGGTCCATGGATCTTGGCTCCTTAACAGCCTGAAAATCCAGGCCTCAGCGGTCTGCTTCATCTGGCTGGTTAACAAAAATAGGGGGGACCCCACGCCATTTTTTTTTCAAAGGGAACCCCTATTTTTGTTAATCAGTTCCCTCTGACGTCACTGATTGTGTCCCTGGCTGACCTGAAGTGAAAGTGGAAAGCAATCAATTAAGCTTTCCACTTAAGGGCCCGTCTCACATAGCGATATCGCTACCGAGATCGCTGCTGAGTCACTAGTTTTGTGACGCAGCAGCGAGCTCACCAGCGATATCGCTGTGTGTGACATTCAGCGACGATCAGCCCCCCTGCCGGGTATCGCTGATCGTCGCTGAAATGTCAGGACCTTTTTTTGATCGCTGGTTTCCCGCTGACAGGCACGCATCGCTGCGTGTGACAGGCGGGAGACCAGCGATCCGCTGGTAACCAAGGTACACAGCGGGTTTCCAGGCGCGGGGCTGTGCCTAGAAACCCGCTGTGTACCTTGGATACCAGCGCCCTGATGCAGGGAGCTGGTATCCAAGGTACACAGCGGGTTTCCAAGCGCTGCGCGGTGCCTGGAAACCCGCTGTGTACCTTGGTTACCAGCGGATCGCTGGTCTCCCGCCTGTCACACGCAGCGATGCGTGCCTGTCAGATGGAAACCAGCGATCAAAAAAAGGTCCTGACATTTCTGCGACGATCAGCGATACCCGGCAGGGGGGCTGATCGTCGCTGAATGTCACACACAGTGATATCGCTGGTGAGCTTGCTGCTGCGTCACAAAACTTGTGACTCAGCAGCGATCTCGGTAGCGATATCGCTATGTGAGACGGGCCCTTAAGCGATGTTACCCGCAGTGTCGCTGTCCCAGATCGCTGCCTGAGCTGCCTGTTTGGCAGCTCAGCAGCGATCATGTAGCGATACACCAGCGATCCTGACAAGTGCATATCGTTGTCGGGATCGCTGGTGTATCGTTATGTGACACCCAGCCTTTACTCTCCTGTCAGGCAGGAGAGGAACTCATTCATTTGGGGTTTACTGTGAGGCTGCAGCATTAGCTGCGGTCCCTGCAGTAAACATTAACCCTTTCTGAAGGATTACACCGTGGGACCTGACTGTGCATCGGATTGGTAAGAATAATTTTGCTTTATTATTTTATTTTTATTACAGGAAATGGTTTTAGCAGGTAAATAAAATATGGTCAAAAACTGTGTGATTATTTCATTAAACTTCTTTTTTATTAAAGTGTGTGTGTTTGATTTTTCTTTCATACAATAGGATTAATAATTGATAGTTGTCTAATTGACAGCTCTCAATTATTAACCTGGCTTAAAGTGACCTTTCAATTGCAAGGTCATTTTAACCCCTTATTAACCCATTCGCCACCGCTACAGGGCAATGGGAATAGACGGGCAAAGTGCCAGAAAGGGCAAATCTAATTAGAGATTTGCCCTTTCTGGGGTGTCTGGGGGCAGATGTTAAGTAGCCGGGGGGGGGCCAAAAAAAATGGTCCCTCTCTGGGCTATTATTATCTGCCCCCACTCACTGGCTTTGTCTGTCTGGTTGCGAAAATAGGGCGGGAGCCCACGCATTTTTTTCAGCAATTTTACACCTCATATATATATATATATATATATATATATATATACATGTCATTGAATTTGTGACACATATATATATATATTTATATTTGTAGTTCATACACTTCTACATAGTATAATAGCCGCTAATTCAATTGCCGGCTTTTGTGAAAATGCAGAACCCGACATGAAATGACACTTGGTGTACATAGGGTTAACCATGTCTTTTCATGTCCTTTGCTATCTAATTTGCACAAACAATTAAATCAGTCTATGTGTGCAAAATTTCACACCTGTAGGGGTTAATTAAAGGTGTAAATTCGTTGTAAAAAAAACGGACTTTTTTGCTACGAATTTACACCTTTAATTAACCCCTACAGGTGTGAAATTTTGCACACATAGTCTGATTTAATTGTTTGTGCAAATTAGATAGCAAAGGACATGAAAAGACATGGTTAACCCTATGTACACCAAGTGTCATTTCATGTCGGGTGACTCGACATGAAATGACACTTGGTGTACATAGGGTTAACCATGTCTTTTCATGTCCTTTGCTATCTAATTTGCACAAACAATTAAATCAGACTATGTGTGCAAAATTTCACACCTGTAGGGGTTAATTAAAGGTGTAAATTCGTAGCAAAAAAGTCCGTTTTTTTTTACAACGAATTAACACCTTTAATTAACCCCTACAGGTGTGAAATTTTGCACACATAGTCTGATTTAATTGTTTGTGCAAATCAGATAGCAAACGACATGAAAAGACATGGTTAACCCTATGTACACCAAGTGTCATTTCATGTCGGGTGCTTCTGTCTTTTCACTGAAGCCGGCTTTACCCGGCAATTGAATCAGAGAGGATATTTTACTATGTAGAAGTGTATAAACTATACATATATGTATATATATATATATGTCACAATGACATGTATATATATATATATGTATTCTATGTGTGTATATTTAGTGTTTACAAGGAAAGAATGGGGTTTTTTTAGTTGCGATATTTTGTTCCCATAGACTTACATGGGACTTCCGGTATCGGTATCGGGTATCGCCGATATTTTAGTGATATCGGCGATACCATTCCGATTCCGATACTTTAGGATATCGGAAAGTATCGCTCAACTCTACTCATTGGCTGACTAAAATCACATTGCCTCTCAAAGAATTATGGGAACTTCCGATTCCGGTATACGATATATGAAAAATATCGGAACTAAGTATCGGAATTCCGATACAGCGAATATCGGCCGATACCCGATACTTGCGGTATCGAATGCTCACACATAGGTACGAGGCAAAAAATTTTATTTGGTGGATTGGAGGGGTTATGGGCCTGAGGATAGATCCTGGGAGCATGTTCACGCTCCGCAGCTCATTGCTGCCTTTGAGCGCAGCGAGGCCCAAAGAAGGGGGGGCCCTAGGAGGGGGGGTAATGTTAATGTTCGATTTCCCGCTGCTGCACAAGGGGAGTCTCGAACCGGTCCCGCTGCGGTCTCCCATTCATCTCCGGCCGCAGTGGAGCCTGCTCAGCAGAAACGTCGGTCCAAGCGTCTTGCCCACTCCACTACTGTGCAGTGACTTGCTGCTGCCTTTCCTGGATCTGCTATTATAGCCAGTGCTGGAGCAGACGTCTTTGGGACAAAGTCCTGCGTTTTCCCTTCTGAGCATGCCCAGAGTGAGATCTCTCATTGGAGATCAGGGGTCACATGTTCAGGTGCTGCAGCGGCTCCTATTGGTCCGCCAGGAAGGTCATGTAGCTACATGTGTTTGTAACAGTTTCTCATTGGTCCTTGTTCCTGGAAGGTCCTGTAGCTGTTGCTATAAAAGGGTGGCATGGCTGGGCCGCCATGCGCTAATATCAACCACTGTATGCTATGCGCCAGTGTGGTCATCTGTATGTGTGGATAGGGACCCGGCTGAAATAAGCCACTAGAATACCAACTTAATCGGTGAGGAGTTTGGTATGGTAGCTGGTCAGGGTCGGTGTCCTAGATGCCCTAGATTACCGGCATAACCGGTGAGGAGTTTTGATTGCCGTATTCAGGGTCTGGCGTTCAGACGCCATAGATTGCGGGTGACTCCCACGAGGACATTAGCACATGATCACGCTTTATGTACGCTTAGCACTTAACTGTGTACCTGAGAGCCTTACAGGACACAGTGCTTTTTCTCAGCGGCCCTGTGACGTAACAGGGATCGCTTTCAACACTAGTCAGCGCCCTAGCGTGTTTTCTTTGCCACTCAGTTGTGTCTAGTGAGTGCGCACACATCGCCATATAGCGCTGCGGCTCTCCTTCTAGCGGCTCTGTGGAGTAACATAGTTCGCACTCATTGCCACAGCGCATTACGGAGTTTATGTTGGCGACTCTGCGGGATAACAGAGTTTGCTTCTCGCGCCATTTTTACTAGCAGCAGGCTCCGCTTGCACGGTGGACCCCGGGCTGCGAACGCACCTTTCTACATTATATATTTGGTGTGTTCCGCAGACCCATAACATTGTTTTTGTGGGTTCAGTCTCTCTGTCCTTGTTCACATTTGTCACTTGACAAGTGGAATGGTTTTTATTACAAGAGTTAGGACTGTCCCACAAAGGGTTGCCTTGACGTGGCAGGATGGCTTGTACATTCTTTTGATCAGAATTATGTTTACCAAATACCCTTATTATTATTACTACCTTCATGCATTTTTTGCAATATATTTTTTATTTTATTTTATTTTAGTATATTTGTTTCTTGTTTTTTGTTTTCTCTGTGTAATGGTCATGTGTTAATATGCATTTACATTTTGCATACACATCAACTTACTTTTTCAACTCAGACCTAGTTTTTCATAAATAAATATGTGGCTACCATCTCGTTCCTGACCACAAAAAATGTGCCATGTGGGAATGTATTGAAAAGTAACAATGTGAATTATATTTTTACTCTACCTGTTATGTGCAATTTGCCATTTTTTCTGTTTTTTTGTGTTTTTTTGTGTTGTTCCAATATACAAAAAGGAAATAAACATGTGTATAACAAAACATGTGTAATTACAATAATTTTCTGGGAGAAATGCTTAATTTTATGGAACAATTTCAAGGGTGCCAAAATGTTTGGCCATGACTTGTATATATATATATATATATATATATATATATACAGATCAAAAGTTTGGACGCGCCTACTCATTTAAAGATTTTTCTGTATTTTCATGACTATGAAAATTGTAAATTCAAACTGAAGGCATCAAAACTATGAATTAACACATGTGGAATTATAATACTTAACAAAAAAGTGTGTAGCAACTGAAATTATGTCTTATATTCTAGGTTCTTCAAAGTAGCCACCTTTTGCCTTGATGACTGCTTTGCACACTCTTGGCATTCTCTTGATGAGCTTCAAGAGGTTGTCACCGGAAATGGTTTTCACTTCCCGGGTGTGCCCTGTCAGGTTTAATAAGTGGGATTTCTGGCCTTATAAATGGGGTTGGGACCATCAGTTGTGTTGTGCAGAAGTCTAGTGGATACACAGCTGATAGTCCTACTGAATAGACTGTTAGAATTTGCATTATGGCAAGAAAAAAGCAGCTAAGTAAAGAAAAACGAGTGGCCATCATTACTTTAAGAAATGAAAGTCAGTCAGTCTGAAAAATTGGGAAAACTTTGAAAGTGTCCCCAAGTGCAGTTGCAAAAACCATCAAGCGCTACAAAGAAACTGGCTCACATGAGGACCACCCCAGGAAAAGAAGACCAAGAGTCACCTCTGCCTCTGAGGATAAGTTTATCCGAGTCACCAGCCTCAGAAATCGCAGGTTTAAAGCAGCTCAGATTAGAGACCAGGTCAATGCCACACAGAGTTCTAGCAGCAGACACATCTCTACAACAACTATTAAGAGGAGACATTGTGCAGCAGGCCTTCATGGTAAAATAGCTGCTAGGAAACCACTGCTAAGGAAAGGCAACAAGCAGAAGAGACTTGTTGGGCTAAAGAACACAAGGAATGGACATTAGACCAGTGGAAATCTGTGCTTTGGTCTGATGAGTCCAAAAGGTGAACAGATGGACTCTGCATGCCTGGTTCCCACCATGAAGCATGGAGGAGGAGGTGTGATAGTGTGGGGGTGCTTTGCTGGTGACACTTTTGGGGATTTATTCAAAATTGAAGGCATACTGAAACAGCATGGCTACCATAGCATCTTGCAGCGGCATGCTATTCCATCCGGTTTGTGTTTAGTTGGACCATCATTTATTTTTCAACAGGACAATGACCCCAAACACACCCCCAGGCTGTGTAAGGGCTATTTGACCAAAAAAAGAGTGATGGGGTGCTACGCCTGATGACCTGGCCTCCACAGTCACCAGACCTGAACCCAATCGAGATGGTTTGGGATGAGCTGAACCGCAGAGTGAAGCAAAAGGGCCAACAATTGCAAAGTCTGACTGTGTGTTTAACAGAGCAGGAAGGGACACCAGGCCAAAGATCAATCCATTGGGATTTATTGAGGCAGGGAGCACATAACATAAAATATCAATAGCTTAAAAGTACACAATGAGTCCACACCAAGAGGGAAACAGTGCCGGGGCGCCACCTGGTTATCCGACGCCAGGGAAAAGACAAAATAATCCTGGGATGAGTTCAATGGATCCAACAGATGAGGGACATAACACCATTCCACGTGGCAGCTTTTAACTCTCCACGCACGGGCACTAGGATCTCGCCCCAGCCTAAGGTCCTAGTCCCTTGCTAGTCAACACCCAACTGCAGTCTTTAGATTCAGTACTCAAATCCAGTAGGGTGGTGAGACATCACAATTCCATGTGGCAAAATATTCTCCAATCTCCATACATGATACCAGGATCCAGCCACAGCTGCAAATCCCTGTCCTTCAAAGCACACAGCATTAACCAACTGAACATGTGGTTTATTGTCCTACCACTCTTAGTATCTCTACCCAACAAAGGGGCTGATCCCAGCACCCACCCTTAAACATAGCTCTAAGGACTAAGGTCCCCGTCACACATAGCGACAGACCAGCGATCCCGACAACGATATGCACTTGTCAGGATCGCTGGTGTGTCGCTACATGATCACTGCTGAGCAGCCAAACAGGCAGCTCAGGCAGCGATCAGGACAGTGACAAATCAGGTAACGTTGCTTAGTTACCCGCAGTGTACGCTGGATACCAGCCCGCTGATGCAGGGAGCTGGTAACCAAGGTACACATTGGGTTTCCAGGTGCTGTGCGGCACCTGGAAACCGATGTATACCTTGGTTACCAGCTCCCCTGCAACAGCGTGCTGGTATCCAACGTACACATCGGGTGTCCAGGTGCTGTTCGGCGACTTGAAACCCGATGTGTACCTTGGTTAACAGCTGATCGCTGGTCTCCTGCCTGCCACACGCAGCGATGCGTGCTGGCCAGCTGGAGACCAACGATCAAAAAAATGTCCAGGTTATTCAGCGATGATCAGCGATACCCAGCAGGGGGGCTGATCGTCGCTGAATGTCACACACAGCGATATCGCTGGGGAGATCACTGTTGCATCACAAAACTAGTGACTCAGCAGCGATCACGCTAGCGAGATCGCTGTGTCTGATGGGGGGCTTAAAAACATTCCAGAAACTCTGCAGTTTCTGTACAGGTTTGTGTATTGGAGATGACCACTGCAGAGTGGAACAAAGACAAGCATGTCCCCACCAGACACAGGCAAGGAAGGCTAATGTAAGCCTGATTACATTGCAGTCCAGGGAAATAGGTCGGGGGAGGGACACACTGTTACAACCCCTAGGTGCACGGGCATTGTTTGTTATTTTGTTAATCAGGCACTGAACTCAATGATAATATTTTGAAAATATGAGAAACTTGTCCAAAAATTTAGAAAATGTAGCAATTTTCAAACATTTAATTGTTATGCCATTAAACCAGAGTTACAGTATATCACACAAAATAATTAATAAATAACATTTACCACATGTGTACTTTACAATAGCATCATGTTCTAAACTTTTTTTAGGAAATTAGAATAGTTAAAAGTTTTTCAGCAATTTCTAAGTTTTCCAACAAAATGTACAAAATCATTTTTTAGGGACTGCATACCGTTTGAAGTGACTTTGAGGGGGTCTATGTAAAAAAAAAACAAAAGTGATACTATTTTAAAAACTGTGCCCCTCAAAGTGCTCAAAACCACATTTAAGAAGTTAATTAATCCTACAGATATTTCACAGGAATTAAAACAATATGGTAGGAAAACATGAACATTTTAATTGTTACATCAAAAATGTTGATTTAGCCCCAAATTGTTCATTTTCACGAGGGTAACAGGTAAAATATGGACCTGGAAATTTGTTGAGCAATTTTTTCTGTGTAGGATATGTGGGATATGTGTTGGAAAACTACTGTTTGGGTAAAGAGCAGGTCTCAGAAGAGAAAGAGTGCCATTTGACTTTTGAAGTGCAAAATTGATTGGAACAGACAGTAGCTGCCATGCCACATTTTGAGAGCCCCTGATGTGCCTAAAAAGTGGAAACTCCCCACAAGTGAACTGATTTTGGAAACTATACCCCTCAAGGAAATTATCTAGAGGAGTGGCAAAAACCTTGAACGCACAAGTGCTTCACAGAAGTTTATAATGTTGAGATGTGAAAATGAAAAAATAAATTGTTTCCACAAAAATGTAGCTTTAGCTCCAAATTTTTAATTTTCACAATGGTAACAGGAGAAAATGGACCACAAAATGTGCTGTTCAATTTCTCCAGAGTATGTTGATACTCCTTATGTGGGTAAAACTACTGTTTGAGCGCATGACAAGGACCGGAAAAGAAGGAGAACCGTTTGACTTTTGGAGCGGAAAACTGTCTGGAATAGATAGCAGACACCATGTCACATTTGCTGAGTCAGTACCAGAGATATTCGTGTCCATGTGTCTGTTGGGATAATACTTGTGGCATATGTGTGGCAACTGTGTGCCACCCACATGCCACACAGTATCACATGTAACTGCCTGAAAATTAGTGGTACTGTTCGCACTGTTCCCCAACGCTGAGTGCTGAAGACAGCTCACATCACTGTCCTTTGCTTGTGCTGCTATCAGCGCTCGCAGGGGACTATGTTGAGAATTGTATTCAAGTGTTAACAGTGAGTACAGGTGATGACTGATGGGAGTCTTCATCAGCTGCCAACTGTGCTATAAGTAAAGAAAAAAATATGCTGGGTTCCCCTGTATTTTTGATAACCAGCCAGGCAAAACTTACAGCTGTCAACTTTAGCAAGACTGGTTATCAATAATAGAAGGGTCCCCATGTTGTGTATTTTCATAATTTAAATCAATAATTAAAATAAAACACTTGAGATCCCCTCAATTTTTGACAGCCAGCCAAGCTAAAGCAGACAGCTGGGGGTTGGTATTCTCAGGTTGGTTAGGTGCCATGAATATTGCCCCCTAGCCTAAAAATAACAGCCAGCAGTCACCTCAGAAACGGCACAGCTATTAGATATGCCAAATTCTGGCCCTTTTCTGGGCTCTAACCACTTGACCTGTGGTGGTGGCAAGTGGGGTTCATATTTGTGGGGTTGATGTCACCTTTGTATTGTCCGGTGACATTAAGCCCACGGCTTAGTAATGGAGAGGCATCTAGAAGACACCAATCTATTACTAATTCTATAGTTATATTTTCGAAATAAATACACAGCCAGAATAAAGTCCTTTATATAAACTAAAAACAAAACACACTATTCCTTTTATATTTGAAAATAACAAACACAGTGTGGCAGAGGATCTCACTCAGCTGAACAGAGGTATAACCGTAGCACTGTCTCTTTAAGAAAATGTTTGGTTTATTGAAGACAGCATAAACCAGGCTTGGGAAAATAAACATAGCCCTCTAGGCAAAACAGCAAAAACAAAGAAACAAAAAAGAAACAGAGTCCTTTTCTTAGCGGGGATCAGCCCGCGCACTGGTAGCAATGTCCACTTTTCAGGTTTAACACACACCTGCCTGGATTGCTCCTTCTCCAGGCACACACTGACCACTGAAAGCTCTGGCCATCAGCCATTTAAGCCCAGACCATGTGACTGATCACATGATCTTGACATCACACAGGTCCTGTCAGGACTCTGCAGGTGGAGATGGGCTGGACATCCTCCCACTCGCTCTATGAATGTCCACTAAAATCAACCCATAGCATAACTTTCATTTAAACCACCCAACTAGTAATGAGCAAGTATACTCGTTGTTAGGGTTTCCCTGAGCATGCTCGGGTAGTCTCCGAGTATTTTTACGTGCTCGATTTAGTTTTCGTTGTCTCAGCTGCATGATTTGTGACTGCTAGACAGGCTGATTACATGTGTGGAATGCCTGTTTGTTAGTGAATTCCCACATGTATTCAGCTTGTCTAGTAGCGACAAATCATGCAGCTGAGATGATGAAAACTAAATCTCCGAGCACGC
Organism: Oophaga sylvatica; assembly: GCA_033576555.1. Taxonomy (NCBI): domain Eukaryota; kingdom Metazoa; phylum Chordata; class Amphibia; order Anura; family Dendrobatidae; genus Oophaga; species Oophaga sylvatica. Next base: position 347,210,436 of record JARQOD010000006.1, read on the forward strand.
CAAAATACTCGGAGACCCGAGCAACGATGCTACTCGCCCATCACTACTCCCAGCACATAGTGTTCTGGAGGAAACTACTCTGGTTTTACATCACTGATGCCATCATGCGCCGTGACACGTATCTCTCCTCCATCACTTCTACAGTGACTCCCTCACATTTGTACTCACCTAATGCCTATTCCATTGAGGCCCTTATCTCCTGTAATAAAGCAAAAAAAAAACAATCATATCCCTCACCTGTCCATCATTCTGTCCCACGCCATAATCTATGTCTGGGATAAATAGTTTTCAACTTGGACAGAAATTCGGGTCCCCACCGACCTCTTTGAGGTTTCCTTTCAGGTTCAAGTTTGGATAGTTCTTGTCCTGGGACAAAACATTGGACTAAAATTTGGTTGAACACGAAGAACTCAAACTTTCTCGGGTCAACTCATCCCTACAGGTGACATCTTTGGAGAAACGTCTGCCTGATGTGACCCCAGATCCATGATGTCTACTATAAATGCTCCTGTAGCTTCTTCCATTGCAAATATACTACAATAGTACACATTTATGTCTATCAGATGGTATAAAAGATATACTGTACATAATCAGGATCATTTTAATAATATTTATTATGTTGCAAATAATTGCATTTAGTGTATTAATTTTTTTAAAATATAAATGTAAAGTCTCTGAAAAATATATAATTTATGAAAAATGCAAAATCAAAAGAAATCTTCAATATGCTCCACTTCTAATTACCTGGAGTATTATTTAGCTTAAAAGAGTTATTTTCAGTTTTTCTGCTGTGCCTGACATTTATGTAAAATACTTATTATTGCAAATAAAACTGCATATAAATAATGTATCAGAAATACAGCTCTAATTCTGTCTTCATTGGACTTGTTGATATTTACGAAGCAGAATGTGACAGTAATTTGCCAATTTATTGCACTATTACATAACAATTGTGAATGCTCTCATGCTTAAAATAAAAAATAAATAGTCTTCTAAAAATGAAGTCTCCAATTCAGCTTCTTCACTTCTTTCAAATGGAAATCCACATAAAGATTTAATTACCTTATTAGTTTTGACTCCTTCAATTGAATTATCAAGCAGGACACAGGGTTGGCGCCATGATTTATAGGTTGAATGCTCTTCTAAAATGTCATTGTCTGCAATTATAAAGGGCAGACATAAAAAAGCAGTTTTTTGCCATTAATAAAATGATATTTTAATAAATATAAAGCCATTCTGTTCCCTGAGATAAGAAAACAAAAGGAAATTTTAATTCAGAAAAAAAATGCCTAAAAGGAAGCAAGGGTTGACACTGTAGAAGAATTAAACACACCATTATGTCTGCATTTCCATGTTAAAGTAAGGCAACAGTTTGGTGTATGAGAAGCTGGATTCTGGTACTTGGCATTCGTGTTGCAGCTAGCAGTTACCAACAATTTAATAGCAGATTGTGTTGTGTTCTATCATTAAACTGTACCTGCTGCCAGCATACTGTTCAATAAGCAAAAGGGCCATCTGCCCTTAATTTTTTGAGACGGGCCCAAGTTTTAAAGAACTGTTATTAGAAAGGTTCATATTTCTAGCACTATAAAGTAAAGTGTACAATTTTGAGGCTGGTAAAAGCATTTCCTACTTAATATTATACTTACAAACATTCATAAAATTATGTCAAATTACACAATACATTTTCTTATTTGTTGGTTTGTGCAATCAACAGTACACCAACCCATATACTTGAATGAAACTATTCCCACACGTCATATTCTTATTGCTGTTTTACTGCTCAGAATAAGTGATTTGAGTGTATAGGCATCTACTAATGATGGTGGAAGAAATGTTTTTCATCAGTTTTTTTAACAGATCTATTATCGATGGGGTGTTATATTACTAACAAATTGATGACTTATGCAAAGTTGTTGATGACCTTGTAATAGGTTATTAATGTCAGATCTGTGGGGATAGTGTTGGCAGCTTATCTGTGCTTTACAACTTTGTAACTGTTTACTAGTGATGGGCGAACCCCCCAATGTACGGGATGGCGGTTCACTCGAGTTTTTTGTAAAATTCAAGCTCGGGGCCGGAGATGACGTGAACTTGCGTCTGAACCCCGAGCTTGGACTTTATAGATATGGGCCATTATAATTATACTTACCTGTCCAGCGATGTGTCCTCCTGTCCCGCTGTCTCCCGGCCTCATCTGCTTCCGGGGCTGCTCATTAACTACCAGCAGTATTCACTGCACTCGGCAGTCTTTGGCTTTTTCCAGCAGTGTTCGTGTGGTGGCGTCACTGCACAAACACTGCCGGAAAAAGCCAAACAATGCCGAGTGCAGTGAATACTGCGGGCAGTTAATGAGCGGCCCCGGAAGCAGATGCGGCTGGGAGACTGGACCCAAACCTGAACTGGACCCAAACTGTAACACGGGTTTCCCATGGAAACCCCTGTTCGAGACCTTGTGACCAAACACTATCTGTTCGGTACGGGTCCCAAACCTTACAGTTCACCCATCCCTACTGTTTACATCTGCCTGCCACTGGGGTTCAAAACAGCTCATCAATGGGGTGCTCATTTGATATGAATGACTAAACCTATAGATATGTCATTGATATCATAGTAGTAAAACATCCCTTTAAGTGACAATGAAAAGATAAAGTTCAGACAGTTCACCTCCTTCAGTTTTTATAAACAAATGAGAAAAAGTATGAAATGGAAGCAAATTGGATGCCAAATTAAAAAAATATATATGTTAGATGAATGAGAAAAATGAAAAGTCTCGTGTGAATATGCATTCAGAATAAAGATGCATTTACGCTGAAAAATTATCATTAATGAGCATTTCAAAGGAATGCTTGTTTCAAGATACAATTATCTTGCAGTGTACAGTCATGGCCAAAAGTTTTGAGAATGACACAAATATTATATTTTCACATGATCTGCTGCCCTCTGGTTTTTATGTGTGTTTGACAGATGTTTTTATCACAGACAGAAATATAATAATTGCAAACATATGAGTAGCAAAAGCTTATATTGACAGTTAGAATGAGTTAATGCGGCAAGTCAATATTTGAAGTGTTGACCCTTCTTAAGGACCACTGCAATTCTCCCTGGCATGCTCTCAATCAACTTCTGGACCAAATCCTGACTGATAGCAGTCCATTCTTGCACAATCAATGCTTTCATTTTGTCAGAATTTTTAGGTTTTTGTTTGTCCACCCATCTCTTGATGATTGATCACAAGTTCTCAATGGGCTTAAGATCTGGGGAGTTTCCAGGCCATGGACCCAAAATCTCTATGTTTTGTTCCCTGAGCCATTTAGTTATCAACTTTGCTTTATGGCAAGGTGCTCCATCATGCTGGAAAAGGCATTGTTGATCGCCAAACTGCTCTTGGAGGGTTGGGAGAAGTTGCTGATGGAGGACATTCTGGTACCATTCTTTATTCATGGCTGTGTTTTTAGACAAGACTGTGAGAGAGCCGATTCCCTTGACTGAGAAGCAACCCCACACATGAATGGTTTCAGGATGCTTAACAGTTGGCATGAGACAAGACTGGTGGTAGCGCTCACCTTGTCTTCTCCGAATGAGGCGTTTTCCTGATGTCCGAAACAATCGAAAAGGGGATTCATCAGAGAAAATAACTTTACCCCAGTCCTCAGCAGTCCAATGCCTGTACCTTTTGCAGAATATCAGTCTGTCCATGATGTTTTTTCTGGAGAGAAGTGGCTTCTTTGCTGCCCTCCTTGAGACCAGGCCTTGCTCCAAGAGTCTCCGCCTCACAGTGCGTGCAGATGCACTCACACCTGCCTGCTGCCATTCCTGAGCAAGCTCTGCACTGCTGGTAGCCCGATCCCGCAGCTGAAACACTTTTAAGAGACGGTCCTGGCGCTTGCTGGTCTTTCTTGGGCGCCCTGAAGCCTTTTTGGCAACAATGGAACCTCTCTCCTTGAAGTTCTTGATGATGCGATAGATTGTTGACTGAGGTGCAATCTTTCTAGCTGCGATACTCTTCCCTGTTAGGCCATTTTTGTGCATTGCAATGATGACTGCACTTGTTTCTTTAGAGATAACCATGGTTAACAGAAGAGAAACAATGATGCCAAGCACCAGCCTCCTTTTAAAGTTTCCAGTGGTGTCATTCTTACTTAATCATGACAGATTGATCTCCAGCCATGTCCTCATCAACACCCACACCGGTGTTAATGGGGCAATGACTGAAAAGAGGTTAGCTGGTCCTTTTAAGGCAGGGCTGCAATGATGTTGAAATGTTTTTTGGGGGATAAAGTTCATTTTCTAGCCAAATATTGATCACTCTTTATAACATTCTGGAATATATGCAAATTGCCATTAGAAAAAGTGAAGCAGTAGACTTTGTAAAAATTTATATTTGTGTCATTCTCAAAACTTTTGGCCATGACTGTAATCAGGCTACCGAGCACCCAATAAGCAAGCAAAATACTCGTTTTTCATGTGAAATGATATTTTGTTCTGCACAAAGGATCATTATTCCCGGCAGCACATTGATTTGTGTCCTCGGTACTTTACCGCTTTTCCTCCTACTCGTTGCATATGTAAAGTTATTTCCCAGTATTAGTGATGAGCGAATTTCTTTTGATTTTGGCCCCAAATCTGATTTTGTCATATATGGGCCATATTCGAACACTATTCAGGCCGAATGTATGTATTATGTTCGGTTCCGAACATATTCGATGATTTTTACTCCCATTGATTCTAATGACGTTCGGCTGCGTTCAACAAATATTTCAAAAACAATATTCAAATCCGATCATATTCGAAACCGAATCTGAACAAATTTGCTCATCTCTAGTCTCTATAAATGCTTTGTGAGCAGTTTTTTTCTGGTTTGTCTTGCAATTAGTTGTTTTCTTACAGATCTTTAGCTTGATCTCCTCAACCCATTTTATGTGATATAATGATAATGATTTGTTAACCCTTTTTGTTTGATTTTGCAGTTTCTTTTTTTCCTTTATTGTTCCAAGAGCCATAACTGTTTTCCATCGATATAGCCATATGAAGGCTTGCATTTTGCAGGATAAGTTATAAACTACAGTATCCATTTTACCATATTGCATACTGATACACAGGAAAAAAAAAATGGGTTGAAATTTAGAAAGAATGCAATTCCATCATTTTTTTCAGGCTTTTCTTTTTGTGATAATCATGAAATTGGAAATGGAATTGGAGTGGGAAGGGAACTCCAGGGTCATCGCATCCAACCCTCTGCTGAATGCAGGATTTGCTAAACCATCTCACACCGAGGTCTGTCCAGCCTCTGTTTGAAGACTTCCATTGAAGTAGAATTCACCACCTCTCGTGGCAGCCTGTTCCACTCATTGATCACCCTCACTGACAAAAAGTTTTTTCTAATATGTAATCTGTATCTCCTCCCTTTCAATTTCATTCCATTGCTTCTCATGTTTCCATGTGCAAATGAGAATAAGGAAGCTCCTTCTACGCTGTGACATCCCTTTAGATATTTGTAGACAGCAATTAAGTCTCCTCTTAGCCTTTTTTTGCAAGCTAAACATTCCCAGATCCTTTAACCATTCCTCTTAGGACATACTTTTTAGTATGCTCACCATCATGGTAGCTCTTCTCTGAACTTGCTCCAGTTTTTCAATGTCTTTTTTAAAATGTGGTGCCCAGAATTGGACACAGTATTCCTGATGCGGCCATACCAAGGAGGAGTAGAGGAGAATAATTACTTCACGTGATCTAGACCATATGGTTCTCTTAATAATTTTAATACCTTAATACATTTTTTAGCTGCTACATAACACTGTTGACTCATGTGCAGGCTGTGATCTATTAGTATACCCAAGTCTTTTTCACATGTGCTGTTTCTTAGTTCTATTCCTCCCATTCTATAGATGTAATTTTCATTTTTCTTGCCCATATGTAGAATTTTGCATTCTCCCTGTAAGATACCATTCTATTAGTCACTGCCCATTGTTCAAACTTATCTAGATCCTTCTGAATGCTTTGTCTTCTATAGTGTTAAGGGTATGCCACACTAAACAATATCGCTAACGGGATCGCTAAAAAACGTCACTATTTAGCGATCCCGTTAGCGATATTGTTCAGTGCGGCAGCTTCCAGCGACGAGCTTCCTGCTGTGATCTCGCTCGTCGCTGGAATCGTTCCGGACCCTATTTCATCGCTGGCGCTCCCGCTGGGTAAGTATCTTATCGCTGTGTGGCACCTTTTCTTAGCGATTTAGCGGTACTTTTGTACCGCTAAAGTCGTTAAGAAGATCGCTAACCGCGATAGCGTCGTTAACTATATCGCTAAATGCGGCAGCATTTAGCGATATAGAAACAATCCCGCTAGCGATCTCATTAGTATGCAACGCTAACGAGATCGCTAGCGGGATAGCTAAGTGTGGCAGTACCTTTAGTGATCCCTCCTAGCTTTGCATAGCCAGCAAATTTCATTAGTTTAACCTTCAGTTCCCATATCTAGATCATTTATAAAAGTGTTGAACAACACTGGAGCCAGGACAGAGCTTTGTGATTTCTTGATTGGGGACAGGTGTGGCAGTAATCAGGCCTGGGTGTAGCTAGGAAAGTTGATCTCAGCTTCCCAAAGATGTGATAAACCACAGTTAACTTATGTTTTAAGGGGAGGGCAATCACGTTTTCATATTTTTTTGCCTAAAATGCAAAATAAATGAATCATCTTTAACTTTAGGCCTTTTAGAGATCACTTAATCTTCAACTTGCTTAACTGTTCACAATAACAGTAATTTTGACCAGGGGTGCCCAAATTTTAAAATGCTGCTGTATTTGCTCTGCATTGACTTATTAAATGTATGTAGGATTTTTTGAGACTCCAAACTAATAGAAAGTTGGATAGGAAGCAATGTACCTGCTCATGACGAGTGTGAATGCTCCTTTCGTACAATGATAAATTCCCTTATAAACATTGGTAGAGCCAGAAGGTAATTTTGACTGTGCAGTACCATATATTTAAACTTTATTATAGGAAAATAACTTTGCAGCATAAGTTATTTTGTAACAAGATCTCTAATGGAGCTTTCTGTGCTGTAAAAAAAGTTTACAATTCTTCACAATGCTGCTGTTGTATAGCAATTTCAATAACATCGATTGAAATCACTGTAGGTCACAAGCTGCTAATTGTGACAATCTGAAGCAGCAAAGCCTGGTTAAATGTCCATGGCATTTCCTGCAAGTCCCAAACAAGTTATTTCTACCAATTGCCTCAGGCAGCAAAATTGACATTGTACCATGATACATGGATGGAATTTGTAGGCTGTAAAATAAAAAAAGACTGTTCTAGATTTGCTATATGATGGGGACAAATATAGCATCTGTAAAAATTCTACTGTTAAAGCCTTTTAATGAAATTCAGTTTATTGATCTGTCTGAATATTAAACATAAACAGCAGTTTTAATTATTGCAATAATAGTATAACTAAAGAATTTTAATCATGACTTACTGTTTAAAGGGAATCTCTCAGCAGGGTTGTGCATAGTAACTTACACATAGTATCAGGTCGGCGCCGTTATACTGAATAAAATTATACCTTGGTTGATTAAATTAGTCTTGTGGCTGTTTCTAAATGTTTATTTTCAGTTTTGTGTTAATGAGATTCTTGTGTCCTAAGGTGATGCTGAAATTAGATATTCATAATGCAGAATGCTGACTGGTCACTGATCCCTCACCGACCAGCCCCCTAGTTTGCATAATGAATACCATCACATACTGAATGGAGATCACTGACAGCTGCTATTACGCATGCACAGGCAGCGCCATTTGGATGGAGGAGTTTTTTTTCTTCTCCAGCAAGATGGCGCCGCAGGCACCTGCGCAACAGCATCTATCGAATCTCTTTACAAACTGATAGCTGATAATGCACAGGCGCGGCGGGCGCCATTTTCAAGATGACTTTTTTTCTCCTTGCTCAAGTAAATCTGCAAAAGGGATTAAGTTCACAGTGACCACGTGATTATGCTGCAGCGCATGTCCCACGCACCTGCCTGCAGAAGCGTTTTTTTTTCATTCAGTATGTGATAGTATTCATTATGCAAACTAGGGGACAGGTCAGTGAGGGATCAGTGACCTGTCAGTAGTCTGCATTATGAATATCTAATCAGAGAACCACATACATGACCCCGCCTTAGGACACGACCATATCATTAACACAAAACTGAAAATAAAGATTAAGAAACAGCCACAAGATGAATTTCATCAACCAAGGTATCAGTTACTATGCATAATCTTGCTGACAGGTTCCCTTTAAGCAGGGGCATTACTACAAGGAGCATAGAGGTTATTTGAGCTCTAGTGCCATACTAGGTCAATAAACTCTCTTCAAAATAAAGAAACAGTATTAATCATAAAATATTATTGATGGTTTCCTATTAGAGACTTTGAGGGGATGAGAATAATGTTTAACAAATTAACAACAATTAACAAGAAATGGTGGGAGGCTGTATCCCATAAGAGTAGAAAATACAGATGCTAGATAACACTAATTATAATATAAATTGCCATAGATATAGCACACAAAAAAGAGGGCATGATGCAAAAACATGCTATGGTGTTCCTATCAGACCCTAAAATCTGTATTGGACCCTATTATGACCTTGCCTAGCACCGTCGGTTGGCACCCTCTATTTAGCGTAACAATGCCCCCGCACATCTTAGTCATCCTATTTTGCCCTAAATACAATGGACTGTCCTAACAGTATCAAAGGCACATGAAACAATGATCAAAAGCTGAGCGCCTACCTTGGTACGCGCCAAACTTGACATACCTTGAGAGATGGCAACTTTGAAGACAAAACACTCTCCAAATGCCTGGACTACCCGAGGAGACCACAAAATCAGTGAGTGAACCCCCTCCCACACGGAGTACTTCACCACAGCCACATTAAAGCCCAATACAACACCACCCACAACATGGCCATTTTATGGCTACAGCTGGACCTCACCAGTATGGCCACTTGACCATATCCGGTGTAGAAGAGTGGCCACTACATGGGTATGGTCGACATGGACATTCTGGAGGGTATATACAAATGGGCCCTGCCAATACCCTGGATAATGTTAATCCATACCCAAGTGCTGTGTACCATCTTGTTCCACAACAGGTCACTTCCTTGCTCCATCATGCAGCCTCAGCCACCACTCAGGGTCACCGTCAATTAGCCACACAAAGTAGCCAAAACAATCAAACTGCCCTCCTGCCATCTCCTCCACCTACATATGTGAATTTGTGATTTTTTTTTCATACTTTCATTATTTATATTGTTTTTATTTAAGTTTACAACTTTTTTAACCCCTTAACCCAAAGGGTGGACTGGGCCAATTTTTACAATTCTGACCACTGTCCCTTTATGAGGTTATAACTCTGGAATGCTTCAACGGATTTTCGTGATTCTGATTGTTTTCTCATTATAAATTGTACTTCATGGTAGTGGTAAAATTTCTTCGATATAACTTGCATTTATTTATGAAAAAATGGAAATATGGCAAAAATTTTTAACATTTTGCAATTTTCAAACTTTGATTTTTTATGCCCTTAAACAGAGAAATATGTCACATAAAATAGTTTCTAAATAATATTTCCCACATGTCTACATCAGCACAAATTTGGAAACAAAATTTTTTTTTGCTAGGAAGTTATAAGGGTTAAAAGTTGACCAGCGATTTCTCATTTTTACAACAAAATTTACAAAACCATTTTTTTAGGGACCACCTCACATTTGAAGTCACTTTGAGTGGTCTATATGGCAGAAAATACCCAAAAGTGACATCATTCTGAAAACTGCACCCCTCAAGGTACTCAAAACCACATTGAAGAAGTTTATTAACACTTCAGGTGCTTCACAGGAGCTGAAACAACGTGGAAGGAAAAAATGAACATTTAACTTTTAAGTCGCAAAAATAATAATAATAATAATAATCTTTATTTATATAGCGCCAACATATTCCGCAGCGCTTAACAGTCTAACAGTTTCAAAACACAAGTCATAAGCAACAACGTTAACAATACAATAATTAAAGCAAAAATGATATTTTACAAACAATTTTTTATTTTCACAAGAGTAAAAGGAGAAAATGGACAGATAAAGTTGTTGTACAATTTATCCTAAATACGCCGATACCCCATATGTGGTGGAAAATCACTGTTTGGGCGCATGGCTCGGAAGGGAAGGAGCGCCTTTTGACTTTTTCAAACCAAAATTAGCTGGAATTGAGATCGGACACCATGTCACATTTGGAGAGCCCCTGATGTGCCTAAACAGTGGAAACCCCCACAAGTGACACCATTTTGGAAACTAGATGCCCTAAGGAACTTGTCTAGATCTATGGTGAGCACTTTGAACCACCAAGTGCTTCACACAAGTTTATAATGTAGATCAGTGAAAAAAAATCATATTTTTTCCACAAAAATCATCTTTTAGTCCCCAATTTGTTAATTTCTCGGGGAAATTGGACCCCTGAAGTTGTTGTACAATTTGTCCTCAGTACGCTGATACATCAAAGCTCAGAAGGGAAGGAGCGCCATTTGACTTTTTCAAACCAAAACTGGCTGGAATTGAGATTGGATGCCATGTTGCGTTTGGAGAGCCCCTGATGTGCTTAAACAATGGAAACCCTCACAAGTGACCCCATTTTGGAAACTAGACCAGCTAAGGAGCATATATAAATCTGTGGTGAGCATTTTGAACCCCCAAATGCTTCACATAAGTTTATAACGTAGAGCTGTGAAAAAATATCACATTTTTTTCACAAAAATGATCGTTTGGCCCCCAATATTTTATTTTCCCAAGGGCAACAGGAGAAATTGGACTCCAACAGTTGTACAATTTGTCCTGAGTATGCTAATACTCCATATGTGGGGGGAACCACTGTTTGGGCGAAAGGAAAAGCTCAGAAGGGTAGGAGAGCCATTTGATTTTTTCAAACAAAAACTGTCTGGAATTGAGATTGGACGCCATGTCGTGCTTGGAGAGCCCCTGATGTGCCTAAACAGTGTAAACATTCCACAACTGACTCCATTTTGAAAACTAGACCCCCTAAGGAAGTCATCTAGATCTGTGGTGAGCACTTTGAACCCCCAAGTGTTTGACTAAAGGTTATAATACCTGAGCGTGGAAAAAAAAATGTCCACAAAAATCATCTTTTAATCCCCAATTTTTGATTTTTCACAAGGAAATTGGAACCCAAAAGTTGTTGTCCAATTTGTCCTGAGTATGCTGATACCCCATATGCGGGGGGGGGGAACTGTTTGGGCACACGGCAGGGCTCAGAAGGGAAGCAATGACGTTTTGATATGCAGACTTTGATGGGCTTCATGTTCCTTTTGCAGAGCCCCTGATGTGCCTAAACAGTGGAAACCCCCCACAAGTGACCACATTTTGGATACTAGACCTCCTAAGGAACTTATCTAAATCTGTGGTGATCACTTTGAACCCCTAAGTGTTTCACTAAAGTTAATAATGCCTGAGCATGAAAATAAAAAATTATTTTTTTTTCCCACAAAAATGATCTTTTAGTCCCCAATTTTTTATTTTCCCAATCATAACAGGAGAAATTGGACCCCAAAAGTTGTTGTTCAATTTGTCCTGAGTACACTGGTACCCCATATGTTGGAAAAAACTGTTTGGGCACACGTCGGGGCTCGGAAGGGAAGTAGAGATGTTTTGGAATGCAGACTTTGATGAAATAATCTGCGGGCGTCATGTTCCGTTTGCAGAGCGCCTGATGTGCCTAAACAGTAAAAAAAAACCACAAGTGACATAACTTTGGATACTAGACCCCGAAGGAACTTCTCTAGATGTGCCCCTTTTTGGAACTAACCTACAGTTTACTGTAAATTAGTAGTGCATGGAGGTGTGGTACAATTTGAAGCAATCCTTCATATACAGGCAAGTTTTTTCTAGGCAGGTGTTGCATTGATAAATGGTGTCCTTGCGTATTCCCCTTTTGTAACACACTCGGCACCTTTTTTGCGACTTACCTTTTTTTCCAGTTTGCGTGACCTCCCCCGGGAAATGCTGACCTGGTACAACACGAGCACCTTCCGTTCTGGAAGTACTGGGGCCCGCTCCATCCTAAGCACTAAACATCAGGGCCTTGATCACTTCCTCCTGTAACTGAAGGTACGATGTAGTATTGGTGTGGCGTGCACATCGTGACAGCAGGAAAGCGTTGAGCATTGCCATTTGTATGATGTGCACGGCCAGCTTTTTGTACCACACCCTGGCCTTTCTCAAAGCACTGTACGGTTGGAGGAATTGATCGGAGAGATCAACGTCCCTTATGTTTTTGTTGTACCTCAGTACACAGTCCGGTTTGCGGACCTGTATAGAGTTACCTCGTACAGTGCTGAGGGCGCTGTCATCACCGTGTATGGTAGTCAAGTGAAGGAGCCTGAGTTCGGGGGCTTACGTACACGGATGTGCTTCCCATCCAGGGCTCCAATACAGTTTGGAAACTGGCACGTCTCCTCAAAGCCATGGGCTATCCACAGCCAGTGTTGTTTTTTGGGATCTGGCATTACTGATTGATGCAATTGGGACCAAATTTCTGAGCATGCAGAACAGACAATGCCTGAGATGGTGGATTTGCCTAATAAGAACTCAAGATGCAGTGCCGCATAGGATATCCCAGTGGATAGAAATCTAGAAGAAATAAACAAAGAAAATAGATTTTATTAGGACATATCCTTGCATCATCATACGAATTTAGGGCAACATAACATTTATGGAGAGTGCAAACTAAGCCCTGGCTCAACAAGTGACATCAGTATACAATGCTTAGGGAACATAGCTGAAATACAAACAGAAGGGAATGTGAAAGGCATAATGTTTGTAAAAAGTTAGTTTAAAAAAAGGGACATAATGCACACAAAAGGAAGGGAATAGTGTGTTTAGCAAATAACCACATAAAATACATATGCAATATAGAGGTTTTGGACATACGGTAAAGTAAGTAGAAGCTGCTCCTCTGCCGAAATAGACTTGTGCATCATGGTGTCCTTGTAGGTGATCCCAGGGTGCACAGTCTCCAGAAGAATGTCAAATGTGGCCATGCTCATCCGACAGTACTGGTAGAGCTTGTCAGGATGGCTGTGTAGTGAAGCATTCAGACGGTGGAAATGCCCTTTAGTCAGCCATCGCCTCAAAAGTGGATGGACCCACATTCTTCTCCGCCTTCTGTGATCCATAATCACTGGGTAATTCTCCCCAAAATGCTGGGACAAAACCCAGTGTAAAAGCACCTGCTCTGTAGTGTTGAACGTAAGCCTGTATGACATGTTGCACACAAAGCAGCAATAGAAAAACTCCAGCAAACACTCTAATGCAAAGCTATTGAGCCAATAAATAGTGTTCATGAATAATTTCTAATGATTTTCAGCCCATGGATCCATAATTTGCTCATTTTGCAAGTGTGCGACAAAATCACACCATACGGATTGCATACGGATGTCACACTGATACTTAGATGCGAGGAAATCACATCATCACATTGAAAACGGATTACATATGGATCACCATATGGCAGGGCTGCCACTTCGAGACTCTGCCCAGGCTCCACCCTAGCCCCGCCCTCCACCCCTCAAACTATCCACAGTCCCACTGCTCTCTCTTGGAAAAACTCCACTTCTCACCAATCACACATTAACAGTTCCCATCTCCAGATTACACATATAGCCAGCAGCTCTTGTTTTAGCCTAAAGATTTTTTAAATCTGCCTCCACAACAAGGTAGACTCTTTTGGCCAGGCCCCACTCTATGCTAACCTATTAAACATTTGTTAAAATATCCAATACAATTTAGATATATTTTTTATTTATTTTTCAATTTTTAAAATGACCAATAATATCACATCCAAAGGGACAAATACCACAGCACCATTACCAGATTGGATATTACCACCACATGTTGACCAATAGTGCCACATACAAGGACCAAATACCACCACACCATGTCCAGACCATATATTACCACCACATAGTGAACTATAATACCACATACAAGGAACAAATACAGCCACACCATGACCAGACCACATATTACCACCACAGTGACAGAATAATAGCACATACAAGGGACAAATACCACCGCACCATGCCCAGACCACATATTACCACCACATGGTGACTGAATACTACAATACTGATCATTAATAAAAAAAACATAATACTATCACCATAAGTGCCATTATACATAGGAGATCTGTACCTAGTAGGCAGTGTCTGTGTACAGGCAATACAGTGATCACCGGTGACTATAAACAAAGGAGCTCTGTATATAGTGTCAGTATACAGGTAATACAGTGATCACCGGTGACATTATGCACAGGACCTCTGTATATAGTGCCAGTGTACAGGTAATACAGTGATCACTGGTGACATTGTACACAGGAACTCTGTATATAGTGTATAGTGTCAGTGTACAGGTAACACACACTGACTCACCAGTGATGTCTCTAGGTGAAGTCCTTCATCTTCGCTTTTCATCTTTCATCCAGCACAGACCGCCATCATGTCTTCCAGCCAGGGCTAGTCTCTGCAGGAAATAGCACAGTTATCTAGAGCTCCACTTCCAGAATACATTACTTAATTTTTTTCCAACTTTTACAATACACCAGATGAAGAAAAAAAGGCGACATATTGTCGCTCTGCACAGTAACAGGACCTTCCCCCATTTAAAACAATATTCTCAAAAAAATAAAATAAATACATCACTGCAGTAATAATATCCCTTAATTAGCCCCATGGTAATAATATCCCCCATTCCAGCCCCCGTGTGTCTCATTCCTGGCTCCAGGCATATTTTCTCTTATCCTGCCCTCATGAGTATCCATTCTGCCCCATATGATCTCCCAATCCTGCCCCATCTGTCTACATCGTATCCTTCCTGTCCCACGATCCTGCACCATGTGTCTCCCATCCTGCGCCCTGTGTCTCGCATCCTGCCCCTTCCTGTGTCTCACTGTAACATTCTGCCCCTCCTATGTCTCACATTCTGCCCCCTCCTTTGTCTCACTGTCACATTCTGCCCCCTCCCCTGTCTTACTGTCACATTCTGCCCCCATGCCTCACATTCTGCCCCCTCCTGTGTCTCACTATTACATTCTGCCCCCTACTGTGTCTTACTGTCACATTCTGCCCCGTGTCCATTCTGCCCCCTCCTGTGTCTCACTGTCACATTTTTCCCCCTCCTGTGTCTTACTGTCACTTTTTGCCCCGTGTCCATTCTGCAACCTCCTGTCTCACTGTCACATTCTGCCCTCTCCTGTGTCTTACTGTCACATTCTGCCCCCTCCTGTGTCTCACTGTTACATTCTGCCCCATATCTCACATTCTGCCCCCCATATCTCACATTCTGCCCCGTGTCTTGCATTCTGCCCTCATGTCTCGCATTCTGCCCCTAAGTCTTGCATTCTGCCCCTAATTCTTGCATTCTGCCCTATGTCCATTCACATGTCCATTCTGCCCCGTGTCTCGCATTCTGCCCCATGTCTTGCATACTGCCTCATGTCTTGCATTCTTCCCCCATGTCTTGCATTCTACCCCCATGTCCATTCTGCCCCGTGTCTCACAGTCTGCCCTGGGTCCCCGGATCACCGCTTTCAATAAAAAAAAAATCAAGTTCTTTTACCTGGCTGCCCTCCTGCAGGGAAGCTCCCTCCACGCAGCTAAATCGTGCACTCGCCGGTGAATGACAATGATGTCAAATGCCAGCGACGTGCACGCAGCGTGTTAGGGTCTGCGGAACGCACCAAATATAAGATGTGGAGAGGTGCGTTCGCAGCCCGGGGTCCACCGTGCAGGCGGAGCCTGCTGCTAGTAAAATGGCGTAAGAAGCAAACTCTGTTATCCCGCAGAGTCGCCAACATAAACGCCGTAACGCGTTGTGGCAATAAGTGCGAACTCTGTTACTCCACAGAGCCACTAGAAGGAGAGCCGCAGCGCTATATGGCGATGTGTGCGAACTCACTAAACACAACTGAGTCGCAAAGAAAACACGCTAGGGCGCTGTCTAGCGTTGAAAGCGAACTCTGTTACGTCACAGGGCCGCTGAGAAAAAGTGCTGTGTCCTGTCAGGCTCTCAGGTACACAGTTAAGTGCTAAGCGTACATAAAGCGTGATCATGTGCTAATGTCCTCGCGGGAGTCACCCGCAATCTATGGCGTCTGAACGCCAGACCCTGAATACGGCAATCAAAACTCCTCACCGGTTATGCCGGTAATCTAGGGCATCTAGGACGCCGACCCTGACCAGCTAGCACACCAAACTCCTCACCGATTAAGTCGGTATTCTAGTGGCTTATTTCAGCCGGGTCCCTAACCACACACACACATGACCACACTGGCGCATAGCATACAATGGTTGATATTAGCGCATGGTGGCCCAGCCATGCTACCCTTTTATAGTAACAGCTACAGGACCTGCCAGAAACAAGGACCAATGAAGCTTGTTCCAGAACAAAAGTAGTCACAGGATCTTCCTGGCAGACCAATAGGAGCTGCTGCAGTACCTGAGCATGTGACCCCTGATCTCCAACGAGAGATCTCACTCTGGGCATGCTCAGAAGGGAAAATGCAGGACTTTGTTCCAAAGACGTCTGCTCCAGCACTGGCTATATTAGCAGATCCAGGAAAGGCAGCAGCAAGTCACTGCACAGTACTGGAGTGGGCAAGACGCTTGGACCGACGTCTCTGCAGAGCAGGCTCCACTGCGGCCGGAGATGAATGGGAGACCGCAGCGGGGCTGGTTCGAGACTCCCCTTGTGCAGCAGCGGGAACTCGAACCCTAACATTACCCCCCCTCCTAGTGACCCCCTTCTTTGGGCCTCGCTGCGCTCAAAGGCAGCGATGAGCTGCGGAGCGTGAACATGCTCGGCAGGCTCCCAGGACCTATCCTCAGGCCCATAACCCCTCCAATCCACCAAATAAAATTTTTTGCCTCGTACCACCTTGTATCCAACAATGGCGTTCACCTCATGATCGTCGGTAGATGAACCCGACGTCCCGGCAGATGACTCGGAAAACCGGGAAATGGCCACGGGTTTCAGGAGGGACACGTGAAAGGTGTCAGTGATACCAAGGCGAGGCGGAAGGGCTAGGCGGTAAACCACCGGGTTCACCTGCTCAAGAACTTTAAAGGGGCCCAAAAAGCGAGGTGCCAACTTGGTGGACTCTACACGTAGCCTGATGTTTCGGGCAGAAAGCCACACTAGGTCACCTGGAGCAAATGTAGGAGCGGGGCGCCGATGGGCATCGGCCGAAGACCTCATCCTCTCTTTGGAGGCCTGAATGGCATCCTGTGTGCGGTCCCAAATGTCCCGTGCCTCCACAGCCCAGTCTGCCACCCTGGAATCGGCGGAAGACACGGGCATGGGCACTGGTACCCGCGGATGCTGACCGTAGTTCAGGAGGAATGGGGTCTGTCCGGTGGAGTCAGCCACAGCATTATTTAGAGCGAACTCAGCCCACGGTAGCAAGGATGCCCAGTCATCCTGCCTGGCAGAGACAAAATGTCGCAAGTATGTGACCAAGGTCTGGTTGGCCCTCTCTACCAACCCATTCGTCTCGGGATGGTATGCAGAGGAGAGATTCAACTCAATGCTGAGTAAACGACACAGCTCTCTCCAGAACCGAGACGCAAACTGGGGACCTCGATCACTGACAATTTTGTCTGGCATACCGTGAAGGCGGAAAATATGCCTGATGAATAATGCTGCCAAGGCCCGTGCAGACGGTAACCGTGGTAACGGCACTAAGTGCACCATTTTGGAGAAGTGGTCGGTTATCACCCAGATAATGGTGCAGCCCCGAGACTTGGGTAAGCCCACCACAAAATCCATCCCGACCATCTCCCAAGGCCTGTCTGCCACCGGTAAAGGGAAAAGTAACCCAGCTGGCCGTTGTCGAGGGGACTTATTCTTGGCGCAGGAGACGCACGCCTGAACGTATTCCCTGGCGTCACGGGCCATCTGCGGCCACCAGTATGTTCTCGCCAGTAACTCAGAAGTCCTTTTTGTCCCAAAATGTCCACCCACCCTGGACGAATATGCCCAAGAGAGTACTTCCGGTCGCAAATTGATGGGCACAAAAGTCTTGCCCGGAGGCACAGACTCAAGCGAAACCGGAGCCACCGTTCTTAGGCTTTCTGTGGGGACAAGAAGCCGAGGCTCCTCCTCCACCTCCTCAGAGGACACCACGGAGCAGGATAGAGCGTCTGCGCGAATGTTCTTCTCACCGGAGAGGAAATGGAGGGTGAAATGGAACCGGGAGAAAAACAAGGACCATCTGGCCTGATGGGAATTTAGCCGCTGGGCTGTCTGCAAATACACAAAGTTCTTGTAGTCCGTGAATACTTGGAAGGGGAAGCGAGCCCCCTCCAGAAGATGTCTCCACTCGGAGAAGGCCAACTTCATAGCCAGTAACTCCCTGTCCCCGATGGAATAATTCCTCTCTGCTGGTGTAAAGGTCTTGGAAAAGAAGAAGCAGGGATGCTTCCGACCCTGGAAATCCTTTTGAAAGAGGACTGCTCCAGCACCAACAGAAGAGGCATCCACCTCTAAGATAAACGGTTTATCGACATCGGGGCGATGTAAGATGGGAGCACTGGCGAAATGCGACTTGATGGAGGAGAACGCCTTTGTGACCTCCTCTGACCACAACTTGGGATTAGCTCCCTTCTTGGTGAGGGCTACCAAGGGAGCTACCAAAGTAGAGAAGTGGGGAATGAATTGGCAATAGTAGTTAATGAACCCCATAAAGCGCTGCACCGCCTTAAGGGAGTGGGGTTCTTGCCAATCCATCACAGCCTGTAGTTTGGTAGGATCCATAGCCAATCCCTGGGTGGAGATGATATAGCCCAGGAAAGGTAGAGACTCCTGCTCAAACATGCACTTCTCCAACTTCGCATATAGGGAATTTGCTCGTAAGAGGTCGAAGACCTTGCAGACGTCTTTCCGGTGGGAGGCCATATCTGGAGAAAAGATGAGAATGTCATCCAGATAGACTACCACCGAGGTGGTCAACATATCCCGGAAGATGTCATTCACAAAGTCTTGGAAGACAGCTGGGGCGTTACAGAGCCCAAAGGGCATTACCAGATATTCATAATGCCCATCCCTGGTGTTAAATGCCGTCTTCCATTCGTCCCCCTCACGGATGCGAATCAGGTTATACGCACCCCGCAGGTCTAACTTAGTAAATACCCTTGCTCCCCGAAGCCTGTCAAAGAGCTCAGAGATTAGCGACAAAGGATATTTATTTTTCACGGTGATAGCGTTGAGACCCCTATAATCAATGCACGGACGTAATTCTCCGTTCTTCTTCTGCACAAAGAAGAACCCCGCTTCCGCTAGTGACACCGACTTCCTAATGAATCCCTTGCCAAGTTCTCCTGAATATATTGGGACATGGCCTCTGTCTCAGGAAGAGAGATGGGATAAACCCTTCCTCTAGGAGGCTCAGCTCCAGGCAAGAGGTCGATAGGACAGTCATAGGGGCGATGAGGCGGAAGAGTCTCCGCAGCCTTCTTCGAGAAAACATCGGCATAAGACCAATAGACCTTGGGAAGAGGAGAGAGGTCTATGGGTATCTCAGTGGTGTTGACCTGCACGCTGTCCCTAATGCATCTGCCTTTACATAAATTACCCAACCCAGAATTCTCCCTGAAGACCACTCAATATGGGGAGAGTGGTGGCGGAGCCAGGGTAATCCCAACAAAACCTCATCTATACCCTCAGGGAGGATAAAAAATGATATATTCTCCTGATGGGAAGGAGACATAGACAAGGTGAGTGGGACAGACTGATGGGTATTTGTGAGGGCAGAATTGCTCCGTTCAACACCCGTACCGATACTGGTTCAGCCAGCAACACCAAAGGCATGGTGTGGCGAGAAGCAAAGGAGGATGACATAAAATTCCCCTCTGCCCCAGAATCCACACACAGCTTGACGGGTAGGGTGGTAGAACCGTGGGTAATTATCCCCTTGAGGAGCACTTTAGGGGCAAAACTCATGGCGTCCAGTGACCCTGTTCCTACGGTTACTGGCGCGACCATTTATTCAGCCGCTGTGGACATCGGTTGGCAAAATGTCCCTGCTGCTGGCAAATATAACAGATCGGGGATGGACGAGTGACCCGAGATTTAGATCCTGCAGGAGCAACCTCCTGAAGGTCGGGCGCCTGAACGGGCGACTCCAGAGGGATGGTGAAGGTTGGAGCCAACCGAACCCTCTGCCTACACTGGGCACGTTCCAGCCTCCGCTCGTGGAAACGGAGGTCGACGCGGGTGGAAATAGCGATAAGCTTCTCCAGTGTGGCAGGAATCTCTCTGGTAGCCAAGGCGTCTTTCACATGATCCGCCAGTCCTCTCCAGAACACAGGAATGAGGACTTTATCTGGCCACTCTAATTCCGAGGCCAGAGTCCGAAATTGGACAGCAAACTGGCTGACCAAAGCTGAACCCTGGGTACTTACCAGCAGTTTGAGCGCCGTATCGTGGGTGATCTGAGGTCCTAGAAAAACCTTTTTCAGAGCCTCCAGAAAACGAGAAGCACTCCGCACCACACGGTCGTCGCGCTCCCACAGCGGCATTGCCCACTCCAACGCTCTGCCCGACAGAAGAGCTATCACAAAGCCCACTTGTGCCCGATCCGTGGGGAAACGTGCAGCCAGAAGCTCGAGGTGTATGGAGCACTGACTCACGAATCCCGACATTGCTTGCTGTCACCAGCAAACTTGTCTGGAAGCGGGAGGTGGGACAATGTAGGGACAGAGGTGGCAGAGGACAAACTGGCTGCAGCTACGCTAGCAGCCTGAACAGCGACTGCGGTAACATCCACAGCTGAGGTTGTGCGCTCAAGATCCGCCAACCTACCCTCCAGCTGCTGGATGTACAGCTGTAAACGCTGTTCATCCGCCATTTTACTAGCCAGACCCTGGCGCTAATATTATGTTAGGGTCTGCGGAACGCACCAAATATAAGATGTGGAGAGGTGTGTTCGCAGCCCGGGGTCCACCGTGCAGGCGGAGCCTGCTGCTAGTAAAATGGCGTAAGAAGCAAACTCTGTTATCCCGCAGAGTCGCCAACATAAACGCCGTAACGCGCTGTGGCAATAAGTGCGAACTCTGTTACTCCACAGAGCCGCTAGGAGTGCCGCAGCGCTATATGGCGATGTGTGCGAACTCACTAAACACAATTGAGTCGCAAAGAAAACACGCTAGGGCGCTGTCTAGCGTTGAAAGCGAACCCTGTTACGTCACAGGGCCGCTGAGAAAAAGTGCTGTGTCCTGTCAGGCTCTCAGGTACACAGTTAAGTGCTAAGTGTACATAAAGCATGATCATGTGCTAATGTCCTCGCGGGAGTCACCCGCAATCTATGGCGTCTGAACGCCAGACCCTGAATACGGCAATCAAAACTCCTCACCGGTTATGCCGGTAATCTAGGGCATCTAGGACGCCAACCCTGACCAGCTAGCACACCAAACTCCTCACCGATTAAGTCGGTATTCTAGTGGCTTATTTCAGCCGGGTCCCTAACCACACACACATGACCACACTGGCGCATAGCATACAATGGTTGATATTAGCGCATGGCGGCCCAGTCATGCTACCCTTTTATAGTAACAGCTACAGGACCTGCCAGAAACAAGGACCAATGAAGCTTGTTCCAGAACAACAGTAGTCACAGGACCTTCCTGGCAGACCAATAGGAGCTGCTGCAGTACCTGAGCATGTGACCCCTGATCTCCAATGAGAGATCTCACTCTGGGCATGCTCAGAAGGGAAAACGCAGGACTTTGTCCCAAAGACGTCTGCTCCAGCACTGGCTATAATAGCAGATCCAGGAAAGGCAGCAGCAAGTCACTGCACAGTACTGGAGTGGGCAAGATGCTTGGACCGACGTCTCTGCAGAGCAGGCTCCACTGCGGCCGGAGATGAATGGGAGACCGCAGCGGGGCTGGTTCGAGACTCCCCTTGTGCAGCAGCGGGAACTCGAACCCTAACACTGCGGCTGACATCAGTTGCCAGCCTCCGATTGGCTGGTGACTGTTTACTATTGACGTGTGGGCGCCGGCCCGCACGTCAATAGCGTTGAACTGCTGCAGCGCCGCTAAGGGCCCGTTTTAGCCTGCCAGTAGGGGCCCGGTGAGCAGATGAGATGGGGCCCGATGCGGGCGCCCTCTGCCCACCGGGCCCCATACACCATTCAGGGCAGCAATGCCCTGATGGCTGCCCAGCCATACAGAGAAAATTTGTGCGATTCTCACCAGACAAAATTGGACTGATTTTTTTATATGTTGTGTCTGACTCTGGCCTCATTTTGACTCTCATATTTGTAGTCTACCTATGATGTCAATTACAGGCCTCTCTCATGTTTTTCAGTGGGAGAACTTGCACAATTGGTGGCAGACTAAATACTTTTCTTCCCCACTGTGTAGGTGAATTGACTTCCATATAGTATATACTGATCTAAAATTACTCCTATTCAGTTTAATATAGAGATTTTATGAGGGAATATTTCAAGAACACAATCTTATCTACATAAAATTTACTGGGAAGCACATACTTAAAATTTGTGCTTCTTTGGTCATTTGTGGACTACGCAAATAAATCTGTCTCAGCTGTGGTAGTTTTCCTCTAGAATGTATACCAGTTTTTTTTGGCATACATTATAGTAAATAAGTCTCGAACCTTCTGAAAATCCTTGTCTTCTTTTAAACAAGTGATCATGTTGGCATAGAAGAGCAAAATAGTGCAACATATTTAGCCAAATACATCTTGTATCAAATTTTCCAACTCTTTGAGACAAGAAAATGGCATACTGGAATGGCACATTCTTAACTTTTTTATGAGGAACTAACAGCTTCAAGCCTCTAAATTTAATCCCTATGATTTTCTAAAATAGTGCAACAAAAATAACAGTTTTCTTTTTTGTTAATTTCATTTTTAGTCACATGGCAGAGTGAAATCCTGGCCCAAAGTGTCTCCTATGCCCACCCTCAATTCCACCAGTTTTCTTGTGCAAATGGACATGTGAGAAGACATGTTTCAGGGTTGTATAATGTAGATAAGGCTATAATGTATCAGTACTGTATCCACACCCATCCCTTGTAGACTGTGAGCCCTCATGGGCAGGGTCCTTTCTCCTCCTGTACCAGTTGGTGGCTTGTTTTGTTCAAGATTATTGCACTTATTTGTAATTATGTATACCCCTTCTCACATTAGAAGCCCCCTTCTAATGACTGTAGTCAGTAGATATCAGAGGAGATTCAGTATTATTAAAAACAATATATTTATTAATATTCCATTAAAAGACCATCAAAAGGAACTATTAAAAGAGCAAAAAAAAGTCTCACCAAAGGAGACGTTACTAAAGGTAAAAAAAAAAACCCTTAATATTACATGATCATAAATTAGTTATATCAGCCTGTGTGCAAAAAATGTAAGGTATATCCAGAAAATACAAAATACCTGGCACAAAAAAAGTCTCCTAATGCTACAGTGCATAGTAAGCTTAACAATGAAAGAAAGAAGATTCAATGCAGCCAAGAAATAAATATAATGAATGGATAACTACCTGAGGATCAAAGAAGTGGCGGCTCCCCACCCTAACGCGCATTTCACCACTGGCTTCTTCCTAGGGCGTAAAAGTAAAGTGCCATGGAATAAAGGGCACTATAATAATAGTTTATTCTATTTATCTAATTAAACTCCATAATTAGACAACCAATTGTATCTTATTGTATTGCCCCTTAAATGCACTGCTTTATTTTTGTTTTTCTTACTTAACTTTGGCACAACTTTTTGTCACTCTGTGATGATACTTCTGCTGTATATTGGCATTCTCTGACCTACTTATTTGGCACTGTGTTACCACCTGGAAACCATGCTCTATTTACATATTTTGACAACATGTTAAAGTATTATTTGACAGCAGAGATGGGACAAGACAATGTAATGACAGGTTTCTTGATATAAATATGAGAACTGTTAGCATTAGGTTGTAAAAAATATTTTACAATGTAGCAAAGAAGATTCTGTTTTGATATTTTTCTTGACAAGGGGCAGGAAAGAAGTACATAGCTCTCAATGGAATAAAAGCTTGCACACTGGTACCAGAAAAGACAAATGTTTGATGGAGAGAAAATAGACCATTGTCAAGCTTTCTTCCATTCTACGCTGACATCTGTCTCTGTTAGATTTTCATTGCACAGGCACTATGTTCAGAGAGATAAATGAACTTTATGAGAATATCTATCTTGTGTTTATTCTCCTGTCAAAACAGAACGAAGCAACGGCAGAAAATGACCATGTGCCTTGAACCTTATACATATATACACACTTTCTATTGTGAATATAGATCCCATTAGAGGCAACAAGGAATAGATACCATAAAAACTGCCTGTATCTGCAATTAATTTTCATATCTGCTTGTTATAACATGAACCCTATATATGTATGCTATAGTTTGCATTATTAACAATCTATAATATTGCATAAATTTTATTAAATTCTACCTATACTGCATACCAGAAGTCAGTTTTATTTGGTATTATGCCTTAAGTGTCTAGCTACTAATTCTGTGCCTGGTGGAAATTTGGCAACGAAAATGTGTTTATGGGTGGCTGCTATGGAGCACATGTAGAGCGTGGTTGTTCTCTTTTCCTATTGAATGGTGAAAACTCGTACAAGACCTCCCTCTCTAATGTAATCTATCGTTAATAAAGAAGGGTAAGAGAATTTGCCCAAAGGTCAAAAAGAGTGTGAAGGATGAACAAACACCACACATTTCTGCCTTGGGTCAAAAACCACAATACTATAGTGAGGGGCCCCTTTTTCATCTTGGCTAAGGGGTTCCTTCTCATCTATGTACTGAGTAGCTATAAATACAGTTTTAAAACATTTTGCAAAGTATATGAATGTTCTGTAACAAAAAAAAAAATAGATTCTACTGATCATAAAGATGTGTCCAGACTTATATTTCTTGAACTTGGTTATGGATTAAAATTTTTCACTACATATGAAAAATATTGAAATTTTCTAGAAGAACTTTTGAAAGGCTGCAATTCACATCACAACTACAATGTCCACACATACACATATAGCATAGACATATAACAAGAGAGTATTGTGAAAATATTTTTTTATATGTTTAGCCAAGAATATGTGAGGAAGGACGTATCTTACATTTTTTTTTGCCTTTGCTCATGCAGCATTTCATATGTTCTTTTTTAATATCTAAGAATACATGCATTATTATTATTATTATTATCTGCAAAATCGTCTTCGTTGAGTCAGCTAGAATAAAAATAAATGTGTTTCTTTTTCAAGGCAAAGACAGGAAGTTGTTTGCTGCAAGATGGTAGTCAAGAGCCTTTCAAAGTTCGACTCCACTTAGTCAAAGACATTTTGATGATTCAAGAACAGGATGTTATTTGTGTGTCTGGGGAACCTTTCTACTCTGGTGTAAGTAAATAACTAAAAATCATTTAAAAATGACATTCAATTATATGTTCATTATTGCTTTTTACAAATATTACTGATTTAATTGAATATAGTTTTAATCTGTATAGCATCTTAGCATCTTAGCACTAGAGATGAGTGGATCAGACAAAATTTGAATTCACCTGTTTGTGTGGATTTCACCAAGAAATTCAATTGGCAGAGAAGTTATTGTTCACTAATTTAGTATACCTTATTATGCCTTGAGAACAATAAATATAAGATGGAAGAAATACATACTCATCCGACGCTCACCTCTCTGGCTGCTCCTTGCCTCCGTTACATCTACAACCTAATGTTCACTCTAGGCTAGAACTTCTAGCTGTGAGGAGGCCCCAAAGCATGTGCAGTGAACTCGAGTGCCTGCACGTGGCCAGGGCACTGGGTCAGAGATGTAACACAATGAAGGACTGAACAGTGGGCAGCAAGCAGAAAAGATGGCCGAACAGGTATGTGGCTAGCAAATGGTCAAAAGAGAAAAATATGCCTCACCATTCACCTCTCTTGCCATCACTACTTTTATCAATTGCTCCCTCTTACTGCCATCCATGCTGCTACCTGCTCGCTGTTCAGTCCTCCGTGCTTCTGTCACATTACAGCTCCAGCCTGGTGTTCACTCTAAGCTAAGAATTATGCACTCACCGGAAGCCCTGTTTTAGGGTGAACACTAGGCCGAAGATCCAACACAATGGAGGCACAGAGTACAGGAAACCAGGAAGGGAATAGCAGAGACAGCTTGAAGTCACATTCTAGGCCAGGACTTCTAAAAATGAGTATGCTCCAAACCATGCGTAGTGAACTCCGTGGAATGCCGGAAGACCCAGCCTAGAATGAACACCATGCCAGAGATGCAACACAATGGAAGTGTGGAGGATTGTGTAGCAGCAGGGAACAGGGAAGGTGGCAAAAGAGTTAAGCTTCTATGAAAAGGTTAAAAAGAAAAAAACATATCTCTCTGTTCACCTTTCCAGCCATCCCCACTGCTCCCTGTCCACTGTCCAGTCCTCCAATTGTGTGCTGTCTATTATCACTGGCCAATGTTTACTATGGGTCGAGGCTTTTGCATATGCAGTGACCTTATGAGCCTGAGGTCAGAAATCATTGCCTTGTTTTCTCACAGTCACAAGCAGCATCAGAGTATGCGCAGGGAATTTCAGAACAAGAGTGAACACTGGGCTTGAGATATGACACAACAGAAGCACAGAGAATGGGACAGAGGGCAGGGAGCAATGGCGGTTTCAAGAAAGGTAAACTTTTTTTTAACCTTTTGCTGGCTCTCAACTGTTGAACAACATAGTAACATAGTTATTAAGGTTGAAGGAAGACTTTAAGTCCATCTAGTTCAACCCATATCCTATCCTAACCTGCTCTAACATGTTGATCCAGAGGAAGGCAAAAAAACCTCATGTGGCAACAGTAAGCTTCACAATGGGGAAAAAAATTCCTTCCCGACTTCACATACGGCAATCAGACTAGCTCACTGGATCAACACAATATCTAGTAAACTAGTGAGTATAACCAGTAATATTATACTTTTCAAGAAAGGCATCCAGTCCCTTCTTAAATTTTAGTAGGGAATCACTCATTACAACATTAGACGTCAGAGAGTTCCATAGTCTCACTGCTCTTACAGTAAAGAATCTGCGTCTGTGATTATGGCTAAACCTTCTTTCCTCCAGACGTAGAGGGTGCCCCTTGTACCCATCACAGGTCTAAGAGTAAAAAGATCATTAGAAAGATCTTTGTACTGTCCCCTCATATATCTATACATTATAATAAGATCACCCCTAACCTTCGTTTTTCCAAACTAAATAACCCCAAGTGTAATAACTTGTCTTGGTATTGCAGACCCCCCAGTTCTCTAATAACCTTGGTCACTCTTCTCTGCACCCGCTCCAGTTCAGCTATGTCTTTCTTATACACCGAAGACCAGAACAGTGCACAGTATTCTAAGTGTGGTCGCACCATTGACTTGTATAGAGGTAAAATGATTTTCTCCTCATGAGCATCTATGCCTCTTTTAATTCATCCCATTATTTTATTTGCCTTTGCAGCAGCTGCCTGACACTGGCCACTAAATGTGAGTTTGTCGTCCACCCATACACTCAAGTCTTTTTCAGTGACAGTTTTGCCCAGTGCTTTACAATTAAGCACATAATTATACATCTTGTTTGTTCTATCCAAGTGCATGACCTTACATTTATCCCCATTAAAGCTCATTTGCCATTTATCAGCCCAAGCTTCTGGTTTCCATAAATTGTCCTCCTCTGTATTGATTACTCTGCAGAGTTTAGTGTCATCTGCAAATATTGAAATACTGCTCTGTATGCCCCCTACAAGATCATTAATAAATATGTTAAAGAGAAGCGGCCCCAATACTGACCCCTGTGGTACCCCACTGCTAACCGTGACCCAGTCCGAGTGTGCTCCATTAATAACCACCCTTTGTTTCCTATCCCTGAGCCAGTTCTTAACCCACTTACACACATTTTCACCTATCCCCAATGTTCTCATTTTATGTATCAACCTTTTGTGTGGCAGAATATCAAAAGCTTTTGAAAAGTCCATGTACACCACGTCCACTGCGTTCCCTTGGTTCAGTCCGGAACTTACCTCTTCATAGAAACTCATCAGATTAGTCTGACAGGAACGGTCTCTCGTAAACCCATGTTGATATTGGGTTATGAGGTTATTTTTCAAGATGTCAGATACAGCTCAACCCCATTTTCCAGATTTCATACAGAATGAATTACAAAGAAAATCCAAATACTTCATAATGAACATTGTTGTAAAATTCAAAAATTAATTTTTTCTCATAACTTTGCCCATCTCTAGAAAGAACTAATCTTTTATGACTAGATATATCTACATTTCAATGATTTACAGATTGTTATACTTTTTGAAAAAGTTGTGTTGTGATATTTTACTTTAAATCAATGCAATACTACACTAAATGAAAACCAATGTGTTTCTTAAAATAACAATTTATGGCATGACATAACATCTCTTTTTATTTTAGTACACATTTAGTAGGAAATGTCTCCTGAGGAACTGTATTTTGTGAATTGCAATGAAAGTGGTAGTATATAACCCATGATTATTGCATTTTTTATTGGGAATCTATCTTCAATATAATTTTGGTTTCATGACAGAGTACCTCTATTGATCTTTTCAGAGACCTCTTAGGATGTGCATTTTTGGGCCACATATTACACACTTGAAATACTGCAACAATTTAAATCCTTTCCGTTGAGGCAGAAATAGAAAGCTAGATAGATAAAGCATGAGAAAGGAACATTAACAATACTTTTTATTATAACTTGCTAGATAATAAAGTTCGGCATTCACAACGACATAGGACTGATTTAAACAAGCAGTCTCTGCATTATGAAAGGGAAGATGAAAGGAAAAGAAATGTAATGAGATCTAGTAAGCTGGTAGAAACAGTGACCATGACCGGATTGCAGCTTCACTCTACCTGTAACATGGCAGGGGGTTGCAGGCGTGAGATTTATCACAGGGATATGGGTAAGCCATAGGACTTCATTTTGCTATAACTATAACTGAAAACCAAAACAGAACCTCACATAGAGCCATATGTGGAAATACAAAAATTCTTTATTAAGACACAAATATAATAATTTAAAATTGGCAGGCACCACAAGTACAAGAAAGGTGGGACTCAACCGAGAGAGTCTCCAATAAGCAAATAGTACTGTAATATAAACATGACCAGAGAATGAATTTGCACTGAAATACACATCACACCAGGGCAGCAATGTAATGGGCCTATTAATAATAAGTAATGATGGTTCAATTCATACTATAACAAAACAGAGTAATCACTCTATAATGGCAAAATGTCCCAGGGTGGTATGTACCAATCCATATAGGGGATAACATGAAAGGAATAAAAATGGTACAATTAGCTATATAGTAAATAAAGGCATAGTTACCAGAGTGGAGACCCGGGGAGACCCACCACACTGGGTAGCCCTGATACCTCAAAAAAACAATGTACCTAGGGGTAAGTCAAAGTATATTAGGCTTACTACTATGATCAGAAATGTCTACGTACTGAAGTGGTACCCCTATGTGATGAAAACATTTACAGGCATCCTTCTCAGGATATTCACCAAGGGGATGTTAGACTCTGAACGGTTCTCATCTTGTGTTCAATGAGAAAGAATAATGTAACCTCCTATATCAAATAGACACAAAATGTATATGCAATAGACACAATATATAATCTTGTAAACAAAGGTTTTTGTGGCAGATTCAGTAGTATCAGGGGCTATAGGCTTTACTCCTCTCAGTACTTTGAAAAAGGTTTTTGGTAAACCAGTGGCTCTGATTTTAGGTAATCTTTTATACATACACAGTTGTTGTGGTTTGGTTTTGCTCATGCACTTTAAGCACTTCTGGCACTTTGGTATTTTATTTAATAGAATAAAGGTTAAGTTTTATATTTTTGATCAATCTGCTTCATACCCCAACCTTTTCAAGACCAAAAATGTAATAGACAAAATTTGTGTTTGATGTGTAGAAATTTAACCCCTCTCTGACATTAGACGTACTATCCCGTCCATAAAACCCGTGCCATTCTGCCCATGGACGGGATAGTACGTCATAGGCGATCAGCTGCGCTCCTGAGGGGAGCGCAGCTAATCGCCGCCGGGTGTCAGCTGATTATCACAGCTGACACCCGTGACTGTGTGTCAGGAGCGGTCACGGACCGCTCCCGGCACATTAACCCTAGCACACCGCAATCAAACATGATCGCGGTGTACTGGGGGCACAGGGGAGGATCGCGCAGGGTGGGGGCTCCCTGCGCGCCCCCCTGAGACCCTCAGACCAGCGCGATGTGATCGCGCTGTTCTGAGGGCTTCCTCCCTCCCAGGACCCGGATCCAAGATGGCGCGGGGTCCTGGAGGGAGGCGGCTTCCTCAGTGCCTGCTGAGAGCAGGCACTGAGAAGCCTGCAGCTATGCCTGAGCGATCGCTGGTGTGACAGAGTGCTGTGCACACTGTCACACCAGCGATTTGATAAAATACAGTGATGTCCCACCCTGGGACAAAGTAAAAAAGTTAAAAAAATAAAAATAAACATGTTATAAAAAAAAATCCAAAATAAATTTAAAAAAAAAAAAATATTCCCCCAATAAATTCATTTCTTCCTGTAAATAAAAAAAACAAAACAATAAAAGTACACATATTTGGTATCGCCGCTTCCGTAACGACCCCCCCTATAAAACTGTCCCACTAGTCAACCCCTTTAGTGAACCCCTTAAAAAAAAAAAAAAAAACGAAGCAAAAAATCAATGCTTTATCATCATACCGCCGAACAAAAAGTGGAATAACGCGCGATCAAAAAGACCGATATAAATAAACATGAGACCGCTGAAAACATCATCTTGTCCCGCAAAAAACGAGCTGCCATACAGCATCATCAGCAAAAAAATAAAAAAGTTATAGCTCGCAGAATAAAGCGATGCAAAAATAATTATTTTTTATATAAAATTGTTTTTATTCTATAAAAGCGCCAAAACATAAAAAAATGATATAAATGAGGTATCGCCATAATCGTACTGACCCGAAGAATAAAACTGCTTTATCAATTTTACCACACGCGGAACAATAAAAACGCCTCCCCCAAAAGAATTTCATGAATTGCTGATTTTTGTTCATTCTAACCTCCCAAAAATCGAAATAAAAAGCGATCAAAAAATGTCACCTGCTCAAACATGGTACAAATAAAAACATCAACTCGTACCGCAAAAAATAAGACCTCACATGACTCTGTGGGCCAAAATATGCAAAAATTATAGCTCTCAAAATGTGGCGATGCAAAAAACTATTTTTGCAATAAAAAGCGTCTTTTAGCGTGACAGCTGCCAATCATAAAAACCCGCTATAAATAGTAAATCAAACCCCCCTTTATCACCCCCTTAGTTAGGGAAAAATAATAAAATTAAAAAAATGTATTTATTTCCATTTTCCCATTAGGGTTAGGGTTAGGGTTGCGGCTAAAGTTAGGGTTAGGGTTGGCGCTAAAGTTAGGATTAGGGTAAGGGTTGGGATTAGGGGTGTGTTAGGGTTAGGTTTGTGGTTTGGGTTGGGACTAGGGTTAGGGGTGTGTTGGGGTTAGGGTTGGAGTTAGAATTGGGGGGTTTCCGCTGTTTAGGCACATCAGGGGCTTTCCAAATGTGACATGGCGTCTGATCTCAATTCCAGCCAATTCTGCGTAGAAAAAGTCAAACGGTGCTCCTTCACTTCTGAGCTCTGCCATGCGTCCAAACAGTAGTTTATCCCCACATATGGGGTATCAGCGTACTCTGGACCCAAGAGTTATTGTGCAATTTGTCCTATTTCTTCTGTTACCCTTGGGAAAATAAAAAACTGGGGCGAAAATATCATTTTTGTACAAAAAAAATTATTTTTTTGTTTTTACGGCTGTACATTATAAACTTCTGTGAAGCACTTGGGGCTTCATAGCGCTCACCACACACCTAGATAAGTTCCTTGTGGGGTCTATTTTCCAAAATGGGGTCACTTGTTGGGGATTTCCACTGTTTAGGCGCATCAGGGGCTCTCCAAATGCGACATGACGCCCCCAGACCATTCCATCAAAGTCTGCAATCCAAAACGTCACTACTTCCCTTCCGAGCCCAACGTGTACCCATACAGTAGTTTTCTCCCACATATTGGGTATCAGCGTACTCAGGACAAATTGGGCAACAACTTTTGGGGTCCAATTTCTCCTGTTACCCTTGTAAAAATAAAATATTGGGGGCTAAAAAATCATTTTTGTAAAAAAAAAAAGATTTTTTATTTTTATGGCTGTGCGTTATAAACTTCTGTGAAGCACTTCGGGGTTCAAAGTGCTCACCACACATCTAGATAAGTTCCTTGTGGGGTCTATTTTCCAAAATGGGGTCACTTGTTGGGGATTTCCACTGTTTAGGCGCATCAGGGGCTCTCCAAATGCGACATGACGCCCCCAGACCATTCCATCAAAGTCTGCAATCCAAAACGTCACTACTTCCCTTCCGAGCCCAGACGTGTACCCATACAGTAGTTTTCTCCCACATATTGGGTATCAGCGTACTCAGGACAAATTGGGCAACAACTTTTGGGGTCCAATTTCTCCTGTTACCCTTGTAAAAATAAAATATTGGGGGCGAAAAAATCATTTTTGTAAAAAAAAAAAGATTTTTTATTTTTACGGCTGTGCGTTATAAACTTCTGTGAAGCACTTCGGGGTTCAAAGTGCTCACCACACATCTAGATAAGTTCCTTGTGGGGTCTATTTGCCAAAATGGGGTCACTTGTGGGGGGTTTCCACTGTTTAGGTGCATCAGGGGCTCTCCAAATGTGACATGACGCCCCCAGACCATTCCATCAAAGTCTGCAATCCAAAACGTCACTACTTCCCTTCCGAGCCACGACGTGTGCCCATACAGTAGTTTTCGCCCACATATTGGGTATTAGTGTACTCAGGACAAATTGGACAACAACTTTTGCATTCCAATATCTTCTGTTACCCTTGTGAAAATAAAATATTGGGGGCGAAAAAATCATTTTTGTAAAAAAAAAAAAAGATTTTTTAATTTACGGCTGTACGTTATAAACTTTAGAGAAACACCTGGGGATTCAAAGTTCTCACCACACATCTAGATAAGTTCCTTGAGGGGTCTGGTTTCCAAAATGGTGTCAATTATGGGGGTTTCCACTGTTTAGGCAGATCAGGAGCTCTCCAAACACGACATGGCGTCCAGCCAATTCTGCGTTGAAAAAGTCAGACGGCGCTCCTTCCCTTCCAAACTCTGCCATGCACCCAAACAGTGGTTTACCCCCACATATGGGGTATCAGCGCACTCAGGACAAATTGCACAATAACTTTTGGAGTCTTGTTACTCTTGGAAAAATAAAAATTGGGGTGAAAAGATCATTTTTGTGGAAAAAATATGATTTTTAAATTTTACGGCTCTACGTTATAAACTTGTGTGAAGCACTTGGGGGTTCAAATTGCTCATCAAAAATCTAGATAAGTTCCTTAGGGGGTCTAGTTTCCCAAATGAGGTCATTTGTGGGGGGTTTCCACTGTTTAGGCACATTAGGGGCTCTCCAAATGCAACATGGCTTCCAAACTCAATTCCAGCCAATTTTTGGTTGGAAAAAGTCAAATGGTGCTCCTTCCATTCCGAGCTCTGCCGTGCGCCCAAACAGTGGTTCCCCCCACATATCGGGTATCAGCGTACTCAGGACAAATTTTACAACAACTTATGTGGTCCAATTTCTCCTGTTACACTTGGGAAAATAAAAAATTAGTGACTAAAAGATAATTTTTGTGGGAAAAAAATAGGATTTTTTATTTTCATGCCCGGGCATTATAAACTTGTGTGAAGCACTTGGGGGTTCAAAGTGCTCAACAAAGATCTAGATAAGTTCCTTAGGGGGTCTAGTTTCCAAAATGGGGTCACTTGTGGTGGGTTTCCACTGTTTAGGCTCATCTGGGGCACTGCAAACGGAACATGACCCCCATTAACGTCTGCATTCCAAAACGTTACTACTTCCTTTCCAAGCCCTGCCGTGCGCCCAAACAGTTTCCCCCCCCACATATGGGGTATCAGCGTACTCAGGACAAATTGGACAACAACTTTTGGGGTCCAATTTCCTTGGGAAAATTCAAAAATTTGGGACTAAAAAATCATTTTTGTGGAAAATTGATTTTTTTTTTTTTTCACACCCAGGCTTTATAAACTTTTGTGAAACACTTGAGGGTTCAAAGTGCTCACAACAGATCTAGATAAGTACCTTAGGGGGTCTAGTTTCCAAAATGGTGTCACTTGTGGGGGGTTTCCACTGTTTAGGCGCATCAGGGGCTCTCCAAACGCGACATGGCATCCAATCTAAATTCCAGCCAATTTTAGTTTGAAAAAGTCAAACGTCGCTCCTTCCCTTACGAGCTCTGCCGTGTGCCCAAACAGTGGTTTTCCCCCACATATGGGGTATTGGCGTACTCAGGAGAAATTGCATAACAACCTTATCTGTCCATTTTCTCCTTTTACCCTTGTGAAAATAAAAAAAAAGTTTGTAAAAGATAATTTTTGTGGCTAAAAAGTAAAATATTCATTTTTTCCTTCCACGTTGCTTTAGTTACTGTGAAGCACCTGAAGGGTTAATAAACTTCTTGAATGTGGTTTTGAGTACCTTGAGGGGTGCAGTTTTTAGAATGGTGTCACTTTTGGGTATTTTCTGCCATATAGACCCTCAAAGTGACTTCAAATGTGAGGTGGTCCCTAAAAAAAATGGCTTTGTAAATTTTGCTGTAAAAATGAGAAATCGCTGGTCAACTTTTAACCCTTATAACTTCCTAACAAAAAAAAATTTTGGTTCCAAAATTGTGCTGATGTAAAGTAGACATGTGGGAAATGTTATTTCTTAACTATTTTGTGTGATATATTTCTCTGTTTTAAGGGAATAAAAATTCAAAGTTTGAAAATTGCAAAATTTTCAAAATTTTCGCCATATTTGCGTTTTTTTCAAAAATAAACGCAAGTTATATCAAAGAAATTTTACCACTAACATGAAGTACAATATGTCACGAGAAAACACGTCTCAGAATCGCGAAGATCCGTTGAAGCGTTCCAGAGTTATAACCTCATAAAGAGACAGTGGTCAGAATTGTAAAAATTGGCCCGGTCATTAACGTGCAAACCACCCTTGGGGGTGAAGGGGTTAATATATAGCCACTGATGAGACATGACCATACATTGTTTCTTGGAGTGAAATAAGGCTGCATGTGGATGGGATATCTAAAGCATATAATGTGTGTCTTAACAGTACAATCAAGTGAAGTGCCTCATAATGTCCCCACATGTAGTAGATCGTCAACTACTGCAACTAAGCTTTCTGTGAGTTTCTATATACTTTTTCTTCTGTTTCGAGTGTTCATATATACTAGTCAGAATTACCTATCTAATGATTAACTGGATGATATTTTGGATAATTAAAAATGAAGGGTCCAAGACAGTACTCTGAAGCTGTGAGATTTCATAATTATTTTTATAGGGGAGATTATGTTGTACCATTCCTAACCATGGTCCACATCTGGTTTATCTGCGCTATGACACACATACTGTAGACAAGTGTGGTGCTGTTTCTAAAAAATGCCTTTTTTCTCATTTCAGATATC
>JARQOD010000006.1:347246261-347266187 GCA_033576555.1 Oophaga sylvatica
AAAAATAATTATTTTTTATATAAAATTGTTTTTATTCTATAAAAGCGCCAAAACATAAAAAAATGATATAAATGAGGTATCGCCATAATCGTACTGACCCGAAGAATAAAACTGCTTTATCAATTTTACCACACGCGGAACAATAAAAACGCCTCCCCCAAAAGAAATTCATGAATTGCTGATTTTTGTTCATTCTAACCTCCCAAAAATCGAAATAAAAAGCGATCAAAAAATGTCACCTGCTCAAAAATGGTACAAATAAAAACGTCAACTCGTACCGCAAAAAATAAGACCTCACATGACTCTGTGGGCCAAAATATGCAAAAATTATAGCTCTCAAAATGTGGCGATGCAAAAAACTATTTTTGCAATAAAAAGCGTCTTTTAGCGTGACAGCTGCCAATCATAAAAACCCGCTATAAATAGTAAATCAAACCCCCCTTTATCACCCCCTTAGTTAAGGAAAAATAATAAAATTAAAAAAATGTATTTATTTCCATTTCCCCATTAGGGTTAGGGTTAGGGTTGCGGCTAAAGTTAGGGTTAAGGTTGGCGCTAAAGTTAGGATTAGGGTTAGGGTTGGGATTAGGGGTGTGTTAGAGTTAGGTTTGTGGTTAGGGTTGGGACTAGGGTTAGGGGTGTGTTGGGGTTAGGGTTGGAGTTAGAATTGGGGGGTTTCCGCTGTTTAGGCACATCAGGGCTCTCCAAATGTGACATGGCGTCTGATCTCAATTCCAGCCAATTCTGCGTTGAAAAAGTCAAACGGTGCTCCTTCACTTCTGGGCTCTGCCATGCGTCCAAACAGTAGTTTATCCCCACATATGGGGTATCAGCGTACTATGGACCCCAAGAGTTATTGTGCAATTTGTCCTATTTCTTCTGTTACCCTTGGGAAAATAAAAAACTGGTGGCGAAAATATCATTTTTGTACAAAAAAAATTATTTTTTTGTTTTTACGGCTGTACATTATAAACTTCTGTGAAGCACTTGGGGCTTCATAGCGCTCACCACACACCTAGATAAGTTCCTTGTGGGGTCTATTTTCCAAAATGGGGTCACTTGTTGGGGATTTCCACTGTTTAGGCGCATCAGGGGCTCTCCAAATGCGACATGACGCCCCCAGACCATTCCATCAAAGTCTGCAATCCAAAACGTCACTACTTCCCTTCCGAGCCCCAACGTGTACCCATACAGTAGTTTTCTCCCACATATTGGGTATCACCGTACTCAGGACAAATTGGGCAACAACTTTTGGGTCCAATTTTCCTGTTACCCTTGTAAAAATAAAATATTGGGGCGAAAAAATCATGTTTGCAAAAAAAAAAAGATTTTTTATTTTTACGGCTGTGCGTTATAAACTTCTGTGAAGCACTTCGGGGTTCAAAGTGCTCACCACTAGAGTTGAGCGATACTTTCCGATATCCAAAAGTATCGGAATCGGAATGGTATCGCCGATAACATTAAAATATCGGCGATACCCGATACCGATACCGGAAGTCCCATGTAAGTCTATGGGAACAAAATATCGAAATTAAAAAAAACCCATTCTTGCCTTGTTGGTTAATTGTACATGAAGGAAAACAAGAAAGAGTAATGTAGAATGTATTGGGGAAGGTTGAGGAGACATTAAAGGCATAGATGTTTAACCCAATCAAATGGAATAGCATAAATATTTTTTTTTTTAAAGATGTTCGGATTGACGAAGAAATTGACAATGTTGTTAACGTTTTTTCTATTTTGGCAAATATGTATATTACACAACTTCCATGCTCTTCATCTTCACCTTTTTAACTTTTCACACACTTTCTCCTTCATAATCTTCTGCAGCATCATCTTTTTCATCAAATTATTCTTCATCTTCACCTTCTTTATCTTCTTCTTAAACTTCTTGCTATTCATCTTTGTTAACATTACTCATATTCTTCTTATTAAACTATTATTCTTATTCATATTCTGCTTCATCTTCTTCATCATATTCTTATTTGTGACAGAGAATCCTGTACTTGTAATCTGTCAAAGTATGAATTTTTCATCCTTCCGTTCTTGCTGTCACAAAAGATTTAAATTACAACAGTATTTGTCCGTGTTCAGTTTAGCCTGCAGCAGCAGGCATTTTCCAGGGGCACCACGAGGAAGAACGGACTCACCCCCATACACTGCTTAGTCTTCTTCTGCTTAGAATTTAGAGCATATATTTTGCTCTTCATTTTGGTCTTATACTTCATGTTCTTCTGCTTTTAGATCTTCTGCTTATTGTTCTTGTGACTCTTGTTCCGTATCTTGTATTTGTAGCACAATCTTGTACCAGCTGATGTTACTGGGACACGGTTACTAAGCAGGAGGTACCTGTGCTCCAAAGCACTACCAAGGACCAGCAGACGTTGCTGGAACTCGGATACCGAGATGGAGGCACCTAGGCCAAAGGCACTGTGGAGAACCAGCTGACGGTACTGGAACCCGGAGGGGCAGCAGAAGGAAAAGAGCCAATGGCACAACCGAGGACCAGCTGACGTTACTGGGACACGGTTACTAAGCAGGAGGTACCTGTGCTCCAAAGCACTACCAAGGACCAGCAGACGTTGCTGGAACTCGGATACCGAGATGGAGGCACCTAGGCCAAAGGCACTGCGGAGAACCAGCTGACGGTACTGGAACCCGGAGGGGCAGCAGAAGGAAAAGAGCCAATGGCACAACCGAGGACCAGCTGACGTTACTGAACCCCAGTAACACAGGAGCAAGTGTTGACTGTGCTAACAGCACTTCCGAGCAACAACTGGCGGTGTTGGAGCCCAGGGTCAAGGAGGATGTTTAAATACTAGATCAAGTAATTTCCTTGTTACCTGTCAATTTTAAATGTCTATACTTCAAACAAGAGAAAGATAACCTTTACTACCATAAGATGATGATTTCATTTAAACTAATATCTAGATAATAAAGAATTGACAAACATAAACACATACATTAACATGTTGAACAGCAATGCAAACCACAAAATAAATTAGTTAAGGAATCTGCTATACGGTTGTACATAAAAGCATACAAGTACATATCTGAATCCATTAATGATGGATAAGTAACAGTATGTACACCATTTTTATTGTATAGACAATGAATGTCTGACTTCAAAACATCATCAGCATTACAAGTTATCTGTGATATTACTAAAATGTTCCATTTGCTGAATAATGTCACTAAATATTTTATACAAAATTATACAATTTCCATCATGTAATACTCATAATATGTGGCAATAATCATTTTTATTAACAAACATAACCTTTAAAAAGTGCATAGTGCATAGTGAAAATTGCTATTTATGGCTGACTGTCGACTTGGAAGCATGACAACAGATAGATAAGGTATATATAGATGAGACTGCATAGCCACAGATGGTGAATGGCGATGTAATACTGTACCTCAATAAAGTGTGCGTCACTACTACATAATTTTTTTTATATAGCTTTATAAACAGGGTACATGGATGTATGCTTGTGCCTTTGTTTTGACGCACAGACTGCCTTCCTGCTGAGACGCATTGGGTAGTGAACAGTTGTGTGCAGTGTTCACTGCAGTCTCTGCGGAATAACCACACTTAGACCTTATAACTTTTCAGACTTTCTTTATCAATCTACCAAGATGAAGAAGGCAGGGAGTAAGGCACGTGGTCGTGGAGTTTCTTCAGGGAGAGGACGTGGGGATTCTGTGGCTGCTGCGGCCCCCAGTGACACAGCATCCACCAGTTTTCCCCGTGAGCGTTCCTTTATGCGCACTTTTGTAGGAGCTCGGAGTACCCCCCTGCTGCGGGAAGAACAAATTGAAGCCGTTGTTGTTTGGATGTCAGCCAATGCATCGACTTCAATTGCTTCCACCTCCTCTCAGGACCACAGCACTGTTGGGCAACCATCTGTCTCTTCACCGCCTGGCAAATTGCCCAGGCAGTCAGAGAGTTCTGTACAGGAGCCAGCTGAGTGTCTGCTTCTGTTCTCAGAATCTATTGGCTTGCAAACAGGGGCCCAGCCAAGCAGCATTCTGTAATGTGAAGAGGGAGTATGCAGTGATGCGCAACAGCTGTGTCTCTCTGAATCTGAAGAGGCGGGTGAGACAGTGCCGATGGTCAGCACACCGCAGAACGCATCTGATGATGATGAGACCCAGGTGCCAGTTTCTGTTGAGCATGGTGCTGGCCAGACCACCCAACAGCAGGTGTTGGAAGAGGGTAGTGGAGATGATGAGGTCCAAGACCCAACATGGCATGAGGAACAGGAAGGTGGTGGGAGCAGCTCAGAGGAATAATAATAATATTTATTTATATAGCGCCATCATATTCCGCAGCGCTTTACAGTTTAGCAGTTTCAGAACACAAGTCATAAGTAACAACGTTAACAATACAATAATTTAAGCTAAATAAGTCGCCCTGCTCGTGACAGCTTACAATGTACAATGAGATGGGGGAGATACAAAGTATAGGTGTTTATATACAATGTTGCATTTACAATGATGTTCCAGCCATCTTAAGGGACTGAGGGATGGAGATAGTGAATGGGCTAGAGACACACACACAGTTACACAGAATACATAGAATGACTTTGATTAGTGAATGTGATAGGCCGCTCTGAACAAATGTGTTTTGAGGGAGCGCCTGAAACCATGCAAATTGTGGATAGTCCTAATTTCTTGGGGTACAGCATTCCAGAGGATTGGCGTAGAGCAGGAGAAGTCTTGGAGTCGGGAGTGGGAGGTACGTATTAGTGCAGAGGTTAGTCGAAGGTCGTTTGCAGAGTGCAGCAGTCGGTTAGGCCGATAAATATAAATAAGGGAGGAGATGTAGGGGGGTGCTGCGCTGTGGAGAGCTTTGTTGGTGAGAACCAGTAATTAGAATTGGATCCTATAATGAATGGGCAGCCACTGCCAGTGTAATGAGTGGCGAATAACTCTATGAAGGATATCTGCCACGTTTTGCGTGCGTTTGATGAGTCAACGCGGATGGCGAGTGCAGATGATGCACTAGTCAGCCTGACTGTCCCCCTTATCTGCCTGCTTCAAAAAACACTGCAAGCACTAAGGCATGAGGTTTTGGAAGAGGTGGAGGATGAGGAGTCACAAATTCCATCACCTTCTGGACAGTCAGCGCAACGTGGTTCCTCACAAAGGGCTGGAGGACTTTCAAAGTACCATGCTGTATCAACAATTGAACCTCCAGAGTCGCTGTCTATATTTTCATAACCATTACAAACTTTTAATGTATTTACAAAGCACATAATGTACATTTTTTGTCTATCCTTTTGTAATGCTATTGTGTTTCCATAAACTGATGTTACAGAATTATGATACAAAGTTTTTAAATTTTGAGTTTTAAATTTTGTAAATTTATATGTATTTGAAGGACTTTGTGAGGAGGATGAGGAGGAGTCAATGGAGGAGGAAGACATCGCTCCAGAGGGAGGTAGACAATGCTCTAGTCAGTATGTAGACCAAGGTGGGGTGATGCACAGCAGGCAGAGATGACGCCTCTTGCAGGGGACAACGTTTCTTGGCCAGTTGGGAGTCTGCAGCACATGGTTGATTTCATGCTGCAGTGGCTGAGAAACGACCGCCGCATCGAACACATTCACACCACGTGATTATTGGGTGTACACCCTCCTAGACCCTCGCTACCGGGACAACTTACAAAGCCTCATCACACCGTTGAACCGGGAGCGTAAAATGCGGAAGTACCAAGACACACTGGTGCAATCCATAATGTTCTCCATTCCAGCCGAGAGCGCTGCTGCTACTGCTTTACAAAGCAGCTCTGTGCGTCGAGGCAGTGGAGACAGCTCTGCAACAAGAGGGAGCACAAGCAGCGCCTCTGCACAGGGCAAGAACAGTATGTTCCAAATGTGTCGAATTTTTGTGGCAGCGCCACCAATGTCTACACCATCCGAGACGGCTCCAGTCAGCAGGAGGCAACATTTCCGTAAGATGGTGACAGACTACATGTCTTGCCCTCTCAGTGTACTCCCAGATGGCTCTTCCCCATTCAATTTTGTGTCTCTAAGCTGGATACATGGCCAGAGCTTAGCCAGTATGCATTGGAGGTGCTGGCTTGCCCTGCTGCCAGTGTATTATCGGAGCGCGTCTTTACTGCTGCAGGTGGTGTACTAACAGACCGTTGCATGCGACTATCCTCCGATAATGTAGAACGGCTTACTTTTCTGAAAATGAACTAGGCATGGATCTCGCCTGAATTTGCCTGTCCGGTTTCAGATTAACTAACTGGTTGGCAACGTTTTCCATGTCTCCTGTTATGTTCATCTTTCTACCACCTGAGCTATACTCCCTGGGCTACAACACTGCCAGTTGCTGCTCAGAAGTGTCGTGTCCACAGACCAATACACAAGCTATAGTGATAGTGGGGTTCAGTAACGCCTGCTGTTCCCTTGCTGCGTGTCTGACAAAAATTAATGCTGCTAACTCCAAATTAAAGTTCAAATTAAAGTTCAAACATCTCATACTAGGCCTCAGGCTACACCCTCCTTGACCCTGGGCTCAGAAGTGTTGGATGCACAGATCAAAACAATCGATGATGTGTTTGTGGGGTTCAGTAACGCCTGCTGTTCCCCTGCTGTGTGTCCGGCAAAAATTACTGCTACCTAGCTACACATGTTGAAAAAAACATGACATGTTAAAGTGGCTAGTGCTACACATAGATATCAGGCTACACCCTTATTTCTAAGCTGTAAACAAGTGAAACGTCAAATTTAAAACCATTCAATGATTAGTGTTGGTAACAAATCTGTAACTAAATAATTGTGACATATTATGGCAGATATCCACATGTCTAACACAAATGCTAACACAAAAGCATACTTATGCTATAGGGTACTGATGGTGAACCTTCTCACTCCATAACTTTGACAAATCCAACTCACATCATGCCTCAAATGCTGCAATGTTGGAAGTGCATAATGTGGGTTGAACTTTGACAACAGCTGCAGTGCGAAGGTTATCCTTCTGTGTTCTTGGCTTTTAAATAAAAGCATACAAGTAAATATAATAATACATTGTTGATTAAGGGACATGATGTACACTTGTAATATTGTGCAAACAATGGATGTAGAACTATTCCTCTTCAACATTACTTATATTTGTGTCATTTGAAAAAATACATATTTTAGTTAAAAATTAAAAACCCATGTTCAGTAGCTGTGAAAGGCCCGTTTGTGTACTTCTATATTGTTTGCAACCAATGTATTGTATACGGATGGAAGCACGTCACTGTAATAGATTTGAATTATTTTAAATAGAATAAAGCAGCACCAATTTTAGAAAAATGACAAGGATGAGCCAGTGACAGACACTCAGCAGAGTACACGCAGCGGTGGTTGAAGAAGTAAATGGAGCGTGATCTGCATTTAAAAAAAAAAATAAAAAAATACCTCACAGACTGCAGTGAACACTGAAACACAACTATTCACAATCTGTGAAAGGCTACTCCTTTGTCTACTTCTATAGTGTTTGCAACCAATGTATTGTATACGGATGGAAGCGCGTCACACTAATAGATTAGATTTATTTTAAATGGAATGTAGCAGAACCAATTGTAGATAAATGAAAAGGATGAGCCACTGAGACACGCTCAGCAGAGTACAAGCAGCAGTGCTTGAACAAGTAACTGGAGCGTGATGTGCACTCAAAAAAAAAAAACACAGACTGCAGTGAACACTGAAACACAACTGTCCACAATCTGGGAAAGGCTACTCCTTTGTCTACTTCTATAGTGTTTGCAACCAATGTATTGTATACGGATGGAAGCGCGTCACACTAATAGATTAGATTTTAAATGGAATGGAGCAGAACCAATTGGAGATAAATGAAAAGGATGAGCCACTGAGACACGCTCAGCAGAGTACAAGCAGCAGTGCTTGAACAAGTAACTGGAGCGTGATGTGCACTCAAAAAAAAAAAAAAAACACAGACTGCAGTGAACACTGAAACACAACTGTCCACAATCTGGGAAAGGCTACTCCTTTGTCTACTTCTATAGTGTTTGCAACCAATGTATTGTATACGGATGGAAGCGCGTCACACTAATAGATTAGATTTATTTTAAATGGAATGTAGCAGAACCAATTGGAGATAAATGAAAAGGATGAGCCACTGAGACACGCTCAGCAGAGTACAAGCAGCAGTGCTTGAACAAGTAACTGGAGCGTGATGTGCACTCAAAAAAAAAAAAACACAGACTGCAGTGAACACTGAAACACAACTGTCCACAATCTGGGAAAGGCTACTCCTTTGTCTACTTCTATAGTGTTTGCAACCAATGTAAATTGTATACGGATGGAAGCGCGTCACACTAATAGATTAGATTTTAAATGGAATGGAGCAGAACCAATTGGAGATAAATGAAAAGGATGAGCCACTGAGACACGCTCAGCAGAGTACAAGCAGCAGTGCTTGAACAAGTAACTGGAGCGTGATGTGCACTCAAAAAAAAAAAAACACAGACTGCAGTGAACACTGAAACACAACTGTCCACAATCTGGGAAAGGCTACTCCTTTGTCTACTTCTATAGTGTTTGCAACCAATGTATTGTATACGGATGGAAGCGCGTCACACTAATAGATTAGATTTATTTTAAATGGAATGTAGCAGAACCAATTGGAGATAAATGAAAAGGATGAGCCACTGAGACACGTTCAGCAGAGTACAAGCAGCAGTGCTTGAACAAGTAACTGGAGCGTGATGTGCACTCAAAAAAAAA
Source organism: Oophaga sylvatica (assembly GCA_033576555.1). NCBI lineage: Eukaryota > Metazoa > Chordata > Amphibia > Anura > Dendrobatidae > Oophaga > Oophaga sylvatica. The sequence continues at coordinate 347,255,009 of JARQOD010000006.1, forward strand.
AAAACACAGACTGCAGTGAACACTGAAACACAACTGTCCACAATCTGGGAAAGGCTACTCCTTTGTCTACTTCTATAGTGTTTGCAACCAATGTATTGTATACGGATGGAAGCGCGTCACACTAATAGATTAGATTTTTTTCAAATATAATGGAGAAGCACCAATTGGAGAAAAATGAAAAGGATGAGGCACTGAGACACGCTCAGCAGAGTACAAGCAGCAGTGCTTGAACAAGTAACTGGAGCGTGATATGCACTCAAAAAATAAAAAACACAGACTGAAGTGAACACTGAAACACAACTGTCCACAATCTGTGAAAGGCTACTCCTTTGTCTACTTCTATAGTGTTTGCAACCAATGTATTGGATACGGATGGAAGCGCATCACACTATAATTTCTATTGAATGGAGCAGCTAGAATTACACTAAAGAAAAAAAAAAGAGTCTGTGAGTGACACGTGCAGATGCCTACAGACAGCGTTGATGCAGAGCAAACTGCAGCGTCACCTGCACTCACACACACCTTGCACAGAGCTGTTAAAACAACACTGCAAGGCAAAAGGAAGCTTTACACAGCGGTTGGTGCTAGCCTGCCTACAGCACAGTACACTAAATCGCAATCTCTAACTGTCCCTCAGAGTCAGCACAGCAGCGTTCTGTCCCTTACTGAATTCACAGCACAGTGACGCTAAAATGGCGGCGGCGCCTTTTATAGTGCATTCTGACATCATTTCAGCAGCCAATCACAGCCATGCCATTAGTTAAGATGACCGCAGCATTACAGGATGTGCCCACACTTCGTAGGATTCCTCATTGGCTGACTAAAATCACATTGCCTCTCAAAGAATTATGGGAACTTCCGATTCCGGTATACGATATTGAAAAAGTATCGGAATTAAGTATCGGAATTCCGATAACGCGAATATCGGCCGATACCCGATACTTGCGGTATCGGAATGCTCAACACTACTCACCACACATCTAGATAAGTTCCTTGTGGGGTCTATTTTCCAAAATGGGGTCACTTGTGGGGGGTTTCCACTATTTAGGCGCATCAGGGGCTCTCCAAATGCGACATGACGCACCCAGACCATTCCATCAAAGTCTGCAATCCAAAACGTCACTACTTCCCTTCCGAGCCCTGACGTGCGCCCATACAGTAGTTTTCTCCCACATATTGGGTATCAGCGTACTCAGGACAAATTGGACAACAACTTTTGGGGTCCAATTTCTCCTGTTACCCTTGTGAAAATAAAATATTGGGGGCGAAAAAATCATTTTTGTAAAAAAAAAGGATTTTTTATTTTTACGGCTGTGCGTTATAAACTTCTGTGAAGCACTTTGGGATTCAAAGTGCTCACCACACATCTAGGTAAGTTCCTTGTGGGGTCTATTTGCCAAAATGGGGTCACTTGTGGGGGGTTTCCACTGTTTAGGTGCATCAGGGGCTCTCCAAATGTGACATGACGCCCCCAGACCATTCCATCAAAGTCTGCAATCCAAAACGTCACTACTTCCCTTCCGAGCCCCGACGTGTGCCCATACAGTAGTTTTCGCCCACATATTGGGTATCAGTGTACTCAGGACAAATTGGACAACAACTTTGGGGTTCCAATTTCTTCTGTTACCCTTGTAACGTACGGCTGTACATTATAAACTTTAGTGAAACACCTGGGGTTCAAAGTTCTCACCACACATCTAGATAAGTTCCTTGACGGGTCTAGTTTCCAAAATGGTGTCATTTATGGGGGTTTCCACTGTTTAGGCAGATCAGGAGCTCTCCAAACACGACATGGCGTCCAGCCAATTCTGCGTTGAAAAAGTCAGACGGCGCTCCTTCCCTTCCAAACTCTGCCATGCACCCAAACAGTGGTTTACCCCCACATATGGGGTATCAGCGCACTCAGGACAAATTGCACAATAACTTTTGGAGTCTTGTTACCCTTGGAAAAATAAAAATTGGGTGAAAAGATCATTTTTGTGGAAAAAATATGATTTTTAAATTTTACGGCTCTACGTTATAAACTTGTGTGAAGCACTTGGGGGTTCAAATTGCTCATCAAAAATCTAGATAAGTTCCTTAGGGGGTCTAGTTTCCCAAATGGGGTCATTTGTGGGGGGTTTCCACTGTTTAGGCACATCAGGGGCTCTCCAAATGCAACATGGCATCCAAACTCAATTCCAGCCAATTTTGGTTGGAAAAAGTCAAATGGTGCTCCTTCCATTCCGAGCTCTGCCGTACGCCCAAACAGTGGTTCCCCCCCACATATGGGGTATCAGCGTACTCAGGACAAATTGTACAACAACTTATGTGGTCCAATTTCTCCTGTTACCCTTGGGAAAATAAAAAATTAGTGACTAAAAGATAATTTTTGTGGGAAAAAAATAGGATTTTTTATTTTCATGCCCGGGCATTATAAACTTGTGTGAAGCACTTGGGGGTTTAAAGTGCTCACCAAAGATCTAGATAAGTTCCTTATGGGGTCTAGTTTCCAAAATGGGGTCACTTGTGGGGGGTTTCCACTGTTTAGGCTCATCTGGGGCACTGCAAACGGAACATGACCCCCATTAACGTCTGCATTCCAAAACGTTACTACTTCCTTTCCAAGCCCTGCCGTGAGCCCAAACAGTTTCCCCCCCACATATGGGGTATCAGCGTACTCAGGACAAATTGGACAACAACTTTTGGGGTCCAATTTCCTTGGGAAAATTCAAAAATTTGGGACTAAAAAATCATTTTTGTGGAAAATTGATTTTTTTTTTCACACCCAGGCTTTATAAACTTTTGTGAAACACTTGAGGGTTCAAAGTGCTCACAACAGATCTAGATAAGTACCTTAGGGGGTCTAGTTTCCAAAATGGTGTCACTTGTGGGGGGTTTCCACTGTTTAGGCGCATCAGGGGCTCTCCAAACGCGACATTATCTAATCTAAATTCCAGCCAATTTTAGTTTGAAAAAGTCAAACGTCGCTCCTTCCCTTACGAGCTCTGCCGTGTACCCAAACAGTGGTTTTCCCCCACATATGGGGTATTGGCATACTCAGAGAAATTGCATAACAACCTTATCTGTCCATTTTCTCCTTTTACCCTTGTGAAAATAAAAAAAAAGTTTGTAAAAGATAATTTTTGTGGCTAAAAAGTAAAATATTCATTTTTTCCTTCCACGTTGCTTTAGTTACTGTCAAGCACCTGAAGGGTTAATAAACTTCTTGAATGTGGTTTTGAGTACCTTGAGGGGTGCAGTTTTTAGAATGGTGTCACTTTTGGGTATTTTCTGCCATATAGACCCCTCAAAGTGACTTCAAATGTGAGGTGGTCCCAAAAAAAAATGGCTTTGTAAATTTTGCTGTAAAAATGAGAAATCGCTGGTCAACTTTTAACCCTTATAATTTCCTAACAAAAAAAAATTTTGGTTCCAAAATTGTGCTGATGTAAAGTAGACATGTGGGAAATGTTATTTCTTAACTATTTTGTGTGATTTATTTCTCTGTTTTAAGGGAATAAAAATTCAAAGTTTGAAAATTGCAAAATTTTAAAAATTTTCGCCATATTTACGTTTTTTTCAAAAATAAACGCAAGTTATATCGAAGAAATTTTACCACTAACATGAAGTACAATATGTCACGAGAAAACAATCTCAGAATCGCGAAGATCCGTTGAAGCGTTCCAGAGTTATAACCTCATAAAAAGACAGTGGTCAGAATTGTAAAAATTGGCCCGGTCATTAACGTGCAAACCACCCTTGGGGGTGAAGGGGTTAAACACATTCACTACAAAAAGGTGATTTGCGAGTCAACTTGTATGTGGTACGTGTGCTTGAAAACCACACTTTTACATACCTGAACTTTAGGTAAAAATGTTTTTGGCCTTATCAGATTTAATAATTACGTTAACAGACTGCAAAAAATCCAATGTTTTGGCCTAAACTGGCCAAACTTTGAGCACGTATAGATATCAGCTGGCACGGCAATACCACTATGACAAATATGTGCCCTGTTTTTTTTTTATTTTTTGATTAACTAGTGCTGTATATCAGTGCTGTGACACACAGGACAATAAAAGGAAAACAGGCCTAAACATGGCCAAACTTTGAGCACGCACAGATATGAGCTGGCACGGAGATATCACTACGACAAATGTTTTTTTTTGTTTTTTTTGTTTTTATTTTTGGGCTAACTAGTGCTGTATATCAGTACTGTCACACCCAAGACGAAAAAAGGAAAACCGGCCTAAACTGGCCAAACTTTGAGCATGCACAGATATCAGCTGGCATGGGGATACCACTATGACAAATGTGTGCCCTGTTTTTTTTTTTTTGGGCTAACTAGTGCTGTATATCAGTACTGTGACACCCAGGAAAAGAAAGGAAAACCTGCCTAAACTGGCCAAACTTTGAGCACGCACAGATGTGATCTGGCATTGAGATACCACTACGACAAATGTTTTTTTGTTTTTTTTTGGCTAAATAGTGCTGTATACAGTATAAGTACAGTTTCACCCAGGATACAAAAAAGAAAACCGCTGTAAAATGGCCAATCTGTGAGTACACACAGATATGAGCTGCCACGGAGATACCACTATGACAAATGTGTGCCTTGTTTTTTTTTGGGGGGCTAACTAGTACTGTATATCAGTACTTTGACACCCAGAACAAAAAAAAGGAAAACCGGCCTAAACTGGCCAAACTTTGAGCATGCACAGATATGAACTGGAATGGAGATACCACTACTGCAAATTTTTTTTTTGCTTTTTTTTGGCTAAATAGTGCTGTATATAAGTACAGTTTCACCAAGGACACAAAAAAGAAAACTGCCGTAAAATGGCCAAACTTTGAGCACACACAGATATGATATGCCACGGAGATACCACTAGGACAAATGTGTGCTCTGTTTTTTTTATTTTTGGCTAACTTCTGCTGTATATCAGGACTGTGACACACAGGACTTAAAAAGGAAAACTGACCTAAACTCGCACGCACAGATATGAGCTGGCACGGAGATACCAGTATGAAAAATATGTTTTTTTATCTTTTTTTTTTTTGGGGGGGGTAAATGCTGCTGTATATGAGTACAGTGACACCCAAGACCAAAAAAAAACCGCCGTAAACTGGCCAAACTTTGAGCACGCACAGATATGAGCTGGCACGGAGATACCACACCAAAAAATGTGTGGCCTGTATTCAATTACACCTGGGGCTAGCTATATACGGCCAATATATCCTACAGATAGCAGCAGCACGAGAACACAGGAAGGGAATGGACCTTCTTGATGTATACAATGATCTATATACACACATACAGTGCCTGCAGGGCTTGCAGTGATGTGTATAGAGTGACGTACACTACCCTGCCTACCTAACACAGGAACCTATATACTCCGAAAATTAGGGCACAGGACAACTACACAACATCAGTGGGAGAATGGATGGAGCCATGTACCATAAAATCCTGAGTGACAACCTCCTTCCCTCTTCCAGGACATTAAAAATGCGTCCAGCCAAGGGAACAAAGGAGTGGCTCAAAAAGAAGCACATTAAGGTCATGGAGTGGCCTAGCTAGTCTCCAGACCTTAATCCCATAGAAACCTTATGGAGGGAGTTGAAGTTCCGAGTTGCCAAGCGACAGCCTCAAAATCTTAATGATTTAGAGATGATCTGCAAAGAGGAGTGGACCAAAATTCCTACTGACATGTGCGCAAACCTCATCATCAACTACAAAAAATGTTTGACTGCTGTGCTTGCCAAGAAGGGTTTTGCCACCAAGTATTAGGTCTTGTTTGAAAGAGGGATCAAATACTTATTTCCCATTACAAAATGCAAATAAATTTATATAATTTAAACAATGTGATTTTCTGGATTTTATTTTTGATATTCTTTCTCTCAATGTTAAAATTAACCTACCCTTAAAATTATAGACTGTTCATGTCTTCGTCAGTGAACAAACTTATAAATCAGTAAGGGATCAAATACTTATTTTTCCCACTGTAGATAACAGATAATGACTCCTGCCTTGCTGAAAATATAGGAAAGATGTGTATCTTCGTACCGTGTTAGCCAGTGGATAGAAAAATATTTAGACTTGAGAGTCCTCAGTGGTTGATACCTTTTAATGGCTAACTGAAAAGATGGTAACAAATTGCAAGCTTTCGAGACTACTCAGGTCTCTTCATCAGGCATAGACTAATACAACATCTGAAGAATCACATATTTATACACAAAATAGCACAGAAAAAATGCAATAGGTAGGACAAGTGACATGAAGCAGAACTGTCATTATGGCAGAGGGATTAACATAAATATGACTAGTTCATAGATAAGGAGTGAAGGTTTTATTACCCTCTGATTGGGGTCTGGTATTGTGTTGTGATGACCCTAAAAGGTCAGGGAGGCAGATTCCTTAATTGTTGTAGAACGACATAAAACTCTGGGATATATTCATCCCAGCACTAAGAGTGTCAAAGGTCATCATAAGTTTATATTCCCAGACTTTTCTATCCTTCTCAGATTTAAAGTTAGATTTTAATACAAAATAGACATTTGTTTAATTAAAATAAAATGCTGTATCATCACAATTTATTTAGAGCGCAGGTGGCGGCTGATAACTACTCTCATCAGCCTCTCTTGCTCTTGCTGTTATTAGCGGCAGCAGCTGTCGACTGATGGGAGTAATAGTCCCATCAGCTTATGCCAGTGATTGGAGGTATCACACTTTCATTTGACAGTGTGGGAGCAGGGCTCTTTGACCAGCGGTAATAATTTTAATGCCGATCAGAGGCACTGTTTGCTGCGCTGTCATGGATATAACAACATGGCAAACACTGGATGTTCTGGCCCCCCTTTCAAGTGAATGGGGTTTGAGTTCATGTTCAGGCTAGGGTACTGTTCTGGAACCTGAACCAAACCTTTTTTTTAAACTGTTCGCCGTACCCGAACATCAAGGGCTTTGCTCATCTTTAGTCCTAAGGATGCTTTGAGTGACAGCCCAGCTGCTCTTTAAGATCAAGTGTGTGCTGGACTATTTGTATTGTGAGTGATAGCTCAGCTAACCAAACAGAGGCAGGGGCATGCTGGCTTGCCAGTATTGTGAATGACTGCTCAGCTGCCAAATCTGGTCAGACCTGCGGAGTTTCTTTCACGTGTCACCCATTCAAGGTGATTACCTGGCTATTTAGCTTGCTGGCAATGGTCAAACCATTGTCAGTCATAGCCTTGATCGCTGGTGTCTTTTCTCTGTGCTCTGTGTTCTTTTATTCTGATCTTTGTTGACAGACCTTGGATTTGCCATTTTGACTATTCGTTTGCGTTACCCTTTTGCCTTTGACATACTCTGCCCTTAGTTGCCTGATCCAAGACTTTGCCTTTAACTATCCCTTTGTCTTATTGTTTTTGTCTTTGAAGTACTCCCCTGGCATTTCACCTCGGACTCCTTAGATTCCCTGTATTATGGCTTGTCCATGAGAAGTGATTAAGAATCACAGGAATTTATAAGTCCTATTTTCAATGGCATCTTTTTTTCCTTCCTTCAATGGTGACTTTTTCAAAATGTAAATGTAGTGACCAAAAATTTCTTTAAGCCTCAATTTTTAAAAACTGTCCTTATAAACATAATGGTTTTATGCATATAATATTTGTTGGGCTTAAAAGAGCAAGAATAAATGTATTTCTAAACAAGGTAAACTAAAAGTAATAAAAGTGCAGCACTACCAGATGTGTCAGTTTGAACAGAAGGTAAGTGGGTCCTCTGAGAAAGGCAATTTGTAATTCAGAAGGTTAAAGCTTTAGAATAATGACAATCACGCTGGTTAAGGAAGTTGTAGCTCTAAATGTGCATATGCACTGTAAAGTATAAAAATCTACAGAAGACTAATCCGATATATTTATGACTTTTATTAGTACTGCTCAGGTAAATCACAGTTCTATTAGCTAGTTATATGTAGAAAAGAGAAAACAAGCAGAGAACACCTGAAGTAAACTGCCTGCCTGTAGTGAAGATTTAGAATAATACTTAAAAAAATTTGTTTGGGTTTTTTATGATTATAGAATACCTGGAATTTGAAAATATCCATTAAGCTTTTATTTTGTGCAGTTTTTATTTTTTTTATATTGCTGTCACTTTAACTTTTGTGAATAATGCCTCATCATTTATATTACAGTCAAGTGTCAATTACTTAGCAATGTATGTTCAAACAGTTTTTGCTTCATTTTCATTAAGTGACCCCCGCTGTGTCTAAACTCAAATTAACCCTCTAAACGACCGCCGATATGCCTTTTAATGATGGCAGTTAAGGGTACTTAAACCACAGCACTGCTTTTTAATGATGCTGAGGTTTAAGGTTATAGTGCCCCCAGTGTCGCAATTTCTCTAGGGTCTCGGAGGGTAGAAGAGACCCCAGAGAACATGATTCGAATCGGTTTTTACCAAACCTGGTGTTGTGATCGCTGTTATTAGGGTATGTTTCTACGGTCAGGAAACAGTCCGGATTAGCTGCGTGTTTGACGCTGTGCGTTGGCGCAGCGTCAAACACGCAGCGTCCAGATGTTACAGCATAGTGGAGGGGATTTCAAGAAATCCCGTCTCCACTATGCAAAAAAACACGCAGGCGGAAGACCTGCGTTTCCGGACATGCGGCGCGTCTTTTTAGACCGCAGCATGTCCTATTCCCTTGCGGCGACGCTGTGTCGCCGCAAGGGAAATAACACAGGGCTATGTAGCCCTGCGGTCATTCCGCATGTGTTCCGGATGTGTTCCATGAACACATCCGGATTGACCGCTCGTTCAAAAGGGGGCGGGGCTTTGGGCGGAGCGGACTTTCCGCTCCGTCCAAAGCGCTGTGTTTCCTGAGCGTGGAAACACAGCCTAAATGGTATAATGGTGACCGCAAAATAAAATTCTGATTTTCCATTTAATTTCTCTCTCCTCTGATATGATTGCACATCAGAGGAGAGCGAAATAGGGTCCTCCAATCACCCTCATAGTACCTCCGTTGTCCCTGCATGCCTCCCTGAAGTCCCCCGGGTGGCCGGTGTCTTCTTCTGGGAGAAAATGGCAGGTGCATGCACAGTGCGCCTGCCGAGATCCGTCGGCCTGCATCCAGCAACAATAGATTTTTCCTATTGGTTCATATTGATCACTGTGATAGACCCTATCACAGTGATCAAAATAAAAAAAATAGCAAACCCCCCTTTATCACCCACTTAGGGAAAAATAAGAAAAAAATATTTATTTCCATTTTCCCATTAGGGTTAGCTTGGGCTAAAGTGAGTTAGGCTAAAGTTAGGGTTGGGGCTAAAGTTATTGTTAAGGTTGGGGCTACAGTTGGGGCTACGGTTGGGATTACGGTTAGGATTGGGATAAGGGTTAGGGTTGGGATTAGAGTTAAGGTTGGGATTAGTGTTATGGTTAGGGTTGGTATTAGGGTTAGAGGTCTGTTGGGGTTAGGGTTGGAGTTAGAATTGGGGGGTTTCCACTGTTTAGGCACATCAGGGGCTCTCCAAACGCGACATTGTGTCCGATTTTAATTCAGGCCAATTCTGCGTTGAAAAAGTCAAACAGCGCTCGTTCTCTTCCAAGCTCTGCCGTGCGCCAAAACAGTAATTTAACCCCACATATCGGATATCAGAATATTCAGGAGAAATTGCAAAATAAATTTTATGGTTCAATTTCTCTTTTTATACTTGTGAAAATAAAAAAAAATTGGTTCTGAATTAAAATGTTCATTTGTTCCTGTGAAGCACGTAAAGGGTTAATAAACTTCTTGAATGTGGTTTTGAGTACCTTGAGGGGTGCAGTTTTTAGAATGGTGTTACATTTGGGTATTTTCTGTCATGTACACCCCTCAAAATGATTTTAAATGCGATGCGGTCCCTTAAAAAAATGATTTTGTAAATTTTGTTGTAAAAAATGAGAAATCGCTGGTCAACTTTTAACACTTACAACTTCCTAACAAAAAAATTGTTTCCATAATTGTGCTGATGTAAAGTAGACATGTGGGAAATGTTAATTATTAAGTATTTTGTGCGACATATCTCTCTGATTTAAGGGCATAAAAATTAAAAGTTTGAAAGTTTCAAAATTTTTAACATTTTCTCCACATTTCCATTTTTTCATGAATAAATGCAAATCATATCGAAGAAATTTTACCACTAACATGAAGTACAATATGTCACGAAAAAAGTCTCAAAATCAGCGGGATTCGTTAAAGCGTTTCAGAGTTATAACCTCATAAAGTGACAGTGGTCAAAATTGTTAAAATTGGCCTTGTCATTAAGTAGAAAATTGGCTCTGTCACTAAGGCTACATTCACATGACTATTTCTCTGTCTGAGTGCTGCCCGTGAAAAAAATTACAGCACTCAGACCAATATTGTTTAATAACTCTATTCATATAACCTTTTTTTTCACGGGAAAGTGAAAAAAATCACAGCATGGTCTAGTTCTGTATTTCAGTTGAAATTTACCTATTCTAGTCTTTGGTTGTTAAAGGGAATCTGTCACCCTAAATTGGCGGGATATTTAAATGATGGCAGTCAGGTCAGATGGGCGGTGTTTTGGGTACTTGCCTTAACATGTTGTTCGCCGCTTCTCCATTATTTCTGGGAATTGTAGTCATTGCCCTCCATATAACGTGCCTGCGCATTGCAATCTGCGGATAAAGCATACTGCGCGTGCGCAATTCAAGATTGCAATGCGCAGGCGCGTTATATGGAGGGCAACGACTACAATTCCCAGAAATAATGGAGACAGCGGCGAACAACATGTTAAGGCAAGTACCCAAAACACCGCCCATCTGACCTGACTGCCATCATTTAAATATCCCGCCAACTTAGGGTGACAGATTCCCTTTAAAAAAAATATTGGATCCCATGCACATAAAATATATAGCATCCGATTATTTGTAATTCTTTAACATAGGAGACGGTATTTGGTCTTGTAAATTTTAATTACTGCTGATGTATAAAAATGGATGTTATATGGAATGCATATGGATGTCAATACAGTTGGGAAAAAAAATCTTTTGGACTAAGGCAAAAAAATTGTAAAAGGGGGATTCTAACCTTTTTTTATTTCATTAATATGTTTCCCTTCTGTATGAAACCCTTTCTAAGACATTAGAAGGGGCTCTTGGAGTATTTTGCAGGTAATTGCAATGGTGCACTAAAGCATTGGGGTGCCCCTGACAGCA
>JARQOD010000006.1:347266287-347421865 GCA_033576555.1 Oophaga sylvatica
TTTTTGGGAGGCAGAATGAACAAAAACCAGCAATTCATGAATTTCATTTGAGGGGGCGTTTACACCGTTCCGCGTTTGGTAAAATTGATAAAGCAGTTTTTTTCTTTGGGTCAGTATGATTACAGCGATACCTCATTTATATAATTTTTTTTATGTTTTGATGCTTTTATACAATAAAAACGATTATATATAAAAATAATTATTTTGCATCGCTTTATTCTGTGAGCTATAACTTTTTTATTTATTCACTGATGATGCAACATGGCGGCTCGATTTTTGCGGAACAAGATGACGTTTTCAGTGGTACCATGATTATTTATATCCTTCTTTTTGAACGCATGTTATTCCACTTTTTGTTAGGCGGTATGATGATAAATCATTGTTTTTTTGCCTTTTTTTAAAGGGGTTCACTAAAGGGGTTAACTAGTGGAACAGTTTTATATTGGGTCGTTACGGATGCGGCAATACTAAACATGTGTACTTTTATTGTTTTGGTTTTTTATTTACATGAAGAAATTAATTTATTGGGTAATATTTTTATTTTTTTTCTTTATATAGGATTTTTTTTTTTACACGTCATTTTAATTTTTTTAACTTTTTTACTTTGTCCCAGGGTGGGACATCACTGTATAATATCAGATCATTGGTCTGACACTGTGCACAGCACTCTGTCAGACCAGCGATCTGACAGGCACTGCAGCAGGCACTGAGGAAGTTGCCTCCCTACAGGACCAGGAAGGACCCCGTGGCCTTCTTGGATCCGGGGTCCTGTAGGGAGGATGCCCCTCCCTGCGCGATGCTTCCCTGTGCCCCCGGAACACTGCGATATTTGATCGCATTGTGCCAGGTTTTAATGTGCCGGGATCGGTCCGTGACCACTCCTGGCACACAGTGCCGGGTGTCAGCTGTGATAATCATCTGGGAGCGCAGCTGATCGCTTATTACATACTATTCCATCCTTGGGAATTAAATCCCAGGGCACATGGACGGAATAGTACATCAAATGAAAGAAAGGGGTTAAAGGGGGTGGTATGATACCTGGCACTGCTATCACTCACCCTGCTTCTATCACCGCCTCTTATGATTATTCATTTCAAGGAAAGAGCATCCCCTGATAACGTTCTGTTCCAGGGGGGCTTTAAAAGCTTCATATAAGTGACTGCAGGGCCATTCTCATATGACATATCATTTGAGACTTCCCTCAAAAGAAATATTACAAGAAGTAAAGATGAAAAAAACATATAGGGATTAGCTGTATAAGGAAAATAGTAATGAATTTCATAATAAAAACACTACAAAAGTGGTTGTGGGTTAAAGATGGGCATTAATAAATTATATAAATAATTCATGGCTTCCACCTTATCTGACCCTGTTTCTCCAAAGCAACAAGAATGTCATATTTTTATCAATCTTTTGTGACTAATGGATTTGTTTACTATATTAGTAAATATATAATATTGCAGTGTTATTTCTATTGTATGGATTGGTTTAGAAGACAGATCTGCAAATCACTTTTTATTGTCTTTTACTTGGCTTCTAGTAATTAAAATGGTTTTGACAGTTGACTCAGCTGTGATTTTAGGTATTTCACAAATGCTTCTCTCAGATTACAGCAGGAGCTGTAATCCATCTGTGCACTTGCTTAAACAACACTTTGTGTTTTTGAATTAATATATATTCTTCTTGATCAACATAAAATTTTAATTGAAAGTGCCGATTGCCATGAAAGTATTTTTGTTAAAGTCGGAGGTCTTTCCAGAAGCCAAGCTTAAAATGTGGAAGGGAGGGAAGGAGCTGGAAAATAAAATAAATAAACTCACCTGTTCTAAACTCTCACCTGTCTTTAGTTCAGTGGGCTGTGTGTTATGATTTGGTAGCTGAGGAGAGCAGGCAAAAAAGGAAATACACCAGAGCAGTTGGAAACTATGAGATTGCAGTACCCTGACTAACCACAACAACTAGAGGCAGCCGTGGAGCGTTCCTATGTTGGTCCTAGACGCCTCGTCACAGCCTGAGAAACTAACTACACCTAAAGATAGAAAGAGGAAAGCTATCTGCCCCGGAGCAGATCCCCAAAGAACATAGAAAGCCCCCAAACATGTAATGGCGGTTAGACAAGAAGAAATACTGACACAGACAGAAAATAGTATGAGCAAACGTTGGGGCCCAAACTTACTAAATAGAAAAGGATAGGAAGGGCACTTACTGCAATCCCAAAAAACCCTGAAAAGCACCAACTCTACTAATTTCAAAAACACCTGAGATCACACGACCTCTACCACCTAAATTAGTTCTCTGGTGTAACCAAAAACAAAACAGCAGCCACTAAAAAAACTGGAGAAAGCAAATGTAAAAACAACAGTGGCTGAACTGAACTGAGAGGCAAAAGCCCCCAGAGGGGACCCTGAAGGCCCCCACAGAAGTGCAGGACAAAATGCAAAAATCAAGCACAAAAACAAAAAGAAGAAAATGTCTTATCTGTTAGCAGGAGATTCAGACACGACACAGCAGGCTACCAAGGAAACAGGAATCAAGGATTGAGACCAGAACAATTGATCACCGGCAACCCTGATGGGAAGGTGACTCCCTTATATAAGACCAGTCAGTAACACCTGATTCCCAATCCTCACAATCTTCACTGGACAGTCCAGTACCGTTTGTAACCACCAGAGGGAGCTTCTGCTCAGAACTCTTTTCCAGCCTATTCACAACAGCTGTGGGTCAGTCTTTGCTACTGTGGGTGCTTTTTTTTCAGGTGTTGAGGCCTCGTGGTCAAGTGGGGAGACGACGATTGTCATTTATGTCAATAACATCAATGACATCATGACTTAACTTGCTACACACTAGTCAAAATTGTTGGTACCCTTCATTTAATGACAGAAAAATCCACAATGTCCAGGAAGGTTGGCTACAGTTATATGGAGCTTAAATTTCTGAATAATATGTGCAACTGTAGTTACAGGAACATCAAGCTGCTTGGAGCTGGTCTAAGGGTATGTTTTCACTGGGCATATTACATCAGGGTTTGCTGCGGATTGGACGCTGCATACAGCTGCAGCGTCCAATCCGCAGCGTCCAGATGTTACAGCATAGTGGAGGGGATTTTAAGAAATCCCATTTCCATTAAGCGTGAAGGGCCGCATCCGTGGGCCCTGTGTAACTGGATATGCAGCACATCTTTCCAGACTGCAGCATGTCTATTTATTTTATAATAGTCCTGTGGAACAGACCCCGTTGTTATAAAGTTCCTAAATATAATAAATAATGATTTGTCTATTACATTGCTTAGTTCTCTTTGTACTCGTGGGTGTATGCCATCCGGACCCAGAGATTTATCTATTTTAATCTTATTTAGCCGGTTTCGCACCTCTTCTTGGGTTAGATTGGTGACCCTTAATATAGGGTTTTCTTTGTCTCTCAGCATTTCACCTAGCATTTTATTTTCAACTATGAATACCGTGGAGAAGATGGTGTTTAATATGTCAGCTTTTTCCTCATCATCTACAACCATTCTTTCCTCACAATTTTTTAAGGGGCCTACACTTTCACTTATGATTCTTTTACTATTGATATAGTTGAAGACAAGTTTGGGATTAGTTTTTACTCTCCTTAGCAATGTGCTTCTATGTTTTCTTTTTGGCAGCTTTAATTAGTTTTTTAGATAAATTATTTTTCTCCCTATAGTTTTTTAGGACTTCAAAGGTATCATCCTGTTTTAGTAGTTTAAATGCTTTCTTTTTACTGTTAATTGCCCTTCTAACTTCTTTGTTTAGCCACATTGGGTTTTTCCTATATCTTGTCCTTTTATTCCCACAAAGTACAAACCGCTTACAGTGCCTATTTAAGATGTTCTTAAACATCCTAAATCAGACAAGCCGTGTATGTGTATCTATTTCTGCACATGTTGCTCATACTTGATACTGAATAAATCAAGATGTTTTCAAAATTTTGTTTCCATTTTTTCAACATTTGCATATCATTTACATGTCCATCAAGCTTGTAATTTTCATAACTCTACAAGTTTTTCTTCTAGGCGGTGCATTTTCAATGTCGAGAAATGTAGAATACAATACAACTCAAGTTATTAACATAACAGGCAGAGTTTATAGGTTTGGAAATGGAAAAGTGAAGTGATAAATCTACCTAAGTAATAATTGGGTAGTATGAAGGTTTGGTTTTAGACTGTAAGATATAGTCACCTGTTGGCAGTTGAGTCCCAATTACAAGAAAATGACAAGGCTGTATCTGACTCATAACAAAATATTTTACACAGCATTTTCTAGAATTGTCAGATCCATAATTTAAAATTTGTCAGTCATGAAATACATACACAGGTGTATGACTGCATTGCAGTAACACTTATTCGAATACATGCTGCTCGACCTTACAGTGACAGTTAAAGTTAAGCATCATTCTTCTTAATAAATTTCTGTCATCAAAAAGCTGAAAAGTCTATCCTATATAACATAACTTTGATAATAACTATTGGTAGTGGTATTAGTTTTAGTAAAAATAGTAATGGTTTTGTTCACTCTTGATATAGTCTTAATAGAGCGATTCTTTATACCCCTGGTGTACAATAATAAATTATATTGTGGTACCGTGTTAGACAGAAATACAATCAGGAATGAAATGGACACGCCTGTGGGAAAACATTTCTCTGGAACTGGAAATTGTATGACAGACTTAAAAGTCTTAATACTAAAAGGTCATTTTAAGGATGACAGGGAGAGAAAAATTTGGGAATTCAAACTTTTATGGGTGTTCAATACATTGACACTAGGACTCAATTTAACACTTGGATTTATGACTCACTACATGGAAACAGTTCACACTTCCAGCAGAAGGACTGCAGACAAATAAAGGGTATGCCACACTAAGCGAAATCGCAAACGAGATCGCTAACGAGATCGCAATTGCGTCACCATTTATGACACAGTAGTGATCTCGTTAGCGACTTAACTGTGTGTGACATGTAGCAACGATGTGGCCCCTGCTGAGATGTCGCTGATCGCTTATGAATGTTCTGAGCCATTTTTTGGGTCGTTGGTGTCCCGCTGGTGAGCTGAATCGTTGAGTGTGACACCCTTTATGAACGACTTCACCAGCGTCGCAGGTGGGACTAGGTTTTCCCAACGACCGTAGAGGTCGTTATACAGATCGCTGATGAGATGTGTTTGGAATCACAGATCACTGATGAGTTGTGTTTGGAATCTAACAGCTAAGTCGCTAACGAGATCGCTACTGCATCATAAATGGTGATGCTGTAGCGATCTCGTTAGCGATCTCGCTTAGTCTGGCATACCCTTAAGAACATCCCCACTTCCTCTCTATTTGTAAGAAAATGCTAATTCGATTTCCTTGACTTATCTTTATTAGGCATCACACCTCCTACCTAATGAACAAATGTCCTACTGTAGTATCTCTTGAATGTGCTTTTTTTTTTATTAATCTATTTGTAATCTTGCTTGAAGAAGGAGCCCCTGTGCTCTGAAAGCTTGCCAACATATAATTATCTGGTTAGCCAATAAAGGTATCACGCTAAGAATACTCTTGTCATAATTGGACGGAAAAGTATTCACATTTATACCCCTGAAAATTTATGCATATAAAATTAATGTCCACCATTGAAGAACATTTTCTAGTTTAAAAAGGTTTAACATTCTGTAATGATGATTATATACAGTTTCAGAGCTTTGTATTTCTGATGCAAAGGCCCCAATTAAATAAGAACTGTGGTTTTCCTGCTGGTCCTGATGAAGGGATGTGCTGGAGTCACATACTCTTGATTCATTAACCCCTTCATGACACATGACATAAATTTGCATCATCTGTTGTGTCCTTGACTTTGATGAGGGCTCCAATGGTAAACCTGCATCTTTCCACAAACATGACAGCTGATTTAGTCAATTGTCATGTGCTTTTAAAAGCTGCAGGTGGATCAGTTCTCCACCCACTGCAGTTGACCAGTTAACCCCTTTCCAACATTTGCAGTAATAATACATCCACATGCCCTGGGCCTTATTGACCAGGGAGGGACGTATTATTACTACATCGTAATTGTACGCGCACACAAGCAGTGCACGCGTGATCTCCGCCTGCTGTCTGCTGATTCTGACAGCTGACATCCGGCACTCAGTCCAGCCCCGCACCCGGCAATTTAACCCTCTAAATGCTGCAATCAAACATGATCGCAGCATTCCTGGAGCAGTCAGAGGGATGACAGCCCCTCTGCCCTTGGATCGGAAACCCCGTGGCGTGACGATGGGTCCCGTTCATTGTCATGGTGACCTAATGTCATAAAATTGCTGTCAGCCACAGTTTTGTGTACTTCTGAAAAGAAGGACACTGCTGAACAAAGGCCAGATGGAGTCCAGAGTGAGTCTGCTGCCTCAGTATAGTGAATGGGGTTGCATCTGAATCACGTCACTTAGATTTAGATGGAAAATGCAAAGTAAGTGCTCAGCATAGATCACCGAAAAAAATGTGATCCCATCCGTTATGTATAATGTTCCCAATATAAACTTCTACTCAATCCACAAAAAAAGCAAGTCCCCACTCAGGTCTGTCATCTGTTAATGGAAATATAGGGGGCTTCCAAATGACTGGTAGTGCAAAGGCTTTGGAAAAGTGAAATGGCTCCTCACCCTCCAAAAGAAATTCAGCAAATTATCCGCTCCCAAATTCAAATGTCCCCTCCCTTTTGAGCTCCACATTGTACTTATACCACAAATAGCGTCCATGTGTGGCATTTCTGAAGGGATGAGAGCCCGCCTAACTTACAGTTGCATGTCTCCAGATGCACTGGCTGGCCATAATGTACTCATTACTACAATGTACTTGTCACTACAGTGTACTGGTAACTTCAAAGGCAGTTTGCAATTTTCATTGCTGCTTTTTCTGGAAAATACTCGTGGAGTCAAAATTCGACACTATATCGATATGTAGATAAATTCCCAATGTGCTCTGGCAATGTGACATGGCACCCTCAAACCATTCCAGCAAAATATGAACTCAAATATGGTGCCTCTTCCCGTCTGAGCTTTGCACTGTGCCTCAGAAGTAGTATTACCCCACATGTAGGGTATTGGCGTACTCAGAAGAAATTGCACAGCAAATTGTATGGTGCAACTTCTCCTGTTACCCTTATGAAAATGCAAAATTTGGGGCCAAAATAACATTTTTGTGGGGAAAATGTGATTTTTTTAATTTCACAGCTCAACGTCATAAACTTCTGTGAAGCACCTGGGGGTTCAAGGTGCTCACCACATATCTAAATACATTCTTTGAGGAGTAACTTGTGGGGGGTTTCCACTGTTTAGGCACATCAGAGGCTCTCCAAATGGGACATGATGTCCGCTAATGATTCCAGGAAATTTATATTCAAAAAGTCAAATGACTCTCCTTCCCTTCTGAGCTCTGCCGTGCACCCAAACAGTAGTTTTCTCCCTCATATGGGCTATCTGCGTACTCAGGAGAAATTGCACTACAAATTGTATTGTGCAATTTCTCCAGTTACCCTTATGAAAATGCAAAATTTGAGGCTAAAATACATATCACAGGCAATTAGAAAATCACAGCTTCAAGTCTCCTATGAGAGCTATTAAATACAGTGAAAAGTGAAAAAAAAGTTTCTTAAAAAATAAATTTAAAAGAAACACTTACATGTCAGTCAAGCTAATGTAGAATGTGGTCCTGGAGCCCCAAAGCGCGTTTCACCTTTGCTTCATCAGGGGATGTCCTCCTTCATCACAACCCCTGATGAAGCAAGGATGAAGGTAAAAATGTGCATAGGGGTGCCAGGACCACATGCTATACTGTCTTGACAGACATGTGTTTCCTTGTCCTTTGATCGTATGTTTTGCTATTAAGGCTTTGACTTGACTAATATGGACTACAAAGTCCTGTATATCTATTTTGTAAATAAGAATAGAATATAGCTATGATATGTTAATTAGTGTTGAGCGATACTGCTCGATATCTAAAAATATCGTATCGAAATGGTATCGCCGATATCACTAAATATCGTCGATATCCGATTCTGATACCGGAAGTCCCATGTAAGTCTATGGGAACAAAATATCGCAACAAAAAAACCCCTTTCTTTCGTTGTAAACACAAAATATACACACATAGAATACATATATATATATATATATATATATATATATATATACATGTCATTGTGACATATATATATACATATATTTATAGTTTATACATTTCTACATAGTAAAATAGACTCTAATTCAATTGCCGGGTAAAGCCGTGACATACCCCATAGAAGTCGACGGGCTCGGTGCCGAGTACCCCCAAAACCTCTGGCTCTGTGCGACTCAACTTGGGCGTCACGAACAGGATTCTGTAGCTCGCTATAAGCGAGTCCTGTGTGCCTGAATTGAACTGGTTTTGTGCTTGAGAATTGCTAAAATCATCAGAGAATGTATTTGCCATTTTTCAGCCATATCTGCGTCACGACGAGGCACTGGTGAAGAAGAAGGGCGTGCTCATCGTGGGTGTACACTCACTCAGTGGTGCGAAAACGATGGCCGACCACTGTAAATGGTACTGCAATGTAACATCGTGCCCCACAGCTCTTCAGTTCCGCCTCCTCATCCTCCTCAGTGTGCGGAAACTAACACGAAGGTCCCGCCTCCCTACAAAAGAGGGGCCCTCTCCAGATGCTAATGACACATGTGACTTGGCAGAGATGGCTAATGGACACGAGCAGAAGTGTGAAGGGATGGAGAAGTCAGAGCTCTCCCCCCACGGAAGCGACCCGATCGCCACGGAACCACCGTTGGGCACCCGGCCTGGAAACCCTCCTACGCTGCAAGAAGCGGAGGATACCCTAAGAGGCCTGGCCCGGCACCGGGAGGAGGTCGCCAGGATGGAAGCCAGCTGGCGTGCCCTAAAACTAAACTTGGAGCGGCGCCAATCCCTCTTACCTGAAGTGTCTGTACCGGAAGGTGAGGCACCCGTTCTAGTAGAGGAGCCCTTGCAATGTGATCCGGTTGACGTTGTCGCAGTGGAGGCACCCGTTCCTGGAAAAAACTCTGCACCGGCAGCACCCCAGATCCCGCTGTCTGCCCCCGTCGCTGAGACAGAAGAAGCGACACCCGTCCTCATGGAGGAGGCCGCGCAGGCACCAGAGGTCTACCTGCCTGTACCGGAGCCCTGACTGTCATCTGTTCCAGAGCCGGCTGCTTCCTCCGCAGGTGAGCGCCGCCAGGACTGGGGGCGCCAGGAGAGCTGCCGCAAACCGGACACTGTAAGCTGCAGTTTGATGGTGGAGACATGGAGCTGCTGGTGGAGGAGAATTTCAACTGGCGTCAGGAGGAAGAGTGGAGACGTTGGGAGCGGGAAGCAGAGCGACAAAGGGAGCAGCGAGAAACCCAAAAACTTCGCCAACGTCAGCTGGAGAAGGACCGGGCAGATAAGGACCGGATGAGAAAAGATAAAGGAACCCTGTGGGAGCCGCGGCGTAAGGGTGCAGTACGGAGCTTTAAATTGAAAGGTGGTTGGGGCTTCATCCAGTAGCCTGGACTTTATTTAGAAGTCTTTGTGACCCGGCGGGACGTGGAGACTCACCTCCCAGAAGGACACCCGGGGAGGGACCTGTTGCCAGGAGACTTGGTGACTTACACCAGACACTGGGGTTACAATGGATGGTACGCCCTAAATGTTACCAGGTGCGACCCCTACTCCCCAGAGTGTCAGGAACCTGTGAGACCCTCGGAGCCTTCAGCCTCCCACATCCAAGCCTCTGCAAAAGTGCCCACCCCACGCCGTAAATCTCCCCAGCCTCCCTCAGTGGTCTCCTCAGCAGCCCCAGCTATGGACATGATAAGTATAGCTGGCCCATACCCGGCGCCTGTTAGGCCCCCTGGGGTTCGTTCAGTCCGGGACATAGGGTTCCAGACCCGGAGGGAGATGAAAGAGGTGGCCACACAGACCCAGATAGCGGGTCACGACTTGACTGTACAGGCCACACGACGTCATCAGGTCCTGGTGGTCCTTGGTGCCTCGGATGTTTGGCAAGCATCAGAAGAGTACCAGGTGGTACCTGGAACACCCCTGCCAAAGAATTAGAAATAACCCGGACAGGGTCCCTGTATGTAAATAGTTAAATAGTGTTGATGTACCCGGACGGGTGAATGTTCATAAAAAAGTTTTTTAATTTAATAAAAAAAAAAAAACACAGTTTTCATTACTTTTATTACAGTCTCATCCTGCGACGCCATCGATCTCCTGTAAAAAAATGAGAAAAAAAAAAAAAGGATACCACCTGACCGACGCAGTCCATAGTAACGAGTGTCCCACGACGATCCAGCTCTGCTACATCAGAATGACAGGCAGAGCCTGTCATCCCGGCGCAGCACAGCTGATTACCTGCTTCCCCGGCGGTGACGTCATCGGACTGGTTTACGGCCGGGATTACCCTGCAGTCACTGCAGTTATCGCGAAAAACTGCATGTGACCGCCAGGGAGAAGATAATGGCGGCCATCAAGCAGTCCAGGACGTGACCGCCGGAGATCTTCTGCCAGGTAAGTGCCGCTGACTCCTGACAGACCCGACCGACGGACACTCACAGTGACAGTGACAAATCCGATTCCGGTATTCGATATGACGAAAATATCGGTATTCGGAATCGAAAGGCCGATACAGCTAATATCGGCCGATACCCGATATTTGCAGTATCGTATCGCTCAACACTAATGTTAATATTTACACCAACTGTAATCATATAATATTTTTTTATGTGGTCCTCCTTTGGGGTACTCTGTTTAGAAGTTATTTGTTTTAACTACATAAATGTAATAAATTTGGTATTTTAAGAGATATATTCACTTTTTTGTACTTTGGTGGTTTTTTATGTTAGTGGTTTATCTCTGGTTACATTTTATTATTTAGACATTGATGCTCTTATAAGTTGGTGTATCTCTGGTTGCATTTTATTTAGACACTGAAGCTCTTATAAGTTGGTAGTCATGCTCTTAAATGAAGTAGCAAAAGCGTGGTGACAAATTTCTTTTAATGAAATGAAAATATCTTTTTCCTACTCCGCCAAAACCCTTTTTATGCAAATTATCTTAAGTGCTAAAAAGCATTCTCAAGATAGGAAAGTGTTCTGGCTTTCTATCCTCTAATTATTAATTATCCCCTCCTCATTTTGGCATGGCAGTAAGTCACCTAAAAATGACCCACAGGTCTGCCATAATCAGCCAACAGACTACTTTTCAGATTTATACTGATATGAATAGTAACACATTGTAATAGTAAAAAATACAAAATTACTTAAGGGTAGTTTTTTAAAATTGCCTTTATTGTGCATAAATAGAGTGAATTTGACCTTGCTGTAGTCATACATGATCCGCAGAAGAAAAATTATTGTTTAATGAATGCCGCCCTTTGAACACCTAGAAAAAACCAATAGATTAAAAAAATATATATTACAACCCCCAATACATGTGACTCAAAAAACATCCCCATATGACTACATCAACAGAAAAATAGAATTACTTGCAAAATACTGAGATGAAGAAAAATGAAAAAACATTAGTCATTAAGTAACAAGGTACAACACATCCTTATTATGGGGGGAGTGTTAGATAATGCTAATATTAAAAGAAATGATACATACGTGATTCTTTCACTGTTTCATTTTATTGTACACACACTGTAAATATTCTAATAAAAAATGTTCAATTATTATGCTTGATTAGAAAGTGCCAACATATTCTGCAGTGCTTTACAGACATTGACATTACTATCCCCAATAAGGGCCTAATATAGTTTAGTAATTATAATTAGTCTACATCAAGTGTGTAGTGTGTGGTCATCGTATACAATAAATAAAACCTTAATCAAAGATGAATATAATGATTTCAATGAAAGATCTATTTAAATCAAATACAGTAACTAAATAAGAGGCTAGCCAAGATAGGAGATTAATTAATGTAAAAGCAGTGAGACTATGTGTTAGGTCTGCGGAACGCACCAAATATAAGATATGGAGAGGTGCGTTCGCAGCCCGGGGTCCACCGTGCAGGGAAGCCTGCTGCTAGTAAAATGGCGTAAGAAGCAAACTCTGTTATCCCGCAGAGTGCAAACATAAACGCCGTAACGCGCTGTGGCAATAAGTGCGAACTCTGTTACTCCACAGAGCCGCTAGAAGGAGAGCCGCAGCGCTATATGGCGATGTGTGCGAACTCACTAAACACAACTGAGTGGCAAAGAAAACATGCTAGGGCGCTGTCTAGCGTTGAAAGCGAACCCTGTTACGTCACAGGGCCGCTGAGAAAAAGTGCTGTGTCCTGTCAGGCTCTCAGGTACACAGTTAAGTGCTAAGCGTACATAAAGCGTGATCATATGCTAATGTCCTCGCGGGAGTCACCCGCAATATATGGCGTCTGAACGCCAGACCTTGAATACGGCAATCAAAACTCCTCACCGGTTATGCCGGTAATCTAGGGCATCTAGGACGCCGACCCTGACCACCTAGCACACCAAACTCCTCACCGATTAAGTCGGTATTCTAGTGGCTTATTTCAGCCGGGTCCCTAACCACACACACACATGACCACACTGGCGCATAGCATACAATGGTTGATATTAGCGCATGGCGGCCCAGCCATGCTACCCTTTTATAGTAACAGCTACAGGACCTTCCAGAAACAAGGACCAATGAAGCTTGTTCCAGAACAACAGTAGTCACAGGACCTTCCTGGCAGACCAATAGGAGCTGCTGCAGTACCTGAGCATGTGACCCCTGATCTCCAATGAGAGATCTCACTCTGGGCATGCTCAGAAGGGAAAACGCAGGACTTTGTCCCAAAGACGTCTGCTCCAGCACTGGCTATAATAGCAGATCCAGGAAAGGCAGCAGCAAGTCACTGCACAGTACTGGAGTGGGCAAGACGCTTGGACCGACGTCTCTGCAGAGCAGGCTCCACTGCGGCCGGAGATGAATGGGAGACCGCAGCGGGGCTGGTTCGAGACTCCCCTTGTGCAGCAGCGGGAACTCGAACCCTAACATTACCCCCCCTCCTAGGGCCCCCCCTTCTTTGGGCCTCGCTGCGCTCAAAGGCAGCGATGAGCTGCGGAGCGTGAACATGCTCGGCAGGCTCCCAGGACCTATCCTCAGGCCCATAACCCCTCCAATCCACCAAATAAAATTTTTTGCCTCGTACCACCTTGTACCCAACAATGGCGTTCACCTCATGATCGTCGGTAGATGAACCCGACGTCCTGGCAGATGACTCGGAAAACCGGGAAATGGCCACGGGTTTCAGGAGGGACACGTGAAAGGTGTCAGTGATACCAAGGCGAGGCGGAAGGGCTAGGCGGTAAACCACCGGGTTCACCTGCTCAAGAATTTTAAAGGGGACCAAAAAGCGAGGTGCCAACTTGGTGGACTCTACACGTAGCCTGATGTTTCGGGCAGAAAGCCACACTAGGTCACCCGGAGCAAATGTAGGAGCGGGGCGCCGATGGGCATTGGCCGAAGACCTCATCCTCTCTTTGGAGGCCTGAATGGCATCCTGTGTGCGGTCCCAAATGTCCCGTGCCTCCACAGCCCAGTCTGCCACCCTGGAATCGGCGGAAGAGACGGGCATGGGCACTGGTACCCGCGGATGCTGACCGTAGTTCAGGGGGAATGGGGTCTGTCCGGTGGAGTCAGCCACAGCATTATTTAGAGCGAACTCAGCCCACGGTAGCAAGGATGCCCAGTCATCCTGCCTGGCAGAGACAAAATGTCGCAAGTATGTGACCAAGGTCTGGTTGGCCCTCTCTACCAACCCATTTGTCTCGGGATGGTATGCAGAGGAGAGATTCAACTCAATGCTGAGTAAACGACACAGCTCTCTCCAGAACCGAGACGCAAACTGGGGACCTCGATCACTGACAATTTTGTCTGGCATACCGTGTAGGCGGAAAATATGCCTAATGAATAATGCTGCCAAGGCCCGTGCAGACGGTAACCGTGGTAACGGCACTAAGTGCACCATTTTGGAGAAGTGGTCGGTTATCACCCAGATGATGGTGCAGCCCCGAGACTTGGGAAAGCCCACCACAAAATCCATCCCGACCATCTCCCAAGGCCTGTCTGCCACCGGTAAAGGGAAAAGTAACCCAGCTGGCCGTTGTCGAGGGGACTTATTCTTGGCGCAGGAGACGCACGCCTGAACGTATTCCCTGACGTCACAGGCCATCTGCGGCCACCAGTATGTTCTCGCCAGCAACTCAGAAGTCATTTTTGTCCCAAAATGTCCACCCACCATGGACGAATGTGCCCAAGAGAGTACTTCCGGTCGCAAATTGATGGGCACAAAAGTCTTGCCCGGAGGCACAGACTCAAGTGAAACCGGAGCCACCGCTCTTAGGCTTTCTGTGGGGACAATAAGCCGAGGCTCCTCCTCCACCTCCTCAGAGGACACCACGGAGCGGGATAGAGCATCTGCGCGAATGTTCTTCTCACTGGAGAGGAAATGGAGGGTGAAATGGAACCGGGAGAAAAACAAGGACCATCTGGCCTGACGGGAATTTAGCCGCTCGGCTGTCTGCAAATACACCAAGTTCTTGTGGTCCGTGAATACTTGGAAGGGGAAGCGAGCCCCCTCCAGAAGATGTCTCCACTCAGAGAAGGCCAACTTCATAGCCAGTAACTCCCTGTCCCCGATGGAATAATTCCTCTCTGCTGGTGTAAAGGTCTTGGAAAAGAAGAAGCAGGGATGCTTCCGACCCTGGGCATCCTTTTGAAAGAGGACTGCTCCAGCACCAACAGAATAGGCATCCACCTCTAAGATAAATGGTTTATCGACATCGGGGCGATGTAAGATGGGAGCACTGGCGAAATGCGACTTGATGGAGGAGAACGCCTTTGTGACCTCCTCTGACCACACTTGGGATTAGCTCCCTTCTTGGTGAGGGCTACCAAGGGAGCTACCAAAGTAGAGAAGTGGGGAATGAATTGGCGATAGTAGTTAATAAACCCCATAAAGCGCTGCACCGCCTTAAGGGAGTGGGGTTCTTGCCAATCCATCACAGCCTGTAGTTTGGTAGGATCCATAGCCAATCCCTGGGTGGAGATGATATAGCCCAGGAAAGGTAGAGACTCCTGCTCAAACATGCACTTCTCCAACTTCTCATATAGGGAATTTGCTCGCAAGAGGTCGAAGACCTTGCAGACATCTCTCCGGTGGGAGGCCATATCTGGAGAAAAGATGAGAATGTCATCCAGATAGACTACCACCGAGGTGGTCAACATATCCCAGAAGATGTCATTCACAAAGTCTTGGAAGACAGCTGGGGCGTTACAAAGCCCAAAGGGCATTACCAGATATTCATAATGCCCATACCTGGTGTTAAATGCCGTCTTCCATTCGTCCCCCTCACGGATGCGAGTCAGGTTATACGCACCCCGCAGGTCTAACTTAGTAAATACCCTTGCTCCCCGAAGCCTGTCAAAGAGCTCAGAGATTAGCGGCAAAGGATATTTATTTTTCACGGTGATAGCGTTGAGACCCCTATAATCAATGCATGGATGTAATTCTCCGTTCTTCTTCTGCACAAAGAAGAACCCCGCTCCCGCTGGTGACACCGACTTCCTAATGAATCCCCTTGCCAAGTTCTCCTGAATATATTGGGACATGGCCTCTGTCTCAGGAAGATAGAGGGGATAAACCCTTCCTCTAGGAGGCTCAGCTCCAGGCAAGAGGTCGATAGGACAGTCATAGGGGCGATGAGGCGGAAGAGTCTCCGCAGCCTTCTTCGAGAAAACGTGGCATAAGACCAATAGACCTTGGGAAGAGGAGAGAGGTCTATGGGTATCTCAGTGGTGTTGACCTGCACGCTGTCCCTAATGCATCTGCCTTTACATAAATTACCCCAACCCAGAGTTCTCCCTGAAGACCACTCAATATGGGGAGAGTGGTGGCGGAGCCAGGGTAATCCCAACAAAACCTCATCTATACCCTCAGGGAGGATAAAAAAATGATATATTCTCCTGATGGGAAGGAGACATAGACAAGGTGAGTGGGACAGACTGATGGGTGATTTGTGAGGGCAGAATTGCTCCGTTCAACACCCGTACCGATACTGGTTCAGCCAGCAACACCAAAGGCATGGTGTGGCGAGAAGCAAAGGAGGATGACATAAAAGTCCCCTCTGCCCCAGAATCCACACACAGCTTGACGGGTAGGGTGGTAGAACCGTGGGTAATTATCCCCTTGAGGAGCACTTTAGGGGCAAAACTCATGGCGTCCAGTGACCCTGTTCCTACGGTTACTGGGCGCAACCGTTTATTCAGCCGCTGTGGACATCGTTTGGCAAAATGTCCCTGCTGCTGGCAAATATAACAAATCGGGGATGGACGAGTGACCCGAGATTTAGATCCTGCAGGAGCAACCTCCTGAAGGTCGGGCGCCTGAACGGGCGACTCCAGAGGGGTGGTGAAGGTTGGAGCCAACCGAACCCTCTGCCTACACTGGGCACTTTCCAGCCTCCGCTCGTGGAAACGGAGGTCGACGCGGGTGGAAATAGCGATAAGCTTCTCCAGTGTGGCAGGAATCTCTCTGGTAGCCAAGGCGTCTTTCACATGACCCGCCAGTCCTCTCCAGAACACGGGAATGAGGACTTTATCTGGCCACTCTAATTCCGAGGCCAGAGTCCGAAATTGGACAGCAAACTGGCTGACCAAAGCCAAACCCTGGGTACTTGCCAGCAGTTTGAGTGCCGTATCGTGGGTGATCTGAGGTCCTAGAAAAACCTTTTTCAGAGCCTCCAGAAAACGAGAAGCACTCCGCACCACACGGTCGTCGCGCTCCCACAGCGGCGTTGCCCACTCCAACGCTCTGCCCGACAGAAGAGCTATCACAAAGCCCACTTGTGCCCGATCCGTGGGGAAACGTGCAGCCAGAAGCTCGAGGTGTATGGAGCACTGACTCACGAATCCCCGACATTGCTTGCTGTCACCAGCAAACTTGTCTGGAAGCGGGAGGTGGGACAATGTAGGGACAGAGGTGGCAAAGGACAAACTGGCTGCAGCTACGCTAGCAGCCTGAACAGCGACTGCGGTAACATCCACAGCTGAAGTTGTGCGCTCAAGAGCCGCCAACCTACCCTCCAGCTGCTGGATGTACAGCTGTAAACGCTGTTCATCTGCCATTTTACTAGCCAGACCCTGGCGCTAATATTATGTTAGGGTCTGCGGAACGCACCAAATTTAAGATGTGGAGAGGTGCGTTCGCAGCCCGGGGTCCACCGTGCAGGCGGAGCCTGCTGCTAGTAAAATGGCGTAAGAAGCAAACTCTGTTATCCCGCAGAGTCGCCAACATAAACGCCGTAACGCGCTGTGGCAATAAGTGCGAACTCTGTTACTCCACAGAGCCACTAGAAGGAGAGCCGCAGCGCTATATGGCGATGTGTGCGAACTCACTAAACACAACTGAGTCGCAAATAAAACACGCTATGGCGCTGTCTAGCGTTGAAAGCGAACCCTGTTACGTCACAGGGCCGCTGAGAAAAAGTGCTGTGTCCTGTCAGGCTCTCAGGTACACAGTTAAGTGCTAAGCGTACATAAAGCGTGATCATGTGCTAATGTCCTCGCGGGAGTCACCCGCAATCTATGGCGTCTGAACTCCAGACCCTGAATACGGCAATCAAAACTCCTCACCGGTTATGCCGGTAATCTAGGGCATCTAGGACGCCGACCCTGACCACTAGCACACCAAACTCCTCACCGAATAAGTCGGTATTCTAGTGGCTTATTTCAGCCGGGTCCCTAACCACACACACACATGACCATACTGGCGCATAGCATACAATGGTTGATATTAGCGCATGGCGGCCCAGCCATGCTACCCTTTTATAGTAACAGCTATAGGACCTGCCAGAAACAAGGACCAATGAAGCTTGTTCCAGAACAACAGTAGTCACAGGACCTTCCTGGCAGACCAATAGGAGCTGCTGCAGTACCTGAGCATGTGACCCCTGATCTCCAATGAGAGATCTCACTCTGGGCATGCTCAGAAGGGAAAACGCAGGACTTTGTCCCAAAGAGTCTGCTCCAGCACTGGCTATAATAGCAGATCCAGGAAAGGCAGCAGCAAGTCACTGCACAGTACTGGAGTGGGCAAGACGCTTGGACCGACGTCTCTGCAGAGCAGGCTCCACTGCGGCCGGAGATGAATGGGAGACCGCAGCGGGGCTGGTTCGAGACTCCCCTTGTGCAGCAGCGGGAACTCGAACCCTAACACTATGGCACTCAACCCCAGAGGAAGGTGTCATGGTGAATTTACTAAATGTGCAAAAGAAAAGGAGTAATAATTAGAGATGAGCAAACCTTTTAAGTTTTGGTTTGGATCGAATTGGCAAGCATCCCGATGTTCACAGAACATGTTTGACGAATGGTTCGATGAACGTACTCGAACCCCAATGGGAGGCAGAGCCAAACGTATACACAACACCTTAAGAGGAGACAAAAGCTTCCCAAACAGCTAAAATTAAGGGCAGACACCATGAAAACTGGCATCGATTGACCCACAGTAGAAATTTGTTAATGGCACAGCAGCAGTCAGCCATGATCCATGCATGAGTTATCAGGGTCTGACCAAACATTTAGAGCTTTGAATTGTAATTTCAATTAAGACATAGTGGGTAAGGGAGCAGTATAATCCTTCTTTGCTGGGAGCCTTGATATGTCATGCAACAGCTCAAATTTTTTTGGGATGCACAGGCATTAGTTTCATAGATTACTATTGGTTGAAAAATGTAAAGAAAGTAACACAAGTAACATAGGTAGTTGACTGATCAATTGACCCACAGTAGAACATTTTATAATGGCACAGAAGCAGTCAGTCATGGTCCATGTATGTGGTATCAGGGGCAGAATTTAGAGCTATGAATTAAAGCTTCAATTAAGACCTTGTGGGTAAAGGAGCGGTGTAAGCCTTCTGTGCTGGGCTCCCTGATACCTCATACAACAGCTCAATTTTTTTTTCCCAGCCACACTCAGGTGGCTCAAGCATCACTTTCATACAGTACTGTTGGTAGAAATATAGTAACACAGGTAGTTTAGTCAATGAAAATGCAGGCCTGCTGGTCTGGGAGCCCTACTGCTACAGGCAACACACATGAAGGAAACCCAACTTGGATTCTCGACACTGAAAAAAATATTATCACACACAACTAAAGTGGCATCAATTTCCACAGAGTAGAAACAGTATAATAGGACTCTGACATACCTTCCACTTCAGGCAACCCACCAGATGGAAACCCAACCTGGAGTCTCCAAATTTCAAAAACATTTTGTCACACAACACTAAAGTTACATAAATTTCCATATAGCAGAAAAGTATAATAGGCCTTTGATACACCTTTCACTTCAGGAAACTCACCATATTGAGGCACAACTTGGATACACATTTCAAACAATTGTTTGTAACATCAGCAGCAGTAGCAACAGCAGACACAGAAGCCATGACAAAGGTGTCACAGACTGCAATAATGCAAGAGCAATGCATGATACTAAAAACTACACCATTGCCTAGTCATTCCAGTTTATGACTAGGGTGCAAAAGTCAATGGAGATCCATTTTGTTGGAAGTTAGGTAGTCTACACTTTCAGGGGACAGCCGGATGCAATTATCCATCAGAACACCACCAGCAGCACTTAACACATGTTCTGAGAGAGCGCTGGTTCCTGGGCATGACAAAACCTCCAAGGTGAGCTCAGGCCACTCTTCCATTTTTGAATGCCAAAATGCAAAATGGTCCAAATTCTCTCCAGTCATTTACAACGTGTCAGACTTATACTCTGTTCTGCTGGTGCACATGCTGGTCTAAAAAATGTGTGAAATGACTCACAGAGATTGCTAATGTTTTTGCAGTGATGTTCCCAGGGTTGGAAGTCTAAAACTGGGATGCATACTGTGCACCTCACTGCTGTCTTGGAGAAAACCACTCTTAAGATTGTCTACTAGCGTGTTTCGATACTCCAACATGTGCGCTTCCCTTTCCATAGGGGAAAGCATCTGGTAAAATTTACTCTTGTACTGTGGATCTAAGTGAGTAGTAACTCAGTAGTCATCACAATTTCTAACCCTAAGAATACGGGAATCATGTTGAAGACAGTGCAGAAAGAAAGCGCTCATGTGTTGAGCTCTTCCATAAGGTCCAAGTAGTCTATGGTGTGTTGGTGGCGGAGTAACACTTAAGGTTTCTTCCTCCATCCCCACCCTTCAACATAGTACAACTGAGGGGGATTATTATCAATCACCTCTTCCTCTTCATCCTCCTCAATTTGTTACTCGGCTCCTGCACCTTCACTAACAGATTGTCTGGTACGATGAGCTCCAGTCGATCACTGTTATCCACCGCCCCATGGCACCCACCTGTGTGACAACAGTCCAAAAATTAGAGATATTGTTATCTTTTCCGTATCCTCCTCTGCTTCCACCTCCTCACACAGACTATTCAAAGTGTGCTTCAGCATGTAGATAACCGAAATAGTGATGCTAATGATAGTATCGCCAGTGCTAGCCATCTTAGTAGCCATTGTGAAACTGTCAGTATGTACAAAAAGAAACTGTGGAGCAACACTGTCCAATTTGATTGTTAAAAGGGTGTAAATTTGTCCATATCAGCCATGATAACATACAATTAAATAGTCATAATATCAAGTACATGTAAATATAGGAGGTCATAGAACAAGGAGATCAGGTAGAGATTTGCAGCTGTGTCCAGATTATAGCAAGCAATTATATCATAAAGTGCATAGTGCAGAGTAACAAAGGATAGGGTTTAGACCAATGGACCAAGCATTGCCATGTGGCAAGTAATACTAGTGTCAGTGCACCCTTTGCCCATAGAGGCCTAAATCCCCCTAAAACTGGTGCATACCCATGCTGTGCTATCCAGGACACATGCTACACTGCCCCAACACGCGTTTTGCTTTTGCTTCTTCAGGGTGCAGTTTTGTGAAGAAGTGAACGCAACAGTTTGGATTAGCAAATAGGGCTTACTGACTGCAACAGTTTTAGCACAGACGGGTTAGATGATGGAAGAACAATTTCACACAGGACAGGATCTTATCCAAATAAATAACAAGTTCACATGCAGCAACAGGAGCAGCTTCCTGAACTGTTACATTGAGAAAATGGCACCAGCAAAACAAGATGTCCTCTTTTATATGGAGAGGGACATGTGACTTCAGCAGCCAATCACAAAGGACTTTGTGTCATGACGTTGTGAATGGTTTCTGCGCCCTGATTGGCTGCTGGAATGTACACACATTAAGTTATTACAGAAAAAAAATAACACTTCGCCACTTTTCTTACATAAACACACACCTTCCCTTCATCATACAGCACCACTATCCTAGACAAAGTCAAACAAAACAAAAGCTTAAGTGGAAATGCGATCATATACAGATCATTTACAGGCAATTATGTGAAAAAATTATGTCCCCTGAGCGTGGACTGGAATGCATTCAAGGAGCAGTGGAGCTTCCTTCCTTTGCCTTTGCTAGAATGATTGGTACCCACTCACAGGAAGCTTGCTGTAAGGAGACTAACTTTCATATACATACATTAACCAGTGTATGCACATGTAATATATTACATATCCTTAATTACAGTGCCGAAGGCAGTTCTAGTACACTGGAACAAACCTTCTGCCACACTATTTTTTTTCACTCTGCTCAACTCGTGACTGTTAGAGGCAAATGATGTCTAATTATCACAGCCATCACCTGACGGGAAAGATGTGGGATCGACTTGCGAGCCCAAATCAAAGGCAGGGAGATGATGTTATGATGGACACAGTATGTCATAAGTCATTAACGGCTTAAATAATTGTAAATGGTATAAAGCTTCATTTAGACATTTCTAATTTTTCCATACATAAAACATGGGCCATTGTTTAGTTTCTCATTAGTTTATCATTGTTTTGGATCCAAGTTTCATCAGTAAAGCGCCATGGAATAAATGGCACTATAATAATCTATAATAATAATAACCAGTGAATGGTCAGTGTGTAAGATCTGTGGCAAGATGCATAGAGGCTCACGCCACTTGTTAGAAGATCTCTTAATGAATTAGGAACGTCGGATTCCAACAAGCCCCCTCATTAAGACCAGTGTTGTTTATGCCGACCTTGATAAATCTGGGCTATTGTCTTTGAAAGGCGTGTTTTCTATCCGTTTGTGATTCACAGACATTTGAATGAGTCCTAAACCAATTTCCTATAATTACACTCCACTATAATAAATATCTTTATGATCACTGTTGAATTATCATGGTTAGGTTAGAAAGAAGCAGCCCTTCATTATCACTAAAGTCAGTAATTATTTGAATATTTTAGTATTACATGTACTCTCTTTAGTCATATTAGCTTGTTTTCATTTTTTTATACTTTAAAACTAATTAAAATTGCCTGAAAAAAAAGCAGTAGTTATGGTTGAAATGACATTCAACACTTATATTACAGAATGAAAACTGGATTTTTAATTTAGAAAAAGTTATTGAGTTCAGCAGGTCATCACTTTGATTTATTATATATAACAGACCCCTCACAGCATGCCTATTGTTATAAATGGATGCCATGACGCTAGTGTGAACAATGCTACAATACAGACCAGATCGAAATAGTTTTATGTTCGCATTACTTTTAAACCTTTTTTCCTATAGAAAAAGATATAAAGAAATCCTTTATCAATGAACAGATTTATCAACTTGACAAAGACTTGTATGCATTCTATAGAAAAAAAATTTTAAATGAGAGTCCTCAATGGTTAATATCATTCAATGGTTAACTGAAATGGTGACGATAAAGAGCAAGCTTTCAAGACTACTTACATTTCTCCATCAGGCATGGTCATTGTTTTTTCCACTGACTAGAATGGTAAAATATATAATGTATGCATTATATAGTTATTCAATCTATAAACTCATGGCTGATATATTACAATATTTTACTGTTAAATACAGTTTCAACCCAATGATTATTATCACGTTATCTATGTCAAACCAAACGAAAGCAGTAAGTTAATTAGTTCTGTCCTTGACAGCATAGAAATATGTAGAAAAGGACTGGGAAGCAAGGACTGATTTATAAAAATTAATGTGACACTTATGTTAGCTATTGAGGATATGTTGAATACAAGAAATGTATTTGTCTTTGCACTGAGATGGACTTATTTTGTCAACACATGAAATTTTACAATTCAACACAAATTATTATTTATTTCAAATTATCAGCCAGTTTATGATTTGATTTTATTAATTTTACTACACTCCCTGACAGAAGTTATGTCGATTATCCATGTTATGTAAATAAAAGCTTACAACCTGACGTTAAATTCATCCATTGGTTGTATAAATTATTCTTTTAAAAGCTGAAACCCTCCGAAATGTGGTTTAGGTTAAGAAAATAAATTGGCATCAATGCAGAAATATTGATCATTTAATGGACACAGAATGGTCAGAATTTGGCAAGACAAAAGTTTTGTCGCCTGATCATATAATGCACCCAATCTTAGTTTACATCCTCACCAGTGCTCAGTAAATTATCGGTTAATTAGTGGGTGTGTATATAAAGAAACCCAGCACCCCAGACCTTCACTTGAACTGCAACTTGAGCTCTGACAACATGCCAAAAATCCACCCAGCGACCAAAGCCTGGATTATCAAGAGGCTGAAGACCAGATCCACTGCAGAGGTGGCGGGCACCTTTAATGTGTCTCAACGTCAAGTACAAAGAATTAAAAAAAGATTTGAAGAGACTGGAGATGTGTTTGACAAGCCCAGGTCCGGCAGACCCCGCAAGATAACTGCTCAGGAGGAACATTTGTTGGTTAGAAAATCCAAAGCAAGCCCCTCTTCCACTGCAGCAGAGCTCCAGCAGACCTGGTCACCTCAAGTCCCTGTGTCAACTAGAACAGTTTGTAGGATTCTGTCTCAAAATGGCCTCCATGGTCGAATCAGTGCCCAGAAGCCAGCACTAAATAAAAGGCAAATAAAAAACCGTGTGGCATTTGCAAAGTCCCACAGCCTACTAAACAGATGGGACGCTGAAAAAGTGGCAGAAGGTGGATTTCTCTGATGAATCTTAAGTAGAATTACACCACAGCTGCCGAAAATACTGCAGGAGACCTACTGGAGCCTGTATGGACCCAAAATACACCCTGAAAACAGTTAAATTTGGTGGTGGAAAGATCATGATCTGGGGTTATATTCAGTATGGGGGTGTGCGAAACATTTGCAAGGTGGAAAGCATTATCAATAGCCTAAAATATCAAGAAGTATTAGCTACCTCTTATATTCCAAATCATAAAAGGGGTCAAATTCTGCAGCCGGATGGTGCTCCATCTCATACATCCATCTCTACAACAAATTTCCTCCAGGCAAAAAAGATCAAGGTGCTCAAGGACTGGCCAGCCCAGTCACTAGACATGAACATCATTGAGCATGTTTGGGGTAAGATGAAAGAGGAAGCTTGGAAGACAAAACTAAAGAATCTAGATGAACTCTGGGAGGCATGTAAGACTGCATTCTTTGCTATTCCTGATGACTTCATTAATAAATTGTATGAATCATTGTTGAACCGCATGGATGCAGTCCTTCAAGCTCATAGAAGTCACACAAAATATTAAATATGACTCTAATTGCACCACAACTTCATTCACCAATGTTATGCAACATATATTTTTATTTTAAGTTAATTATTTGTTTGAATATCACATTACTTTCTGTGGGCGACAAAACTTTTGTCTTGCCAAAATCTGACCATTTTATGTCCATTAAATGATCAATATTTCTGCATTGATGCCAATTTATTTTCTTAACCTAAACCACATTTCGGAGGGTTTCAGCTTTCAAAAGAATAATTTATACAACCAATGGATGAATTTAATGTCAGGTTTTAAGCTTTTATTTGCATAACATGGATAAGCGACATAACTTCTGTCAGGGATTGTATATTTTAACTGCATTACGGGTAGATTAAGGAGTATATAGAGCTATGTGAAAAATGGCAGTTTCTGCTCATTAACAATTGAGCCTTTGTCAAGCAACAGCATACTGGATGACAGTGATTTAAATAAGTTCTTCTTTGTTAGTATACATTTATATATTTAGCATATCAATCAGTTAATGATAAAACAGTAGAAAAGTATAATATAAAAATTGCATATACCTATAAAAAACACTGTTATACATTATGTTTTGCTTGATATGACCATTTTCACATGAGATACTAATAAACTACAACTGTTTTGTATCTGAATTATTTAGATTGCTGCATTATTTGAATTATTACTTAACTAGATAGAGGCCCGATGCTATTGCATCGGGAGGGCGGTAATGTCACGATGGGGACAGGCTTTGCAGTGTTGAGAATCCCCCCCCCAATGTGCTCACCCACCTATCCACTCTCTTTCCCCATGTGCTGACTTCTCCCATCTATCTTCTTTGACCTGTCTACCCTATGTGCTATCCCATTTGTCTGCTGTCTCTCTCCTTCCTGTGCTGTGTTCTCTCCTCATGTGCTGTCCTGTTTGAGCTGTCTCCCCACTGTGCTCTGTCTCTCTCACCCCTGTGCTCTTTCTCTCTCCCCATCTGCTGTCTTCTCCTCTCATATGATCTCTTCTTTGACCTGTGTACCCCATGTGCTATACCACAGCTCCTGGGCAAGGGAGGAAGCAAAAGATAATACTGACATTACAGCAGGAGATCGCAGAGGAAACATTTTGTGAGGTAAAATATTTTTTGAAAATACTCAGTGAAATATTTTACCTCACAAAATGAATCCTCTGTGATCCCTTGCTGTATTGTCAGTATTATGTTTTGCTTCCTCACCTGCCCAGGACCTATGGTATACTCCACACACGGTCAGACACAGTCAATTTTTAAAATAAACTTTTGTTTGTGGGAAAACCCCTTTAATGTGACCGGCTTTCTCTGCCTGTAGACACGTCACGCATCTGCTGCTGAGATTAGCCAAGTGATTCACTGCACCTGCGCGTAATTAGCACAGGCGCAGTAAATCAGACTGCGAACATCTTTGTGCAGACAGATAGCGGCGGTCACATTAAAACTGCGCATGCGCTCCTCCTGTACAAAGATGTCAGCAGTCAGTGAATTATTCGGCTGATCCCGGTGGCAGCGTGTTCGCGATGGTGTTGCGCTTGTGGTACCACGCAAGAGGCTGCATGAATGTGTGAGTATGAGTGAGTGTGACTGTGAGTGTGAGAATGTGAGTGTGTGAGAGTGAGTGTGAGTGTGTGTGTGAGTGTGAGAGTGTGAATTTGAGTGTGTGTGTGAGTGTGAGAGTATGAATGTGAGTGTGTGAGTGTGAGTGTGTGTGAGAGTGAATGTGAGTGTGTGAGTGTGAGCGTGAGTGAGTGTGTGTGAGTGTGACTCTGAGTGTGTGAGTGTGACTGTGAATATGAGTGTGTGTGAGTGTAAGTGTGAGTATGAATGTGTGTGTGTGTGAGAGTGTGAGTGTTAGTGTGTGAGTGTGTGTGTGACTGAGTGTGTGAGTGTGACTGTCAGTATGAGTGTGTGTGAGTATGAGTGTGTGTGAGTGTGTGAGTGTGAGTATGAGTGTGTGTGTGTGAGTGTGTTAGTGAGAGTGTGTGAGTGTGTGTGTGTGTGGTGCGTACGGCATATAGTGTGTGTGTGGTGTGACGGTGTTCCACTGGTGGTACCACGCATTTGGTTGGTGCCAGCAGCAGTTTCCATATTGAGACACCCATCACTTGGGTGTCCCAATATGGCGGTCGGTGAACTTCCTACGCTTGGAATTCTGGGATATGGTGACATCTGGACAGAACAGGAAATGAAAACATTAGAAGGCAATTATATAAATAGATACCTATTATATAAGTTATGGCTTCAACTAGTGGGCTTGCACCAACTTTTATATTTAACTCGTGTTGCTTGTTTCTTTTGTTATTTTTTGTGCAGCTATAATCTATCTATGTTTCTATCTATCTGAAATGTACACACTTCTCTGAAGGTAATGTGGGACGAGAATGCAAGGGGTTACTTTATCTCCTCTCACTAAATCTTAAGCCCGGGTCTCACATAGCGATACACCAGCGATCCCGACAAGGATCAGGATCGCTGGTGTGTCGCTACATGATCGCTGCCGAGCTGCCAAACAGGCAGCTCAGGCAGCGATCAGCACAGCGACACTGCGGGTAACATCGCTTAGTTACCCGCAGTGTACGTTGGATACCAGCCCCCTGATGCAGGGAGCTGTAACCAAGGTACACGTCGGGTTTCCAGGTGCTGCACGGTGCCTGGAAACCCGCTGTGTACCTTGGTTACCAGCTCCCTGCATCAGGGCGCTGGTATCCAAGGTACACATCGGATTTCCAGGCACAGCCCCGCGCCTGGAAACCCGCTGTGTACCTTGGTTACCAGCGGATTGCTGGTCTCCCGCCTGTCACACGCAGCGATGCGTGCCTGTCAGCGGGAGACCAGCGATCAAAAAAATGTCCAGGACATTCAGCGATGATCAGCGATACTCAGCAAGGGGGCTGATCGTCGCTGAATGTCACACACAGTGATATCGCAGGGGAGATCACTGCTGCGTCACAAAACTAGTGACTCAGCAGCGATCTCGCTAGCGAGATCGCTGTGTGAGACGGCGGCTTAACACTCAACCTCTGTTATAGGCTAAACAGTGAGCGTAAATCACACCTTGACATAATACATACACCCTAGATACATAACATGTTACCATCACTCATCAAAGAGATGGGGTGATAAGTCCCCAAAATATACACTGCTGACAATCAAAAGACCACACAGTCTCTGAATGTCTAAGGATTCCTTAGAGCACACATGGACCAAACCTAAAGTTTTAGACTTTAATATAAAAAACAGTGCTTATAAGAAAAGGTATAATGAGATAAAATTTTACACAAAATTACCACAATTAACATACAAATAAGGAAAACATTTGTAAAATAAAAATGGAGAAATAGCAGAAATATCTAAATGTTATCATCTAAAGTTCTTCTTTATCATTGAGGGTAGGAGAAAGGGTTTATGGATCACATCCAGCTCCGACTGATCCCCTCGTGTGAGCACCTTTCCATTGTGAAGCCCATCTTTTATATGTCTGGTCCTGGGCTTAAGTTTCCAGGACAGAATATACTGTATTATTGAAATTGCAAGTCTGTCACTGGATCCTGAGCTATTATAGAGGTGAGCACATATGCATACTAATTATATTGTCTTGTCAAGCCCTTCTCTATAGTAATTAGGACATGTCCAGCCTGGCCACAAATGACTGTCCAAGCTTTGAACCTCAGGCTCACCATTCCGAGGTGTGAGGAATGACATTCTGTAGTCCCAGTGATATCCCCCTTGGTTCTAAGTTCCTGTAATAAGATTAAATAGACATTGTGGCCCTTTGTGTAGTGCCAGTGAGAATCTGGAATTCCTTGCTTGAGGAGGTGGTGATGGCCAACTCAGTCGAGGGGTTCAAGAGAGGCCTGGATGTCTTCCTGAGGTGTAACAATATTGTATCTTACAGTTATTAGGTTCTTTAGAATGACGTAGATCTGGGGATTTATTCTGATGGAATATAGGCTGAACTGGATGGACAAATGTATTTTTTCAGCCTTGCTAACCATGTTACTATGTTACTATGTCAATCATGGCATACTTAATCTGGTGTTATTTTACTATCTATCATTTAAATTAAATGACCAGAATTCTGCAATTAACATGAATATGTTAATAACTAATGGTAGCACATTATTAAATTAATCCCTTTTTTTATAGGTACAAGTTTTACGAAATGCCGGAGAGGAGGTTACATTAACGGTTTCATTTTTAAAAAGGGCACCTGCTTTCCTTAAATTACCGCTGAACGAAGATTGTACTTGTAAGTACATTTAGCATTCTCCTCTTTTGACATCTATTAGGACAGTATATAAATACTTTGTAACCTTTCTCCAGGTGCAAATGTATCCCCCAACATGCTAAATTATGTGAAAAATGAAGTACGTTTGTCAGAAATACTGAGCAGTTGACATGTGCAATGAGAGGATGATATGAGGTGAGTCAGAAAAATACAGGAGAAAGACATGAAGAAAGAAACTAATTAACAAGAGGAAGAAAAGACATAGCACAGGTGATTTATAAAGAGGCTGCTAAATGGGAAAGACATGTTCAAGATGAAGGAAAGACATAGCAACATGAGAAAAGACCTAATGAAGGAGCAGCACATGTCACTGTGACTAGGACTGGATGTTATAGCTGATTTGAGAAGTGCCTTTCACATATAATATAATGTTGTATGTTACATAACTCATAGTTTAAGAGATTGCCATATATTGGCAGCCATAAGCCATTTTAGGATTTCCTACTAAAAGCCATATGAGAAATAATTTTCAAAGAACATATAATCTAAATGGGCTCTATTTACCAACACATCTCTCCAATGAGACTGCTACTAGGGAAATCGGACAAGTAAATTGCAGTATCTAGAATTGATCCGTGTTGTAAGTGGTTTTACAGAAGGGGATAACCTCTTAGATGCTTGGATATACTGTATTTTGGGGGAAAAAAAGTAGAACAATTTGTAAATGTTGTAAACAAAAAAAGCGATTCAGTTTAGCCCATCATTTGCTCTAGATATCTGAGCCATATTGTGCCGGACTCACATACGACATGTTCTCTTTTCCTTTTGCAATATTCAATTTTTTATTGATAAGTGTATAATACACTGACATTTTTCAAAATTACCAAAACTAAACTGTTCTCTCAAGAAAGGTATTAGACTGATGATTGTTTGCAAAATAAGAGATAGAGATATTCAGATAGTCAACAAAATGAAGACATATTGAAGCATACATTTAAATAATTGAATTCAGGTGTTTTATTCAGTCTCACTGGTATAGATCTACAAAATCCAGCACCCAGCCATGCAGCTTGCTTGTACTATAATTGCAAAAGAATGGATCATTCTAACGAGTTCACTGAATTTGAGAATGGCACTGTAAAAGGCTGGAATGTGATGCTAAAGTTATAGGTCAGTGTCAACAAGTGCTGGGATGCAAAATGCATAAAGTTATTAAAGCTATGCTGACTCACTAACTGCATGGTTCAAATCCTCCTATGATATTAACATCAGTACAAAATGTTTGCATGTCTATATGCAAGACTTACATCACCAAGCACAATGCCAAGCATTGGATGCTGTGGTGTACAGCACAAGCACACCACCACTCCACTCTGGAGCAATGTAAATGGGTCATATGGAATATTAAATTATGTTTCTTTAACTGGCAGTCTGCTGGCCGAGTCTGACTTTGGTGCCAAGGAAACATTACATGCCTTACTGCTAGTGTTGAGCATTCCGATACTGCAAATATCGGGTATCGGCCGATATTGGCTGTATCGGAATTCCGATTCCGAGTTCCGATATTTTCGTCTTATCGGATACCGGAATCGGGATTGTCACTGTCACTGTCAGTGTCCGTCGGTCGGGTCTGTCAGGAGTCAGCGGCACTTACCTGGCAGAAGATCTCCGGCGGTCACATCCCGGACTGCTTCATGGCCGCCATCTTCTTTCCCCGGCGGTCACATGCAGTTTCTCGCGATAACTGCAGTGACTGCTGGGTAATCCCGGCCGTAAAGCAGTCAGTCCGATGACGTCACCGCCGGGGAAGCAGGTAATCAGCTGTGCTGCGTCGCGATGACAGGCTCTGCCTGTCATTGCGATGTAGCCAGCTGGATCGTCGTGGGACTGTCGTTACTATGAACTGCGTCGGACAGGTGGTATACTGTTGGTTTGTTTTTTTTCTTTTTTTACAGGAGATCGATGGCGTCGCAGGAATGAGTGTATAATAAAATTAATGAAAACTGTGTTGTCTCTTTTATTTCATTAAAATACTTTTTTCTTGCTTTGTCTTTTTTTTATACATTTAATAACTTTGGGATTAATAATGGATCGGTGTCTTATTGACACCTCTCCATTATTAACCGGGCTTATTGTCACCGTGCAATCAACGGTGACATTAACCCCTTATTACCCCGCTTGCCACCGCTACAGGGCAAGTGGGAAGAGCCGGGTAAAGTGCCACAATTGGCACATCTTTTGATGCGCCAAATGTGGGGCTGCTGTAGCCTGGTATTATCAGGCTGTTGAGGGCCAAAATCCATGGGCCTTGACAGTCTTTTAATACCAGGCCGCAGCAGTCTGCATTTTACTTGGCTGGTTAACAAAAATAGGGGGGATCCCCACGCCGTTTTTTTTTCGAGGGGATCCCCTATTTTTGTTAACCAGCCAAGCTAAGCAGACTGCTGTGGCCTGGTATTATCAGGCTTGCAAGGTCCATGGATATTGGATCCTTACCAGCCT
This sequence comes from Oophaga sylvatica, assembly GCA_033576555.1. Lineage (NCBI taxonomy): Eukaryota > Metazoa > Chordata > Amphibia > Anura > Dendrobatidae > Oophaga > Oophaga sylvatica. The sequence continues at coordinate 347,297,675 of JARQOD010000006.1, forward strand.
GAAAAACCAGGCCTCAGCGGTCTGCTTCATCTGGCTGGTTAACAAAAATAGGGGGGACCCCACGCCAATTTTTTTCGAGGGGATCCCCTATTTTTGTTAATCAGCCAAGATATGCAGACTGCTGTGGCCTGGTATTATCAGGCTGGCAAGGTCCATGGATCTTGGCTCCTTAACAGCCTGAAAATCCAGGCCTCAGCGGTGTGCTTCATCTGGCTGGTTAACAAAAATAGGGGGGATCCCCACGCCGATTTTTTTCGAGGGGATCCCCTATTTTTGTTAACCAGCCAAGCTAAGCAGACTGCTGTGGCCTGGTATTATCAGGCTTGCAAGGTCCATGGATATTGGATCCTTACCAGCCTGAAAAACCAGGCCTCAGCGGTCTGCTTCATCTGGCTGGTTAACAAAAATAGGGGGGACCCCACGCCAATTTTTTTCGAGGGGATCCCCTATTTTTGTTAATCAGCCAAGATATGCAGACTGCTGTGGCCTGTATTATCAGGCTGGCAAGGTCCATGGATCTTGGCTCCTTAACAGCCTGAAAATCCAGGCCTCAGCGGTCTGCTTCATCTGGCTGGTTAACAAAAATAGGGGGGACCCCACGCCAATTTTTTTCGAGGGATCCCCTATTTTTGTTAATCAGCCAAGATATGCAGACTTGCCGTGGCTGGTATTATAAAGTGGGCAAGGTCCAATGGATCTTGGCTCCTTAACAGCCTGAAAATCCAGCCTCAGCGATCTGCGTCATCTGGCTGTTTAACAAAAATAGGGACCCCACGCCAATTTTTTTCGAGGGATCCCCTATTTTGTTAATCAGCCAAGATATGCAGACTGCTGTGGCCTGGTATTATCAGGCTGGCAAGGTCCATGGATCTTGGCTCCTTAACAGCCTGAAAATCCAGGCCTCAGGGGTCTGCTTCATCTGGCTGGTTAACAAAAATAGGGGGGACCCCACGCCAATTTTTTTCGAGGGGATCCCCTATTTTTGTTAATCAGCCAAGATATGCAGACTGCTGTGGCCTAGTATTATCAGGCTGGCAAGGTCCATGGATCTTGGCTCCTTAACAGCCTGAAAATCCAGGCCTCAGCGGTCTGCTTCATCTGGCTGGTTAACAAAAATAGGGGGGACCCCACGCCATTTTTTTTTCGAAGGGAACCCCTATTTTTGTTAATCAGTTCCCTCTGACGTCACTGATTGTGTCCCTGGCTGACCTGAAGTGAAAGTGGAAAGCAATCAATTAAGCTTTCCACTTAAGGGCCCGTCTCACATAGCGATATCGCTACCGAGATCGCTGCTGAGTCACTAGTTTTGTGACGCAGCAGCGAGCTCACCAGCGATATCGCTGTGTGTGACATTCAGCGACGATCAGCCCCCCTGCCGGGTATCGCTGATCGTCGCTGAAATGTCAGGACCTTTTTTTGATCGCTGGTTTCCCGCTGACAGGCACGCATCGCTGCGTGTGACAGGCGGGAGACCAGCGATCCGCTGGTAACCAAGGTAAACAGCGGGTTTCCAGGCGCGGGGCTGTGCCTAGAAACCCGCTGTGTACCTTGGATACCAGCGCCCTGATGCAGGGAGCTGGTATCCAAGGTACACAGCGGGTTTCCAAGCGCTGCGCGGTGCCTGGAAACCCGCTGTGTACCTTGGTTACCAGCGGATCGCTGGCTCCCGCCTGTCACACGCAGCGATGCGTGCCTGTCAGAGGGAAACCAGCGATCAAAAAAAGGTCCTGACATTTCTGCGACGATCAGCGATACCCGGCAGGGGGGCTGATCGTCGCTGAATGTCACACACAGCGATATCGCTGGTGAGCTCGCTGCTGCGTCACAAAACTAGTGACTCAGCAGCGATCTCGGTAGCGATATCGCTATGTGAGACGGGCCCTTAAGCGATGTTACCCGCAGTGTCGCTGTCCCAGATCGCTGCCTGAGCTGCCTGTTTGGCAGCTCAGCAGCGATCATGTAGCGATACACCAGCGATCCTGACAAGTGCATATCGTTGTCGGGATCGCTGGTGTATCGTTATGTGACACCCAGCCTTTACTCTCCTGTCAGCCAGGAGAGGAACTCATTCATTTGGGGTTTACTGTGAGGCTGCAGCATTAGCTGCGGTCCCTGCAGTAAACATTAACCCTTTCTGAAGGATTTCACCGTGGGACCTGACTGTGCATGGGATAGGTAAGAATAATTTTGCTTTTTTATTTTATTTTTATTACAGGAAATGGTTTTAGCAGGTAAATAAAATATGGTCAAAAACTGTGTGATTATTTCATTAAACTTCTTTTTTATTAAAGTGTGTGTGTTTGATTTTTCTTTCATACAATAGGATTAATAATTGATAGTTGTCTAATTGACAGCTCTCAATTATTAACCTGGCTTAAAGTGACCTTTCAATTGCAAGGTCATTTTAACCCCTTATTAACCCATTCGCCACCGCTACAGGGCAATGGGAATAGACGAGCAAAGTGCCAGAAAGGGCAAATCTAATTAGAGATTTGCCCTTTCTGGGGTGTCTGGGGCAGATGTTAAGTAGCGGGGGGGGCCAAAAATAATGGTCCCTCTCTGGGCTATTATTATCTGCCCCCACTCACTGGCTTTGTCTGTCTGGTTGCGAAAATAGGGCGGGAGCCCACGCATTTTTTTTCAGCAATTTTACACCTCATATATATATATATATACATGTCATTGAATTTGTGACACATATATATATATATTTATATTTGTAGTTCATACACTTCTACATTGTATAATAGCCGCTAATTCAATTGCCGGCTTTTGTGAAAATGCAGAACCCGACATGAAATGACACTTGGTGTACATAGGGTTAACCATGTCTTTTCATGTCCTTTGCTATCTAATTTGCACAAACAATTAAATCAGACTATGTGTGCAAAATTTCACACCTGTAGGGTTAATTAAAGGTGTAAATTCGTAGCAAAAAAGTCCGTTTTTTTTACAACGAATTTACACCTTTAATTAACCCCTACAGGTGTGAAATTTTTCACACATAGTCTGATTTAATTGTTTGTGCAAATTAGATAGCAAAGACATGAAAAGAAATGTTTAACCCTATGTACACCAAGTGTCATTTCATGTCGGGTGACCCGACATGAAAATGACACTTGTGTACATAGGGTTAACCATGTTTTTCATTCCTTTGCTATCTAATTTTCACAAACAATTAAATCAGACTATGTGTGCAAAATTTCACACCTGTAGGGGTTAATTAAAGGTGTAAATTCGTAGCAAAAAAGTCCGTTTTTTTTACAACGAATTTACACCTTTAATTAACCCCTACAGGTGTGAAATTTTGCACACATAGTCTGATTTAATTGTTTGTGCAAATCAGATAGCAAACGACATGAAAAGACATGGTTAACCCTATGTACACCAAGTGTCATTTCATGTCGGGTGCTTCTGTCTTTTCACTGAAGCCGGCTTTACCCGGCAATTGAATCAAAGGATATTTTACTATGTAGAAGTGTATAAACTATACATATATGTATATATATATGTCACAATGACATGTATATAATATATATATGTATTCTATGTGTGTATATTTAGTGTTTACAAGGAAAGAATGGGTTTTTTTAGTTGCGATATTTTGTTCCCATAGACTTACATGGGACTTCCGGTATCGGTATCGGGTATCGCCGATTTTTTAGTGATATCGGCGATACCATTCCGATTCCGATACTTTAGGATATCGGAAAGTATCGCTCAACTCTACTTACTGCATTATGCCAGATGAAAATTTTAGTGAAGGAAGAATGTTTTGGAGTTGTTTTTTAAGGGTTGATCTAAGCCCCCTTGTTCAAGAGAGTGAAAATCTTAATACTTTGGTCTATGACAATTGTATAGTTCCAGACTTGTGGGAACAGTTTAAGGAAGGCCTTTTTCTGTTCTAGCATGACTGTTCCCTAGTACACCAAGCAAGGTCCATGCAGGCATGGTTGAGGGAATTTGGTATAAAATACCAATTACGGTACCTTCCAGATAAACTACAACAGAGATCGTGAACTAGGTCCTCTTTTCCAATACAGTTTATGAGAACAAATTTATATAAAATCTATATTGAGTTTATAGAACGCTGCTGTAGGTGCAATGTAATGTATAGCTATCCCAATGTTCCAATATAGGTATTCCAAGTAAAGTAAACTATATTGTAAATTGTTACTTTAGTCTATGTTCTTTTAATAGGTGCACCAAGTGACCAAAGCAGTGGCACCTCATCCCCTTTGTGTGACAGTGGTTTGCATCTAAATTATCATCCCAACAACACGGTATGATTTTTAACATTATTTGTGTAGATAAGGTATTTTCAAATGTTTTAACTAGAGATGAGTGGATCATTCTGTGAAGGATCAACTTAAATTTTCTGAAATATGCAAGTCCACATTAATTTGAACACTCTGCAATTTGATTTGTAAAAATCGCAAAAAATGCCCATTGCCATTTAACACACTGCAGTAAGCAGGAAAATCAAATCAGACAAGGCCACGGGTCTTTACCATAATGCCCTACTGCTATCAAGGAGGGGCTTCATCAGTCAGTATACAAAAAAAGAAGGGGTGGGACAAGCAGCACCATTTTTTGCTAGTACAATGTCACGGTGCATAACTCATTCCACATAGGGATTGAAAAAAGTCTAATATTATTGTGGTGTACTCCGTCAGTCCTGAATCACTTTGAAAATGGATGTGGTAGTCTGATTTTTTGGATAATAGTTCAAGTATTTAAGTGATATAGGGGAAGTATTGAAACTGTATAATCACTCAGTGTGACTGCGAGTTGATTTATCTGATATATCCTGCAGTAACAACTCATTAATAACATCCTTTTTTATTTTTCACACACTGTATCAAAGGAGGGCAATATTAAGCCCCTCAGTGCTAATACTGCTGCTAAACCAAAATCCTTAAACAAAGGATTTTTTGTCAAAGAACGTGTGCTTCCTTCATTGTAAGACATGCAAACTACCATTTTTTTTAAACCAAAAGAAAAATCTCCATAATGCAAAAATTTATGCACAACTGTGTATCTCACAAAGTGTGTGTTGTAAAAATGTAAAAAAAACCTTTGTTTCTTATACAATTTTGTGTCTTTTGTGATGTACAATGATAAATAATATTGTGGTACCGTGTTAGTCAGAAAAATCGATGTGAATACTTTTCCGTCCAATTATGACAAGAGTATTCTTACAGTGATACCTTTATTGGCTAACCAGAAAATTATATGTTGGCAAGCTTTCAGAGCACAGTGGCTCCTTCTTCAGATTAATAAAGAAAAAAGCACATTCAAGAGATACTACAGTAGGACATTTGTTCATTAGGTGGGAGGTGTGATGCCTCATAAAGATAAGCTAAGGAAATCGAATTAGCATTTTCTTACAAATGGAGAGGCAGTGGGGATGTTCTTAAGGTACTGCCACACTAAACAATCCCGCTAGCGATCTCGTTAGCGTTGCATACTAATGAGATCGCTAGCGGGATTGTTTCTATATCGCTAAATGCTGCCGCATTTAGCGATATAGTTAACGACGCTATCGCCGTTAGCGATCTTCTTAACGACTTTAGCGGTACAAAAGTACCGCTAAATCGCTAAGAAAAGGTGCCACACAGCGATAAGATACTTACCCAGCGGGAGCGCCAGCGATGAAATAGGGTCCGGAACGATTCCAGCGACGAGCGAGATCACAGCAGGAAGTTCGTCGCTGGAAGCTGCCGCACTGAACAATATCGCTAACGGGATCGCTAAATAGTGACGTTTTTTAGCGATCCCGTTAGCGATATTGTTTAGTGTGGCATACCCTTTAGTTGTCTGCAGTCCTTCTGCTGGAAGTGTGAACTGTGTCCATGTAGTGAGTCATAAATCCAGGTGTTAAATTAAGTCCTAGTGTCAAAGTATTGAACATCCTTATAAGTTTAAATTCCCAAATTTTTCTCTCCCTGTCATCCTTAAAATGACCTTTTAGTATTAAGACTTTTAAGTCTGTCATACAATGACCAGTTCCAGAGAAATGTTTTCCCACAGGCGTGTCCATTTTATTCCTAATTGTATGTCTGTGTAGATTCATCCTTGTTTTGTACCACTCTTGTTTACCACAGGTTACCATCGGTTTTCCCTTAGCCAAATATATTGAGGTTGTTTGGACACTAATAAAGCTATACGTGCTGTAATGTGCATAAAATGGGTTCAATACACTTCTAGGAGAACTCAGAAAGGTAAACACATATTTTCCAGTCAATTAAAAACTTTTCAGTATTGCGATTTTTGGCAAATTTGTTTGCTGCAAATTAAAGTCTTGGGGAAAACTTTGTAAATTTGGCATATTTGAATTTCAAAAGATCCACCCAACTCTATTTTAACCACTTGTTTGACTATAAGTTTAAGATTATATAATAGATTTTTCATTTTTTTGTAAATGCATTTCTATAGAAAATAATTATTTTTTTTTACATTTGTTGTCATACAGATACATTAACCTAGAATGTTCTTGTATATCTGTATGAATAATATGAGATAGTAAGAAATTTTCTAGCCACCTGTACAATGGCCAAAGACTAGTGACCTGGACGAAGGACCAGTGTCAAGCAAATTGATCCGCCAATTTCTACCTATAGTTGAACAAAATATAAAAGGAAAATAAATCAAGACGATTTGTAAAAAAGTAAAAAAACGATAAATATGCAGCTTTTATGTAAAAATAAAAAAGCATACACATAATATGTATTGCTGTGTCCAAAACAATGAAAACTATAAAACTATTATGTTATTTATCCAATTAAGTGAATACCTTACAGTAAAAAGTAAAACACAAAAATATAGTTTTTACATCATGTTGACACAAACAAAATTAAATAAAAAGCAATCAAAAGTTGAATGTAAAAAATAAAATGATATCATGGAAAACGTCAACTTGTTCTTCAAAAATCACTGGGGTAGCCGAGACTCCGGAGAACATAATTCGGGTCGGTTTTTGCGATTCTGCTTTATCTTTCTTTCTCCTCTGATGTGATCGCACATCAGAGGAGAGAGAAATAGGGTACCGATCCTCCCGGTACCTCCCGATGTCCCCAGACCCTACTGCCTCCTCCGGTGGGCGCCGCCATCTTGGTCCGGGAAGAAAATGGCAGACGCATGCGCAGTGCGCCCGCCAAATCTGCCGGTGTCACTGGGCAGTTGTAGGAATACAGGGGATGAGGAACCTGGGCCCCTGAACTGCCCCTAAAGCTGAGGGGGGCCTGTCTATCCCTAACTTGGGGGTACACTTGAAGGTAGTGAGGCCCAAGCCACTGACCTGTCCCTGTCTCATGTTTAGCCCTGAGCTAAACCCCCCAACCCCCTCCCCAGGAGGTGAGACAGGGAATAAAGGGAACTACCCAAATACAACAAAAGGAAGGAAAGACAGAACCTTAGGGGTTAAATCAACGAAACAACTAAAACTTAGCTTTCTCTGCTGCAACAGTCAGCTGACAACTCAGTTGACCTTTTAAAGGATAGTGGGAGTGGTTACCACCCTCCCCTGACAGTCAGCAGCGATGTAATTACATCAGCGGCCACCGGGGGAAAAGACTGACATTAACCCCTGATAGCCTGAAAGGAAAAAGGTTTTAATATGGAAAGCACAATCTGCCACAGATCCAAAAATGGATCGTGACAGCTGGCTGGCAGATTCATTCATTCAGTGAAGGTACATTTTGATCACTGTGATAAATCCTATCACAGTGATCAAAATAAAAAAAACTAGTAAATAACCCCCCTTTATCACCCCCTTAGTTAGGGAAATATAATAAAATAAAGAAAATATATTTATTTTCATTTTTTCATTAGATTTAGGGTTATAATTAGGGTGAGGGTTGGAATTAGAGTTAGAATTAGGGTTAGGGTTACAATTAGGGTTAGGGTTACAATTAGGGTTAGAATTAGGGTTGGAATTAGGGTTACGGTTGAAATTAGGGTTGGGATTAGGATTAGGGTTAGGGTTGGGATTAGGGTTAGGGTTGTGTTGGGGTTAGAGTTGGAGCTAGAATTGAGGGGTTTCCAATATTTAGGCACATCAGGGTGTCTCCAAACACAACATGGCGTTCTAAAAGTCAAATGGTGCTCCATCCCTTTCGAGCTCTGCGTAGAGCCCAAAACAGTGGTTTACCTCAACATATGGAGTATCATCGTACTCAGGACAAATTGCCCACCAATTTTGTGGTTACCCTTGGGAAAATAAAAAATAGCTTGCTTAAAAAAATGATTTTTGATGAAAAAAATATTTTTTTATTTTCACGGCTCTACGTTATAAACTTCTGTGAAGCACTTGGAGGTTCAAAATGCTCACCACACATCTAGATAAGTTCCTTAAGGGGTCCAATTTCCAAAATGGGGTCACATATGGGGTATCTTTTGTGGTTTTCTCTTTTAAAACTTGTGAAAGTAAAAAAAATTGGTTCTGAAGTAAATTTTTTGCAAAAAAAGTTAAATGTTAATTTTTTCCTTCCACATTGCTTCAGTTCCTGTGAAGCACATAAAGGGATAATAAACTTCTTGAATGAGGTTTTAAGCACCTTGAGGGGTGCAGTTTTTAGAATGGTGTCACTTTTGGGTATTTTCTATCATATAGACCCCTCAAAGTGACTTCAAATGTGATATGGTCCCTAAAAAAATGGTGTTGTAAAAATGGGAAATCGCTGGTCAAATTTTAAACCTTTTAACTTCGTAGCAAAAAAAAATTTGTTTCCAAAATTGTGCTGATGTAAAGTAGACATGTGGAAAATGTTATTTATTAAGAAATTTGTGTGACATATCTCTATGATTTAAGGGCATAAAAATTTAAAGTTTGAAAATTGAAAAATTTTCTAAATTTTCACCATATTTCCATTTTTTCCATTAATTAAACGCAAGTAATATAAAAAAAATGTACCACTAACGTGAAGTACAATATGTCACAGAATAACAAACTCAGAATCATCTGGATTTGTTAAAGTGTTCCAGAGTTATAACCTCATAAATTGACAGTGGTTAGAATTGTAAAAATTGTCCTGGTCTTTAAGCTGCAAATTGGCTCTGTCACTAAGGGGTTAAATGACTTGCCATTGAAAAAATAAGTTAGTTACAGCTCTCAGAATACAGTTAGGTCCATAAATATTTGGACAGAGACAACATTTATCTAATTTTGGTTCTAGACATTACCACAATGAATTTGAAACAAAACAAATCAGATGCAGTTGAAGTTCAGACTTTCAGCTTTCATTTGAGGGTATCCATATTAAAATTGGATGAAGGCTTTAGGAGTTTCAGCTCCTTAACATGTGCCACCCTGTTTTTAAAGGGACCAAAAGTAATTGGACAAATGACTCCAAGGCTATTTCATGGACAGGTGTGGGCAATCCCTTTGTTATATCATTCTCAATTAAGCAGATGAAAGGGCCGGAGTTGATTTGAGGTGTGGTGTTTGCATTTGGAAGGTTTTGCTGTGAAGGAAACATGTGGTCACAGGAGCTCTCCATGCAGGTGAAACAAGCCATCCTTAAGCTGCAAGAACAGAAAAAAAACCATCCAAGAAATTGCTACAACATTAGAAGTGGCAAAATCTACAATTTGGTACATCCTGAGAAAGAAAGAAAGCACTGGTGAACTCATCAATCCAAAAAGACCTGGGAGCCCACGGAAGACAACAGTGGTGGATGATCGCCGCATACTTTCTTTGGTGAAGAAGAACCCGTTCACAACATCAACTGAAGTCCAGAACACTCTCAGTGAAGTAGGTGCATCTGTCTCTAATTCAACAGTAAAGAGAAGACTCCATGAAAGTAAATACAAAGGGTTCACATCTAGATGCAAACCATTCATCAATTCCAAAAATAGACAGGCCAGAGTTAAATTTGCTGAAAAACACCTCCAGAAGCCAGCTCAGTTCTGGAAAAGTATTCTATGGACAGATGAGACAAAGATCAACCTGTACCAGAATGATGGGAAGCCAAAAGTTTGGAGAAGAAAGGGAACGGCACATGATCCAAGGCACACCACATCCTCTGTAAAACATGGTGGAGGCAACGTGATGGCATGGCCATGCATGGCTTTCAATGGCACTGGGTCACTTGTGTTTATTGATGACATAACAGCAGACAAGAGTAGCCGGATGAATTCTGAAGTGTACCGGGATATACTTTCAGCCCAGATTCAGCCAAATGCTGCAAACTTGATTGGACGGCGCTTCATAGTACAGATGGATAATGACCCCAAGCATACAGCCAAAGCTACACAGGAGTTCATGAGTGCAAAAAAGTGGAACTTTCTTCAATGGCCAAGTCAATCACCAGATCTTAACCCAATTGAGCATGCATTTCACTTGCTCAAATCCAGACTTAAGAGGGAAAGACCCACAAACAAGCAAGACCTGAAGGCTGCGGCTGTAAAGGCCTGGCAAAGCATTAAGAAGGAGGAAACCCAGTGTTTGGTGATGTCCATGGGTTCCAGACTTAAGGCAGTGATTGCCTCCAAAGGATTCGCCACAAAATTTTGAAAATAAAAATATTTTGTTTGGGTTATGTTTATTTGTCCAATTACTTTTGACCTCCTAAAATGTGGAGTGTTTGTAAAGAAATGTGCACAATTCCTACATTTTCTAACACATATTTTTGTTCAACCCTTCAAATTAAATGTTACAATCTGCACTTGAATTCTGTTGTAGAGGTTTCATTTCAAATCCAATGTGGTGGCATGCAGAGCCCAACTCGCGAAAATTGTGTCACTGTCCAAATATTTCTGGCCCTGACTGTATGATAACAAAAACATTATTTTAAAACAAAATCATTTTTGGTGTGTAAAAGTAGCAAAACATAAAAAATATATATAAATCTATTATCTCTGTAATCATACTATCTTGAAGAATAAAGTTATCTAATAGCTAATAGCGTATGGTGAATTAAAAAAAATAAGAACAATTCTTCAACTGAGGTTTTTTGTTCATTGTAAATTACTTTGAGGCTTAATTTACATTTATCCCCTTCTCCACTGCCAACAAATAAAATCGTGTGAAATCTAAGTCCCACAGTGGCAATTAGCATCCACATGAATAACTTTGCTATAGTAGGGAAAGCCCACTTAAGTTATGGGGTGAGTATCTTGAAAAACACTATCTAGGAACAATATATAAGAACTAAACTACCATAGTTTCAATTTTCAAGGAAAAAGCATGGAGTCGTTGCAAATTGAAAACATTTGTGGGGCTACAAAAGCTATAGCAGCCATAGATGAATGCTTGACAAGTGAATTCTAAATGGTGTCACTTTTAGGGGTTTTATGCTGTCCTGACACCTTAGTGACTCTTCAAATGTCACCCACAAACTATTCCAGCAAAATTTGTGTTTAGGAGAAATTGCATAACAAATTATGGACTTTATTTCACATATTACCCTTGTGTAAATGAAAATAAGAAGCTGATATATTTTAGTCATAAAAATTTAATATTTTATTTCCATGGCACATTTATTTGAGTTAATATGTGGATTAAACATGCACGTCACACACCTTGGTAAATTTCTTGTGAAATTTAGTTTCCAAAATAGGGTCACTATGTTTTCTGTTTTTTAAGGGCATGTCAGGAACACTGCAAATGCAACATGGGGTCCAAATTTTCACTTCTGAGTCCTTCCACGTGCTCAAACATTAATTTTTGACCATATTTGAGGTATCACTACATTGGGAAGGAATTCCATAACTTATTGGATCCATTTCTCCTGTTATCCCTTGCGAAAATTACAATTTCAGGATAAAAAAATATCGTACTGGAAAATTTAATTTTTTGTTTTCACATCTAAATGTTAAAAAAGTTTAGTGATGCACCTGATGGTTAAAAATGCTCAACACGCCCGTAGTTGAATTTCCTGAAAGGCATAGTTTCTAAGATGAGTTCATTTGTGGGAGGGAGCGTCTGCTGTTCTGTCACCTCAGTGGGTTGTGCAACTGTGACATGGCTGACTTTCACAATCTATTCCAGACAAGTTGTATTGCAAAGTGGAATAGCACTCTTTTCTTTTCGAGTCCTGCCATGTACCCAAACATTAGTTTTTGACTACTTAATTATAGTTGCTACGCTTGGGATAAATTGTGTGCAAAATTTTGGTCCCAATTTCCCCTTTTACTCCTTGTGTATAGAAATAAATATATGGGCTAAAACATGTCATTGAAAAAAAACCGTAATTTTAATTTTCCCATCCAAATGTTATAAAGTTCTATGAAGCAACTATGGATACAAAGTGGTCAACATACAATTAAAAAAATTCCTGTAGAATCTAGTTTTCACAATAGCGTAACTTGTGGGGAGTTTCTGCTATTTTGGCACCTCAGTCACAAATCAAATAGAGCCTCTTCCATTCTGAGACCTTGAACCTACCCAAAGGTTTTTGACCAACTATAGGATATAACCACATTTGTGAGACATTGCATAATACATTTTGGCATCCATTTTCTTCTATTAACCCTTGTGAAAATAAAAAATGTGCAGCTGAAGCAATATTTTACTGGAAAAAAAAATTATCATTTTTTTTCATTCCACTTTGCCTTAATTTCTGTGAAGCATCTGAAGGGTTAACAATTTTTATAATAATTTGAGAAGTTCCATTTTTAAAATGATATCACTCATGGGCTGTTTCTAATATTTAGTTCCCTAAAAGTCCCTTCAAACCTGAATAGGTCTATAAAAAAATAAGATTTGTGAATTGCTACTAATTTTTAACCTTCTAATATCCTAAAAAAAGATAATTTTAAATGTATAATGATGATACAAAGTAGACATATGGGGAGTAGTGTTATTTGTTAACTTTTTTTGTGGTACAGATGTCTGGTTTAAGGATGTAAGCAATCTAAGTATGAAAACTGCTAACTTTTCTCCATCTCCATCAAATTTCAGATAGAGTTGAGCACAGTAAGTATTTGATACACTGCTGATTTTGACAGTTTTCCCACCTACAAAGAATGGAGAGGTCTGTAATTTTTACCATAGGTCACTTCAACCAGAAAATCACATTGTATGATTTTTACATAATTAATTAGCATTTTATTGCATTAAATAAGTATTTGATACAATAGAAAAACAGAGTTTAATATTTGGTACAGAAACCTTTGTTTGCAATTACAGAAGTCAGACGTTTCCTCATTTCCTGCAGTTTTGACAAAGTTGACCCATACCTCCACACAGATCTTCTCCAGATCTGTCATGTTTCAGGGCTGTCATTGGGCAATATTGAGTTTCAGCTTTCTGTAAAGATTTTCTATTAGGTTCATGCCTGGAGAGGGCTAGGCCACTCCAAGACCTTGAAATGCTTCTTACAGAGCCACTCTTTAGTTTCCCTGGCTGTGTGCTTCTGGTCATTTTAATGCTGGTAAACCCAACCACGACCCATCTTCAATGCTCTTACTGAGGGAAGGAGGTTGTTGGCTAAAATCTAGCGATATATGACCCCATCCAACCTCCCTTCAATATCATGCAGTACTCCTGTCCCCTTTGCAAAAGGCACCCCCAAAGTATGATGCTTCCCCCACCATGCCTCATGGTTGAGAAGGTGTTCTTTGGATTGCTGTCATCCTTCTTCTTCCTCCAAACATGGTGAGTGGATTTGATAGCAAAAAGTTCTATTTTAATTTCATCTGACCACATGACCTCATTCTATGCCTCCTGTGGACCATCCTGAAGGTCATTGGCGAAGTTAAAATGGGCCTGAACATGTTCTAGCATGAGCAAGGGGACTTTGCGTGCCCTGCAGGATTTTAATCAAAATCCGAATAGTGTGCTACTAACGGGTATTACTATTTTTGAGACTGTGGTTCCAGTTCTCTTCAGATCATTGTCCAGGTTCTCTAGTGTAGTTCTGGGCTGATTACTGACCTTTCTCAGAATCGTCCTTACCCCACAAGGCAAGATGGAGCACCAGACCGAGGAAGATTGACAATCATCTTGTGTTTCTTCCATTTTTGAATAATTGCGCCAACATTTCGTGTCTTCTTACCAAGCTGCTGGACTATTGTCCTGTAGCCCATTCCAGCCTCGTGCAGGTCTACAATTTAGTCCCTCATGTCCTTAGAGAGCTCTTTGGTCTTGGCCATGGTGGAGAGGTTGGAGTGTGACTGATTGAGTGTGTTGACTGGTGACTGGTGTGTTTTATACAGGTAATGAGGTCAAACATGTGCAATTAATACAGGTAATGAGTGCAGAGTAGGAGGACTTCTTAAAGAAAAACTAACAGGTCTGTAAGAGTCAGAATTCTTGCTGGTGGTTAGGTGATCAAATACTTATTTCATGCAATAAATTGCAATGAAATTATTTAAAAATCATACAATGTGATTTTCTGGTTGTTAGTTTTAGATTCTCTCTCTCAAAGTTAAAGTGTACCTACAATAAAAAGTACAGTACTGACCTCTCCATTCTTTGTAGGTGGTAAAACTTGCAAAATTGGCAGTGTATTAAATACTTATTTTCCCCACTGTATATTCATAAAAAATGCAAACCATATTTGTATAAACAAATATTAAATACATAAAAAAAACAATTTCTGAATCACTGGGATATATAGAATCATGCCAGAGTTATTACCATGTAAATTGACACATATTAGATTTGAAAAATGGAGGTTGATCATTTGGATCAAAATTTGCTCAGTCACTAAGTAGTTAACAACATTCTCATAACCAAAAGGTTATATACTGAGCATTATTATTATCATCTATTTAATATTTATCAGATCGCATTTAGAATTTTTTCTATTTCGCCTTGTCTTTGCCTAGATTGATTGAAGCTCTTAGGGAAGTATCTTTCATCACTGGCTTCCTATGTTTATGTGGATATTTATGTCTGTCTATGCGAGCAGCTTATCAAAGATTTATATAAAAATGTTAAAAATTGAAAGTAGTTGATACCATTTAATGGCTAGCTAAAAAGATAGTAAGAAATAGCAGGTGTTCAAGACTACTCAGGTCTCTTCATCAGTTTTAGTAGCTACTATTTGTTACCATCTTTTCAGTTAGCCATTAAAGACTATCTATCTCTGAGGACTCTCAATTTTTAATATTTTTCTATCAACTGGTTAATATGGTGTTAGGGTTTGTGGATCACACTAAATATAAATTATGATAAGGTGCGATCGCAACACAGGGTCCACCGTGCAGAGATATAAAACCGCAGCTAGTGAACAATGGCAGAGCGAGATTGCAAGCAAGCACTTTAAACACACTGAGATAAATGTCACTCAATGTGAACAGAGCACAAAATACCTAGCTCTGTTACTCCACAGAGCGTTACTATACAACATAGTACTTAGAGCTCTGCCCTGTTAGGTGACACAGGAGTAGAGCTAGTATGGTGCTAGTTGGGGTCCCTATTGCTACCCCCCAGTGAAGTCTAGGCTGGTGGTTGTGCCTGCTCTGAAACTCGTCTGTGCTAACTGCACACACGACCGGAGACAGATGCTAAGCCCAAGTGGGAATTCCCACCCTACAATGCCTGCCTAGACACACAATTGCCATACTAGAAGCAGCACACGTGCACACAGAGTGGTTGCGTATCCACTCACACACACAACAAAAATGATACTAGCGTGCTGGCGTGCACCTAAGAGAACCTTTTATATGTTCTGTTTAAGTTCAGTTAGACAGGACATTGCCCGTGGACCAATTCAGAGCTGCCACATCACCAGAGCAGCTAACGACCGACCACCAATGAGAGGTCGCCACACGAGCATGCTCAGTAGGGTGATTTTGGACTTAACTTCCAGAGCATCTGTTTGCTGTTGCCTCTTGCTGGTTACCATAGACTTGACTAGAAGGCCAAAAAATTATAAGAAACAAAATCTCACGCACAGAGGTCATCTTAACAATATATAACATAATGAACCACAAAGGATCCTGGGTAGATACCTGTTGTGAATGTGCTAGAAATGAATTCTGAGCAGAGGCTCCCTCTGGTGGTTACAAACAGTACTGAACTATTCAATGAAGATTGTGAAGATTGGCGATCAGGTGTTACTGACTGGTCTTATATAAGGGAGGTTCCCTCCCATCAGGGTTGCCGGTGATCAATTGTTCTGGTCTCAACTTTTGTTCCTGGTTCACTTTGGAGCTTGCTGTTTCGTGCCTGCATCTTTTGCTAACAGATAAGACATTTTCTTCTTTTAGTTTTTTGTGCTTGCTTTTTGCATTTTTTCCTGCACTTCTGTGGGGGTCTGCCAGGTCCCCTCCGGGGGCTTGTGCTCCTCTCAGTTTAGTTCAGCCAGTTGTTTGTTCATTTGCCTTTTTCAGTTTTTTCTGTGGCTGCGGCTTAGTTTTGTTACACCAGAGATCTAATTTAGGTGGTAGAGGTCGTGTGATCTCAGGTGTTTTTGCAATTAGTGTGTTGGTATTTTTTTTAGGGTTTTTCGGATTGCAGTAAGTGACCTTCCTATCCTTTTGTGTCTAGGAAGATTGGGCCCCAACGTTTGCTCATACTATTTTCTGTCTGTGTCTGTATTTCCTCTTGTCTAACCGCCATTACATGTTTGGGGGCTTCCTATGTTCTTTGGGGATCTGCTCCGGGGCAGATAGTTTTCCTCTTTCTATCTTTAGGTGTAGTTAGCTTCTCAGCTGTGACGAGGCGTCTAGGACCAACTTAGGTATGCTCCACGGCTGCCTTTAGTTGTGGTGGTTAGTCAGGGTACTGCAATCCAATAGATTCCAACCTCTTGGTGTATTGCTGTTTTTGCCTGCTCTCCTCAGCTACCAAATCATAACAGTATCACCGGCCTAAAACTGATAATTATATGGTACTCACAGAAGGGAAAAATAGTGTGAAAGAAAGAAGATTGTCAGAGTTGTCAGAGATTTTTTTTTTTTTTTCCCTCTGTATGTCTGGGTGCTGAGGAGGATTTTTATTTTTTTTTCCTCTCTCAATAGAGTTTGCACAGTTGTCTGGCCGTGTGGATCAGCTTGCCACTGAAGTTCGGAGTATTGCTACCTATCTTGCAGGGTTGCCTGTTGTGGAACCTAGGATTCCCATGCCAGATTTGTTTTTAGGGGATCGAGCTAAATTTCTGAATTTCAAAAAAAACTGTAAGTTGTTTTTTGCCTTAAAATCTAAAGGTACTGCCACACTAAACAATCCCGCTAGCGATCACGATAACGACGCATACTAATGCGATCGCTAGCGGGATTGTTTCTATATCGCTAAATGCGGCCACATTTAGCGATATAGTTAACGACGCTATCGCCGTTAGCGATCTTCTTAACGACTTTAGCGGTACAAAAGTACAGCTAAATCGCTAAGAAAAGGTGCCACACAGCGATTAGATACTTACCCAGCGGGAGCGCCGACGAGAAAATAGGGTCCGGAACGATTCCAGCGACGAGCGAGATCACAGCAGGAAGCTCGTCGCTGGAAGCTGCCGCACTGAACAACATCGCTAACAGGATCGCTAAATAGTGACGTTTTTTAGCGATCCGTTAGCGATATTGTTTAGTGTGGCATACCCTTAAGTCCTCAGGGAACGCAGCACAGCAGGTTCAAATTGTCATCTCTCTCCTGCGCAGCGATCCTCAGGATTGGGCTTTTTCCCTAACACCTGGGGACCCTGTTTTGAGTAATGTTGATGCATTTTTTCAGGCTCTAGGGTTATTGTACGATGAGCCTAATGTCACTGATCAAGCTAAAAAAGCCTTGTTGGCATTAAATCAGGGGCTTGAGGACGCTGAGTTACACTGTCAGAGATTCCGAAGGTGGGCAGTCCTGACCAAATGGAATGACGATGCTTTGGCAGCCCTTTTTCGGAAGGGTCTGTCAGAGAATGTAAAGGATGTTATGGTGGGATTCCCTGTACCCTCTGGTCTCAGTGATTCTATGTCATTAGCGATTCAAATTGACAGACGTTTGCATGAGCGTAGAGGTATGCGTGGAATATGTGTTGCCTTGTGAACCAGCTTCTGAACCCATTCAGTGTGATAGAGTGGCTTCTGGGGCACAGCGTCATGAGTTTCGAAAACGCAATGGGTTATATTTCTACTGTGGTGATGCCTCTCATGCTATTTCAGTCTGCCCTAAGCGGGGAAGACGTTTTGCACGTTCAGTTGTCTTGGGTAGTGTTCAGACTAAATTTTTGTTGACTGTTACCCTGATTTGCTCCCTGTCCACATTTTCTGCTCAGGCTTTTGTTGATTCGGGAGCAGCTATTAACCTGATGGATTTTGATTTTGCTAAACGTTGTGGGTTTCCCTTGATACCCCTACGGAAGTCTATTCCCCTACTGGGGATCGATTCTACCCCTTTAGCTGAGAATAAACCCCAGTTCTCTACTCAGGTGATAATGAGGGTTGAACCTGATCATCAGGAGAGTTGCAAATTTTTGGTGCTGTATAATCTGCATGACATTATTGTACTGGGTTTCCCTTGGTTACAGTCTCATAATCCTGTTTTGGATTGGAAATCTGTGTCTGTAACCAGTTGGGGCTGCCAATGTGTTAATGCCAACACTCCTGTTTTTTCTGCCTCCCCCCAGGCTCAGGATGTTCCTGACTTTTTGACTGATTTTTCTGATGTTTTTAGCGAAAGTAAATCTGCATCCTTGCCCCCCCATAGGAGCTATGACTGCGCTATTGAATTAGTGCCTGGTAGTAAATTCCCTAAAGGTCGCCTTTTTAACTTGTCTGTACCTGAACATGACGCTATGCGGTCTTATATCAAGGAGTCAATGGAGAAGGGTCATATCAGATCATCCTCTTCACCCTTGGGTGCCGTTTTTTTCTTTGTGGCCAAAAAGGATGGTTCATTAAGGCCGTGTATTGATTATCGTCTCTTGAACAATATCACTGTGAAATATCAATATCCGTTACCCTTGATTTCTGACCTGTTTTCCAGGGTGAAAAGTGCTACTTGGTTTACCAAGCTTGACCTCAGGGGGGCATATAACCTTATTCGCATTAAGCACGGGGATGAATGGAAGACGGCATTTAATACCCCAGAGGGGCATTTTGAGTACCTAGTGATGCCCTTTGGGCTCACTAATGCTCCTTCCATCTTCCAGTCCTTCATGAATGACATTTTCAGGGATTTTGTGGATAAATTTCTGATTGTTTATTTGGATGATATCTTGATTTTTTCCAATGATTGGGACTCTCATGTGAAACATGTTCGGACTCTGTTCCAGATTTTGAGAGAGAATGCTCTGTATGTGAAGGCATCAAAGTGTCTTTTTGGCGTACAGAGGATCTCATTTCTGGGATTCATTTTGTCCCCATCTGTTATTGAAATGGACCCGGTCAAGGTTCAGGCCATCTGTGATTGGGTCCAACCTACTTCATTAAAGGCTCTTCAGAGATTCTTGGGTTTTGCCAATTTTTATTGTAAATTTATTGGTAATTTCTCTGTTATTGTTAAACCATTGACTGATTTGACCAAGAAGGGTTCTGATGTGGTGAATTGGCCTCCTGAGGCAGTTTCTGCGTTTCAGGAACTTAAGCAGAGATTCACTTCTGCTCCTGTTCTACGGCAGCCTGATGTTTCTCTGCCATTTCAGGTGGAGGTTGATGCCTCTGAAATCGGGGCAGGTGCCGTTTTGTCCCAAAGAGATCCAGAGACCTCTAAAAGTAACCCTTGTGCCTTTTTCTCTCGAAAATTTTCTCCAACTGAACGTAATTATGACGTGGGTAATCGGAAATTATTGGCCATGAAGTGGGCTTTTGAAGAGTGGAGACATTGGCTGGAGGGAGCCAAACATCAGGTGGTGGTCCTCACGGACCATAAGAATCTGGTTTATCTGGAATCAGCCAAGTGACTTAATCCTAGACAGGCCAGGTGGGCCTTGTTTTTCACACGTTTTAATTTTGTGGTTTCCTTTCTTCCTGGCACTAAGAATGTTAAAGCGGATGCCCTCTCGAGGAGTTTCCTTGCTGACTCTCCCGAGTTATCTGATCCTAATGTTATTTTGAAAGAGGGTGTAGTTCTTTCCGCCATCTTGCCCAATTTGAGACTGGCTCTGGAAGGGTGTCAGGAGGATAAACCCGAACTCTGCCCTATTGGGAAATTGTTTGTCCCAGACCGGTGGAAAAAGAGTGTGATGTCTGAGATTCATTGTTCCGCATTGGCCGGTCATCCCGGAATTTTTGGTACCAGAGACTTGGTTAGTCGGTCCTTTTGGTGGCCTACTTTGTCTCGTGACGTCAGGGAATTTGTGCAGTCCTGCGGGACTTGCTCTCGCTCCAAGCCTTGCTCTCGCCCTAGTGGTTTGTTGATGCCATTGCCTGTGCCCAAGAGACCATGGACCCATATCTCTATGGATTTCATTTCCGACCTCCCTGTTTCTTAGAGAATGACCGTTATCTGGGTGATTTGTGATAGGTTTTCCAAAATGATACATCTTGTGTCATTACCTAAGATGCCTTCCTCCTCCGAATTGGTGCCTTTGTTCCTTCAGCACGTGGTTCGGTTACACGGTATCCCTGAGAACATTGTGTCTGACAGAGGAGTCCAGTTTGTTTCCAGATTTTGGAGGACTTTTGTTCTAAACTTGGTGTTCAATTGTCTTTCTCCTCGGCTTTTCTTCCTCAGACCAATGGACAAACTGAGAGAACAAACCAGACATTGGAGACTTATCTAAGCTGCTTTGTGTCTGCTGATCAGGATGACTGGGTCTCTTTTTTGCCTTTGGCTGAGTTTGCTCTTAATAATAGGGCTAGCTCTGCCACTTTGATGTCTCCATTTTTCTGCAATTTTGGGTTTCACCCTCGATTTTCTTCAGGACAGACGGAGGCTCCTGTCTGTCCAGGTGTTGACTCTGTTGTGGAGCGTATGCAGCAGATTTGGGACCAGGTAGTGGAGAGGTTGTCCCTCTCTCAGGAGAGGGCCCAGCGGTTTGCCAACCGGCATAGGACTGATGGTCCTCGGTTTGAAGTGGGGGACTTGGTCTGGTTGTCCTCAAGAAATATCCCTATGAGAGTTGCATCTCCTAAGTTTAAGACTAGGTTCATTGGACCTTATAAGATCATGGAGATTCTTAATCCCGTTTCCTTTCGTTTACTTCTTCCAGGGACATTTAAGATCCATAACGTGTTCCACAAGTCCTTATTGAAGAGGTTTGTCGAGCCAGTGGTTCCTATGGCTGTGCCTCCTGACCCTGTTTTGGTTGAGGGCAATCTGGAGTATGTGGTTGAGAAAATATTGGATTCTCATTTTTCTAGACGGAAACTCCAGTATTTGGTTAAGTGGAGAGGTTATGGTCAGGAGGACAATTCTTGGGTGTTTGCTTCGGACATCCATGCTAGAAGACTCATCCGTGCGTATCACAGAGCTCATCCTGACCGACCTGGTTGCCCAAATGAGGGTTGGGTGACCCCTCCTCAAGGGGGGGTACTGTTGTGAATGTGCTAGAAATGAATTCTGAGCAGAGGCTCCCTCTGGTGGTTACAAACAGTACTGAACTATTCAATGAAGATTGTGAAGATTGGCGATCAGGTGTTACTGACTGGTCTTATGTAAGGTAGGTTCCCTCCATCAGGGTTGCCGGTGATCAATTGTTCTGGTCTCAACTTTTGTTCCTGGTTCACTTTGGAGCTTGCTGTTTCGTGCCTGCATCTTCTGCTAACAGATAAGACATTTTCTTCTTTTAGATTTTGTGCTTGCTTTTTGCATTTTCTCCTGCACTTCTGTGGGGGTCTGCCAGGTCCCCTCTGGGGGCTTGTGCTCCTCTCAGTTTAGTTCAGCCAGTTGTTTGTTCATTTTCCTTTTTCAGTTTTTTCTGTGGCTGCGGCTTAGTTTTGTTACACCAGAGAACTAATTTAGGTGGTAGAGGTCGTGTGATCTCAGGTGTTTTTGCAATTGGTGTGTTGGTATTTTTTTAGGGCTTTTCGGATTGCAGTAAGTGACCTTCCTATCCTTTTGTGTCTAGGAAGATTGGTCCCCAACGTTTGCTCATACTATTTTCTGTCTGTGTCTGTATTTCCTCTTGTCTAACCGCCATTACATGTTTGGGGGCTTCCTATGTTCTTTGGGGATCTGCTCTGGGGCAGATAGTTTTCCTCTTTCTATCTTTAGGTGAAGTTAGCTTCTCAGGCTGTGACGAGGCGTCTAGGACCAACGTAGGTACGCTCCACGGCTGCCTCTAGTTGTGGTGGTTAGTCAGGGTACTGCAATCCAATAGATTCCAACCTCTCTGGTGTATTGACGTTTTTGCCTGCTCTCCTCAGCTACCAAATCATAACAGATACCCCATGGAGCTCCTGACTACATAGCAACACCTAAAAATTGGAGCATATAATCCATATATAGACACAATATCATAGTATCAAATAGTTTACTTTAATATAATATATTTCATAAAATACAGACGAAAACACAATACATACGTAAGTACAGAGTGCTCAAATACAGGGATGAACGGTTCAGACTGTATACAAACACTGCACAAAGGTTCGGATAATGGGCAAACAAATCCTGAACTTATCCATAGTGATATCCATTTACCTTATGTACAGCACAGTGCTGTGATCACTCTGACAATCCCCCACAGGAATGATAGTATCAAAAGCTGCCTATACCTTTATAAATAAATACTATTATGCAGACATTGCTGCCAATCTTAGTGCACATGCGGTAAGCAGCAAATAAAGAGGGGGAAAGAAAGCAAAGAGTGATCAATCTAATTACCCATATCCTTCTCCATGCGCAGATGACGTGCCCCTACGCACGTTTGCTTTCGCTTCCTCGGGGGGCCGGGTTGTGACTCTTTGCTTTCTTTCCCCCTCTTTATTTGCTGCTTTGTGTTTTGTTGAGATATTCATTACATCTTTCTTTGAAATGCTTATTGCTTAAATACATTTTATTTGCTTGTCAGTGTATAATGGACATCCTTTACTATAGGACAAGTAGCACAACTTTGCCTTAAAAGAGTTTTCAGTTGCTATGGAGACATGGAAAAAAATACTTTGAAAATTGATGTTTTCTTTGCTACCAAAATATATCAATAAGCTTGTTGATTTGCCTCATGCACATACACAACAGATTTTTTTATACATTCCTAATACACAGTTACTACTGCAAATACAATTGATTGATATGTTTTTTGTCATGGTACTGTATATTAGGAAATTATTGATTTAGTTGTAGCTGAAGAAGAAACTGACATTTATTTAGTCAATGTAAATATAAGTAAGGAAGTCAGAAAAAAACACTACTGTCATTAGAGTTCTTAAACAAATTTGCTGTTCTTGATATTCACCTTCCACTGCAATGGCTGAAACGAAATATGCCATTGATGGTGTGTACACTAAGAGCTGGGTATCGGTTATCTAGTATACTCTGGTCTAGGCACAAGAGCTTCCCAGGCAACTGAGTGTTTAGGCATTGGATTTCCCAAGTGATTGAGGGTCTAAGCATTGGTCTTTCCATGCAATTGAGAGTTTAGGTGTGAATAATGGCACCAGAGAGATTGTGCAAAATCCCACTGATGCTACCATATGTGATGAACTTTCCCCTCGCCACCCCGCCAGATGTCACTTTTACGTGCAAGGGATCACTTGGTACAGTCTTTGACTTGCACCAACATGACGTTCAGCACCCGCTGGGGACACTTAAGGTCCGCTTTGCACAGTTTTACACAGACACGGGCCCAGGGAGGCACAGGCAGTGATAGGATGTGCTCATGCAGTCGCTGACATGGCACCACACTCACTCACAACCCTGAAAGGCTGAGAGGCCCCTTTCACTAGCACCAGTGAAATAGTGCCTGGTCAGCGCAGTAGGATTGCCACCAGTTCCTTGTTAGTTATAAGCCCAGTCTATTAACGGGATTATATCAGGCCAGAAATTTGCTCAGGTAGCATGAAGAGTTCAGCCAAGGACATGGACGTGTGGATTCATGGATCAAGATAAAAAAGCAGCCAAAGGTTAAATTACATATTCAGTCACCCTAAGGGAACACCAGACTAAACACTATATACACAATGGTTATACATATACAGTGGTCAGATATGCAAATACAAATAGTGGCAGCACAAAGTAAGCAGAAGATAAGAGTCAGTTACCAGTCAGATAAAAGAACTTTCTTTTGGGGGATAGGCTGCCACATGGGAGGTTGGTAGTCCCCTCTGTTCTTTAACTTCTCCCCACAAAATAGTCATCTTGACCTCCCGGGAAAAAAGCAATAGACCATGCTTTACACAAGCATTAAACCTC
This sequence comes from Oophaga sylvatica, assembly GCA_033576555.1. Taxonomy (NCBI): domain Eukaryota; kingdom Metazoa; phylum Chordata; class Amphibia; order Anura; family Dendrobatidae; genus Oophaga; species Oophaga sylvatica. Next base: position 347,321,853 of record JARQOD010000006.1, read on the forward strand.
TTGGGGTCACCCCCCCCACCACCTGGTCTGGATTTTAATCCTCTCTCATTTTATCTAGCAGCTAAAAACTCCCAAACCTAAGATAAGTCATAACTAGAGTTGAGCGAAATAGGTCGGTCAGATTCAAAAATCACCGACTTTCAGCAAAGTCGGGTCTCGCTGAGCGAAACCCGACTATAGCATGAAGTCTGCCGTGCGGTCGTCGACCTGAGCGCCAAAGTAGGTTTTCCCATAATGCTTGCAGGCTCCTTTTTCAGCCAATGAGCAAGGACGTACACTGTGGGCAACGAGATGTCATCGACAGCGGCCACCACCATCTTAGAGAAGGGCATTGCAGTGATTGGCTTGCTTTGTGTGGAGTCACAGTGGTATAAAAGCCCTGACCGCCAACTGCCATTTTACTTCTGCCGATCTTAGCGTAGGGAGAGGTTGCTGCCACTGGTTCTCAGTAGGGAGAGAGTTAGGCAGAAAGAAAAGTGATTCTGTGCTTGTGCTGATAGCAATTGTGCTGTACAGTTAGTGTGCAGTGACAGGGGATGATTTTGTTGTGTGCAGCAGCGCTGGTTATTAGGCTGCCTGCCAGTGACAGGGAGGATTTTCTTTTGTGCAGCAGCAGAGCTTGTTAATAGGCTGCCTGTTAGCTGTATTGCTGTGTGTACACTGCTGTGCAGACTGCTTTTAAGGCCTCTTTCACATTTCCGGCGGGCGCCTAGCGGCGCCCCCGGCGTTTTGCCGCAGCGCCGCATCTGAAAATCTGATGCACCGCATGTGGCTTTTTTCGCATTGACATGCATTAGCGCCGGATGGCGCCACATGTCAATGCGTTGCATGCGGTTTTGTCCGGATGCGGCGCAAATGTACATTGCGGCGTCCGGAAAAAAACGCTGCATGTAACGTTTTTTGTTTTTGCCGGATGGTTGCTTATCTCTCCAAGCATCAGAAACCATCCGGCAAAAAACCGCATTTTGGCCGCCGGAAGTGTGAAAGGTTTTCACATGCGGCGCTGCGGCAAAATGCCGGGGGCGCCGCTAGGCGCCCGCCGGAAATGTGAAAGAGGCCTTACACAGCACTAATACTTTTATTCTTTTTTTCTGCACAGTTACCGAGAGTTCATTTTTTCCCACACAGTATAGAGCTGTACGCTCCTCACACAGTACAGTGTACTGGCTGGTATCACGGACAAATACATGCTGACTGTCTGTGTGTGACTCCGGAAATATATACGGAGATTTACAATTTTTTCACTATACTATATACACCTGGTATCTGGTGATACAGTACCAGCTTTTTATATTCTTGTCTAATCCATACGGAGCCTGAGAGCGTCTGTCTGTTACTCGGGATATATATACGGATATTTAAAATTACCCCAACACTGTATACAGATGTACGCTTCTGATACAGTACCCTTTTTCTTCTTTTTATATTCTGGTCTAATCCATACTGAGCCTGTGAGCTTCTGTCTGTTACTCCAGAAATATATACGGGGATTTAAAATTACCCCAACACTGTATACAGCTGTACGCTTGTGATACAGTACCCTTTTTCTGCTTTTTATATTCTTGTCAAATCCATACTGAGCCTGTGAGCGTCTATCTGTTACTTCGGAAATATATACGGAGATTTAAAATTACCCCAACACTGTATACAGCTGTACGTTTCTGATACAGTACCCTTTTTCTGCTTTTTATATTCTGGTCTAATCCATACTAAGCATGGGAACGTCTGTCTGTTACTCTGGAAATATATACAGAGATTTAAAATTACCCCAACACTGTATACAGCTGTACGCTTCTGATACATTACCCTTTTTCTTCTTTTTATATTCTGGTCTTATCCCTACTGAGCCTTTGAGTATCTGTCTGTTACTCTGGAAATATATATGGAGATTTAAAATTACCCCAACACTGTATACAGCTGTACGCTTCTGATACGTTACCTTTTTTCTGCTTTTTATATTCTGGTCTAATCCATACTGAGCCTGTGAGCGTCTATCTGTTACTGCGGAAATATATACGGAGATTTTAACCCCTTCACCCCCAAGGGTGGTTTGCACGTTAATGACCAATTTTTACAATTCTGACCACTGTCTCTTTATGAGGTTATAACTCTGGAACCTTCAACGGATCTTCGCGATTCTGAGACTGTTTTCTCGTGACATATTGTACTTCACGTTAGAAGTATAATTTCTTCGATATAATTTGCGTTTATTTTTGAAAAAAACACAAATATGGCGAAAATTTTAAAAATTTTGCAATTTTCAAACTTTGAATTTTTTTTCACTTAAAACAGAGAAATATGTCACACAAAATAGTTAAGAAATAACATTTCCCACATGTCTACTTTACATCAGCACAATTTTGGAACCAAAATTTTTTTTTGTTAGGAAATTATAAGGGTTAAAAGTTGACCAGTGATTTCTCATTTTTACAACAAAATTTACAAAGCCATTTTTTTAGGGACCACCTCACATTTGAAGTCACTTTGACGGGTCTATATAGCAGAAAATACCCAAAAGTGACACCATTATAAAAACTGCACCCCTCAAGGTACTCAAAACCACATTCAAGAAGTTTATTAACCCTTCAGGTGCTTCACAGGAGCTGAAGCAACGTGGAAGGAAAAAATGAATATTTAACTTTCTAGCCACAAAAATGATTTTTACAAACTTTTTTTTATTTTGACAAGGGTAAAAGGAGAAAATGGGCAGATAAAGTTGTTGTGCAATTTCTCCTGAGTACACCAATACCCTTTGTGTGGGGGAAAACCACTGTTTGGGCACACGGCAGAGCTCGTAAGGGAAGGAGCGCCGTTTGACTTTTTCAAACTAAAATTGGCTGGAGTTGAGATTGGACGCCATGTCGTGTTTGGAGAGCTCCTGATGCACCTAAACAGTGGAAACCCCCACAAGTGACACCATTTTGGAAACTAGACCCCCTAGGGAACTTATCTAGATCTGTTGTGAGCACTTTGAACCCCAAAGTGTTTCACAAAAGTTTATAATGCCTGGGTGTGAAAAAAAAAAAAACAATTTTCCACAAAAATGATTTTTTAGTCCCAAATTTTTGGTTTTTCCCAAGGAAATTGGACCCCAAAAGTTGTTTTCCAATTTGTCCTGAGTACGCTGATACCCCATATGTGGGGGGGGAACTGTTTGGGCGCACGGCAGGGCTTGGAAAGGAAGCAGTAAAGTTTTGGAATGCAAACATTGATGGGGGGCATGTTCCATTTGCAGTGCCCCAGATGAGCCTAAACAGTGGAAACCCCCCACAAGTGACCACATTTTGGAAGCTAGACCCCCTACGGAACTTATCTAGATCTTTGGTGAGCACTTTGAACCCCCAAGTGCTTCACACAAGTTTATAATGCCCGGGCATGAAAATAAAAAATCCAATTTTTTCCCACAAAAATTATCTCTTAGTCACTAATTTTTTACTTTCCCATAGGTAACAGGAGAAATTGGACCTCAAAACTTGTTGTCCAATTTGTTCTGAGTACGCTGATACCCCATATGTGGGGGGGAACCACTGTTTTGGCGCATGGCAGAGCTCGAATGGAAGGAGCACCATTTGACTTTTTCCAACCAAAATTGGCTGGAATTGAGATTGGACGCCATGTTGCATTTGGAGAGTCCCTGATGTGCCTAAACAGTGGAAACCCCCACAAGTGACCCCATTTGGGAAACTAGACCCCCTAAGGAACTTATCTAGATCTTTGGTGAGCAATTTGAACCCCCAAGTGCTTCACACAAGTTTATAACGTAGAGCCGTAAAATTAAAAAATCATATTTTTTCCACAAAATTGATCTTTGCACCCCAATTTTTATTTTCCCAAGGGTAACAAGACTCCAAAAGTTATTGTGCAATTTGTCCTGAGTACGCTGATACCCCATATGTGGGAGTAAACCACTGTTTGGGTGCATGGCAGAGTTTGGAAGGGAAGGAGCGCCATTTGACTTTTTCAACGCAGAATTGGCTGGATGCCATGTCGTGTTTGGAGAGCTCCTGATCTGCCTAAGCAGTGGAAACCCCCCACAAATGACACCATTTTGGAAACTAAAACCCTCAATGAACTTATCTAGATGTGTGGTGGGCACTTTGAACCCCAAAGTGCTTCACAGAAGTTTATAACGTACAGCCGTAAAATAAAAAATCCTTTTTTTTTACAAAAATGATTTTTTCGCCCCCAATATTTTATTTTCACAAGGGTAACAGGAGAAATTGGACCCCAAAAGTTGTTTTCCAATTTGTCCTGAGTACGCTGATACCCAATATGTGGGAGTAAACTACTGTATGGGCGCACGTCGGGGCTCGGAAGGGAAGTAGTGACATTTTGGATTGCAGACTTTGATGGAATGGTCTGGGGGCGTCATGTCGCATTTGGAGAGCCCCTGATGTGCCTAAACAGTGGAAACCCCCCACAAGTGACACCATTTTGGAAAATAGACCCCACAAGGAACTTATCTAGATGTGTAGTGAGCACTTTGAACCCCGAAGTGCTTCCCAGAAGTTTATAACGTACAGCCGTAAAAATAAAAAATCCTTTTTTTTTTTTTTACAAAAATGTTTTTTTCGCCCCAATATTTTATTTTCACAAGGGTAACAGGAGAAATTGGACCCCAAAATTTGTTGTCCAATTTGTCCTGAGTACGCTGATACCCAATATGTGGGAGAAAACTACTGTATGGGTGCACGTCTGGGCTCGGAAGGGAAGTAGTGACGTTTTGGATTGCAGACTTTGATGGAATGGTCTAGGGGCGTCATGTCGCATTTGGAGAGCCCCTGATGCGCCTAAACAGTGGAAACCCCCCACAAGTGACCCCATTTTGGAAAATAGACTCCACAAGGAACTTATCTAGAAGTATGTTGAGCACTTTGAACCCCGAAGTGCTTCACAGAAGTTTATAACGCAGAGCTGTAAAATTAAAAAATCATATTTTTTCCACAAAATTGATCTTTGCACCCCAATTTTTATTTTCCCAAGGGTAACAAGACTCCAAAAGTTATTGTGCAATTTGTCCTGAGTACGCTGATACCCCATATGTGGGGGTAAACCACTGTTTGGGTGCATGCAGAGTTTGGAAGGGAAGGAGCGCCATTTGACTTTTTCAACGCAGAATTGGCTGGATGCCATGTCGTGTTTGGAGAGCTCCTGATCTGCCTAAGCAGTGGAAACCCCCCACAAATGACACCATTTTGGAAACTAGACCCCTCAATGAACTTATCTAGATGTGTGGTGGGCACTTTGAACCCCAAAGTGCTTCACAGAAGTTTATAACGTACAGCCGTAAAATAAAAAATCTTTTTTTTTTTTAACAAAAATGATTTTTTCACCCCCAATATTTTATTTTCACAAGGGTAACAGGAGAAATTGGACCCCAAAAGTTGTTTTCCAATTGGTCCTGAGTACGCTGATACCCAATATGTGGGAGTAAACTACTGTATGGGCGCACGTCGGGGCTCGGAAGGGAAGTAGTGACGTTTTGGATTGCAGACTTTGATGGAATGGTCTGGGGGCGTCATGTCGCATTTGGAGAGCCCCTGATGTGCCTAAACAGTGGAAACCCCCCACAAGTGACACCATTTTGGAAAATAGACCCCACAAGGAACTTATCTAGATGTGTGGTGAGCACTTTGAACCCCGAAGTGCTTCCCAGAAGTTTATAACGTACAGCCGTAAAAATAAAAAATCCTTTTTTTTTTTTACAAAATGTTTTTTTCGTCCCCAATATTTTATTTTCACAAGGGTAACAGGAGAAATTGGACCCCACAATTTGTTGTCCAATTTGTCCTGAGTACGCTGATACCCAATATGTGGGAGAAAACTACTGTATGGGTACACGTCTGGGCTCGGAAGGGAAGTAGTGACGTTTTGGATTGCAGACTTTGATGGAATGGTCTAGGGGCGTCATGTCGCATTTGGAGAGCCCCTGATGTGCCTAAACAGTGGAAACCCCCCACAAGTGACCCCATTTTGGAAAATAGACTCCACAAGGAACTTATCTAGAAGTATGTTGAGCACTTTGAACCCCGAAGTGCTTCACAGAAGTTTATAACGTACAGCTGTAAAAATAAAAAAATCTTTTTTTTTTACAAAAATGATTTTTTCGCCCCCAATATTTTATTTTCACAAGGGTAACAGGAGAAATTGGACCCCAAAAGTTGTTGTCCAATTTGTCCTGAGTACGCTGATACCCAACATGTGTGAGAAAACGACTATATGGGTGCACGTCTGGGCTCGGAAGGGAAGTAGTGACGTTTTGGATTGCAGACTTTGATGGAATGGTCTGGGGTAGTGTTGAGCGATACTGCTCGATATCTAAAAATATCGGATCGGAATGGTATCGCCGATATCACTAAATATCGTCGATATCCGATTCCGATACCGGAAGTCCCATGTAAGTCTATGGGAACAAAATATCGCAACTAAAAAAACACTTTCTTTCGTTGTAAACACAAAATATACACACATAGAATACATATATATATATATATATATATATATATATATATATACATGTCATTGTGACATATATATATACATATATTTATAGTTTATACACTTCTACATAGTAAAATAGACTCTGATTCAATTGCCGGGTAAAGCCGTGACATACCCCATAGAAGTCGACGGGTTCGGTGCCGAGTACCCCCAAAACCTCTGGCTCTGTGCAACTCAACTTGGGCGTCACGAACAGGATTCTGTAGCTCGCTATAAGCGAGTCCTGTGTGCCTGAATTGAACTGGTTTTGTGCTTGAGAATTGCTAAAATCATCAGAGAATGTATTTGCCATTTTTCCGCCATATCTGCGTCACGACGAGGCACTGGTGAAGAAGAAGGGCGTGCTCTTCGTGGGTGTACACTCACTCAGTGGCGCGAAAACGATGGCCGACCACTCTAAATGGTACTGCAATGTAAGATCGTGCCCCACAGCTCTTGAGTTCCGCCTCCTCATCCTCCTCAGTGTGCGGAAACTAACACGAAGGTCCCGCCTCACTACAAAAGAGGGGCCCTCTCCAGATGCTAATGACACATGTGACTTGGCAGAGATGGCTAATGGACACGAGCAGAAGTGTGAAGGGATGGAGCAGTCAGAGCTCTCCCCCCACGGAAGCAACCCGATCGCCACGGAACCACCGTTGGGCACCCGGCCTGGAAACCCTCCTACGCTGCAAGAAGCAGAGGATACCCTAAGAGGACTGGCCCGGCACCGGGAGGAGGTCACCAGGATGGAAGCCAGCTGGCGTGCCCTAAAACTAAACTTGGAGCGGCGCCAATCCCTCTTACCTGAAGTGTCTGTACCGGAAGGTGAGGCACCCGTTCTAGTAGAGGAGTCCGTGCGGGCATCCCAGCCCTTGCAATGTGATCCGGTTGACGTTGTCGCAGTGGAGGCACCCGTTCCTGCAAAAAACGCTGCACCGGCAGCACCCCAGATCCCGCTGTCTGCCCCCGTCGCTGAGACAGAAGAAGCGACACCCGTCCTCATGGAGGAGGCCGCGCAGGCACCAGAGGTCTACCTGTCTGTACCGGAGCCCCAACTGTCATCTGTTCCAGAGCCGGCTGCTTCCTCCGCAGGTGAGCGCCGCCAGGACTGTCGGGCGCCAGGAGAGCTGCCGCAAACCGGACATCGTAAGCTGCAGTTTGATGGTGGAGACATGGAGATGCTGGTGGAGGAGAATTACAACCGGTGTCAGGAGGAAGAGTGTAGACGTCGGGAGAGAGAAGCCGAGCGACAAAGGGAGCAGCGCGAATCCCAGAAGCTTCGCCAACGTCACATCGAGAAGGTCCGGGCAGATAAGGACCGGATGAGAAAAGATAAAGGAACCCTGAGGGAGCCGCTGCGTGAGGGTGCAGTACGAAGCTTTAAATTGAAAGCTGGTTGGGGCTTCATCCAGGAGCCTGGACTTTATTTAGAAGTGTTTGTGACCCGGCGGGACGTGGAGACTCACCTCCCAGAAGGACACCCGGGGAGGGACCTGTTGCCAGGAGACTTGGTAACTTACACCCGACACTGGGGTTACAATGGATGGTATGCCCTAAATGTCACCAGGTGCGACCCCTGGTCCCCAGAGTGTCAGGAACCTGTGAGACCCTCGGAGCCTTCAGCCTCCCACATCCAGGCCTCTGCACAAGTGCCCACCCCACGCCGTAAATCTCCCCAGCCTCCCTCAGTGGTCTCCTCAGCAGCCCCAGCTATGGACATGATAATGATAGCTGGCCCGTACCCGGCGCCTGTTAGGCCCCCTGGTGTTCATTCAGTCCGGGACATAGGGCTCCAGACCCGGAGGGAGATGAAAGAGGTGGCCACACAGACACAGATAGCGGGTCACGACTTGACTGTACAGGACACACGACGTCATCAGGTCCTGGTGGTCCTTGGTGTCTCGGATGTTTGGCAAGCATCAGAAGAGTACCAGGTGGTACCTGGAACACCCCTGCCAAAGAATTATAAATAACCCGGACAGGGTCCCTGTATGTAAATAGTTAAATTGTTGATGTACCCGGACGGGTGAATGTTCATAAAAAAGTTTTTTAATTTAATAAAAAAAACAACACAGTTTTCATTACTTTTATTACAGTCTCATACTGCGACGCCATCGATCTCCTGTAAAAAAATGAAAAAAAAAAACAGCAGTATACCACCTGTCCGACGCAGTCCATAGTAACGAGTGTCCCACGACGATCCAGCTCTGCTACATCAGAATGACATCAGAGGCAGGCAGGCAGGCAGAGCCTGTCATCCTGGCGCAGCACAGCTGATTACCTGCTTCCCCGGCGGTGACGTCATTGGACTGGTTTACGGCCGGGATTACCCTGCAGTCACTGCAGTTATCGCGAAAAACTGCATGTGACCGCCAGAGAGAAGATAATGGCGGCCATCAAGCAGTCCAGGACGTGACCGCCGGAGATCTTCTGCCAGGTAAGTGCCGCTGACTCCTGACAGACCCGACCGACGGACACTCACAGTGACAGTGACAAATCCGATTCCGGTATCCGATATGACGAAAATATCGGTACTCGGAATCGAAAGCCCGATACAGCTAATATCGGCCGATACCCGATATTTGCAGTATCGTATCGCTCAACACTAGTCTGGGGGCGTCATGTCGCATTTGGAGAGCCCCTGATGCGCCTAAACAGTGGAAACCCCCCACAAGTGACCCCATTTTGAAAAATAGACCCCACAAGGAACTTATCTAGAAGTGTGGTGAGCGCTGTGAAGCCCCAAGTGCTTCACAGAAAATTTATAACATACAGCCGTAAAAACAAAAAAAATCATTTTTTTTTTACAAAAATGATTTTGTCGCCCCCAGTTTTTTATTTTCCCAAAGGTAACAGAAGAAATAGGACAAATTGCACAATAACTCTTGTGGTCCAGAGTACGCTGATACCCCATATGCGGGGGTAAACTACTTTTTGGGCGCATGGCAGAGCTCAGAAGTGAAGGAGCACCGTTTGACTTTTTCAACGCAGACTTGGCTGGAATTGAGATCAGACGCCATGTCACATTTGGAGAGCCCTGATGTGCCTAAACAGCAGAAATCCCCAAATTCTAACTCCAACCCTAACCCAACACACCCCTAACCCTAGTCCCAACCCTAGCCACAAACCTAACCCTAACACACCCCTAACCCTAATCCTAACCCTAACCCTAATCCTAACGTTAGCGCCAACCCTAACCCTAACTTTAGCCGCAACCCTAACCCTAATGGGAAAATGGAAATAAATACATTTTTTTATTTTATTATTTTTCCCTAACTAAGGGGGTGATAAAGGGGGGTTTGATTTACTATTTATAGCGGGTTTTATAATTGGCAGCTGTCACGCTAAAAAACGCTTTTTATTGAAAAAAGTAGTTTTTTGCATCACCACATTTTGAGATCTATAATTTTTGCATATTTTGGCCCACAGAGTCATGTGATGTCTTATTTTTTGCGGGACGAGGTGACGTTTTTATTGGTACCATTTTTGAGCACGTGACATTTTTTGATCGCTTTTTATTTCGATTTTTGGGAGGTTAGAATGAACAAAAATCAGCAATTCATGAATTTCTTTTGGGGGAGGCGTTTGTACCGTTCCGCGTGTGGTAAAATTGATAAAGCAGTTTTATTCTTTGGGTCAGTACGATTATGGCAATACCTCATTTATATCATTTTTTTATGTTTTGGCGCTTTTATAGAATAAAAACAATTTTATATAAAAAATTATTATTTTTGCATCGCTTTATTCTGCGAGCTATAACTTTTTTATTTTTTCACTGATGATGCTGTATGACAGCTCGTTTTTTGCGGGACAAGATGACGTTTTAAGTGGTACCATGTTTATTTATATCGGTCTTTTTGATCGCGTGTTATTCCACTTTTTGTTCGGCAGTATGATGATAAAGCATTGATTTTTTGCTTATTTTTTTTTTTTAAGGGGTTCACTAAAGGGGTTAACTAGTGGGACAGTTTTATAGGGGGGGTCATTACGGACGCGGCAATACCAAATATGTGTACTTTTATTGTTTTGTTTATTTTATTTACAGGAAGAAATGAATTTATTGGGGAATATTTTTTTTTTTTATGATTTTTTTTACCACTTTTTATTTTTATTTTTTTTTACTTTTTTACTTTGTCCCAGGGTGGGACATCACTGTATTTTAGCAGATCGCTGGTGTGACAGTGTGCACAGCACTCTGTCACACCAGCGATCGCTCTGGCATCGCTGCATTCTTCCTCAGCGCCTGCTCTCAGCAGGCGCTGAGGAAGCCGCCTCCCTGCAGGACCCCGGCGCCATCTTGGATCCGGGGACCTGGAGGGAGGACGGACCCTCGGAACAGCGCGACACATCGCGCTGCTCTGAGGGTCTCAGGGGAGCGTGCCGGGAGCCCCCACCCTGCGCGATCCTCCCCTGTGCCCCGGGGACACCGCGATCATGTTTGATCGCGGTGTGCCAGGGGTTAATGTTCCGGGAGCGGTCCGTGACCGCTCCTGACACATAGTGCTGGGTGTCAGCTGTGATATACAGCTGACACCCGGCCGCGATCAGCTACGCTCCCCCCGGGAGCGCTGCTGATCGCATATGACATACTATTCCGTCCATGGGAATTAGGTCCAGGGTCACATGGATGGAATAGTACGTCTGTTGGCAGAGAGGGGTTAAAATTACCCCAATACTGTATAAAGCTGTATGCTTCTAATATATTAACCTTTTTCTTCTTTTTATATTCTGGTCTAATCCATACTGATCCTGAGAGCGTCTGTGTGTGACTCCTGAAATATATATGGAGATTTACAACATTTTCACTATACTATATACACCTGGTATCTGGTGATACAGTACCCTTTTTCAGCTTGTTGTATTCTTGTCTAATCCATCCTGAGCCTGAGAGTGCCTGTGTGTGACTCCTGAAATATACACGGAGATTTGAAATTAACGCAACACTGAATACAGCTGTATGCTTGTGATACAGTACCCTTTTTCTGCTTTTTATATTCTTGTCTAATCCATAATGAGACTGAGAACATCTGTGTGTGACTTCTGAAATATATACGGAGATTTACAATATTTTCACTATACCATATATACCTGGTATCTGATGATACAGTACCCTTTTTTAGCTTTTTATATTCTTGTCTAATCCATACGGAGCCTGAGAGCGTGTGTGTGTGACTCCTGAAATATATACGTAGATTTGAAATTAACCCAACACTGTTTACAGCTGTACACTTGTGATACAGTACCCCTTTTTCTGCTTTTTATATTCTTGTCTAATCCATACTGAGCCTGTGAGCGTCTGTGTCTGACTCCTGAAATATATACAGAGATTTACAATATTTTCACTATACTATATATACCTGGTATCAGGTGATACAGTACCCTTTTTCAGCTTTTTATATTCTTGTCTAATCCATACTGAGCCTGAGAGTGTCTGTGTCTGACTCCTGAAATATATACGGAGATTTACAATTATCCCTAGAATGTATACAGCTGTACACTTCTGATACAGTACCATATATCTGCTGCTATTTTGGGTACATTTTCCAAAAAATGAGGATGTATAGTGGAAGAGGGCGTGGGGGGGCCAGCTGGTACTGATGGTGGTGGTGGTGCATCTGCTGGAAGTGCCAAAAGCGCAATAGCACCTAAGGCAGGAGGTGTTGAACCGGCGTCATCATCTGGCTCATCAAGGCCTGAAAGGCTCCCTTTTCTGGGAGTAGGTAAACTGCTTTTAAAGCCGGAGATTCAGGAACAGGTTTTGGCTTACATTGCCGAAACAGCCTCCAGCTCTATCGCCTCCTCTTCTGAAGTTTCAAAAAATGCAAGCACTGAGTCATAAGTGCAGGCTCCTGGTCAGGAACAACAACTTTCCTTGTGTCCTTCACTCCCACCAAAAGTGAAGGATGCAGCAGGCCACACTTCAGATTACTCCATGGAGCTCTTTTCACATACCATGCCTGGGTTATCAAGTCAAATCCTGAATTCCCCAGTCCAACATGAATCTGACATGGAGTGCACTGATGCACAGCCACTGCTAGATGATTCTGCTGGTACATTACACAAGAGCACAACATTGCCCTCGCTGTCCACTGAGCCAGAATTTGACCCTGATGAAACTCAGGTGCCTCTTCCCGCATACTATACCACCTTACACGGTGACACAGAGGAAGGTGCAGACGAAATTGAAGAGGAGGTGATGGATGATCCAGTTGTTGACCTGGATTAGCTTCCATTTGGGGAAGAGGGTGCCGCTGGCAATAGCTCAGAAGAGGAGAAGGATCCGCAGCAGGCATCGACATCGCAGCAGCCGGTTATCTGGCATGCCCGAAGCGGTACAAAAATGTGTTAAAAAAACAAAAAGAGTTGCAGGACAGCTTGGCCAGACGGTCAATTTAGCTCAGCGTGTAAGCCCTGAAAATTTATACCATAGTAGGAAGAGTGCAGTGTGGCAATTTTTTTACCAAAATCCTATTGATGTAGCCAAGGTTATCTGTAAGAAGTGCGGAAAGACTGTTAGCCGGGGGAAAAATCTCTGAAATTTGAATACCAGTTGCATGCTTAGACATTTAATCAACATGCACTTGCAAGCGTTGATGGACTACAAAACCTCAGTTAGCACATCTGCACCTGCTCCGACTGAAGGTAGCCAGCAATGCTCCATCGCTTCCCCCACTGTAAGCCCACCGGTTAGCACACCACCAGCTTAGAAATGTTGACGTGTCGTCGCAAGGCCAAAGCAGTCAGGAAATCGCAATGTTTTTGCAATGAAAGACTGAATATAGGCCATCAACACCACCACCACCACCACCATCACCAACCCCCTCTCAGTCCGTCATGTCCACTGATAGTTCACCCATATGCATCTCTCAAGTCCAGCTCACCCTAGCAGACACTCTGAGTAGGACAGAAAGTACTCATCTGCGTACACTGGCTTTGAAAGCCTACATTGCCAAACTGATCTCATTAGAGATGATGCCCTTCCGTTTGGTTGAAAGCGCAGCATTCCGAGAGCTCATGGCCTACGCTGTCCCATGCTATGACCTACCCAGTCGGCACTTCTTTTCTAGAATAGCCATCCCTGCCCTCCACCTGTATGTGAAAAACCGCTTTGTCCATGCACTCAAACAATCAGTGAATGGAAAGGTGCACCTCACAACAGATGCATGGGCCAGTAGGCATGGCCAGGGCCGTTACGTGTCCATCACTGCGCACTGGGTTAATGTGGTGGATGCAGGGTCCAGAGGTGGTAGCGGCGGTGGGACAGTGCTTCCTAGCCCACGGTATAGGCAACAGTTGGCAGGAGGCGTTCGACCCTCCTCCTTCTCCAGAAGTGAAAGCGCATCGAAACAGCGCAGTGGCACGAGCACTCCATCCGCAGCTGCCAGTGCTGCACATGAGGTGTCCCACTATCGAACAGCTGGTGGTGATCGTCAGCAGGCTGTTTTAAGGATGATGTCTTTGGGTGACAACAGACACACCGCGGAAGTACTGCCAACTACTTGCAGCGAGAAACTGAGTCATGGCTAGGCAGTCTACATCTTGAGCCAGGCAAGGTAGTCAGTGATAACGGCCGTAATTTTGTGGCGGCCATAGCCCTGGAAAAACAGACACATACCGTGCCTGACTCACACCTTGAACCTGGTGGTGCAATGTTTCCTAAATAATTATCCGGAGTTAACAGCCCTGCTCCATAAGGTGCGAAGACTGTGCTCGCACATCCGTCGCTCGCCCGCAGACTCCAGTCGTATGCAGAGGCTGCAGCGATCGCTCCACCTCCCCAAGCACCGCCTAATCATAGACATTGCAACAAGGTGGAACTCCACCATGCACATGGTTGAGAGGCTGTGCGAACAGAGGCAGGCTGTAATGCATTTGTGGGAGGATACACAGGCAGGCAGTTTGAGGGCAGACATCGAGTTGTTGGGTGTGCAGTGGTCAAATCTGAAAGAGCTCTGTAAAGTCCTTCAGTGTTTTGAGGAATGCACACGGCTGGTAAGCGCAGATGATGCCATCATAAGCATGAGCATCAAACTTATGCATCTGCTCATGCAAACTTTGACTCACATTAAGGAGCAGGCGTCTGCAGCGGAGGAGGAAAGGACGGAGGAGGAGAGAAGCCTTGATGACAGACAGCCATTGTCTGCTCAGGGAAGGTGGAGGTGGAGGAAGGTGGAGGAAGAAGAGGAAGAGGAGGGGGATGATTATTTTGGGAAGGAGGATGCTTCTCAGGGAGCAAGAGAAAAAGTTGGCTTGCCTAGGTCAGGTACAGAGATTGTGCGTGACTGGATGGGATTTGGATTTGGCAGAAAGTGCTCCTCCACCCACCACTGGCAGTGCATCATTGACACCTGGAATAGGGCCCCTCATAGTACGCAAAAGTATCTCTGACGGTGTGGGGCCCACTTGCCGTCAGACACACCGGCGTACTATGAGGGGCCCTGTGCCAGTGCCGTCGCCCACAAGTGGGCCTCCCTGCTTGCTCAGGGCCACAGCACTTGCAATACTTACCTCTCCCTGCTCCACCGCTGTGACGTCTTCCGCGTTTCCTGACAGTGACATTAAGGTCAGAGAGTGTGATGACGTCACGTCTGTACGCCCTCTGCCTAAACAGTGCAAGTGCAGAGAGCTGGAAGATGGCGACACTGAGGAGTCCAGAGTAGAGCAGTGCCCAGCGAGGAGAGTTATTTCATTTTTTTAATGTTTGGGGCAATATATGGGGAGCATTATACACTGGAGCAGCATATACGGGGCCCATTATACACTGGAGCATTATAAATGGGACCTATTATATATGGAGCATTATAATGGCCCATCATACACTGGAGCATCATCCATGGTGCCCATCAAATACTGGAGCATTCTAAATGGGGGACATCAGACACTGGAGCAGCATTTACGGGGCCCATTATACACTGAAGCATTATAAATGGGGCCCATTATATATGGAGCATTATATTGGCCCATCATACACTGGAGCATCATCCATGGGGCCCATCATATACTGGAGCATTATAAATGGGGACATCAGACACTGGAGCAGCATTTAAAGGGCCCATTAAACACTGGAGCATTAAAATGGGGCCCATTATATATGGAGCATCATATTGGCCCATCCTACACTGGAGCATCATCCATGGGGCTCATCAAATACTGGAGCATTCTAAATGGGGGACATCAGACACTGGAGCAGCATCTACGGGGCCCATTATACAGTGGAGCATTATAAATGGGGCCCATTATATATGGAGCATTATGTTGGCCCATCCTACACTGGAGCATCATCCATGGGGCCCATCAAATACTGGAGCATCATATGGGGTTCATTATTATGGGGCATCATATAGGGTATGGAGCATCATGTGGAGCACATATGGGGCCTATTTTGTATGGAGCATTATATGGAGCCCATTCTGCATGGAGCAATATATGGGGCCCATCATATACTGTATGGAGCTTTATATGCGACTCATTATACTGTATGGAGCAATATGTGGGACTCATTCTACTCTATGGGGACCGTCCTATACTGTGTAGCACATTATATGGGGACCATCATATACAGGAGCATTATGTGGAGCTCATCATATACTGTATGGAACATTGGAGCAAAACATCTGATTACTAGGCTGCCTGACTGTGATAAAGGGGCAATTAATTTGGTGGCATAGTACAGCTGCCTGGCCCTGACAGTGTACAAATTGCTTTAGTGGAGCATCACATCTGAATAGTAGGCTGCCTGACTGTGTTAAGGGGGCAATTAATTTGGTGGAGTAGTACAGCTGCCTGGCCCTGACAGTGTTCAAATTGCTTTAGTGGAACATCATATCTGAATAGTAGGCTGCCTGACTGTGTTAAGGGGGCAATTAATTTGGTGGAGTAGTACAACTGCCAGGCCCTGACAGTGTACAAATTGCTTTAGTGGAGCATCACATATGAATAGTAGGCTGCCTGACTGTGTTAAGGGGGTAATTAATTTGGTGGAGTAGTACAGTTGTCTGACACTGACAGTGTACAAATTGCTTGAGTGGAGCATCACATCTGATGACTAGGCTGCCTGACTGTGATAAAGGGGCAATTAATTTGGTGGAGTAAAAAAACGTAGATGATCTAACCTTTATTAAAAAGAACAATGCATGGGTTTACAGGATTTTGTCCCACCTTCCCTCAGGACACATAGGTTGTCAGCAAAATGGCTAGTTTTGTCGTCGTCTTCCTCTGAATTCTCAAAATTCCTCCATTTTCAGCTGCAGAACATCCAGCATACACCTCAACCTATGTAGCTTTTTGCCAACTCTCTATCTGGCTTGCCCCCCCCACAGGGCCGGGGTCACCTCCTGGCGCCCCGGGCTAGTGCCGATACCCTGAGTAGGTGGGGGCTCCCACTCTCGGGCGATGGCACTGGCCTCATAGTACCAAAAAGTGGCAGTGATGGTGGGATGGGCCTACTTGCCGTCAGACACACGGGCGTACTATGAGGGGCCCTGTGCCAGTGCTGGCGCACATGACTGGGCCCCCCCTGCTTGCTTATGGCCCCAGCACTCACAATAGTTCCCTCTCCCTGCTCCACAGCTGTGGAGTCTTGGCACTGAAATCATTCACAGGGACAGCCACTACCAATTTTGGTAACTGATCCATGCTGGTTAACACTTAGCTATAGCCTGTCCTGCCGGCCTCTACCTTACGATGCTCAATTCCATTGGCTACCATTTTCAATGGACGTCGACTCACAATTGGATGCATTGGCAGTTTATGGTGATCTTCTTTCACACTTTTCATAGTCACAGACGTCTGATATTCGTGGCACCCTTTTTAAATGTCTCCTCTCCTGCCAATCCAATAGAATTGCCATATGTTTATATGCTTTGTGAACATGAACAATACAAACATTAAGTAACCGAAAAAGATGAAAAATATCTTTACACAGACTGGTTTACTAGGTCTGTGTGTTAAGAATAAAATGTTGATTTTTTAAACTGTACCCAGAAATGTTCTTGAAACCCTGACCATACTTTTGTATATATGAGCTAACTAAAGAATTGTGAGAGAAACCTGTTGGCACATTGCGTTTAGAAAGTCTAAGGGTTACCGGGCGATAGGCCATACTAGGTTGAAGGATCAAACATGGCAGCTGAATCATTGCCAAAAAGGAACAGGAGCCTGAAAAGTGGGGGCCATTGGGCACGATGGGCAAACACGGCCTGCTGCAGCTGTTATGTGGTTTGGCTGGTGACTGCTAGGCCTAACCTGAAAATAATCACGGTTCAACGCAATTTTTAGGCAAAAGGTTTTAAAACATATTTTAATTCAATTTTGGCTGTTGATTACAAATAAGAACTCAGTGTTTGGCTATCGAATCAGGATTTAGAGATATTTTCCATTTTTGATGAAAATTACTATCGAATGTTTTATGATAAAAACACATGATTTTCGGTACAACATTTTGTATATTTTTAATAAAGGAATAACAATGATTACAAAGTCTATGTACAGCAAATAAAATATACTTACAGAATTCAAATACCAAATATAAAAACACATATATATGGCACACAGTTGAATGGCAAATGGCAGTAATTTGAACTTTCTTTTATTGGCTGATCTGTGATGTACAGCTTCTGGGTTGTCTCTCATCAAGCTCCTGCAATAGTTAGCCTTCATGTGTGAGTCCCAGCGGCCTTGATACCGTTCTTCCATTGTTTTAATGTTCTGATGAAAACGCTCCCCTTGCTCCTCGCTCACATCCCCAAGGTGCTCTGGAAAAAAGTACTCCTTCTACATCCAAGATTTTGCTGACTCATTAGTAGCTCTTCCACAATGTCTTCATGGTTGTCTGCTTTCTTATTCCCTAGAAAATTCTGCACCACATTTCAAAATGCATTCCATGCTCTTTATTCTGTCTTATTCATTGATGTGATAAAATTTGGGTCTCTCCCAACTGTTCTTAGTTGAGGTCCATCAAATATTCCAGCCTTTTTCTTCTCTTCACTAAGATCAGGAAAAGTTGAACATATATAGTTAAAGCATTCTCCACAGCGATTGAGAGGTTTGACGAATTGCTTCATCACTACAAGTTTTATTTGCAAGGGAGGAAAGACCATGTTATTCCTATCCACTAGAGGATCATGGATCACATTCTTATCGCCAGATTTCAAAGTCTGTCGCTGATGCCATTCATTTTTCAACCTATGCTCTGCTGTAGCTCAACTGTCCCATTAGCACAGAAAACAAGGGTGTTTTTTGTACCCTCTTTGCAGACCCAAAAGAAAGTTAACCATTGTTAAATCAACACAAAACAACCACCCATGAACATTATATTGTAATCTCTGTAGAACAATCTGCATGTTTTTAAATTCTTCTTTACGTTTTACAGAATGACCTATTGTTACAGAGCCATACTTATTTCCATTATGTAACAGAACACATTTTAAACTTCTTTTGGAACTATCCATAAATAGCCTCCAATCCCTTGAATCATATGCTGGAAGTCCCATAAAGAGAAGTAGCCCTTCAACATCAGTACAATAGACAAGCAGGCCATCTGAATGGAAGTACTTACGCAGTTCTTCTTCCCTGTTACGATAAAATGAGACACTTGTACTGGGTTTCAACATTCGATTCTCTTGTAGTCTTCTTGAAGCCAATAGTTCAGCAGACTCTTTTGGTACATAAAGATCTCAAACTAGATCATTCAAAGCAGACTGAGTAAACAGAATTGCTTTCTCACTATTTTCATGACATGTCTGAAAAATATCTGGACTGTCTTCTTCATCAGTATAACAATGTGAGGAGATATCTGTGTCAAGGTTTTCTGTAAGCTCAGTTAATTTTGGAAAAGGTATCTCTTCACTATGGCCAACTGGTCGAATAGCTGAAGGGATGCTATGGTATTGGTAATATTGCTTGTTTTTCTTGTTCAAACCTTTTACATCGACAAGGCAGAAATAGCAGTCTTATAAATAGCAGTCTTATAAATGAGACAATGGTTGGTTGTCTCCAAACCATAGGAACTCCCAACTGAAGTTTAGCATTCTTTCCTTGAGACCATGATCTCAAGCTCTCAATACATGTTTTGCACACTTTGTGAGGAGAACAATGCTTGTCCTGGTCTCCAAGTTTTACTCTGAATTACGCACAATACACCCTCTTAACAAAGTCAGTAATGTTTCGCCTCTGAGTCTTCACAGTAAATTTTCCACAGATGTAGCCAAAAATATTATGATCATTTGATCACTGTCTTCTGCGAGATGTAGATGCAATTGTTAGATCAGCAAAACATCCTGCAGAGAAATACAAGCTAAAAGTTTCTAGCTACCTGAGATGTTCAATGCATTTGTTCCCCCCACGTTAGGTATTGATTCCCAACTTAAAAAATGAAAACCAGCAGGATAAAAACAATAAATATCCAAATTCATTGAAAATGTCAATAAATAAAACAGTACCTGCACACGACTGCACACATTACAATGGGAGCACACATGCTTAAATTTTGCATATATTGCCATATTTGCACTGGCCCTCATTAAACTGCCAGCATGTTCTGGATTTTTCTCCTTGCCCCCCTGACTACCTCCTCTTTCTCCCGCCTGCTGGGAAATGCTCCCTCCGCTCCGTGAAAGGACTGCCCATACCTTGCGGGCGCCATCACTTTAAGCCACAGGCCTATATCCTTTTGATCCCACCTAATGTCAGGCCTGACCGCCTTCCGCTGCCTGAATAGTTCATCATAGCGCAACCAGGTCAGCCCACCATAAGTGCGGTGAGCTTCCCCACTCGCATCCAGATAACAAAACAATCATGAACAATTTTCCTGGGACTTCTGACCTCTAACACTCTGCTAATATAGGGAATACTTGCATCCAGTTAACGAAAGTTTGCTGGCTAAGCCGCCAGTGGCAAATGCGCCCCCAAGGGGCCCTCAAAGCAAACGTAAATTTCACCCTTTGCCCTTTTGCCCAATTTTACTGCATCCCCTTTATCCTTCTCCACTTGCAGTGACACAGATACACCCGAGCTGGGTACCTGTTCCCCCTCCACAGGCCTACACTGGTCACCCACAATCTGCACAGCAGCACGGTGGCTCAGTGGATAGCACTGCAGCTTTGCAGCGCTGGAGTCCTAGTTCGAATCCCACCAAGGACAACATCTGCAAGGAGTTTGTATGTTCTCCCCGTGTTTGCGTGGGTTTCCTCCTTGTACTCCGGTTTCCTACCACACTCCAAAAACATACAGATAGGCAATATAGATTGTGAGTCCCTTCAGGGACAGCCACGATAATGTGTATAAACTGTAAAGCGCTGTGGAATATGTTAGTGCAATATAAAGATTATTATTGTTATTATTATTTGATTCCCCAAACACGATGCCGCGACCCATGCCCAGACGGGTAACACCCCTGCCCCACTCGCTGTACCCCCTTCCATTCTTTGTAAAATCTGAGACATAGTCAACAGCACATCCCTAATATCCGGGCCTCCCATACCGCCGCCACCCCTCGGACCCAGCACAACCCCACCGATTACACCTGAACCAGCCCCTGCGGGCGACAAACATGACAAAGACTCATACTCAATATGGTAATTGGGCATACATATATTGGCCAATCTAAGCGCTAAGAGCCTTCATTTTTTTTCATAGCAATTTTTGCAGATACATATTTCATATATACATCATATAGCGCTTTTTTCAATTTTTTTCTATGCAGCAATGCAGTTCCTATGCTCTAGAGTAATCATTCTTGGTAAGTTATGGTGCAAACCTTAATATTTTTGATTAATGCAATATAGACGTAGATTGACAATTAAAACTACACTGTCTAAAGCTGTACGCTTCACATACATTACACTTTTAATGATTTTTATCTTATTGTGTAATCCATACGGACACTAGAAGCGTGTGTGTGTGACTCCTGATATATATACGTAAAATGATGTTAATCTCACCTTCATAAAAATGAAACATGCCTGTTGTCACGGGGTCCGTTTCCGGTATCACACAAATCAAAAGAGCAAGAGAATTGCGAACAATCCCAAGACCTTTATTATAGGCCAAATGAAAAGATCCATAAACAAACCACCACACTGAGGATACAATAGTATCAAACACGAATGCAGTTCACTTGGATCAGCAGCCCGGGCAGTGGGATACTCTGTACAGGGCCGTTGTGTTACAGGGGATGTGTCACAGCGGCAGTGATCCTGTTCCTGGCCCTGGGGGGGCAAATAAAAGGGGAATATGTACAGGGGATGATAGAGTTTGGAGTAAGGTATTCATGACGCCACCTGTGGTACCTGGTCAGAGGAGACCTGACCAGCGCTGCAGTGCAGGTCCTCGGACGGAGACTGATGCTGTGATGCAGCAGAGTTGAAATAGCTTCCCACAAGTGAAGCTTGTCCCAGGGCAGAGAGATGGTATAGAATGGTGCTGAAAGATTGGGCACAGTGGAGTATGTTTGTCAGGAAGGACTTGAGGAGACACAGTCAGATGCACTTTCCAAAGCCTTAGTCACATTTTTGGCAGACAAATTGTCCAGGGCACTGACTGCAGATGCTGCTGAAGTTGGTCGGCTTGAAAGCTATTTTGAATCCCTTACTTGAGGTGGAATGTGAGCTCTCCTTTGTAGATCTATTTTCTAAGGCACTGCCTGCTTGAAGCTCCATCCAAGTTCCTCTGTCTGTCTGTTGTGTAGGTATAAATTCACTCTCATAGCAGACAGGTGTAACCTGCTTCAGGAATCACTCAGTTATGGAGTCTCTGGCTCACGTGTACTGCTGCTGTTCAGTAGAGTATTAATTTGGCCACAGAATCTGCTGTCTACTGTCCTCCGGATTCTGCAGCTGGGACTTTAGTTTACCAACTCAGCCGTGGACTCCGTGGGTTTGGTTTCGGCGATCCAACCTTGGGGTGAGCTCTCTATAGCCCCTCTTTTCACCAATTTGTATCCACACGTCTCTCCTCTCGTGTCCCTCCAGCCACACTCACTAACTCCTCCCCCATCCAGAATGTTCTCGAGGAGCTCTCCTGAAATAAGGTGTTGGATCTCCCCATTCTGGTCCGGAGTATGAAAGGTATATGCTGTGTCACCTGTTAAAGGGATCCTTCCTTGATTTCAGGCATGACATCACTCCCCCCTGGAGGGAGTAAAGGTCTCTGTGGCAAACAAAGTCCTGGTGTGCCACACACTTGCAAGCGTGACAGGACTACAAAACATAAAAATAGCCCCCAACTGGTCCGGCGTCAGCACCTGGCACACACGGGCAAGTGCAGGTTCACTGAGCAGGTGGGGGGGACGACTCGTGTGCAACGGCACTGGCACAGGGACCCTCATAGTACAAACATTTGCCTCTGACGGTGGGATGGGCCCTCTCGCCGTCAGACGCACCGGCGTACTATGAGGGGCCCTGTGCCAGTGCCGTCGCCCACTAGTCGGCCACCTCTGCTTGCTAAGGGCCACTGCACTTACAATACTTACCTCACCATGCTCCACTGCTGTGACGTCTTCCGCGTTTTCTGACAGTAAAATTCAGGTTATAGAGGGAAAGTACCTCATGTCCGTACTCCCTCTGCCTAAACAGTCCAAGTGCAGAGACCAGTAAGATGGCGACACTGAGGAGGGCAGAGTAGACAACTGCACAGCGAAGAGAGTTATTAAATATTTTTAAATGTTTTCTCGAATATTTGGGTAACATTTCACACGGATCATTAATAATGTGGACCATCAAATTTGGAGCTTTCTTTTGGCCCATAACACACTGGAGCATCAGCCATGAGGCCCATCATATACTGGAGCATTGTCAATGGGCAGATCAGAGACTGGAGCAGCAGCCATGGGGCAGATCAGAGACTGGAGCAGCAGCCACGGGGCCAATCAGAGACTGGAGCAACAGGCATGGGGCCGATCAGAGACTGTAGCAGCAGCCATGGGGCCAATCAGAGACTGGAGCAGCAGCCATGGGGCCAATCAGAGACTGGAGCAGCAGGCATGGGGCAGATCAGAGACTGGAGCAGCAGGCATGGGGCCAATGAGAGTCTGGAGCAGCAGCCATGGGGCCAATCAGAGACTGGAGCAGCAGGCATGGGGCCAATCAGAGACTGGAGCAGCAGCCATGGGGCCAATCATAAACTGGATCAGCAGCCATGGGGTCAATCAGAGACTGGAGCAGCAGCCATGGGGCCAATCAGAGACTGGAGCAGCAGCCATGGGGTCGATCAGAGACTGGAGCAGCAGGCATGGGTCAGATCAGAGACTGGAGCAGCAGTCATGGGGCCAATCAGAGACTGGAGCAGCAGGCATGGGTCAGATCAGAGACTGGAGCAGCAGGCATGGGGCAGATCAGAGAATGGAGCAGCAGGCATGGGGCAGATCAGAGACTGGAGCAGCAGTCATGAGGCCAATCAGAGACTGGAGCAGCAGGCATGGGTCAGATCAGAGACTGGAGCAGCAGGCTGTAATGTATGGTGTACAGTTCATATAGCGTCTTGTGCTTGGGTGCGAGGAAAACACATGAGACACAGGTTTGATATGGAAGGACTTGTATTACTTCATACAAGTGGCAAAAATGGTCACACAGTTTGCAGGTACAGAAGCAGGAGACACAGCAGGCCAGAGTAACTTAAGCTCAGCAATAACTCTCCACAACAGGTTCAGGATCTCTTCTCTGTTACCGTAATTCCATGCAAACGTGGATTTATCAAATAGCAGGTTTCCAGAGTCCACAAGTGTTCCAAAGTTCCTCAGTAGGAAATAGCTGGAGTACAAAGTCCAAGGTTTTCCAGGAGTCAGGTCACAGGCTCACTGCAGGCTTGATTCTGAACCTTACATTACTCCCCCCTTAGGGACAACCTCCGGATGGCCTCAGACCAGGCTTGTCTGGGTACCTCTGATGAAACTGGCGGAGCAAGCGAGGAGCATTAACGTTATTGACTGGTTCCCATGAGTTGTCCTCCACTGGGTAGCCCTGCCATGTAATCAAATATTGTAACTGATTTCTGTACAACCTGGAATCTAGAATCCTTTCCACCACAAATTCTTCCTGACCATCGACTAGCACTGGGTCAGGGCAAGGAGAAGAACGTCCAGGAAACGTATTGGGTGTTGCAGCCTTTAGTAGGGATACATGAAAGACAGGGTGGATTCTCATAGTTCTGGGCAGTTGAAGACGACAAGCAATGGCACTTATAATTTTACTGATTTTATAGGGTCCAATGTACTTATGTCCCAACTTAGACGATGGAATCCTTAACTTAAGATTTCTGGTTGACAGCCAGACCAAGTCTCCAACCTTGAAAGCTGGTGCAGGTTTACGAAATTTATCTGCTGCTTTCTTGTACCTTTCCTGAGCCAATTCCAGATTTTCCTTTAGAAGATCCATATTCTTTTGTAAAGACGTGATTCTTTCAGCCACTGCTGGCAAGGGCGTTTCTATGGGAAATCGAGGAAGAATGTTAGGATGATAACCTAAATTGGAGTAAAAAGGAGACTGCTTAGTGGAGGCGCTCTGAGAGTTGTTATAAGAGAACTCAGCCAGTGGAAGTAGATCCACCCAATCATCCTGTAGGTGGCAGATAAAGCAGCGGAAATACTGCTCCAGGGTCTGATTGGTTCGTTCTGTCTGTCCATTAGTCTGGGGATGAAAAGCAGAAGAAAGGTTTACTTTAATGTCCAATGCGGCACAGAAATTTTGCCAAAACCTTGAAGTGAATTGCACCCCTCGATCCGAAATAACCTCATCCGGTACTCCATGTAAGCGAAACACATTCTTAATCATCAAATCTGATGTCTGTTTTGCAGTGGGTAAGCCGACACAAGGGATAAAATGAGCTGCCTTTGTTAAACGATCAACCACCACTAGAATGGTGTTCTTCCCTTGAGAGGTTGGTAACTCCACAATGAAGTCCATAGAAATGGATCCCCACGGGCGGGACGGGGTGGGAAGGGGTTGCAACAGACCAGTTGGTGAGGAGCGAGGTGTTTTGCATCTTGCACAGACTTCACATGAAGTGACATAGTTTAAAACATCTTTCCTGTAAGTGGGCCACCAAAAGAAACGAGAAAGAAATTCCTGTGTCTTTAGAATTCCTCTATGCCCAGCTATCTTGGAATCGTGGATGAGTTGCAATACTCTCAATCTGACTGTTTCAGGTATATACAGACGTTGTCCCTGAATCCACACACCATTCTTAAAGACAAGACTTACGTCCCTTGGGGGTTGTGCCAACAAGGAATCCGCATGGTATGCTTCCTTGATGTCCTTAAGTAGGTCTTGATTATGAATCACTCCCAGGAATCTAAAGTCAGGAAGAATAGTCTTAGGAGGAGTAAGTGGACGGGTCTCTGCTGAATGAATCCTAGAGAGTGCATCAGCCTTTCCATTGCGCGATCCTGGTCTATAAGAAATGACAAAATTAAATTGGTTTAAGAAAAGATTCCAGCGAGCCTGGCGAGGAGTCAGGCACTTAGCCGACCTGATAAATTCAAGGTTACGATGGTCTGTCAGGACGACTATTTGCTGTGCAGCTCCCTGAAGAAGGTGTCTCCATTCTTTGAAGGCGGCAATAATGGCCAACAACTCTCTATTGCCCACATCGTAGTTCCTCTCAGCCGAAGACAACTGCTGGGAAAAGAAGGCACAGGGATGCAAGACATTCTTCTCACCTGTTCTCTGAGAGAGTATAGCTCCAACGGCACAGTCTGAAGCAAGTTCGGGGTTGGGATGTACTAAGATAGGTGCGGTGGTAAATTTATCCTTTAGACGGGAAAATGCTTCCTAGGCTTGGGGGTCCAGGAGAACCTAGACTCTTTCCGGGTAAGTTGGGTGATAGGTGACACTACCTCAGAGAAATTCCTAATGAAACGTCTATAGAAGTTGGCAAACCCGATGAAGCGCTGCACTCCTTCACATTTCTAGGAATTGGCCAATCCTTGATGGCTTGGGTCTTGCTTCCATCCATACTAATTCCTTGTGTAGACAGTACATACCCCAGTCCTATGGAATTCACACTTTTCAAGTTTGATGTAAAGATGGTTTTGTCTTAGACGTTCTAAGACCATTCTCACATGTCCATGATGTTCCTCTGTGGAGTTAGAAAAAAAATGAGAATATCATCCAAATAACTCACCACGAATGTATCTAGGAGATCCCTGAAGATGTCATTCACCAAGTGTTGGAAAGTGGCTGGGGCGGTACTCAGACCAAAAGGCATAACTTGATATTTAAAGTGTCCATAGCGTGACCTGAATGCAGTCTTCCATTCATCCCCAGGTCTAATACGGACCAAGTTATAGGCCCCACGGAGATCCAGTTTAGAGAAAATTTTGGCATGCCGCACTCTCTCCAATAACTCAGGGATTAAAGGCAATGGATAACGGTTTCTAATAGTAACCTTATTGAGTTCCCTATAGTCTACGCAGGGTCTCAGAGATCCATCTTTCTTCTTCACAAAGAAGATGGGTGCACCTGCAGGAGATGAAGAGGGGGGTATGAAGCCCTTGGCTAGATTTTCGTCTATGTAATCCTTTAAAGCCTTTAGCTCGGGCCCCGCCAGGGGGTAGATCTTACCAAAAGGTATCTCTGCTCCAGGCAATAATTCAATTGGACAATCATATGGACGGTGAGGGGGAAGCTGGTCAGCGTTCTTCTTGTCACATAAATCCACATAGTCCTGGTATACAGCTGGTAGTTCAGGGACTGACATGGTTCCTTTAGGAACAGAGCAAGCTGAAACTTCTGGACTCATCTGTTTCTCTGGAAAGTGTAATTCCTTGGTCTCCCAGTTAATGGTAGGGTTCTGAGCCTGCAGCCATGGTAGCCCTAGAATAATGGGAAAGTGGGGAGAAGCGATAAGCATAAAGGACAGTTTCTCTTGATGATCTTTACCCATAAGGACCCTCAAAGGCTCCGTTTCCTGATCCACTGGTCCAGAAGTCAGCAGGGAGCCATCCACAGTCTCCATCTGTACTGGAGTAGCCTTCTTCACTGAACGTATCCCCTGTTTCAGAGCAAAGGAGATATCCATAAAATTTCCACTTGCCCCTGAGTCGATCATAGCAGAGCTAGACACCCAGACTGAGTCAACCCAGAGTTTGATGGAAAGGAAGCAATGAGAATTGTTTTTCTTACAACTCAGCTGGGACACCGCTGAGGAAACTTGAAAAATTGCAGCGTTTACACAGTCATCGTCCTCAGAAGTGACGGAGTTTAAGTCCGAGAAATCAATATCTGTTGCTGCAGATCTCTCTGGAGCCTGAGGCTCGGACCTGACAGATCTCCTCTCGCAACACTCACAGTGAATGACTGCTGCAGTAGTCTTACGAGAACGGCTGGGGCAGTTTATAATGAAGTGCCCTGACTTACCACAGTAGAAACATAGATTTTCCTTTAAACGATGTTCTTTGCGTGCATCACTAACCCGTCTTTGTAAAGAGTCCACCTGCATGGGTTCAGGTTCAGGTTCCCGTGTGATCCTACTCAAAGGTTCCTTAGCTGGGGAGGAAGGTAGGAAAAGGTTAGTGCGATTACTTTCGAACCATCTCTCTTGCCTGCGTTCAGTCAGACGAGCATCAATACGGATGCAGTAGTTAATAAAGTCACCTAACGCAGTGGGAGGGTCGGCACGAGCAAGTTCATCCTTAATCAGTGGAGACAACCCTTTTCGAAAAATAGATTTTTTGGCGGAACTGTCCCAAGTGGTATCGAGGGCCCATCTCATGAAATCCAAGGCATATTCGGCTACTGAGCGCTTGCCTTGGCGCAAAGTTAACATGGCTGCTTCAGCTGTTGCACCTCGATTGGGGTCATCAAACACCTGCCCCATGGCTGAAATGAAAGCATCAAGATGATCCAAACATTCATCCTCAGTCTCAATCAGAGGGTTTGCCCACATCAAAGCCTTGTTGGTAAGCAACATGATTATAGTAAGCACTTTAGATCGTTCAGTGGGAAATTGTGAAGCATGTGCAGAAAAAAAGATTGCATTGGTTAATAAATCCCCTGAATTTCTCACGTTCACCGCCAAAATGAAAAGGGGGTAACTTGGGAATCCCAGAACTCGGGGTTATGGCAGGAGCCTGGACTCGTTCCTCTAGAACCTCAATCCTGGCTCGTAAATCCTGGGTAGTTTGTCCAAACACTTGCAAATTGTGATTAGTGAGGTCCTGTAGGTTTGCAAAACGGGTCTTTATAGTCTGTATATCTGCAAGGATTGTATCAGTCACTCCGCAAAGCTCCTTTATGCGAGCCTCCATCTTCCAGATCTTTTAAGACAGGAGTACTGGAAGGAGAAGAGAAAAAAAAAAAAACAATAGTGTTTACCTGTGGTAACACTGCAGAGTAAAATTAAGGGAATTGCTCACCTGGAATGGTTGTGAGAAGTCACAACCACTGTCATCACAGAAAGTATAACCGGACATCTGATATCCACAGTCACAGCAGACACAGTCTTCCCAGACCCAGCAGACACTAACGTTTGGCTTCAGAATCTTGTAATGTATGGTGTACAGTTCATATAGCATCTTGTGCTTGGGTGCGAGGAAAACACATGAGACACAGGTTTGATATGGAAGGACTTGTATTACTTCATACAAGTGGCAAAAATGGTCACACAGTTTGCAGGTACAGAAGCAGGAGACACAGCAGGCCAGAGTAACTTAAGCTCAGCAATAACTCTCCACAACAGGTTCAGGATCTCTTCTCTGTTACCGTAATTCCATGCAAACGTGGATTTATCAAATAGCAGGTTTCCAGAGTCCACAAGTGTTCCAAAGTTCCTCAGTAGGAAATAGCTGGAGTACAAAGTCCAAGGTTTTCCAGGAGTCAGGTCACAGGCTCACTGCAGGCTTGATTCTGAAGCACTGATTGCTCAGCTGAGGCTGCTTAAGAAGCAAGAGGGAGAGAATCAGGCGGGAACATGAAAGCTGGAAACTCCATATTGACTGAGGGCAAGATAGCTGCAGCAAGACAGAAAGCAAAATGGCTGACGGAAAAACTGAGTTTCAAGAAACATGTACAAAGAACCTTACACAGGCATGGCGCCGATCTGAGACTGGAGCAGCAGGCATGGGGCGACCAGAGACTGGAGTAGCAGCCATTAGGCCAAATAGACTGGAGCAGCAGGCATGGGTCCGATCAGAGACTGGAGCAGCAGCCATCGGGCCAATCAGAGACTGGAGCAGCAGCCATGGGGCATCAGAGACTGGAGCAGCAGCCATGGGGCCAATCAGAGACTGGAGCAGCAGCCATGGGGCCATTCATAGACTGTATCAGCAGCCATGGGGCCAATCAGAGACTGGAGAAGCAGCCATGGGGCCAATCAGAGACTGGAGCAGCAGCCATGGGGCTGATCAGAGAGTGGAGCAGCAGGCATGAGGCTGATCAGAGACTGGAGCAGCAGGTATGGGGCCAATCAGAGTTTGGAGCAGCAGGCATGGGGCAGATCAGAGACTGGAGCAGCAGGCATGGGGCAGATCAGAGAATGGAGCAGCAGGCATGGGGCAGATCAGAGACTGGAGCAGCAAGCATGGGGCCAATCTGAGACTGGAGAAGCAGGCATTGGGCCAATCAGAGACTGGAGTAGCAGGCATGAGGCAGATCAGAGACTGGAGCAGCAGGCATGGGGCTGATCTGAGACTGGAGCAGCAGGCATGGGTCCGATCAGAGACTGGAGCAGCAGCCATGGGGCCAATCAGAGACTGGAGCAGCAGCCATGGGGCCAATCATAGACTGGAGCAGCAGCCATGGTTCCAATCAGAGACTGGAGCAGCAGCCATAGGGCCATCATATACAGTAGCATTGTCAATGGGGCCCATCAAAGACTGGAGCAGCAGCCATGGCGATGATCAGAGAATGGAGCAGCAGGCATGGGGCTGATCAGAGACTGAAGCAGCAGGCATGGGGCCAGTCAGAGACTGGAGTAGCAGGCATGGGGCAGATCAGAGACTGGAGCAGCAGGCATGGGTCAGATCAGAGACTAGAGCAGCAGGCATGGAGCCAATCTGAGATCAGAGACTGGAGCAGCAGGCATGGGGCCAATCAGAGACTAGAGCAGCAGGCATGGAGCCAATCTGAGATCAGAGGACTGGAGCAGCAGGCATGGGGCAGATCAGAGACTGGAGCAGCAGGCATTGGGCCAATCAGAGACTGGAGCAGCAGCAATGGGGCCAATCAGAGACTGGAGCAGCAGCCATGGGGCCGATCAGAGACTGGAGCAGCAGGCATGGGGCCAATCAGAGACTGGAGCAGCAGGCATGGGGACGATCTGAGACTGGAGCAGCAGGCATGGAACAGATCAGAGAATGAAACAGCAGGCATGGGGCAGATCAGAGACTGTAGCAGCAGGCATGGGGCCGATCTGAGACTGGAGCAGCAGGCATGGGGCCAATCAGAGACTGGAGCAGCACGCATGAGGCAGATCAGAGACTGGAGCAGCAGGCATGGGGTCGATCTGAGACTGGAGCAGCAGGCATGGGGCCAATCAGAGACTGGAGCAACAGCCATGGGGCGAATCAGAGACTGGAGCAGCAGCCATGGGGCCAATCAGAGACTGGAGCAGCAGCCATGGGGCCAATCAGAGACTGGAGCAGCAGCCATAGGGCCCATCATATACAGTAGCATTGTCAATGGGGCCGATCAAAGACTGGAGCAGCAGGCATGGGGCCCATTATATACTGAAGCATTGTCAATGAGGCAGATCAGAGACTGGAGCAGCATTTATGGGGCCCATTATACACTGGATCATTAATAATATGGACCATGATTTTGGCCCATAACATGCTGGAGCAGCAGCCATAGGGCCCATCATATACAGTAGTATTGTCAATGGGGCAGATCACAGACTGGAGCAGCAGCCATGAGGCCGATCAGAGACTGGAGCAGCAGCCATGGGGCCCATCATATACAGTAGCATTGTCAATAGGGCAGATCAGAGACTGGAGCAGCAGGCATGGTGCCGATCTAAGACTGGATCATCAGGCATGGGGCCTATCAGAGCCTGGAGCAGCAGGCATGGGGCAGATCAGAGACTGGAGCAGCAGGCATGGGGCCGATCAGAGATGGGAGCAGCAGCCATGGGGCCAATCATAGACTGGAGCAGCAGCCATAGGGCCCATCATATACAGTAGCATTGTCAATGGGGCAGATCAGAGACTGGAGCAGCAAGCATGGGGCAGATCAGAGACTGGAGCAGTAGCCATAGGGCACATCATATTCTGAAGCATTCCAAATGGGGGACATCAGACACTGGAGCAGCATTTACGTGGCCCATTACACGCTTGAACATTAATAATGGGGCCCATTATATATGGAGCTTGATTTTGGCCCATCATACACTGGACCCTCATCCATATGGGCCATCATATACTGGAGCATCATATGGGGTTCATTATTTATGGGCCATCATATAGGGTATGGAGGATCATATGGGGCCTATTCTGTATGGAGCATTATATGGGGCACATTCTTATGTATGGCACACTATGTGGTGGCCATAATACTGTATGGAGGAATATAGGGTCCTTTTTTCAAGCTATTGTAGATTTTAACATAGATATCAGTCATGTCATGTTAGAAGTGAAGTATTTTTCATTGTACTATACCGAGATTTCTGTGCAGTAACGGAGCATCATTAATTGTGGTATGTGTTAAAGGGGCCCACTGACACTCTTTGGGACAGGGCCAACGAAAACCGGGAGCCATCCCATCCCCCCACAAGTTGAGCCAAATAACCCCCATTTTTCAATGCGTAAACATTATTATAAAGTCAATAAAGGTTGCCAAGCTTAAGTAATAATGATTGATGTTGTTGCCATTCAAATGGACACTGTAGGTGTATTTTCTGTCCTCCACTCTCTACCGACTTTGCTTCCCCATTGACTTGCATTGGGTTTCGTGTTTCGTTCGGACCGCCGATTTTCTGTGATAGTCGCCGATTTCACTCGACCCGACTTTTGCGAAAGTCGGTTTCCGTGAAACCCGACTCGACCCGAAAAACGGGAAAGTCGCTCATCTCTAGTGAGGAGCTTTTTCTTTTTTAAATTATATTTCAAAAGTATATTTCCTCAGCTCTAATCCTTCTGAATCCTCACATCAGAATGGTGTCCATGTATCCACATATATGTGATTTACATACTTCCAGTCACATGTTTGCAAATCGCTTACTAGCAGTCACCCGCCCATTGCTTCTGGCACCTGCACCCAAGAACTCTCACATTGGGCAGTTCGCATGCTGTGAGGGTTCACAAGTTTGCAGTCACATATTGTAACTTCCCCACATCCTGTAGAATGTAAGCTCACAAGGGCAGGGTCCTCTCCCCTCTGTATCAGCCTGTCATTGTTAGTTTGCTAACTGTAAGTGATATCTGCAATTTCTGTGTAACCCTCCTCATGTACAGCACCATGGAATCAATGGTGCTATATAAATAATAATAATGTACTCTAAGGCCAGAAAACCGCTTTAATGTAGCTAATACAGCTAATGTCTTCAGTAGTGTTGAGCGATACTGCTCGATATCTAAAAATATCGGATCGGGATGGTATCGCCGATATCACTAAATATCGTCGATATCCGATT
Source organism: Oophaga sylvatica (assembly GCA_033576555.1). NCBI lineage: Eukaryota > Metazoa > Chordata > Amphibia > Anura > Dendrobatidae > Oophaga > Oophaga sylvatica. The sequence continues at coordinate 347,354,895 of JARQOD010000006.1, forward strand.
CCGATACCGGAAGTCCCATGTAAGTCTATGTGAACAAAATATCGCAACTAAAAAAACACTTTCTTTCGTTGTAAACACAAAATATACACACATAGAATACATATATATATATATTATATATATATACACATGTCGTTGTGACATATATATATATACATATATTTATAGTTTATACACTTCTACATAGTAAAATAGACTCTGATTCAATTGCCGGGTAAAGCCGTGACATACCCCATAGAAGTCGACGGGCTCGGTGCCGAGTACCCCCAAAACCTCTGGCTCTGTGCGACTCAACTTGGGCGTCACGAACAGGATTCTGTAGCTCGCTATAAGCTATAAGTCCTGTGTGCCTGAATTGAACTGGTTTTGTGCTTGAGAATTGCTAAAATCATCAGAGAATGTATTTGCCATTTTTCCGCCATATCTGCGTCACGACGAGGCACTGGTGAAGAAGAAGGGCGTGCTCTTCGTGGGTGTACACTCACTCAGTGGCGCGAAAACGATGGCCGACCACTCTAAATGTTACTGCAATGTAAGATCGTGCCCCACAGCTCTTGAGTTCCGCCTCGTCATCCTCCTCAGTGTGCGGAAACTAACACGAAGGTCCCGCCTCACTACAAAAGAGGGGCCCTCTCCAGATGCTAATGACACATGTGACTTGGCAGAGATGGCTAATGGACACGAGCAGAAGTGTGAAGGGATGGAGCAGTCAGAGCTCTCCCCCCACGGAAGCGACCCGATCGCCACGGAACCACCGTTGGGCACCCGGCCTGGAAACCCTCCTACGCTGCAAGAAGCGGAGGATACCCTGAGAGACCTGGCCCGGCACCGGGAGGAGGTCGCCAGGATGGAAGCCAGCTGGCGTGCCCTAAAACTAAACTTGGAGCGGCGCCAATCCCTCTTACCTGAAGTGTCTGTACCGGAAGGTGAGGCACCCGTTCTAGTAGAGGTGTCCGTGCGGGCATCCCAGCCCTTGCAATGTAATCCGGTTGACGTTGTCGCAGTGGAGGCACCCATTCCTGCAAAAAACGCTGCACCGGCAGCACCCCAGATCCCGCTGTCTGCCCCCGTCGCTGAGACAGAAGAAACGACACCCGTCCTCATGGAGGAGGCCGCGCAGGCACCAGAGGTCTACCTGTCTGTACCGGAGCCCCGACTGTCATTTGTTCCAGAGCCGGCTGCTTCCTCCGCAGGTGAGCGCCGCCAGGACTGTCGGGCGCCAGGAGAGCTGCCGCAAACCGGACATCGTAAGCTGCAGTTTGATGGTGGAGACATGGAGATGCTGGTGGAGGAGAATTACAACCGGCGTCAGGAGGAAGAGTGTAGACGTCGGGAGAGAGAAGCCGAACGACAAAGGGAGCAGCGCGAATCCCAGAAGCTTCGCCAACGTCACATCGAGAAGGACCGGGCAGATAAGGACCGGATGAGAAAAGATAAAAGTACGGTGAGGGAGCCGCGGCGTAAGGGTGCAGTACGGAGCTTTAAATTGAAAGCTGGTTGGGGCTTCATCCAGGTGCCTGGACATTATTTAGAAGTGTTTGTGACCCGGCGGGACGTGGAGACTCACCTCCCAGAAGGACACCCGGGGAGGGACCTGTTGCCAGGAGACTTGGTAACTTACACCCGACACTGGGGTTACAATGGATGGTATGCCCTAAATGTCACCAGGTGCGACCCCTGGACCCCAGAGTGTCAGGAACCTGTGAGACCCTCGGAGCCTTCAGCCTCCCACATCCAGGCCTCTGCACAAGTGCCCACCCCACGCCGTAAATCTCCCCAGCCTCCCTCAGTGGTCTCCTCAGCAGCCCCAGCTATGGACATGATAATGATAGCTGGCCCGTACCCGGTGCCTGTTAGGCCCCCTGGGGTTCGTTCAGTCCGGGACATAGGGCTCCAGACCCGGAGGGAGATGAAAGAGGTGGCCACACAGACACAGATAGCGGGTCACGACTTGACTGTACAGACCACACGACGTCATCAGGTCCTGGTGGTCCTTGGTGTCTCGAATGTTTGGCAAGCATCAGAAGAGTACCAGGTGGTACCTGGAACACCCCTGCCAAAGAATTATAAATAACCCGGACAGGGTCCCTGTATGTAAATAGTTAAATTGTTGATGTACCCGGACGGGTGAATGTTCATAAAAAAGTTTTTTAATTTAATAAAAAAAACAACACAGTTTTCATTACTTTTATTACAGTCTCATCCTGCGACGCCATCGATCTCCTGTAAAAAAATGAAAAAAAAAAAACAGCAGTATACCACCTGTCCGACGCAGTCCATAGTAACGAGTGTCCCACGACGATCCAGCTCTGCTACATCAGAATGACATCAGAGGCAGGCAAGGCAGAGCCTGTCATCCCGGCGCAGCACAGCTGATTACCTGCTTCCCCGGCGGTGACGTCATCGGACTGGTTTACGGCCGGGATTACCCTGCAGTCACCGCAGTTATCGTGAAAAATTGCATGTGACCGCCAGGGAGAAGATAATGGCGGCCATCAAGCAGTCCAGGACGTGACCGCCGGAGATCTTCTGCCAGGTAAGTGCCGCTGACTCCTGACAGACCCGACCGACGGACACTCACAGTGACAGTGACAAATCCGATTCCGGTATCCGATATGACGAAAATATCGGTACTCGGAATCGAAAGCCCGATACAGCTAATATCGGCCGATACCCGATATTTGCAGTATCGTATCGCTCAACACTAGTCTTCAGATGAAAATTATGAGTTGTAAGCAAATATCACTTAAAATCTTAATAATTCATTATGGCGGTCCAGTATGTTTGCAAAAAAATGTTGGTTGGCTGTAAAAGAAAATATCAGGTTGACAGCCTACTCTGTGATTCTTAAACCATATTATCAACTCTATATATTAGTTTCTAATGAGCAGTAAGCCCTTGGTCTCAGAAAGAGGCTTGATGGAATATACAGTGGGTATGGAAAGTATTCAGACTAAAGATGAGCGACTTTGGTCGAGTCGGGTTTCGGACCACCCGACTTTACCAAAAGGCGAGTCTGACGAAATTGGTCCGACTAGCAACAAAACAGTCGGAGTTCTGACCGAAACTATACCACAATGTGAGTCAATGGGGAATAAAAGTCGGCAGTGAGTGGAGGACACTTGACACTTGACCAAAGGCGCTCATCTCTAATTCAGACCCCTTTACATCTTTCACTCTTTGTTTCATTGCAGCTTTTTGGTAAATTCAAAAAAGTTCATTTTTTCTCATTAGTGTAGACTCTGCACCACCTCTTGACTGAAAAAAATCAGAAATGTAGTAATTTTTGCAAATGTATTAGAAAAGAAAAACTGAAATATCACATGGTCATAAGTATTCAGATCCTTTGCTCAGTATTGAGTAGAAACACCCTTTTGAGCTAGTACAGCCTTGAGTCTTCTTGGGAATGATGCAATAAGTTTTTCACACCTGCATTTGGGGATCCTCTGCCATTCTTCCTTGCAGATCCTCTCCAGTTTCATTAGGTTGGATGGTGACCATTGGAGGACAGCCATTTTCATTTCTCTCCAGAGATGCTCAGTTGGGTTTAGGTCAGGGCTCTGGCTGGGCCAGTCAAGAATGGTCACAGAGTTGTTCTGATGCCACTCCTTTGGTATTTTAGCTATGTGCTTAGGGTCATTGTTTTGTCGGAAGGTGAACCTTCGGCCAAGTCAGAGGTCAAGAGCACTCTGATTTTGAGCCAGGATATCTCTGTACTTGGCCACATTCATGTTTCCTTCAATTGCAACCAGTCGTCCTGTCCCTGCAGCTGAAAAACACCTCCATAGCATGATGCTGCCACCACCATGTTTCACTGTTGGGATTGTATTGGGCACGTGATGAGTAGTGCCTGTTTTTCTCCACACATACCACTTATAATTATCTCCAAAAGTTCTATCTTTGTCTCATCAGACCAGAGAGTCTTATTTCTCATAGTATGGGAGTCCTTCATGTGTTTTTTAGCAAAATCTATGTGGGCTTTCATATGTCTGGCACTTAGGAAGGGCTGCAGTGATAGTTGATTTTGTGGAACTTTCTCCCATCTCCCTACTGTGTCTGTGGAGCTCAGCCACAGTGATCTTGGGGTTCTTCTTTACCTCTCTCACCAATATTCTTCTGCCGTGATTACTCAGTTTGGCTGGACAGCCAGTTCTTGGAAGACTTCTGTTGGTCCCAAACTTCTTACATTTAAGGATTATGGAGGCCACTGTGCTCTATGGAACCATGAGTACTGCTGAAATTCTTTTGTAACCTTGGCCAGATTTGTGCCTTTCCACAATTCTTTCTCTGAGCTTGTTGGCCAGTTCCTTTGACCTCATGATTCTCATTTGGTCTGACATGCACTGTGAGCAGTGAGGTCTTATATTTACAGGTGTGTGCTTTTACAAATCAAGTCCTATCAGTTTAACTAAACACAGCTGGACTCCAAAGAAGGAGTAGAACCATCTCAAGGAGGATCACAAGGAAATGGACAGCATGTGACTTAAATATGAGTGTCTGAGCAAAAGGTCTGAATAGTTATGACCATGAGATATTTCAGTAGTCATTGGTCAAGTCCTGACCTAGAGTGCCTATCTCATAGTCAGCAAGCATGTCTTGATGTCAAGACATAAGTCAGACATCTCAGTCTATTGTGAGGAGGCCCTGTGTTTTAGCATGCAGTGGCAGTAGGAGGAGGAGGTGAGATCCTTACAAGGAAGAGATGAAGTGGAGGTGGGTGGGAGGTGAGCATTGTGGTATTAGGATTTTTTTTATTTTATTTTTTTACCTTTTATGGTTCTCTTCTCTCTATATTTCAGCAAAATTATGACCAGTTGGCTGCTGTTTTGTTGAATTCATATGCAGCGAATTACAACAAATCCATATTTTGGAGAACATGAATGGATGAATCTTTGAAAAATTTTAGTTGAATTAAATTACCCTTGAATAAATTCGATTAAAGTCTAATTATATGGTGTGCACTTTGTATAAACACTATGAAGTGGTATGTGAAGTTAAGCTGGTCCACTATAAAGACTCATAAGGACTTCATTAATTTTTCCTTTAAGATCTATATACATTTACACATTACAATGCAATATGCATAGAGTTTTTTTTTGTTAACAATGCATGTGGTTATAATATAGTTTCTCTTTAATGAAAGAAAGAATGTTTAAACAAGTTAAAAATATTTATTGCCCTTTTACGTTCTCTTTCAGGATACTTTGTCTTGTTCTTCATGGCCAGCATCACCTGGCCTCAGATGGGAAAAACGGTGGTGTGACCTCCGACTAATCCCACTGCTGCATTCAAGATTATCACAGCATATTACAGGAACAGATTTATGCAGGTAAAAAATACTTTGCTCTCCAACTTTATTCTGTATCCTGAGATATGAAATTATGATAATGTCTTAAGAATATAATTATGTTTTTATAATTTACAAGAGCTAAATTCATTTTAAAACTGTCAAGCGTTGATTTGGATTGGGATTTTTATTGATGAGCTTTAGAACCAGATTCCCACCTAGGTAAAAATGAAACATAAAAGAAAAAAAGTCATATCTCCTTAGATTTTGTTTGATCCTCAGAGTGTGTGCATATTCATTAAATGAGCTACACATATTATTTAAATCTGCTGACTGATGTATTCTCCCCAGTAGTGATGATTGAACCTGAACAGTAAAGTTTGGGGTCTGTACCGAACACCTATGTTTCGGACACGGACCCGAACACGGACTTCTCCAGGAAGTCTGTGTTATTGTTCGGGTTTGGTACTGCAAACATCTGATGTTTTCACATTATCATCTGCATTACAGTGCCAGAAACACCAGGGTTTCTGATCGGCAGTAAGATCATTATTACCGGTCAGAGAGCTGCGGTTTATCTGACATCCAGCAACTGTGACCGGCAGTAAAATGTTTACCACTGGTCACAGATGTTGGCCGATGGGAGCATCTGTGCTATAAATAAATATTTTTTAAAAAATGATGTGGAGTATGTTTTATTTTGATAACAAGCATGGTAAAACTGACAGCTGTGGGCTGCAACCCTCAGCTGTCAGCTTTATCATGGATGGTTATAAAAAAATAAAGGGGTCCCATGTTGTTTTTTTAATTATTTAACTAAATAAATTTAAAAAATGGCATGAGTTCCCCCCATTTTTGACAAACAGCCAAGCTAAAGCATACATCTGTGGGCTGGCATTCTCAGGCTGGTAAGCGGCCATGGATATTGCCCCCCTGGCCTAAGAATAGCAGCCCACAGCCATCCCAGAAAAAGTGCATCTATTAAATGCGCCAATTCAGGCTCTTTGCCAGGCTCTTCCTATTTTCCCTGTGGTGGTGACAAGTGGGATGGCATCAAGCCCACAGGTTAGTAATGGAGAGGCATCTATAAGATGCCTCTCCATTACTATCCCATAGTCGTATTGTCAATAAAAAACACTTAGAATAAAGTCTTTTATTTGAAATAAAAATAGACATCATTTTACAAATGTATATAAAAATAACAAACGCAGTTATACTCACCTTATGTCCATTCCATTGAAGCCTCGTCCCCTGTAGCAACAGAAAATAATAAACAACAAAAATACTACTCAAACGCCCATTCCATTGAATCTCTGGTCTCCTGTGAAAAAACAAAAATAAAAACAGTGTCCATTACCTGTCCAATATTCTGTCCCACACCATCTGCAAAAAGTTTTCAACCTGGACGGTGCCAAGATGATTCCGTCAAGGCTTAAAACCATGGGAGAATGAGCAGCTTGGAGCACAACATTAGTGACTAGCAATGACATCATCGAGGTTAAATGTTCCAAACTCACTTCAGTGTGAGCTGGGCCAATGAACTGCGGTGACCTCAGTAAGATCATCGCTAGCACCATGAGAAAATATCTCATAGCGTAGTACTGAGCTCAGTGAGTTCACCACGGTTCACCATAAGAAATTTCTGAAGGTGAACTGTGATGAACTCACTGAGCTCAGCACTGCACCATGAGACTTTTTTTTACAGTGCTAGTGGTGATCTTACTGAGATCACTGCAGTTCATAGGCCTGGCTCACCCTGAAGTTAACAGGGAACGCAACCTCTGTGACTTGTGATAACCTCAATGATGTCACCGCTAGTCACAGAAGCTATGATTGCAGCAGCTCATTATACCATGGTTTTAAGCCTGAAAGATCACATCTTGCACCATATAGGTTGAAAATTAATTAACTCAGACAAGGATTATGGCGTGGAACAGTATGTTGGACAGGTGTGGGATATTGTTGTTTTTGGTTTTTGTTTTTTTACAGGAGACCATGGCTTCAATGGAATGGGCATTAGGTGAGTATTGTTGTTTATTATTTTATGTTTTTTTCAAGGGACCAAAGCTTTAATGGAATGGTTGTAAAGTGAGTATAACTGTGTATGTTATTTTTAAACAAATTTGTAAAACGGTGTGTGTTTTTTATTTCAAATAAACAACTTAATTGTGTTTTTTATTGACAATTTGCCTATGGGGTTAGTAATGGAGGGGCGTCTTATAGACACCCCTCCATTACTAACTGCTGGGCTTGATGTCATCTGAAAATACAAAGGTGACATCAACCACACAAATATGAACCCCACTTGCCACCACCATAGGGCAAGTGGGAAGAGCTTGGGCATAGCACCAGATTTGGCGCATCTAATAGATGTGCCTTTTCTGTGGAGGCTGTGGGCTGCTATTTTTAAGTTGGGGGGTCAATATACATGGCCCCTTAAAAGTCTGAGATCCCCCAGCTATATGCTTTAGCTTAACTGTTTGTCAAAAATAAGAAAAGCCCACATTTTTTTAACCATATATTTAAAAAATTTAAAAAAAACAGCACGGGCGCCCTTCTACTCTTTATAACCAGCCATGATAAAGTTGACTGATGAGGGTTTCAGCCCACAGCTGTCAGTTTTGCCATGTTGGTTATCAAAAGAGACCCCACGTCATTATAAAAAAAATATATTTATGTATAGCTCAAGCGCCGGCTGATGGGACTAGAACTCTAACATCAGCCAACACTTCTGTGACTGGAAGTAAACTTTACATCCTGTCATAGCTGTTGGCTTACGCTGTTACCTTACAGTATGTGAACTGCAGCTCTCTGACCGCCAGTAATAATCTTACTGCTGATCAGAGGCAGTGTTTGCTGCGCTGTGATTCAGATGACAGCTGTTGTGAATGGGTTTGAGATGAGTTCTGAGCAGAGGCTCCCTCTGGTGGTTACAAGCGGTACTAGTGAGGATTGGGAATCAGGTGTTACTGATTGGTCTTATTTAAGGGAATCATTTTCCCATCAGGGTTGCCGGTGATCAATTGTTCTGGTCTGAATCCTTCTTTCCAGTTTCCCTTGTAGCCTGCTGTGTCGTGTCTGCATCTCCTGCTATCAGATAAGACTATTTCTTATTTTGTGTTTTTGCTATATTTTTGCATTTTGTCCTGCACTTCTGTGGGGGCCTTCTGGGTCCCCTCCGGGGGCTTTTGCCCTCTCAGTTTAGTCCAGCCACTGTGTTTTGTACTTTTGCTTTTTGCAGTTTTTTCAGTGGCTGCTGTTTTTGTTACACCAGAGAACTAATTTAGGTGGTAGAGGTCGTGTGATCTCAGGTGATTTTGAAATTAGTAGAGTTGGTGCTTTTCAGGGTTTTCTGGGATTGCAGTAAGTACCCTTCCTGTCCTTTTCTATTTAGATAGTTTGGGCCCAGCGTTTGCTCATACTATTTTCTTTCTGTGTCAGTATTTCCTCTTGTCTAACCGCCATTACATGTTTGGGGGCTTTCTATTATCTTTGGGGTCTGCTCCGGGGCAGATAGCTTTCCTATTTCTATCTTTAGGTGTAGTTAGTTTCTCAGGCTGTGACGAGGCGTCTAGGACCATCGTAGGAACGCTCCACGGCTGCCTCTAGTTGCGGTGGTTAGTCAGGGTACTGCAATCTCATAGATTCCAACTGCTCTGGTGTATTTCCTTTTTTACCTGCACTCCTCAGCTACCGTAACATAACAGTATCACCGGCCATAAAAATTGTATGGTACTCACAGAAGGGAAAAAATATTTTGAAGGAAGAAAAGTTGTCAGAGATATTTTTCTGTTTGTTGCATTTTTTTTTTTTTTTTTTTCCCTCTGTATCTCTGGGTGCTGGGGAGGATCTTTTCTCCCAATGGAGTTTGCACAGTTGTCTGGCCGTGTGGATCAGCTTGCCACTGAGGTTCGGAGTATTGCTGCATATCTTGCTAGGTTGCCTGTTGTGGAACCTAGGATCCCCATGCCAGATTTGTTTTCAGGGGATCGAGCTAAGTTTCAGAATTTCAAAAATAATTGTAAATTGTTTCTTGCCTTAAAATCTAAGTCCTCAGGAAACGCAGCGCAGCAGGTTCAAATTGTCATCTCTCTCCTGCGCGGCGATCCTCAGGATTGGGCTTTTTCCCTCACACCTGGGGATCCTGTTTTGAGTGATGTTGATGCATTTTTTCAGGCTTTGGGGTTATTGTACGATGAGCCTAATGTCACTGATCAAGCTGAAAAAGCCTTGTTGGCATTAAATCAGGGGCTTGATGATGCTGAGTTATACTGTCAGAGATTCCGTAGGTGGGCAGTCCTGACCAAATGGAATGACGACGCTTTGGCGGCCCTTTTCTGGAAGGGTCTGTCGGATAATGTAAAGGATGTTATGGTGGGATTCCCTGTCCCCTCTGGTCTCAATGATTCTATGTCATTAGCGATTCAAATTGACAGACGTTTGCGTGAGCGGAGAAGTATGCGTGGAGTGGTGTTGCCTTGTGAGCCAGCTGCTGAGCCCATGCAGTGTGATGGAGTGGTGTCTGGGGCACAGCGTCATGAGTTTCGAAAGCGCAATGGGTTATGTTTCTACTGTGGTGATGCCTCTCATGCTATTTCAGTCTGCCCTAAGCGGGGAAGACATTTTGCACGCTCAGTTGTCTTGGGTAGTGTTCAGACTAAGTTTTTATTAACTGTCACTCTGATATGCTCTCTGTCCTCATTCTCTGCTCAGGCTTTCGTTGATTCTGGAGCAGCTATTAACCTGATGGATTATGATTTTGCTAAACGTTGTGGATTTCCCTTGATACCCCTACAGAAGTCTATTCCCCTACTGGGGATCGATTCTACCCCTTTGGCTGAGAATAAACCCCAGTTTTCTACTCAGGTGATAATGAGGGTTGAACCTGATCACCAGGAGTGCTGCAAATTTTTGGTTCTATATAATCTGCATGACATTATCGTGCTGGGTTTCCCTTGGTTACAGTCTCATAATCCTGTTTTGGATTGGAAATCTGTGTCTGTAACCAGTTGGGGCTGCCAATGTGTTAATACCAACACTCCTGTTTTTTCTGCCTCCCCCCAGGCTGAGGATGTTCCTGACTTTTTGTTTGATTTTTCTGATGTGTTTAGCGAAAGTAAATCTGCATCCTTACCTCCCCATAGGAGCTATGACTGCGCTATTGAATTAGTGCCAGGTAGTAAATTCCCTAAGGGTCGCCTTTTTAACTTGTCTGTACCTGAACATGACGCTATGCGGTCTTATATCAAGGAATCATTGGAGAAGGGTCATATCAGACCATCCTCTTCACCCTTAGGTGCCGGTTTTTTCTTTGTGGCCAAAAAAGATGGTTCATTAAGGCCGTGTATTGATTATCGTCTCTTGAACAATATTACTGTGAAATATCAATACCCGTTACCCTTGATTTCTGACCTGTTTTCCAGGGTGAAAAACGCTACTTGGTTTACCAAGCTTGACCTCAGGGGGGCGTATAACCTTATTCGCATTAAGCACGGGGATGAATGGAAGACGGCATTTAACACCCCTGAAGGGCATTTTGAGTACCTTGTGATGCCCTTTGGGCTCACTAATGCTCCTTCCGTCTTCCAGTCCTTCATGAATGACATTTTCAGGGATTTTGTGGACAAGTTTCTGATTGTTTATTTGGATGATATCTTGATTTTTTCTAATGACTGGGACTCTCATGTGAAACATGTTCGAACTGTATTCCAGATTTTAAGAGAGAATGCTCTGTATGTGAAGGGATCAAAGTGTCTTTTTGGCGTACAGAAGATCTCATTTCTGGGATTCATTTTGTCCCCATCTGTTATTGAAATGGACCCGGTCAAGGTTCAGGCCATCTGTGATTGGGTCCAACCTACTTCATTAAAGGCTCTTCAGAGATTTTTGGGTTTTGCCAATTTTTATCGTAAATTTATTGGTAATTTCTCTGTTATTGTTAAACCATTAACTGATTTGACCAGAAAGGGTTCTGATGTGGTGAATTGGCCTCCTGAGGCAGTCTCTGCGTTTCAGGAACTTAAGCAGAGATTCACTTCTGCTCCTGTTCTACGGCAGCCTGATGTTTCTCTGCCATTTCAGGTGGAGGTTGATGCCTCTGAAATTGGGGCAGGTGCCGTTTTGTCCCAAAAAGATCCAGAGACCTCTAAAAGTAACCCTTGTGCCTTTTTCTCTCGAAAATTTTCTCCTACTGAACGTAATTATGACGTGGGTAATCGGGAGTTATTGGCCATGAAGTGGGCTTTTGAAGAGTGGAGACATTGGCTGGAGGGAGCCAAACATCAGGTGGTGGTCCTTACGGACCATAAGAATCTGGTCTATCTGGAATCTGCCAAGCGACTCAATCCTAGACAGGCCAGGTGGGCCTTGTTTTTCACACGTCTTAATTTTGTGGTTTCCTTTCTTCCTGGCACTAAGAATGTTAAGGCGGATGCCCTCTCGAGGAGTTTCCTTGCGGACTCTCCTGAGCTATCTGATCCCTCTGTTATTTTGAAGGAGGGTGTAGTTCTTTCCGCCATCTCGCCTAATTTGAGACTTGCTCTGGAGGGGTGTCAGGAGGATAGGCCCGAGCGCTGCCCTGTTGGAAAATTGTTTGTCCCGGACCAATGGAAAAAGAGTGTGATGTCTGAGATTCATTGTTCCGCATTGGCTGGGCATCCCGGAATTTTTGGTACCAGAGACTTGGTTAGTCGGTCCTTTTGGTGGCCTACCTTGTCTCGCGATGTCAGGGAATTTGTGCAGTCCTGCGGGACTTGCTCTCGCTCCAAGCCTTGCTCTCGCTCTAGTGGTTTGTTGATGCCATTGCCTGTGCCCAAGAGACCATGGACCCATATCTCTATGGATTTCATTTCCGATCTTCCTGTTTCTCAGAGAATGACCACCATCTGGGTAATTTGTGATAGGTTTTCCAAAATGATACATCTTGTGCCATTACCTAAGTTGCCTTCCTCCTCTGAATTGGTGCCGTTGTTCCTTCAGCACGTGGTTCGTTTACACGGCATTCCTGAGAACATTGTGTCTGACAGAGGAGTCCAGTTTGTTTCCAGATTTTGGAGGACTTTTTGTTCTAAACTGGGTGTTCAATTGTCTTTCTCCTCGGCATTTCATCCTCAGACCAATGGTCAAACTGAGAGAACAAACCAGACATTGGAGACTTATCTAAGATGCTTTGTGTCTGCTGATCAGGATGACTGGGTCTCTTTTTTGCCTTTGGCTGAGTTTGCTCTTAATAATAGGGCTAGCTCTGCCACTTTGATGTCTCCGTTTTTCTGTAATTCTGGGTTTCACCCTCGATTTTCTTCAGGACAGACGGAGGCTTCTGTCTGTCCAGGTGTTGACTCTGTTGTTGAGCGTATGCAGCAGATTTGGGACCAGGTAGTGGAGAGGTTGTCCCTCTCTCAGGAGAAGGCCCAGCGGTTTGCTAACCGGCATAGGACTGATGGTCCTCGGTTTAAAGTGGGGGACTTGGTCTGGTTGTCCTCAAAGAATATTCCTATGAGAGTAGCATCTCCTAAATTTAAGCCTAGGTTCATTGGACCTTATAAGATCATGGAGATTATTAATCCTGTTTCTTTTCGTTTGCTTCTTCCAGGGACATTTAAGATCCATAACGTGTTCCACAAGTCCTTGTTGAAGAGGTTTGTTGAGCCAGTGGTTCCTGCTGCTGTGCCTCCTGACCCTGTTTTGGTTGAGGGCAATCTGGAGTATGTGGTTGAGAAAATATTGGATTCTCGTTTTTCTAGACGAAGACTCCAGTATTTGGTTAAATGGAGAGGTTATGGTCAGGAAGATAATTCTTGGGTGTTTGCTTCGGACATCCATGCTAGGAGACTTATCCGTGCGTATCATAGAACTCATCCTGACCGACCTGGTTGCTCAAATGAGGGTTCGGTGACCCCTCCTCAAGGGGGGGTACTGTTGTGAATGGGTTTGAGATGAGTTCTGAGCAGAGGCTCCCTCTGGTGGTTACAAGCGGTACTAGTGAGGATTGGGAATCAGGTGTTACTGATTGGTCTTATTTAAGGGAATCATTTTCCCATCAGGGTTGCCGGTGATCAATTGTTCTGGTCTGAATCCTTCTTTCCAGTTTCCCTTGTAGCCTGCTGTGTCGTGTCTGCATCTCCTGCTATCAGATAAGACTATTTCTTATTTTGTGTTTTTGCTATATTTTTGCATTTTGTCCTGCACTTCTGTGGGGGCCTTCTGGGTCCCCTCCGGGGGCTTTTGCCCTCTCAGTTTAGTCCAGCCACTGTGTTTTGTACTTTTGCTTTTTGCAGTTTTTTCAGTGGCTGCTGTTTTTGTTACACCAGAGAACTAATTTAGGTGGTAGAGGTCGTGTGATCTCAGGTGATTTTGAAATTAGTAGAGTTGGTGCTTTTCAGGGTTTTCTGGGATTGCAGTAAGTACCCTTCCTGTCCTTTTCTATTTAGATAGTTTGGGCCCCAGCGTTTGCTCATACTATTTTCTTTCTGTGTCAGTATTTCCTCTTGTCTAACCGCCATTACATGTTTGGGGGCTTTCTATTATCTTTGGGGTCTGCTCCGGGGCAGATAGCTTTCCTATTTCTATCTTTAGGTGTAGTTAGTTTCTCAGGCTGTGACGAGGCGTCTAGGACCATCGTAGGAACGCTCCACGGCTGCCTCTAGTTGCGGTGGTTAGTCAGGGTACTGCAATCTCATAGATTCCAACTGCTCTGGTGTATTTCCTTTTTTACCTGCACTCCTCAGCTACCGTAACATAACAGACAGCATTGCAAACAATAAATGTTCGGGCCCCCCATTTATCTGAATGAGGTCTGGGTTTGGGTTCGGGTAATGTTATGGTACCTGAACCAAACTTTTTAAATGTTCAGCTGAACCCGCTGGACCCAATCATCCAGGGGTTTGCCCATCACTACCCCTCAGTTATAGTTAGAAATAACTGAAATCAGAATATTATTCTTTATACAATTTCATTATCTCTGAAGGGTAATATGTTCAACAATGGTTGAGAACTTACTGAATTTGTTAATCAGAAGGCATTTGTGAGTTTTTCTGTGTTCATAAGTGTGCTAGTGAGTGCGTGTTTGACTGTTCATATTTGGGGCAGACACCAAGAAAAGTGTCATCAACTGACCCATCAATTGTGCTATGAATAAATAATTTTAAAAAATTATGTGGGTTCCCCAGCATTTTATTTTAAAAGACATCGTAGGTAGACCACAACTATGAGAGTCAAAATGTGAAAACAAATCCAGAAAATCACCTTGTCTGATTTTGCAAGATTTATTTTGCAAATTATGGTGGAAAATAAGTATTTGGTCATTAAAGTTCATCTCAATATTTTGTTATATATCCTTTGTTGGAAATGACAGAGGTCAAATATTTTCTTTAAGTCTTCACAAGGTTGGCACACACTGTTGGTGGTATGAGGGCCCATTTCTCCATGCAGATCTCTTCTAGAGCAGTGATGTTTTAGGCCTGTCCCTGGGCAACATGGATTTTCAAATCCCTCCAAAGGTTTTCTACGGGGTTGAGATCTGGAGACTGGCTAGGTCACTCCAGGACCTTCATATGCTTCTTACGAAGCCACTTCTTCGTTGCTCTGGCAGTGTGCTTGGGATAATTATTATGCTGAAAGACCCATCCACTTTTCATCTTCAATGCGCTTTCTGATGGAAGGAGGTTTGCACTCAAAATCTCATGATACATGGCCCCATTCATTCTTTAATGTACACGGATCAGTCATCCTGGTCCCTTTGCAGAGAAACAGCCCCAAAGCATGATTTTGCCACTCCCATTCTTCACAGTAGGTATGGTGTTCTTTGGATGCAACTCAGCATTCTGTCTCCTCCAAACACGATGAGTTTTGTTTCAACCAAACAGTTCTACTTTGGTTTCATCAGATCATATGACATTCTCCCAATACTCTTCTGGATAATCCATATGCTCTCTAGCAAACTTCAGATGGGCCCGGACACTGTACTGGCTTAAGCAGGGGGACACATCTGGCACTGCAGGAGCTGAATCCTTGGCGGCATAGTGTGTTACTGATGGTAGGCTTTGTTACGGTGGTCCCAGCTCTATTCAGGTCATTTACTAGGTCTCCCCGTGTGTTTTGGGGATTTTTTCTCACTGTTCTTGTGATCATTTTGACCCCACATGGTGAGATCTTGCATGGAGCTCCAGCTCAAGGGAGATTATCAGTGGTCTTGTATGTCTTCCATTTTCTTATTATTGCTCCCACAGTTGATTTCATCACACCAAGCTGCTTGCCTGTTGCAGATTCAGTCTTTCCAGCCTGATGCAGGACTACAATTTTGTTTCTGGTGTCCTTCGACAGCTCTTTGGTCCTCAGTTAACTATAGTGGAGTTTGAAGTGTGACTGAGTTTGTGGACAGGTGTGTTTTATACTGATAACAAGTTCAAACAGGTGCCATTACTACAGGTAATGAGTGGAGGACAGAGGAGTCTCTTAAAGAAGAAGTTAAAGGTCTGTGAGAGCCAGAAATCTTGCATGTTTTTAGGTAACTAAATACTTATTTCCCACCATAGTTTGCAAAATAAATCTTGCCAAATCAGACAAGGTGATTTTTTGGATTTGTTTTCTCATTTTGACTCTCATAGTTGTGGTCTACCTATGATGTCAATTACAGGCCTCTCTCATCTTTTTAAATGGGAGAACTTGCAAAATTGGTGACTGACTAAATACTTTTCCCCCACTGTACATATATATACAGTACAGACCAAAAGTTTGGACACACCTTCTCATTCAATGATTTTTCTGTATTTTCATGACTATGAAAATTGTAGAATTACACTGAAGGTATCAAAACTATGAATTAACACATGTGGAATTATACATTACACTTTACAAAAAAGTGTTAAACAACTGAAAATATGTCTTATATTCTAGGTTCTTCAAAGTAGCCACCTTTTGCTTTGATTACTGCTTTGCACGCAGAAAAGGTGAACGGATGGATTCTACATGCCTAGTTCCCACCGTGAAGCATGGAGGAGGAGGTGTGACGGTGTGGGGGTGCTTTGCAGGTGACACTGTTGGGGATTTATTCAAAATTGAAGGCATACTGAACCAGCATGGCTACCACAGCATCTTGCAGCAGCATGCTATTCCATCCGGTTTGCGTTTAGTTGGACCATCATTTATTTTCAACAGGACAATGACCCCAAACACACCTCCAGGCTGTGTAAGGGCTGTTTGACCAAGAAGTAGAGTGTTGGGGTGCTACGCCAGATGACCTGGCCTCCACAGTCACCAGACCTGAACCCAATCGAGATAGTTTGGGGTGAGCTGGACCGCTCACCGCTTCAATTTTAAATAAATCCCCAACAGTGTCACCAGCAAAGTACCACCACACCATCACACCACCTCCTCCATGCTTCACGGTGGGAACCAGGCATGTAGAGTCCATCCGTTCATCTTTTCTGCGTGCAAAGCAGTAATCAAAGCAAAAGGTGGCTACTTTGAAGAACCTAGAATATAAGACATATTTTCAGTTGTTTCACACTTTTTTGTAAAGTGTAATGTATAATTCCACATGTGTTAATTCATAGTTTTGATGCCTTCAGTGTGATTCTACAATTTTCATAGTCATGAAACTACAGAAAAATCATTGAATGAGAAGGTGTGTCCAAACTTTTGGTCTGTACTGTATATATACATACATATATATATGTATATATATATACACATATATATATGTATGTATATATATATACAATATATATGTATATATATATATATACATATATATATGTACAATTACACCTCATTGAAATTGCAGCACCAAGAAGGAAAGTCAAGGAATTACGAAAATCTTAGGATCAAAACATAAGTAATGATATGCAAATGATGAACAAACTGAAACTAGATTTTGAAAACATCGTCAAGTATTCAGTATCAAATATGTGCGACATATGCAGAATAACATGCACTTACACTTCTTGGCATGTTTCAATGAGGTTATTAATTGTTGTTCGAGGAATGTTCTGCCACGTTGAATGTACCTGGGCAAGCAAATCATCAAGATCCAATGCCAGCTGCTCACTTTGCAATTTCTGACTAATGACATTCCAGATGTACTCGATGAGAGGAAAGTCTGTAGATGCTATAGGCCATGGTAGCACGGTTTAGGCTGCTCACAGTAGCTCGAGAAACATGCGGCCTGGTGTTTTCATGTTGAAAAATGTATCCTGGGACAATGTTTAGAAATGGTTCAACAACCAAATCAATATCACATCAAACTGGTAGTGTGTATGATGTATATACATACAGTTCATACAGTGGGAAAAATAAGCATTTTATACACCTCAAATTACATTTACATGTTTTCCCACCTACAAAGAATCGAGAGGTCTGTAATTTTTATTGTAATTACACCAACTGTGAGAGACAGACTATAAAATAAATAAAAACAAAATTACATTGTTTGATTTTTACATAATTAAATTACATTTTATTGTATGAAATAAGTATTTGATCACCTACCAACCAGCAAGAACACTGAATCTCATAGATCTGTTAGTTTTTTCCTGGACGAAGCATTTCTTGCGAAACGCGCGTCGGGTATGGTGGGTTCCCCGGGCTCTGACTATTGGTAACTATGCTTTTACTTAGCTATATTTGACATTGTGATGCTATTGCTGTGCAACATTGTTTCTGATTATTGTTTTTTCTTATACATATTCAATATATGTGCCTATTGTAAGCTTTTCAGGGGATATAGCTCTGGGATCGCCGTCTTGGGGAGACGGAGTGGCATAAAGAGACCATTCACAGACAGTAGTTCTGTTAAAAACTGGCCGCAACCAGTTTTATTAAAGTCCACGGTAAACAGAACATAATCAAAACCAAATCATAAACATAAAGCCTGGGCTTGTCCAGCCACTAATTACACTTAGATAGATTTCCCTTTTTATCCGGGTACCGACTCTAATAGTCTGTTCCCAAAACAACACATATGTTCAGTAGTTACCAGCGTGCAGCTCACATGAGGCTCCAATGGCGTCTGAAGTCAGATCCAGACTGAGAGAGAGAGCCTCCTCTTAAACTTCCAAGCAGGTACTTATGGCTGTCTAATTAAGCAGCTGTGTTCACTCTGGGCTGAACTGCAAACCTGTCCCAGATGGGAATGGAGTGAACACCGCACTGACAACCTACTTTTTATGCGCCCCAGCTAAGAAACCTGGGGGAGATATACACCCCGTCCAGTACGCACCCCTTCACTGTCTCACATATCCCCCCCTCTTCTCCAGACTGGAGGGCTGGTCCAAAACTCCAAAGAGACAGTGAACTCTGGACAAGGCATCAGCATTACCCTGTAACTTCCCAGGTCTATGCTCCACCGAGAAATTGAACTCTTGAAGTGAAAGGAACCACCTTGTCACCCTGGCATTCCTTTCCCTGTTCTGCTTCATCCATGCCAGAGGAGCATGGTCTGATTGTAATTTAAATTTTCTACCCAAGAGATAATAACGCAGGGAGTCCAGCGCCCACTTGATTGCGAGGCACTCTCGCTCCACAATGGCATAATTTTGTTCAGCCGGTGTCATTTTTCGACTTAGATACAGGACTGGGTGTTCTTCACCCTTCACGACCTGTGACAACACAGCCCCTAACCCCACATTAGAGGCATCAGTTTGGACCAAAAACTCTTCTTTAAAATTAGGGGTGACCAGAACTGGTCTTTGACACAAAGATATTTTTAACGACAGAAATGCTTTTTCTGCCTCCGGATTCCAATTTATCATTTTTGACTTCCCCCCTTTTGTCAGGTCAGTCAATGGGGCAGCAATGGAGGTATAATTTGGTACGAATCTGCGATAGTACCCAGTGATGCCCAGAAATGCTTTGACCTGTCGTTTTGTGAGGGGTACAGGCCAGTTCCGAATTGCTTCTACCTTATCAATTTGTGGCTTGATCAGCCCCCTGCCAATAACATAGCCCAGATATTTAGCCTCTTCGAGGCCAATTGCACATTTCTCTGGGTTTATGTTCAGTCCAGCTCCGGCTATCGAGTCTACGACGGCTTGCACCCTAGTGAGGTGGCTCTCCCAATCTGAACTGAAAATTACCACATCATCCAGTTAGGCAGCCGCATAGGCTCGATGCGGGCGCAGTATCTGGTCCATAAGCCGCTGAAAGGTAGCTGGGGCTCCATGCAACCCGAAGGGCATCACCAGATACTGAAACAAACCTTCCGGGGTTGCAAAGGCCGTTTTTTCTTTCGCTTCCTCCGACAGAGGTATCTGCCAGTACCCTTTTGTCAGATCGAGGGTTGTAATATAACGGGCACCCCCTAACCTCTCGACTAGCTCGTCTACCCGTGGCATTTGGTACGCGTCAAACTTTGACACCTCGTTCAACCTTCTGAAATCATTACAGAACCTCCAGGTTCCATTAGGTTTTGGGATGAGTACAATCGGGCTACACCACTCGCTTTGGGCCTCCTCAATGACCCCGAGGTCTAACATGCGTTTAATTTCAGTAGAGACTATCTTTCTGCGGGCTTCTGGAATTCTGTACGGTTTTATCTTGACCTTAGTACCGGGCTCGGTCTCGACATGGTGTTTTATTAGAGAAGTCCGGCCGGGCAAGTCAGAAAACCTTTTCTGATTTTTCTGCAGAAACTCCCGCACTTCCTGTTTTTGGTGCACGGACAACGTCTCTCCATGGTCACAGGAGGTAGAGATGGTTTTACCCCTTTCTCTACTTCACCCGAGGCCAACAACGCCTCTCTGTCCCTCCAGGGCTTGATCAGATTGATATGATACACCTGGTAGGGCTTCCGTCTCCCAGGTTGGTGTACTTTGTAAGTAACCTCGCTCACTTTTTGTACGATCTCGTATGGACCATGCCACTTGGCCAAAAACTTACTTTCCACCGTGGGAATTAGAATTAGGACTCGATCCCCGGGGTTGAAAGACCTAATTTTTGCTGACCGATTATAAACTCTGCTTTGAGCTTCTTGGGCTCTCTGCAGATGATTCTTCACCAATGGCATAATTTTAGCCATCCTCTCTTGCATCTGGGCAATATGCTCTATAACACTCTTGTATGGAGTTGTCTCGGTTTCCCAAACCTCCTTGGCTATGTCCAGCAAGCCCCGCGGATGCCGACCATACACCAACTCAAAGGGAGAAAATCCCGTAGAGGCCTGGGGAACCTCTCTGACCGAAAACAATAAGTAGGGTAACAGGTAGTCCCAGTCCCGCCCATCTTTCTCTACTCCTTTCTTTAACATATGTTTTAATGTTTTATTAAAACGTTCAACCAACCCATCCGTCTGGGGGTGATACACAGATGTCCGAATGTGCGAGATTTTAAGCAACTTACACAGTTCCTTCATCACTTTGGACATAAAAGGTGTGCCTTCGTCCGTGAGGATCTCTTTAGGAATTCCTGTCCTGGAAAACATATGAAAGAGTTCCCGTGCAATATTTTTAGATGCCATATTTCTTAAAGGGACCGCCTCGGGGTACCGGGTTGCATAATCAAGTACAACTAAGATGTATTGGTGTCCCCTGGCTGATTTTACAATAGGACCTACCAAGTCCATTGCTACCCTTTCAAAGGGTATTTCTATAACCGGCAGCGGGATTAATGGACTCCGGAAGTGAGACACCGGAGCATTTATCTGACACGAGGGGCAGGTTTTGCAATAATCCTCCACATCTCGATAAACCCTGGGCCAGTAAAACCTCTGAAGAATTCTTTCCTGGGTTTTGTCCATCCCCAGGTGCCCACCCAGCACATGGTTATGGGACAAACCTAACACCATACTTCTATATGGCTTAGGTACTAGGAGCTGACTCACGGCCTCTCCCTTTACTTGAGTGACCCTATATAGCAGGTCATTGTTCATGGCAAAATGGGGAAATTTTTCATCAGAGCCGGGCTCTTGTGGGATCTCATTCAGAACAGTTATATTCTCCCTGGCATGTTTAAGAGTGGGGTCTTGCAATTGCTCACTCCCAAAATTGCCACGGGAAACCGGTAGGTCAGGGACATTCTGTTCTAGAGAAACATCCTCCCCCTCCCCCAACATCACCTGAAATGGAAATTCATTTTTTTTACAGTCATCATCATTATCAATATCATTATCGTGATTACGATCAGCATCAGCATCATTATCATGGTCATCATCATTATCATGATCATCATCATTATCATGGTCATCATCATTATCATGGTCATCATCACTATCATGATCATCATCATCACCATTATTATCATTATCATCATCATTATTATCACATAAGTTTAACGGCCCACTAGCATTGTGTTCCGCCCCTCGGGACTGCGCACCCTCAGTAGGAGCTTCATCACACTGTCCAGCAGAAACATTTTTTTTCCAAAGACCCCAAAACAGGGGAAAGTCACGACCCAATATGGCGGGATGCATCAGGTTCTTCACTACCCCCACTTCATATGAGATCTCCTCGAGTTTTGTGACGAAGTCTGAGGAGGTTACTGGGTAGACTTTGATGTCTCCATGTATGCACACCACGCTTAGGTGCCTACCTGTGACGAAGTCCCTATCAGCCAGACTAGCATGTATCAGAGTCACTCGACTTCCTGAGTCGAGTAGGGCCTGTACTGGGCACCCATTTATCACGACCTGACACAGCTGTGGGCCAGTCTCCTCGACTAGGGTGGCCACGCACACGGGCTCGGCGAGGAACGAGAGAGACCGTCCAGCGTCACAGTCCATAGGTTCCCCCACTAGTGGACAATTGGCTGAAATATGACCTTGTTCACGGCATCTCCAACACTGTCTCAGGTCAGGGTGTTCAGACGGGGAGACCTTCCTAGGCCTGGGGTCTCCTGGTAGGTATCACCCTTTCGCTCATACATGTCCCCTCGGGGCTGACCCAGACTATCAACAGCCCCCCTTGCCCCCACAGCTGGAACCCTCTTACCGGGAGATGACGGAGGCCGGGTATTCCGAACTGATGATCGCTCGGACGGCTGGTCACGTAGATAGTCTTTGGTGGCTAAATACCTTTCTATCAGGCTGACCAGTTGATCGGCATCTTTGGGGTCTCCCTGTCCGACCCAGAGCTGGACCTCAGGGGGAAGGGCCCAGATGTACCGGTCCAGCAACACCTTTTCAACCATTTGGGCAGGGGTGCTGACGTCAGGTTCCAACCACTTCTTTACCAAAGAAATCAAGTCATACATTTGTGAGCGAGCAGGCTTGTCTCGCCTGTTCTCCAGTTATGGACTCTCCTGGCACGGACTGCCCTCGTCACACCCAGGCGGGCAAGAATCTCCGCTTTCAACTTAGTATAGTTTTTGCTGTCCTGCTCGCTGAGGTCAAAATAGGCTTTTTGGGGTTCCCCAGTCAGATAGGGCGCGACCACCATAGCCCATTCAGATTGTGGCAGATTCTCCTTCTCTGCCAGTCTCTCAAATATAGCCAGATATGCCTCCACATCGTCATGAGGCGTCATCTTCTGCAGAGTCTGTTTTACCGCCTTCTTTACAGCGGATAATGCCGGTAACCCGGCGTCTTCATTCGGGGACGAGGTGCTAGGAGTTTTTTTTAGTGCTGCAACCTGCTCCAGTAATAACCGGTTGGTTTCCTGCTGTTGCTGCTGGCTCCGCTGGGCCTCTAGGTGTTGTTGCTGCATGGCCTGCTGTTGTTGCTGCATGGCCTGCTGATGTTGCTGCTGCATGGCCTGCTGGTTCTGGGCCAGCTGCTTAACGAGCTCCTCCATACTGCCGGACATCTTGGGCTGGCTGACAGCCTTCACCCAAGACATATACACTCCACAGTCTTCTCCACAATAAGTTCAGTTTTGCGGTGCAGACACTTTTTTTTTTTTTTCAAAGTCTTCAGCACTGTGCTGCCCCAGCATTCAAGCACCAATTGTAAGCTTTTCAGGGGATATAGCTCTGGGATCGCCGTCTTGGGGAGACGGAGTGGCATAAAGAGACCATTCACAGACAGTAGTTCTGTTAAAAACTGGCCGCAACCAGTTTTATTAAAGTCCACGGTAAACAGAACATAATCAAAACCAAATCATAAACATAAAGCCTGGGCTTGTCCAGCCACTAATTACACTTAGATAGATTTCCCTTTCTATCCGGGTACCGACTCTAATAGTCTGTTCCCAAAACAACACATATGTTCAGTAGTTACCAGCGTGCAGCTCACATGAGGCTCCAATGGCGTCTGAAGTCAGATCCAGACTGAGAGAGAGAGCCTCCTCTGAACTTCCAAGCAGGTACTTATGGCTGTCTAATTAAGCAGCTGTGTTCACTCTGGGCTGAACTGCAAACCTGTCCCAGATGGGAATGGAGTGAACACCGCACTGACAACCTACTTTTTATGCGCCCCAGCTAAGAAACCTGGGGGAGATATACACCCCGTCCAGTACGCACCCCTTCACTGTCTCACACTATATATGACTTTACTACTGCTATTGTTGGCTATTGAAAACACACATTTGTGTTTTTCTATCATTACTAACATGTGCCTAGTTAATTCATCCATATATGCTGTGATCATGGATATTCTTTGCTAGCAGGAACACAGACGTGTCAGTATTTTTTATTTTTATTTTGTATCATTGATTTTTTTTGTCCCACTTGGGTAAAACCTATATTTATTTATACATTTATTATTGATTATTAGCACCACTGTGTGGTGTTTGCATGATAATTTATATCTTCTCTATGTGTTCCTTCTCGCATTAGTTGATACATAGTAGCACTGTTAGCCATTAGGTGCATAATGGTATTTAATTAGCATCACATGTGTGTTTTTTCTACCTGGGTGTACCCACCTTTCTTGTGTTCTGCGGTTATTGCCATTTTAAATGTTTTTTGTGTCTCAATAAAATTTATATTTTTTCATTATCTTGGTTGTGCGCAAAGCTTTTCTTTTGGTATTGGCTGTTAGTTTTTTCTTAAGGAAGCCCTCCTACTCTGCACTCATTACCTGTATTATTTGCACCTGTCCACACAATCAATTACACTCCAACCATGGCCAAGACCAAAGAGCTGTCTAAGGACACCTGAGACAAAATTGTACACCTACAAGGCTGGGATGGGCTACAGGACAATAGGCAAGCAACTTTGTGAGAAGGTAACAACTGTTGGCTCAATTATTAGAAAATGGAAGAAGTACAAGATGACTGTCAATCTTCCTCGTTCTGGGGGCTCAATGCAAGAGCTCACCTCGTGGGGTAAGGATGATTATGAGAAAGGTCGGGAATCACTTTAACTAGAATCTAACCTTACCAAGTGAGGGGTTAACAAAATATGGCTTATCAGAAAAAAATCCCGCTAAAATATAACATTTATTTAGATTAAATTTTAAAATAGTCAAAGAAGACTAGCAAGATTATCAAATATACTATTAGATACTAGAGTATTTTAAACCCAAAATTAAATGTGGAGTACTCTTTCTCACCCTATTTATGCACTAAAAATTGTCCCTTCCTGGCTGCGTTGGTTGACACCCTAGATTGGATGTAATATGGCGCCCCCGCTCATCGACAGCTATCCCAATGTTCCCTATTGTACTCTGATCTAGGGTTAGTTATCACCATCAAACCTCAAAAGCCACTATTCATCAAAAGGAGACACTGTTAGGGTGATCAAAAACAATACTAAATATTAAAATGAACTAAACCACAGATAGTCCAAATAACCACAAGATACTTAAGAATATTTTAACATATTGAACTACACCATAAGTGATTAAATACCATAAGAAATTCCACATATCAGATATAGTTACAAATATTTGAACAAGTCACACATTTTGTATACACCTTACTCAAGTCAATAGATTCTTTCCATATATAGATAATCAAGCTAATTACCCCACCAAATAAATCAGATAGAAATCCTTACTATCCCTCAAATGTCCTTATTGAATGTCCCTGCCTTGCTGCAGAGGTTGGCACTAGTGTTGAGCGATACTGCTCGATATCTAAAAATATCGGATCGGAATGGTATCGCCGATATCACTAAATATCGGCGATATCCGATTCCGATACCGGAAGTCCCATGTAAGTCTATGGGAAAAAATATTGCAACTAAAAAAAACCTTTATTTCCTTGTAAACACTAAATATACACACATAGAATACATATATATATATATATATATATATATACATGTCATTGTGACATATATATACATATATGTATAGTTTATACACTTCTACATAGTAAAATATCCTCTGATTCAATTGCCGGGTAAAGCCGGCTTCTGTGAAAAGACAGAAGCACCCGACATGAAATGACACTTGGTGTACATAGGGTTAACCATGTCTTTTCATGTCCTTTGCTATCTGATTTGCACAAACAATTACATCAGTCTATGTGTGCAAAATTTCACACCTGTAGGGGTTAATTAAAGGTGTAAATTCGTTGTAAAAAAAACCCGACTTTTTTGCTACGAATTTACACCTTTAATTAACCCCTACAGGTGTTTAAATTTTGCACACATAGACTGATGTAATTGTTTGTGCAAATCAGATAGCAAAGGACATGAAAAGACATGGTTAACCCTATGTACACCAAGTGTCATTTCATGTTGGGTTCTGCATTTTCACAAAAGCCTGCAATTGAATTAGCGGCTATTATACTATGTAGAAGTGTATGAACTATAAATATAAATATATATATATGTGTCACAAATTCAATGACATGTATATATATATATATGAGGTGTAAAATTGTTTAAAAAAAATGCGTGGGCTCCCGCCCTATTTTCGCAACCAGACAGACAAAGCCAGCGAATGGGGGCAGATAATAATAGCCCAGAGAGGGACCATTATTTTTGGCCCCCCCTGGCTACTAACATCTGCCCCCAGACACCCCAGAAAAGACAAATCTATAATTAGATTCGCCCTTTCTGGCACTTTGCCCGTCTATTCCCATTGCCCTGTAGCGGTGGCGAATGGGTTAATATGGGGTTAAAGCCACATTGCAATTGAAAGGTGACCTTAAGCCAGGTTAATAATTGAGAGCTGTCAATTAGACAACTATCAATTATTAATCCTATTGCATGAAATAAAAATAAAACACACACACTTTAATTAAAAATCATTTTAATGAAATAAAGACACATGTTTTTGACCATCTTTTATTTGACTGCAAAAACCATTTCCTGTAATAAAAATAAAATAAAAAAGCAAAATTATTCTTACCTATCCCATGTACAGTCAGGTCCCACGGTGTAATCCTTCAGAAAGGGTTAATGTTTACTGCAGGGACCGCAGCTAATGCTGCAGCCTCACAGTAAACCCCCAAATGAATAAGTTCCTCTCCTGGCTGACAGGAGAGGAAGTGGAAAGCTTAATTGATTGCTTTCCACTTTCACTTCAGGTCAGCCAGGGACACAATCAGTGACGTCAGAGGGAACTGATTAACAAAAATAGGGGTTCCCTTCGAATAAAAAATGGCGTGGGGTCCCCCCTATTTTTGTTAACCAGCCAGATGAAGCAGACCGCTGAGGCCTGGTTTTTCAGGCTGGTAAGGATCCAATATCCATGGACCTTGCAAGCCTGATAATACCAGGCCACAGCAGTCTGCTTAGCTTGGCTGGTTAACAAAAATAGGGGATCCCCTCGAAAAAAAAATGGCGTAGGGGTCCCCCTATTTTTGTTAACCAGCCAAGTAAAATGCAGACTGCTGCGGCCTGGTATTAAAAGACTGTCAAGGCCCATGGATTTTGGCCCTCAACAGCCTGATAATACCAGGCTACAGCAGCCCCACATTTGGCGTACCAAAAGATGTGCCAATTGTGGCACTTTACCCGGCTCTTCCCACTTGCCCTGTAGCGGTGGCAAGCGGGGTAATAAGGGGTTAATGTCACCGTTGTTTGCACGGTGACAATAAGCCCGGTTAATAATGGAGAGGCGTCAATAAGACACCGATCCATTATTAATCCCAAAGTTATTAAATGCATAAAAAAAAGACAAAGCAAGAAAAAAGTATTTTAATGAAATAAAAGAGACAACACAGTTTTCATTTCTTTTATTGTACTCTCATTCCTGCGACGCCATCGATCTCCTGTAAAAAAAGAAAAAAAAAAAAACCAACAGTATACCACCTGTCCGACGCAGTCCATAGTAACGAGGGTCCCACGACGATCCAGCTCTGCTACATCGCAATGACAGGCAGAGCCTGTCATCGCGACGCAGCACAGCTGATTACCTGCTTCCCCGGCGGTGACGTCATCGGACTGACTGCTTTACGGCCGGGATTACCCAGCAGTCACTGCAGTTATCGCGAGAAACTGCATGTGACCGCCGGGGAAAGATGATGGCGGCCATGAATCAGTCCAGGCCGTGACCGCCGGAGATCTTCTGCCAGGTAAGTGCCGCTGACTCCTGACAGACCCGACCGACGGACACTGACAGTGACAGACCCGACCGACGGACACAGACAGTGACAGTGACAATCCCGATTCCGGTATCCGATATGACGAAAATATCGGTACTCGGAATCGAAAGCCCGATACAGCTAATATCGGCCGATACCCGATATTTGCAGTATCGTATCGCTCAACACTAGTTGGCACCCCAGCTTGGTCGCAATAAGACACCCCCACTCACCAACGGCTACCCCTGCTTCAACCTTGTATATTTCCTATAGTCTAAATTGCCCAATATTGACAGTGTCTTATGGCTATGTTGACACTCAGAAAAGAGAATGAGATGTAATATGGACCATAATCAGGACACTAGGTTGCCTAAGTCAGAATTTTACTGATAGAGATTGTTGTGAATACTTCTCCGTCCAATTATGACAAGAGCATTCTTAAAGTGATACCTTTATTGGCTAACCAGAAAATTATATGTTCGCAAGCTTTCAGAGCGCAGAGGCTCCTTCTTCAGGCAAGATTACATTTGGAATAATAAGAAAGACACATTAGATGCTTACTATTGTAGGAAATTTGTTCAAGACCTGGGAGGTGTGATGCCTTCAAAAGATAAGCAAAGGAAATCGAATTAGCATTTTCTTACAAATGGAGAGCTAGTGGGAATGTGTTCTTAGCTATCTGGAGTCCTTCTGGTGAAGGTGTGAACTGTGTCTATGTAGTGGACCGTAAAACCGGGTGTTAAGTTGAGTCCTAGTGTCAAAGTATTGAACATCCTAATAAGTTTGAATTCCCATATTTTTCTCTCCCTGTCATCCTTAAAATGACCTTTTAGTATTAAGACTTTTAAGTCTATCATACAATGTCCAGTTCCAGAGAAATGTTTTCCCACAGGCGTGTCCATTTCATTCCTGATCGTATGTCTGTGTAGATTCATCCTTGTTTGTAGTTTTTGCATGGTTTCTCCAATATAGATAGCTCCAGGGCACCTTGTACATTGTATCATGTACACCACATTGGAGGATGTACATGAAAAGGAACCCATGACCTTATAGTCCTGATTTGTGTTTGGTACACGGACTGTATTTGTTGGTAATATGTGGGTAAAAGTTTTGCATTTTTTGTTGTTACATGGAAATGTGCCAGTCACTGATGGTGACGAGAGGACACTTCTGACAAGGAGATTCCTTAAGTTAGGGGGCTGTTTGTAGGAGAGGAGTGGTAGTTCTGGGAATATGTCTTTCAATTTGTGGTATCTGTGGAATATGGGTTGGAGATCAGCACCAATTTTCCTTAGGATGCTCATGTGGGGGTTGTATGTGACCACAAGAGGTACCCTGTTGTTGCATTGTTGATGCAAAACTTGTACCCACATATTACCAACAAATACAGTCCGTGTACCAAACACAAATCAGGACTATAAGGTCATGGGTTCCTTTTCATGTACATCCTCCAATGTGGTGTACATGATACAATGTACAAGGTGCCCTGGAGCTATCTATATTGGGGAAACCATGCAAAAACTACAAACAAGGATGAATCTACACAGACATACGATCAGGAATGAAATGGACACGCCTGTGGGAAAACATTTCTCTGGAACTGGACATTGTATTATAGACTTAAAAGTCTTAATACTAAAAGGTCATTTTAAGGATGACAGGGAGAGAAAAATATGGGAATTCAAACTTATTAGGATGTTCAATACTTTGACACTAGGACTCAACTTAACACCCGGTTTTATGGTCCACTACATAGACACAGTTCACACCTTCACCAGAAGGACTCCAGATAGCTAAGAACACATTCCCACTAGCTCTCCATTTGTAAGAAAATGCTAATTCGATTTCCTTTGCTTATCTTTTGAAGGCATCACACCTCCCAGGTCTTGAACAAATTTCCTACTATAGTAAGTATCTAATGTGTCTTTCTTATTATTCCAAATGTAATCTTGCCCTAAGAAGGAGCCTCTGCGCTCTGAAAGCTTGCGAACATATAATTTTCTGGTTAGCCAATAAAGGTATCACTTTAAGAATGCTCTTGTCATAATTGGACGGAGAAGTATTCACATCGATTTTTCTGGCTAACATGGTACCACAATATAATTTATTATTGTACACACTGATAGAGATTCAAATTTGTCTTTTATTTTACCAAGACATGAAGCCTAAATCAAATGCATCAGTTAGAATATTCCAATACAACACGGATACATAACAGTAAATGATGCCATAAATATTTCTAACATTTTTTCTATGCAAAAATATAATAATAAATAATAATAATAATCACCCACCCATTTACATGAACAAAATGCAATGCCAGCCCCCAGTAGTTGAAACGTATTGAGTGTATATATCAATTCTTGAACATTCAAATCACAAAGGACACAATTAGGGTATAGTAAATTCAAGGGCTCATGGTTAGTGAGGCACACAAACCAACATAATTAGAAAAAGACAAAAAAAAGGGAAAAAATTGAATATTAATTCTAATGCATATAGCAAGGCATCAGATTGTATGCTTCTTATCAGCATTATCTGCAGTCTCAGCCACGTAAGTAGCCTCGACGCATTTATCCTACATCCTATGGTTCCTCAAGAGGCTCATGGAACAAACTGTGTCCAAATGACATCTGTGGTAGGCTGTGGACTGATTACATGTCTCAATTAGCCCAGATCTATACTGGAGGATCTTGTCAATGACCTGAAGAGAGCTGGGACCACAGTCTCAAACATTACAATTAGTAAAACACTATGCCGTCATGGATTAAAATCCTGCACAGCAATCAAGGTCTCCCTGCTAATGCCAGCACATGTCTAGGCCCCTCTGAAGTTTGAAAGTGACCATCTGGAAGATCCAGAGGAGGCATGGCAGAAGGTCAATTGAACAGATGAGACCAAAATAGAACTTTTTGGTATCAACTGCACTCACCATGTTTTGAGAAAGAAGGATGAGTACAACCCCAAGAATGCCATCCCAATCTTGAAGCATGGTGGGGGAAACATCATGCTTTGGGGGCACTTTCCTGGAAAGGGAACAAAGCGACTGCAGGGAGGATGGATGGGGTAAAGTATCATGAGACTTTAGCCAACAACCTACTTTCCTCAGTAAGAGCATTCACAATGACCCGAAACACACAACTAGGGCAACTTATGAGTGGTTATGTAAGAAGCATTTCAAGGTCCAGGAGTGGCCTAGCCAGTCTCCAGATCTCAACCCAATTGAAAATATTTGGAGGGAGCTGAAACTCAATGTTACCCAGCGACAGCCCCAAAACCTGAAAGATCTGGAGATCTTTATGGAGCAGAGGGCCAAAATCCCTGCTGACGTGTGTGTCCTCTGTTCTTCCAAATAAAGTTTCTGTACCAAATATTAAGTTCTGTTTTAATATTGTATCAAATAATTATGTCATTCATTAAAATACAAAATAATTATGTAAAAATCATACAATTTGATTCTCTGGATTTTTTAAGATTCTGTCTGTCACAGTTGAATTGAACCTATGAAAAAATTACAGACATTTCCTTTCTTTGTAGGTAGAAAAATTTGGAAAATCGTTAGTGTATCAAACACTTATTTTCCCCACTGTATGCATGTATATATATAGCACTCCCAAATAGAGAAACTATTGACTATTGATTTTTTCAAATGTTCTATTTGAGAGTGCTGCCTTAACTTTTGTATGTATACTGGTGGAATTTATGTAATATATGTACAGTATATAATACAGTGGCATGTAAAAGTTTGGGCACTCCTGGTCAAACCTACTTGAAAATGAGATGGTCTCTAAAAGGACTTAAGTTAGAGATGACACATTTCCTTTGTATTTTAGGAAAAAAATATATACATGTATTTTCATCTTTTCATTTTAAAACTTACAAAAAGGAAAAATGGGCTGATGCAAAAGTTTAGGCAATCTTCATGGTTAGTACCTAGTAGTAGTAGCACCCTCTTTTGAAAGTATGATGGCTGGTAAATGCTTTATGTAGCCAGCAAGAGTCTTTCAATTCATTTTTTAGGTATCTCCATCCATTCTTCCTTGGAAATGTTTCCAGTTTTGTGAGATTCATGGGTTGACTTTCATGCACTGCTTGTTAGGGCTGGCGGAACGGGGTCCACCGGCTGGCAGCCCGGGGTCCACCGGATGGGAGACTGCAGCAGGGATGGTTCGAGATTCCCCTTGTGCAGAAGCCGGAACTCGACCCCTAATACTGCTATTTTGAGGTCTAGCCACAGAGTTTCAATGATGTTTAGATTAGGGTTTTGTGTGGGCCATTGCAAAACCTTAAGCTTGCTCCTTTTGAGTTAATCTATTGTAACTTTTGACATGTGTTTAAAATCAGTATCCATTTGTTTAAGCCATTCTCTTTTTGCCTCAGCGTTTTTACAGATGGTGTTATGTTTGCATCAAAAATTGGTAAAAAGTAATTGAATCCATTCTTCCCTCTACCTGTGAAATGTCCCACGTGCCATTGGCTGCAACACAAACCCAAAGCATGATTGATAAACTCCCATGCTTAATGATTGGCGAGATGTTCTTTTCCTGAATTTCTGTGTCCTTTTATCTCCACACACCTTTGATCATTGTGGCCAAAGAGTTCTAGTTATTTTAACTTCATCAGTCCACAGGAGTTGTGTCCAAAATGCATCAGGCTTGTTTACATATTCTTTTTCATACTTCTGATGCTGAATTTTATGGTGAGGACACAGGAGAGGTTTTCTTCTGATGACTCTTCATGAAGGCCATACTTGTGCAGCTGTCCCTGAACAGTAGAACAATGAACCACAACTCCAGACTCTGCTTTATCTTTCTGAAGGTTTTTTGCAGTCCAGTGGGGGATTTTATTTGCCTCTCTAACAATCCTATGAGCAGCTCTCACTGAAATTTAGCTTTGTCTTCCAGACTTCATCTTGACCTCCACTGTTCCTGTTAACTGCCATTTCCTTATTACATTTTGAACTGAGAAAAGGTCAACTTGAAAATGCTGTGCTATCATCTTATAGACTTTTCCTATTTTTCACCCCACCATTTTCATTTTCAGAATGCTAGGCAGCTGGTTAGAAAAAAACTCACAGCTGCTATTTTCTGCTATATAGTTAGAGGAAGTTGGGTCTTTATAAAGCTGGGAAATTTGCACCATCTAATAATTGTGAACAAGCCATAACCCTAACAGACTAGTGTATATCTTGTTCAAAGTTATCTGAGCACACAAACCTCCCTAGGTGCCCAAACTTTTGCATCTGCTCATTTTCCTTTTTGTAATTTTTAAAATGTAAAAAATGATACTTTTTTGTTGCATGAAATACAAAGGAAATGTGTCATCTTCAACTTTAGGCTTTTTAGAGATAATTTCATCTTCAAATTGCTCAACAGTTCACAATAGCACTAATTTTGATCAAGGGTGTCCAAGCTTTTACACGTCACTATGTATGTATGTATGTACATATATAGAAAAATGAAGAAGCAGCACACCATCATCTTAGTGCAAAAAAAGCTATTTTAATAGCCCATTTGTGCGTGACATTTTGGCCCTATGTGTGAGCCTTTTTCAAGCAACATATTTAGTATTTAAAGTATGTATCAAGTGAATACAATTAGCATCAATCAATGTCTTAATAATACTGTTTCATCTGCATTGTTTCATATTTATACAAAAAGTGCAAAGAAGTATTAATCATAACATAGTGCAATGAAAGTCAAAAGTGCATACAGTGCAGTGTTATACAAAAGTTCATATACTTCTCAATTGATTGTAATGTGATCAGCTGTGCATGATTGTAATGCCACATGACTCACCCCATTTTCAATAGCGCTGATAGCAGCGTCCCAAAGATCAATTTCAAAAACGCATCATATTATTATTGGCACCATTATCGGCGTCTATAGAGATCAACTACGCATGTCAGGAAGTGAAAACACTATTTGGAACAAAGTTAAAGTTCACTTGTGTGCAATTGTGCCCCTGCAATTGCAGCTCCATTTTGGTAATTGGAAATCTCACTCGCGCATGCGCGATCGCATCTCTAGTTCACACGTGCTCAATAGTTCCTCTGCAATTGCAGCTCCATCTTGATCATTGGAAATCTCACTTGCGCATGCGCAATCTGGTTTCTCATTCACCGCGAACGCACACATGCGTCTCTGCCATAAAAATCACGCAGCACCTTTTCATACAAGAGGCTATAGTCACACATTCTCCCCCTATAAACTGAGTATAACACTTCAGCAGTACAGCCATAGAGGATCTTTTATACATGACCATCCACTGAAAGAACTCATATAAAGGCAATGGATTATTCCTAAGTGGAATAGAAACACCCCCCATGAGCTGTGGCTGGCAACCTATTAACCTGGAAGTCAGTGGGAGTTTTGTTTCCCTCATAGGGCACAAAACTCAACCTTCACCTCCAGATGGAAATTCCATATAATGCCAAGTATGGTCATTTTCATTATAAATTTTTGTGACAATATAGGGTGCTTACATAGCTCAGAAAAAACAATCAGAATATAGATAAACAGTAAAAGAAAAAAGAAATGAAAAATTAAGACATGCTATCATTTATATTGTTGATATTAGTCCATATATACAGTATATATAAAAATATATATATGAAATAAAAAAAATATTTCACTAGAATTACATTCATGTTAAGGTTTACAGAGATGCAAGCCTTTTAATAACAATTTATGCATATGTTGAATGATGCAGGCACTTTTTAGATAAGCTTTCTGAATAACTGTCATTTTGTGAATTTGTTTTATGACCATTTTCTCAGTTGACATCTTTTTTATGAATTGTTTGTGCCACCACACCTACTGTATGTTATCCAGTAAACAATGGTTAAGCTTTAAATAATTGCTGTATTTCCAGGCAGAATGCATTTCAAATCACAGCAGTAGACGGGGTTTGCAGTGGAATAATACAGTGCTTATCGGCGGATGACTGCATAGAGTGGTTACAATCTATATCTACTAATATTTCCAATCTTACAAAGCACAATGTAAGTAAAAATGTTCTTTTGACGTACTTAAAAGGTTTTGCCTCAATCCTTTTGTTGCTGATGCCTGCGAGACGCCACCTAGGTTTATCTTCGAATAAGCAAAGCTTGAAGCATCTCGTGAGAAATGAAAATTATACTATATCTAAACCAACTATAAAACATTCATGAAAAGTGAGATTCTGCCCGAGGTTTTCATTTAGGTTTTTACCATCAAGATTCAGATATATTGCTGTTTTCCTCTGTATCTCTGGTTCAATGGACCAAAAAGCTGCCTGCTTCTTGAATACCAACAGTTATGAAAATCAATCAATGCTAATAGGTAAACATAGTAAATGGAGCATGATCAAAATAATGCAACTTATATTAAATGTTAAAATCAATGAATTATTAAAGCCAAGAATTGGATTACTTTGTATACACGTTTGTTTAATTTTAAATCGATACAAGAACAAAATGTAAAAATACAACAAATTTCAGACTGTGAAAACAATTAAGAAAGCAATTTATTATTGTACAATATTTCATCATAATAAAAAAACATAGTGTTATGTTATATTTTAACCCTGTAATAGGGTTGCAATTGTAAAAATAGGAGCATATACATAAAATTGTAATTTTCATAACATTTTGAATAAATGCAAAAGTCCGTAAAAAAACTGTTTTTATTGGCCTTTAATCACATACACACGCCCTCTAGAATGAACAAGCAAACATCATTTCAATTATTGGATGATTATTAATGTTGACTTCTGCTGGCTTTAAAAAGGGGACTGTGATCCCTGGAGCGCATTGCTTTGTAAGTTATATTTTGCATCCACTTATCCCAGGCTAAGTTTGTTACCAATGCCTATGAAATCTGGAAAAATAAGCAACATTTATCTTATCAATTCTTTACTTGTTATATCTTGGTAAAGCATCATTTTTTTGATTATCTTATTGTAGTATCACTTGACGTACTCATCCTATGTAATGCCTTTTTCTCATTTTTTTCTGTTTTATCTGCTGCTTCCTTCTACTACATTAGTATTAGACATGTGAAAGGAATGAGAATAAGAATGAAAGAAAAGGAATAGAGATGAGGCACTAGACTTACATGGGACAAGTTTGCAAACACTTTAAAAAACCGAGCATAATAAAATAGGGAAAAGGAAAACAGAAAGTAAAGGGAAATAAAAATGAAAATATGCTTGTACTCTGTTAAAAATATGTTGAATTAAGATTTATACTTACAAGTGTTTTTTACTTAGGCATTTCTTTTTTGTTTATTCCTTTGTATCCTTCACTGTGTGGAAAAAATGTAAATAAAAAATAGAAGAAGGAACAAAACTTCTTGAATCACTTAATTACATCTTGAGATGACTTCAGCATGTGAAAATTGGAGTCCTCAGTAATTTGTTCAAATAAGATTGTTGTTACTTCTAAATGTTTCTCTTAAGTATTCTTTTTTTTTTGTCTTTTGAATATATAGAAAATTGTTAATAAAAACTAAAAGTAAAAGCATCACTTAAGGAAGGATACCAGAATGCACTCTTTTTCGTCGAATATAATTGGCATTTATCAGGTATCAAATAATGTGCATTATCAATTTTTATAACTTCTATGTGCTAGATAAGCTACAAAGAAGAGAGGTAGTTACATGCTGTTCATTTGGTACTGTAGTGGCAGCAAAAAAGCTTCAGATTGTGAACTTTTCTAAAGTGATGTGTTTTCAGGATACTTTTCAATTCAATAAAGAATAAAGACCTAACAGCCTTAGTATCAAGCTGAGGGGATGTGCAGTAAAAACCTTGAAATGCTGAAGAAGGTTGTGAGTAAATTCAAAAAAGTTTTTTTCAGTCAATAAGGGGTGCAGAGTATACATTAATGAGAAAAAAATGAACTTTTTTTGAATTTACCAAATGGCTGCAATGAATCAAAGAGTGAAAATTTTAAAGGGGTCTGAATATATTCCATACCCACTGTGTATATATATATATATATATATATATATATATTATATATATATTTATAAGTACTTGATGCATTGCCAATTTTTAAAGTTTTACCACCTACAAAGAATGTAACAGTACCAAACCCGGGCCCCATTGAAATGAATGGGGGGCCCAAGCATCCTGTTTTGTCACGCTATGATCTGCATGACAGTTCGGCAAACATGGGCTCTGATTGGCGGTGAGATCTTTACCACTAGTCAAAAAGCTGTCGTTCACGCGCTGTCATTTTACAGCAAAAGCCAGCAGCTGTTTCTGGTGGGAAAAAGGTTACCTCGG
Source organism: Oophaga sylvatica (assembly GCA_033576555.1). Lineage (NCBI taxonomy): Eukaryota > Metazoa > Chordata > Amphibia > Anura > Dendrobatidae > Oophaga > Oophaga sylvatica. The sequence goes on from JARQOD010000006.1 coordinate 347,391,798, forward strand.
GTCACACACGTCGGCTGATAGAGTACTACTCACATCAGCCTACACCTGCTGTTGCTGATGGAGAATTCATCTGCCAGCGCCTGTGCTATAAATAAATAAATAAAAAAATGACTTGTGGTCGCTTCTATTTTTGATAACCAGAGCAGGCAAAACTGACAGCTGCGGGCTGCAATCATCAGCTGTCAGCTTTATTATGGCTGGTTGTCAAATATAGAGTGGTTCCAAGCTGTTTTTTTTAATTATTTTAATAAATAATTTAAAAAACAGTGTGGGGTCACTCAGTTTTGACAACCGGCCAAGCTAAAACAAACAGCTGGGGGCTGGTATTCTCATACTAGTATGCGCCATAGATATTTCCCCCCAGTCTGAAAATAGCAGACCGCAGCCACCCCAGAAAAGCCACATCTATTAGATGTGCCAATTCTGGTGCTTTGCACAGCTCTACCCAGTTGCACTGGTGCAGTGGCAATTGAGGTAATGGCTGTGGGGTTGATGTCAGCTGCTTTATGGCTGCTGACATCAAACCCACAGGTTAGTTATTGAAAGGAATCTATAAGACACCCACATTACTAACCTCATGGTTAGATTGTAATAACGACACAGATAGAATAAAATCAATTAATTGAATGAACAACACAGACTCCATTATGTGAAATAAAGATAAAAAAGCACAGTTATATTCACCTTACGACTGGTCCACCGATGCCCATGTCACCTGTAAAAAGCAGAAAATAATAAACAATCAAACACTCATCTTACTCCTAATCCACCAATGCCCATGTCCGCTTAAAAAACCCAGAAAATAATAAACAACCATATCCCTCACTTGTTCAATGCTAAGATTATCCATACTGTCCCATAACAATCCAGATGATTTGGAGAGCAGTCACATCAGTTAGTGTCAGCCAGGACTCACTGACTCAGGAGCATAATTGCTCCTGCAGTGTCTAGCGCTGAGCTGCTGTGAGATAGTACTCACGCAGCAAGAGGTGCTGTAAATGAGGTCACCAGAGTTCATTGGGTTTTATGAGAGTCATTTTATTTTTTTTTCATTTATTTATAGCACAGGCTCTGGCAGATGTATACTCTCATCAGCGACGCCAGCTCTTACTGTTATCAGCGACAGCAGGCGCAGGCTGATGGGACTAAAACTCTCTTTTCAGCCAACGCGTGTAACTGCCGCTGTTTCTCACACTGTCATGTAGATGACAGTGTGGGTAACACCCAATGTTCAGGCTGCCGAACCAATGGACTTCCTTGAGAAGTAAGTGTTTGGGGTTTCATGCACTAACACTAGGTGTTTGGTATAGATCAAAACTTTATTGTTTAGGTTTGCTCATCTCTAGTCAGCAGTGAGATGAGTATATGTATTATTTTAATTTTTAAACCTTTTGATGAATCTTTACGGTTCTGAAAATGACAGCAAATGGCCTCCATTTTAGTGAATCTGCAAGGAATTAAAATACTTAAAATCCTGCTTTTTCACGAATGCATATTTTTATGATATTTGAGTAGAATTCATTTCCAATTGAATATATTTGCTCATCTCTACTGCCTAGCATTGTGTTAAAATGAACTAAGTTTATGAGCGACTTTAGACAATTAATTTGTGCATATTGTTAAAAAAAAAACTCCTAAGTATATCCAATAAATTAAATAATCCTTTTGGAGTCTGTATTTAGAAAGTATATATCTATAGCATCTATAATGACATCACTATGTGATATTTAACTGGTTCTAGCATACTTTACTCAACCATTATGATTACAACATAAAATACCAATTGAAAAATGCATTAGAGATATTGTGCCCGAAAAACTGCATCTTCTTTTTATACATTTATAATGTGGTTGTGGACAAGACATTTGAAGAACATTTTTGATGTGGATGCTGTTAGGAAATATAACTAAAGCAACTCAGTGATCCCTCTACAACAGACCTGGGCAAACTGCGGACCGAGACAGCCGAGGGGCTGGAAAACAGAGGCCCACGGGATGCACTGTGCCCTCTCATGCCTGTCCACTCATTGTCTCCATCGGCGCTGATTTTATTGGTGGAGGAGGGGCCTACAACCACTTCCTCCACCAATCAGCATGTGAAACAGCTGACGTGATGATGTCATTTCATTGCATCAGCTGTGTACTGCGGAGAGTCCGTGCACCAGAGACAGGAACAGAAGCACAGAGCTGGGGAAAGGGACCAAGGTGAGTATGTGGTGTTCTTTTTTTCATGTGTATGGGATGTTTGGGTGAATATGGGGAGGCTTTGGAAGTGTCATGCTGCATATGGGGAGGATATGAGGGTGTCATGCTGCACATGTGGAGGCTATGGGGGTGACATGCTGGAGATGGAGGGGTTATGGGGGTGTCATGCTGCACATGGGGAGGCTATGGGGGCCGCATCCAGAACATAGGGAGGCTATGGTGGCCTCACGCTGTATATATAGGGAGGCTATGAGGGACTCATGCAATATACAGTTGTGCTCAAAAGTTTACATAACCCGGCAGAATTTTTGGTTTCTGGGCCTTTTTTCAGAGAATATGAGTGATAACACCAAAACTTTTTCTCCACTGTTGGTTAGTTGTTGGGTGAAGCCATTTATTGTCAAACTACTGTGTTTTCTCTTTTTAAATCATAATGACAACCCAAAACATCCAAATGACCCTGATCAAAAGTTCACATACCCTTGTGTTTTTTGCCTGATAACATGCACAGAAGTTGACAAAAGGGGTTTGAATGGATACAAAAGGTAATATCCTCACTTGTGACCTGTTTGCTTGTAATCAGTGTGTGTACATAAAAGCTGAGTGATTTTCTGGGATCCAGACAGACTTTTGCATCGTTCATATAGCCACTAATGATTGTGACTCATGAGGAAAGCAAAAGAATTGTCAAGGGATCTACGGGAAAAACAGGAAAGGCATACAAAAAGGGATCCAAGGAATTGATAATGCCAGTCAGGAGCATTCAAACTGTGATTAACAAATGGAAAATTAGGGGCTCTGTAAAAACAAATTCACAGTCAGTTCAACCAAAAAATTTTTGCCCACAACTGCCAGCAAAATTATTCTTGATGCAAAGAAAAATCCACAAATAACATCAGCTGAAATACTGGACTCTCTGAAACTAGCGGTGTGGCTGTTTCAAGATGCACAATAAGGAGGCACTTGAAGAAAAATGAGCTGCATGGTTGAGTCTCCAGAAGAAATCCATTACTGTGCAAATGCCGCAAAGTATTTCGCCTACAATACGCAAAACAGCACAGAGACAAGCCTCAAAACTTCTGGAACAAGGTAATTTGAAGTAATGAGACCAAAATTGAACTTTTTGGCCACAACCATAAATGTTACATTTGGAAACAGGTCACAAGAGCCTATTATGAAAGCAACCCATTCCTATTGTAAAGCACAGAGGTGGATCGCTGATGTTTTGAAGATGTGTGAGCTACAAAGGCACAGGGAACTTGGTAAAAGTTGAAGAAAAGATGAAAGCAGCACATTATCAGCAAATACTGGAGGCAAAATTGCAATCATCAGCCTGAAAGCTGCGCATGGGACGTACTTGGATGTTCCAACATGACAACGATCCAAAACACAAGGCCAAGTCGACCTGTCAATGGCTACAGCAGAACAAAGTGAAGGTTTTGGAGAGGCCATCTCAGTCTACTGACCTCAATATCATTGAACCACTCTGGGGATATCTCAAGCATGCAATTCATGCTAGACAGCCCAGGAATTTTCTGGAACTGGAGGACTTCTGCCAAGAAGAGTGGGCAGCTTTACCATTTGTGAAAATAAAGGACCTCATCCACAACTACTACAATAGACTTCAAGCTGTCATTGATGTTAGAGGGGACAATACACAATATTAAGAAAAGGGGTTATGTGAACTTTTGATCCGGTTCATTTAGATGTTTTGGGTTGTCATTTTGATTTAAAAAGAGAAAACACAGTAGCTTGACAATAAATGGCTTCACCCAACCACTAACTATGAGTGGAGAAAACTTTTTGGTGCTATCATTCATATTCTCTGAAAAAAGGCAAAGAATGCAAAAATTCTTCCACGGTATGTAATTTTTGATTACAAAGCAAAGAAAAAAAGAAAAACAAGCAAATGGCCCTAGGAAACACAAATCACCACTTTTCAGACTCAGATCCACATACAACTGAACTCCGCAGTAAAGCTGGTATTGGTGCTTACACAAAATCAGAATAAATCCAAATGAACAATAAAAAGGAAATGTAGCACTCACCAGCAGGAGAAAAAATCCAATAGTCCTTTATTCACATACGTACCATGGACAGAAAATTGGACAGACAGGACATGTGAGACATGCCGGGGAAGGAGAGGACGGCCGTTTCGTGATTGCTCGCTTCCACGGGTTCCCTGGCACCTGGACCCATGGAAGCGAGCAATCGTGAAATGGCCATCATCCTCTCCTTCTCCTGCATGACTCACATGTCCTGTCTGTCCAATTTTCAGTCCATGGCATGTATATGAATACTATTGGATTTTTTCTCCTGCTGGTGAGTGCTACATTTCCTCTTTTAATTGTTCATATGTAAACTTTTGAGCACAACTGTATATATAAGGTGGCTATGTGGGGCTATGGCTATGTGGGGCTCATGCAGTATATAAAGAGGCTATTTGAGGCTCATGCAGTATATATGGAGGCTGTGTGGGGCTCATGCAGTACATAAGGAGGCTGTATAAGGGTATACAAAGGTGACATCAAGCCCACAAATATGAACCCCAAATACCACCGCTACAGGGCAAGTGGGAAGAGCAAGGCAAATCACCAGAATTGGCGCATCTAATTGATATGCCTTTTCTGGGTGGCTGTGGGCAGTTATTTTTAAGCTGGGGAAGGAGGCAATATCCATGGCCCCTTACCACCCTTAGAATACCAGCCCCAGTTTTCTGCTTTAGCAAGGCTGGTTGTCAAAAATGGGGGGACCTCATGCCATTTTTTTCAATTATTTATTTAAATAATTAAAAAATATGGTATGGGGACTCCTCTATTCTTGTTAACCAGCCTTTCTGAAGCCTACGTCACACTACTGTAGAATACGAGCGAGTGCTATGTGAGAAAACATTGCATATCACTCGGCCCAGTGTTAGGGTAATTTCACACTGGGCATTTTTGCTGCATTTTGCTGCATTTTTATGCTAATTTTCAGCTGCTTTTTATAGTACCCACAAAGCCTATGAGATTTCAGAAATCTTGTGCACACACATTGGTTTTTTGTCATCAGGTTTGTGTGCTTTTCAGCATTTTTTTGACATAGAGCATGTCACTTCTTTTAGCTTTTTTCAGCGTTTTTGCGGCGTTTTTCACCCATTGACTTGAATGGATGTTGAAAAATGCTGCAAATATGCAGATTGACTTTTCTTGCAGCGTATGTTCTGCAGAAAAGACAAGAACAGTAGGATGTCATCCCACAGTCAGCTCCGTTACATCTAGATGACAGGCTGCATGATGCATCCACAAAGCATATCATCCAGCAGAGCAGACCCGAACCCCATTCACTTGAATGGGGGTGCCCCACAAAACAGTGTTTGACACGCTGTCATATGCATGACAGCGCAGCAAACACCACTTTTGAGTGGCTGTGAAACCATCCATGCCGACCAGAGAGCCGCGCTTCCATGCTGTCAAAAGACAGCGTGAGCACTCAGCTGTGATCGGAGGTAAACAGTTTACCTCCGGTCACTGGTGTCAGCTGATGGGACAACCGCTCCCATCATCTGACACCTGCTGCCCCTAATAACAGCTAGAGCAGGAGAGGGTGGTGGGGGTGTTCATCAGCAGCTTCTGCGCTATACATAAATTATTAAAAAAATAAACCTATATGGGTTCCCCTGTATTTTTGATAACCAGCAAGGCAAAGCTCACAGCTGGGGGCTGCAACCCTCAGCTCTCAGCATTAGCAAGGTTGGTTATCAAGAATAGAGGGGTCCCCATGCTGTTTTTTTAATTATTTAAATAACTGATTTAAAAAAATGGCGTGGGGTCCTCCCATTTCTGACAACCAGCCTTGTTATAGCTGAGAGCTGGGGGCTGGTATTCTCAGCCTGATAAGGAGCCATGGATATTGACCCTCCAGCCGAAAAATAGCTGCTCGCAGCTGCCCAGAAAAGGCACATCTATTAGGTGCGCCAATTCTGGCTCTTTGTCCAGCTCTTCCCACTTGCCCTGTAGTGGTGGCAAGTGGGGTTCATACTTTTGGGGTTGATGTCACCTTTGTATTGTCAGGTGACATCAAGCTTCTAGGTTAGTAAAGGAGAGGCGTCAATAAGACGCCCCATTACTAACCCCATAGTCACACTGTATAAAAACACACACACCAAGAATAAAGTCCTTTAATTGAAAAAATGACACAGACTCTTTTAATAGTCTTAATTAGACCATACTTACAACCTCACCTAATTCCACCAAAGCCCTCATTCTCCTGTATTAAAACTAAAATAAAAAAACAACAATAAACCATACCTGTCTTTCGTTCTGTCCCAAGCCATAATCCATGTCAGGGGGAGAAATAATTTTCAACCAGGACGATGCAAAGATGTGACCATCCAGGCTGAGAACCACTGGTGACTGAACTGCTGTGAGCGCAGTCTCAGTGACTAGTAGTGACATCACTGAGGCTGGGTTCGCAAATGGGCTGAATGCGGTGACCTTGGTGAGATCCTAGTTAGCATTGTGAGAAAGTCGCACGGTGCAGAGGCGAGTTCACCGCAGTTGAAATTCACTGCAGTGAAATTCTCCCGCTAGAAATTCTCCCCCAGTGAAATTCTTAGAGATGCGCTTTTTCTGGGGCGGCTGAGAGCTGATGATTTTAGCCTGGGGGGGCAGTATCCATGGCTTCTTCTTTGTTTATTAATATCAGCCAGCAGCTGTCTGCATAGCCTTTGCTGGTTATTAATTATAGGGAGACCCTATGTTATTTTTTTGCAGGTGTCCCCCAGTTTAATAGCCAGTAAAGACTAAGTATAAGTATACAGTTGTGAGCTTATATTAATAGCCTGGGAAGCTCCATGGGTATTACCCCCTTCTCAGGCTATAAACATCGGCCCCCAGCCATCGGTTTTCGGTCTGCTGGTTACAAAAGTTATGCGGGAAACCGAGCCATATATTTCCAGAAAAATAATCTTTTATTAATAAAATACATGTACAGTAAGCTGCACACACACTGCACTAATTGTATTTGTTACTGACATCTATATATCTTCCTATTCTAAAACCTGTTTGCTGAGTAAGCACTTCTTATTACTTGTACCTGGCTTTTCTATTAACCCTCTAAAGGGTATGCCACACTAAACAACATCGCTAACGGGATCGCTAAAAAACGTCACTATTTAGCGATCCCGTTAGCGATGTTGTTGTGTGCGGCATCTGTCAGCGACGAGCTCCCTGCTGAGATCCTGCTGTGATCTCGCTCGTCGCTGGAATCGTTCCGGACCCTATTTTATCGTCGGTGCTCCCGCTGGGTAAGTATTATCGCTGAGTGTGGAACCTTTTCTTAGCGATTTAGCGGTACTTTTGTACCGCTAAAGTCGTTAAGGAGATCGCTAACCGCGATAGCGTCCTTAACGATATCGCTAAGTTAAGTCGCACTCAGCGATATATAAAAAATCCCGCTAGCGATCGCATTAGTATGCGTCGTTATCGTGATCGCTAGCTGTTTAGTGTGGCAGTACCTTTACTCCTTCACCATGTTTACATATGCTCTCACAGTGTTTGCTCCTTTAATCCTCACTCTCCTTCGCTATCCCCAAACCACAGCACCCTCTAACCAGATAATCATTTCCCCACCTGATCTCTGCTGCTAACCTGCTCCTCAATCTCAAATCTGTCCTAATAAAACATAAAGCAAGCAGCCCACTCTCCTTCTCCCACCTGCTCTCCCTTTCTCTGCTACTCCTCACTGCTGGTGACGTATCTTCCAATCCTGGACCCCCACAGCTCATAACCCCCATTACTACCCCTTCCTACCGCTCCCTATCTACCGCAATATTTCCAACGTAAAACCCGTGCCATTAATACCCACCCCCCTGCTCCCTCTCTCTGGAGCACTCTGGAATGCCCGCTCCATCTGCAATAAGCTTCAAGTGATTCATGACCTCTTTCTATCTCGCAATCTTGCCTTCCTCGCCCTCACAGAAACATGACTGACACCCTCTGACACCGCCTCTCCACTGCGCTGTGTTATGGCGGCCTCCACTTCACCCACACTCCTCGCCATGGCAACAGACACGGTGGAAGAGTGGGTATTCTCCTTTCCTCTAACTGCACCTTTAACCCAATCCCACCTCTTCCCTCCCTAATCCTCCCCTCTTTTGAAGTCCATTCTGTCTGCATCTACTCTCCCTCCAACCTCCAAGTGGCTGTCATATACCGACCTCCAGGCCCGACCACTGCCTTCACTGAACTATTCTCTACCTGGCTTCTTCACTTTCTTTCCACTGACATCCCCACTATCATCATGGATGACTTCGACATCCCCACTGATACCCTTCAGTCAGCAGCCTCCAAACTCCTGTCCCTTACTTCATCCTTTGGACTTACTCAGTGGTCCTCCACATCCACCCACACAGACGGTGTTAGGCATCGGGCGATGGCTGGATCCGAACTTGGTTCTGAGGACTCTGTGATCTCCCATCCTAGTCCAGCCGGGGCAGATGCTTCTCAGCTACGCCATCGGTCCCAACACCTAGCCAATACAAGAGAAGTACAAGCTGTTGCAAGGGTCTTTGTTCCTAGTAACTTTAAGCATAGGTTGCAGAAAGGAATAGGGTTGCCACAGCCTAAGTCCAGGATTTCCTGCACTGACCATGCCCGTGACGTGGCAGACCGTGATTGGTGATTTTGTATAAGCTGATCCGGTGACCTGGCACCGCCTGATTTGTCACGGATGACGTCATCTGTGATGCGATTAACGAGATGGCTGGGGGCAGGGCTCAGCCCTTAAGTAGCCTGGCTGTAGGCGCGGTGGTGCGGTCAGATCATACCAAATAGGTTGTGCTCATGTGTGGACGCATCAGAATCTGAGCTCTACGTGCTCTCTAGTTTTACTCTCCGGGACCTGCCGATGCCAGAGATATCTCGGCTAATTAGCACAGGTCTTTCAGGCAGGTTAGTTGATGCTATGCAGGTAATCAATGTGGCGCGGTCTAGCTCCAACAGAGGGTAGCTGTACACCCTGAGCAGACTGCTGGGCGCTTAACCTGGGCATCGGCTGCCAGCTGAACAGAGAGTTGCTCAATCCGGTCGCACACCGGCTGGCAGCTCATATGCCTGGCGTGAGTCACATGCACTTCCCACACAGCTGGCAAGTGGCTTCTGTGCAGTTAACAGGGCCAAGTCTACGCCTGCCTGCAGCACATCTCCTGTGACGTTAACGGAGATAGTGCAAATCCAATATCTTGCTTAGTGTGAAGTAACACAGGCAAAACCTTATATTTCCATTGTCAGTTTTCACCCTCATACCTGAGGGGTGTTCGGCCGCAACATCTCTAGCTGCACCGCGTACCCCAGGGTTCGGTTGCTCCCTATTATTTAATAAAGTTGTTGCAACCGTCCCCTTAACAGACGGACATACATTAGACCTGGTCTTCACCCTCTCCCTCTATCTGACCACCATCTACTCACTTTCTCATCCCTGTCCTCCTCTCCTGTCACCCATGTCCAGCAACATGCGCACCCCCTCAGAAACCTTGCACACCTAGACACCCACACACTCTCTGACTATATTCTACCACTGGCATCCATATCCTCACTCCATGACACAGACAGTGCCACTGCTTTCTACAATGCCACTCTCGAATCAGCTATTGACAGGGTCGCCCCTCTCATTCATGGCAGAGTGCGACTTACCAACAGACAACCCTGGAAACAATAACACCGCTAAAAAGCTCCGGCAAGTTTCCAGTATTGCAGAGCGGCTTTGGAAGAAAACAAATTCGCAAGACGACTTCACTGCATTCAATCAGGCAACACTCTCTTTCAAATCTGCCCTCACCTCTGCTAAACAGGCATACTTCACAACCCTCGTATCTTCCCTATCCTACAACCCCAAACAGTTATTGAAAACTTTTAACTCCCTCCTCCACCCACCACTGCCCCTTCCTACCTACCTCATCTCTGCTAAGGACTTTGCCACACTCTTCAAAAATAAGATCGACCACACAAGGCAAGTCTTCATTGTTCAACCACCACAACCCTATTGTATACCAAACCAAGGCCCAAACCCCTTAACCTCCCTCTCCAACATCACTGAAGGGGAGCTTAATTGTCTCCTTTCCAAATCGCACCTCACAACCTGTGCACTCGACCCCATCCATTCCCACCTCCTCCCCAACCTCACCACCACTATTAACAAATCCCATACCCATCTCTTCAACCTATCACTAACTTCCAGTACCTTCCCTTCTGCTTTCAAACATGCCATAATCATGCCTATCCTTAAAAAGCCAACTCTCGACCCAACCACTATGTCCAACTATTGCCCCATATTGCTGGTCCCATTCGCTTCCAAACTCCTGGAGCAGCATGTCCATGTTGAATTTTCCTCCCATCTCTCATCTAACTTGCTCTTTGACAATTTACAATCTGATTTCTGCCCCATCACTCCACTTAGACAGCCCTGGCCATAATTACTAACGACCTACTTACAGCCAAAGCGAACAGACAATACTCTATGCACCTGCTTCTAGACCTGTCCTCTGCTTTTGACACAGTTAACCACTGCCTTCTACTACAGATCCTCTCCTCCTTTGGCATGAAGGACCTCGCTCTATCCTGGATCTCCTCATACCTTTCCAACCGCACATTCAGCGTCTCACACTCTCACACTACCTTCTCATCCCACCCTCTCTCTGTTGGAGTCCCCCAAGGCTCTGTTCTAGGACCCCTAATCTTCTCAATCTATACACTTGGCCTGGGGCAACTCATAAAGTCCCACGGATTCCAGTAACATCTTTATGCTGATGACACTCAGATCTACCTCTCTGGCCCAGACGTCACCTCTCTGCTGTCCAGAATCCCGGAGTTTCTATCAGATATGTTTGGGGGCTGCCTATTCCTTTGGGGCTCTTCTCCGGGGCAGTTAGCTTTCCTGTTTCTATCTTTAGGTGTAGCTAGCTCTCCGGCAGTGCCGAAGCATCTAGGACCACCGTAGGTACGCTCCACGACTGCTTCTAGTTGTGTGGTTAGTTTAGGGATCTGCAACCCATTAGTTTCCAACCTCTCAGGTGTTCGGCTGCCTTGCTGTTTTGCTCCTGTCCTCCTCAGTTACAAAATCATAACACCATTCCCTCAGCGTATCAAGTTCAAATTACTAATACTGACCTACAAGGCCATCTATAACCTGTTTCCCCCATATGTCTCTGAACTAATCTCCCGATACCTTCCCTCACGTAATCTCTGGTACTCCCAAGACCTCTTTCTCTCCTCCACACTTATTCGCTCCTCACCCAACTGCCTCCAAGACTTCTCCCGAATATCCCCCATCCTCTGGAATTCTTTGCCCCAACACGTCCGACTATCAACCACACTCGAATCCTTCAGACGGAACCTGAAATCCCAACTCTGCAGGAAAGCTTACAGCCTGCAATGACCCCGCTACGTCCTCACCACTACCGTAGGTATCGCCTCAACCAACACCGGAACTGCTGCAACCCACCAACCTGCTGTCTCCTTCCCCACCATCCCGTAGAATGTAAGCCTGAAAGGGCAGGGTCCTCTCCCCTTTTTATCAGTCTGTCATTGTTAGTTTGTTTACTGTAAGTGATATTTGTAATTTGTATGTAACCCCTTCTCATGTACAGCACCATGGAATCAATGTTGCTATATAAATAAAATAATAATAATTCTATGTGTATTTACTGTATATAATCCATCTCTTCTAACCTGTCGGCTTCTGCTGTGATTTTACACTACCGCGGCTGCTGAATTGCCGGCTTTTATTCTATCTATCTATATATCTATGTAATATAAATACATAGTGTGTGTCACTGACATCTATATATCTATGTATTCTATGTGTATATATCTATTCAATTCTAACCTGTCACGGTGTGATTTTACTGAACGCGGCACATGCATTGACAGCTTTTATTCTGTCTTTTACCTAATGTTACCGGCTGTTTTTGATTTTAAGAAAAATGCTCGTGTTACCGATTACAAATCCAAATGTACCATATTCATGCCGAATTTATGTTTGGCGATCATTTTCCAAACATATTAGCTCATCTTTAATGGGGAAGCTGTGTTGGGCTCATGCAGTATATAGGTAGGCTGTGTGGGTCTCATGCAGTATACATAGGGAGGCTGTGTGGCTCTCATGCAGTATGTATAGGAGGCTGTGTGGGGCTCCTGCAGCATATGGGGAGGCTGTGTGGGGCTCATGCAGTTTATAGGGAGGCTGTGTGGGGGCTCTAACTATATAAAGGGGCTGTGGGGGGCTCATAAGATATACAGAAGGGTCTGTAATAGGGTTCAAATTATATATAGGAGGATGTCAGCTTACTTAATTCTTCTTAATATTAAGTGATACAACTAATAGTAATGTAATTATCAATAATGTAATAAGCATAGTATATTGATAAAAATATTAAGCAGAAATAATTTCAGCCTACAGCTTCGACCCTCCACAACAGTCACAGTCTCTCATGTGGTCCCTCGGGAAAATTAATTGCCCACCCCTACGCTACAATCCTGTTGATGTTTAAATATTTTACTTTACTATGAACCTTTGTGCCTGTCATAAAATGAGGATATACTCACTTTATAATGACATTAGTAAGTGCTGGATCACTCAGTACCTAATTAAAATGCATTCAGAATTCATGATCACATGCTACTAAAATATTACTAAACTTTGAAACTGGCCACTACTACTGTCAAGATAGGCTGACTCATTCCTCCTATTTTACTACTGCTAAGTTTTCCTATGTTGATTGATACTGGATCAGCAAAAAAGGTAGAATAATAAAAGCTCAATTATATGGCTGAAGGTATAGCTAAAGCAGAATTGCAATGAACTACACATACATAATGCAACACCCTACACACATACTGCCCTACATTACCACATGCATTTCACATGTCAGTCTATAGCCGTAGAAGAATAGGGCTTTATATATATCTTAACTTCTTGGAGACTGAAATAGTCTATTACATTTCAAAATCAATTAAATTGTGTATTTCTAAAATGCACACACTTAGATGTTTTTATAAATGAAAAACTTTAAAATGTGATGCATGATACATTCCATTGAATTAACCAATTAGCCAACCAGTGAATCTCTTGTTGATGTAGCTCTTCACCTTTAGAAAGTCATGCAGCATTTCTCATACAGATGTCTCATTCCTTGCATTTTCTCTTTGCTCAATATAGCCATATCAGACAATTAGCTTGAAATAAAAATATTTTTTATTACAAGATGTCTATAAAATATGTGTCTATGTGGTTGTGATGTGGATTGCAGCTTTTCTAGAGTCATATCATGATATTGAATTGAATTGGGTGAGAAATTGGAGTATGAATCCAAATTCATGCAAAGGCAAGGGTACACTGAATACATCTGTATTTACAAGTAAGTTGGTAAAAATAATCATTGGTTTATGGCAATGCATAGGGGAACTTCCAGGGGCATTTTACAAGGTGTATAATATAAAAAAATGTAAATTATTTAAAACACTGCATACTTTATACTGTACATTGTGATAGACATTTCCTCCAGCTGGTGTCTCACATTGTGTTTTATATTGTATGGCATTACCATTTTTCATTTGCACCTCTATTAACTTCTGTTGTGAATGTAAAATCTCAGGGTATTTTTGGCCAATTAATCACATCCAAAAGGGTGAAAATGTAATAGCCTCAGAATTATAAATTAAATATAAATCCACAATACCCTAAATCTGTTCAAATTAGGAGAAATTTTATTTATCAGAATACATGGAACATTGTAACCACAAATTGTCTTTTTCAAGTATAAAAAAAAAGACAAGTTGTGGATTAAATATATCTTTCGTCATAAACTAAAACTTAAAATAATTATTTAAATTAAGAAAAAATACTTTTTTTGCTTTTGGCAATAAGTACTGTTTTTTATGTGATCTGTAGTCTAGAAAGATATATTAATATGAACCAATGATAATGATGATAATGGTAAAGATTCTTTTTCTTTTGGTAATTTGTTTTCTGTGTTATAATTGTAGTTTGTATTAAAGCTGAAATAAAATTGTGTGAAAATACAATAAAGCTATTCATACTGTAATTATTGGTAAATTATGCCTAGCTTTGAAGAAATAATTTTTCACTTGTTCTCGGCAGAAAGCCGAAATGACATATTAGATAGATTGACTGATTTAGCAAAACAATGGTATTTCTCAGTTGCCTATGGATTTTCAAACTTAGCAATTATCACTAAACACAGCACTGTAACAAATTGTTTCTTTTATCCTTCAATCACAGTAGAAAGCCTTGGTGACTGTACTGACATGGTGACAGATATTGCAATAAATCAATTCTTCATGGGTTTCTTTATTTTACAAACCTCAAATCATAGTTCTGAACTAAGATGTGACAAGCCATCAGGAAAACAGGGTCCACAAAGGACTGTTAAAAATCAGCAGCGAAAAACAGGCATGATCCCTTATGCCACCCAGTCCATCTGGGTATTCCCAGCTGCTGTAAAGAAAAGATAGCTATTTTACTATGATTATTAATTTTGCACAACAGGCTTGAAAACTAAGAAAATACCTAAAAATTGGGAGTTGTCACCACAATATATTTTTAGTCTACAGAGAGAAAAATCTTACAATCAACTGGAAATTGATCTGGGCAATAGAGCATCTTATTACCCAATTCAAACATACATTTATGCTCAAAAGTTTACATACCCCAGCAGAATTTTTGCTTTCTTGGCCTTTTTTTTTCAGAGAATATGAATGATAAATCCAAAATTCAAAAGTTCACATACCCCATTTCTTAATACCGTGTATTGCCCCCTCTAACATCAATGACAGCTTGAAATCTTTGTGGCAGTTGTGGATGAGGTTCTTTATTTACTCAGATGGTAAAGCTGCTCATTCTTCTTGGCAAAAAAGTCACCAGTTTCTGTAAATTCCTGGGCTGTCTAGGATGAACTGCGCGCTTGAGATTGCCCAGAGTGGCTCAATGATATTGGGGTCAGGAGACTGAGATGGCCACTCCAGAACTTTCACTTTGTTCTGCTGTAGCCAATGAAAGGACGACTTGGCCTTGTGTTTTGGATTGTTGTCATGTCTGAGCATCCAAGTACGTCCCATGTGCAGCTTTCGGGCTGATGATTGCAAATTTGCCTCCAGTATTTGCTGATAACATGCTGCATTCATCTTTCCTGTGCTTTTGTAGCTCACACATCCCCAAGATATCAGCAATCCACGTCCGTGCTTTACAGTAGGAATGGTGTTCCTTTCATCATAGGTCTTGCTGACCTCTCTCCAAATGTAACTTTTATGGTTGCGACCCAAAAAGTTCAATTTTGGTTTCATAACTCCAAATGTTACAGAAGTTTAGAGGCTTGTCTCTGTGCTGGTTTGCATATTGTAGGCAAAATAATATGTGGCATTTGCGTAGTAATGGATTTCTTCTGGCGACTCGACCATACAGCTTATTTTTCTTCAAGTGGCTCCTTATTGTGCATCTTGAAACAGCCACACCACTAGTTTTCAAAGTCCAGTATTTCAGCTGATGTCATTTGTTGGTTTTTATTTGCATCCCAAACAATTTTCCTGGCAGTTGTGGATGAAATTTTTGTTGGTCTACCTGACCATGGTTTTGTTTTTACAGAGCCCCTGATTTTCCATTTGTTAATCACAGTTTGAACACTGCTGACTGGCATTATCAATTCCTTGGATATCTTTTTGTATCCCTTTCCTGTTTTATACAGTTCAACTACCTTTTCCCATAGATCCCTTGGTAATTCTTTTGCTTTCCAAACTCACAATTCAGTAACGTCAGTGGCTGGATGAAAGATGCAAGATTCTGTCTTGATCCCAGAAATTCACTCAGCTTTTATGCACACACACTGATTACAAGACAACAGATCACAGGTGAGGATGTTACTTTTTGTAGCCATTCAAACCATTTGTGTCAACTTTTGTGCATGTTATCAGGCAAAATCGCCAGGTTATGTGAAATTTTGATCAGGTTCATTTGGATGTTTTGAGTTGTCTATGATTTAAAAAGAGAAACAAAGTAGTTTGAAAATAAATGGCTTCACCCAACCACTAACCATGAGCGGAGAAAAAGTTTGGGTGTTATCATTCATATTCTTTGAAAATAGACCAAGAAAGTAAAAATTTTGATGACAACTGTAAACTTGAATCATCAGAATTACATTCAATATATCATTAGCTAGATAAATCTTGATAAGGAAGATTATTTATAATAATTGTCGTCCGAACATGAAAAATAGCATAAAGAGACTACACCGCCATGTGCCTCAAGAAAGTATATATCCATATATAAAAGAAAACTCCATAATTAAATGGAACCTGTCACCAGAAATAATGTTGTTAACCTGCAGATAAGCGGTTAATCTGCAGATTAACAGTGTTATGATGCTGAGAGTCAACTGCATGCAGTCGAATGGAGTGGGGAGAAAATTATCTTTATTCTCCCTGGCAGCATTCGGTATTCAGTCATGGGGCAGCACCAGCACTGGTTCAGTCACTGCTCTGAAAAAACAGAGCGGCCACTGTAACCTCGACCGCAGCCCTGACATCCGGTCACAATGTAAAGCCAGTGTCCGTCAGGGTCTGGGACACAGTTACAGCAGTCCCTCTGTATACTCAGAGCATGGATTGAACCGGCCCCACCCCTATGACTGAACACCGAACGCTGGTGGGAGACTCTGTATACTCAGAGCATGGATTGAACCGGCCCCACCCCTATGACTGAACACCGAACTCTGGTGAGGAGAATAAAGATCATTTTCTCCCCACTGCATTCAGCTACATGGAGGTGCCAGACAGCACCGTAACGCTGTTAACCTGCAGATTAACCACATATCTGCAGGTTAAATGTGTTATCTATGGTGACAGGTTTTTCTTTAAATATAAATCCTTCAAGATTATGGAATCCACATAATGTAAAATACATAAATATCATTTTATTACACACCAAAAAGACAATACACAGTATAAAAGGACAAAATATGACAAAAAATCAGTGGCAAAAGTGAAAACTCAGGCATAAAAGAGCACACCAAGAATTATTTTATAGAAGGACAGTAAGCATCATAGGAAGTAGAATCAAAGTGGTGTAAATACTACAGTTATAGATATTGCAGTTACAGCACAGAGATATACAAATATACAACTCTCCATGTAGATCAAAACATTAAGTATAGTAGTAGCCACATACAGCAAACAAGATTAAGTAAACCAGTGAATGTCAAAAGACTTATACTCTGCATGAGACACTCTCAGCTATAATATTGCTGACCTATGTATAAGGGTGTGAGCACACAACCCTGACATGCATTTCATGTGGTATTCCTGGGGGGTTGATTTTTCATCATATTTTGCCCTGTTATTTTGTGTATTGTCTTGTTGGCATTTAATAAAATTATATTTTTGAATTTTTCATTATGTGGATTTATGACTCCATTATCTTGTAGAATTTAAGGAAGATTTTTTGAGTTATGAAACTTTTTTTTTTTGCTTTGCTAAAAGTTTCCCGCATCATAAAGTGTGGTCTGGATGCACTGCAATTAAAATAGGCTTGATTTCCAGTACATTTATGTAAAGCATCTCTTAAAAATCTGGTGAAATATTTCCCCAAAACACTTTGAACCACATCATAAAGGGATAAATTGTTAAAGCAACTTCCAGTTTACAAAGAAGAGGTGTGTGATCTAGCTAATATGAATTCCAGTCATATGGTGCATGAGAGGAAGGAAACAGTGCAGATCACAGGAGAAAATGCACAATGTCCAGCATAACAGTTGTAAAGGGACAAATCAATTCACTTTTTGGCATGAGTGCTACTTTACTATCCCTCTACCATCTGTGAAAGCCAATGAAACTGATCACATCTTTTGTCTGAACAGAATCAACTATTAAATATCTAGATATCTGGTTTCCTAAAGAGCCCCACAATTTATTAAATATAGCCACATTATTTTATTTATAAATTCAGCTACTTTGTAGCCAGGGTTACAATTGTAATTCCTTCAATTTTCCATAAGTAAATACTATATGAATACTATTTTCTTAATTTCAGTGGTGATCAAAATGTCATTTAATAATGTGACAAAAGCAGGATGAGGCTTTCCAGACATACATACCTTTCAGTGGTGATACTCTTGAAGGGAAGCTATCATCAGAAAATGACCTTGTTTTTTTGTCACGGTTTTTATTCCACATCACAATCTTTATTAAAAATAAACAGTAGTAGGAGTCTTGAAATTTTCAAATTAGCCAATCTGGACCTGTACTGAACACATATGAACACATATGAATATATGATCATTGCCTGTGTGTAGCAGAGGCGATCAGAAGATTGCAGCTTCTAGTCTCCCATGATGACTATTGAAGCAAGTGAAAAGTAAAAAATAATGTTTTTAAAAATATTTAAAAAATAAAAAAAATATAAAATTTCAAATCACCCCCTTTACCCCATTCAAAATAAAACAGCAAAAAAATACACATATTTTATGTCGCCACATTTAGAATCGCCCAATCTATCAAGATATAAAAATAATTAGTCCTATTGGTAAACGGCGTAGCGAAAAAGTAAAAACGCCAGAATTACGCTGTTTTGGTCGCTGCAAAATTGCATTAAAATGCAATAATGGGCAATCAAAAGATTGTATCTACACCAAAATGGTATAATTAAAAACATCAGCTGTCACCCAGCCCCAGATCATGAAAAATGGAGACTCTACGGGTCTTGGAAAATGGAGCAATTTTTTTTAACAAACGGAATTTTTGTTCATCTCTTAAATAAAAAAACCCTATACATGTTTGGTATCTACCAACTCATAACTCAACTTTGTTGAGAGCTTACCAGAGCCTTGTAATTAAAGGTGTGGAGAAGAGTTTAGATCTCCATAAAACTTAATAGTGATACACAGTACAGACCGAAAGTTTGGACACATCTTCTCATTCAAAGATTTTTCTGTATTTTCATGACTATGAAAATTGTACATTCACACTGAAGGCATCAAAACAATGAATTAACACATGTGGAATTAAATACTTAACAAAAAAATGTGAAACAACTGAAAATATGTCTTATATTCTAAGTTCTTCAAAGTAGCCACCTTTTGCTTTGATTACTGCTTTGCACACTCTTGGCATTCTCTTGATGAGCTTCAAGAGGTAATCACCGGAAATGGTCTTCCAACAATCTTGAAGGAGTTCCCAGAGACGCTTAACACTTATTGACCCTTTTGCCTTCACGCTGCAGTCCAGCTCACCCCAAACCATCTCGATTGGGTTCAGGTCTGGTGACTGTGGAGGCCAGGTCATCTGGCGTAGCACCCCATCACTCTCCTAATTGGTCAAATAGCCCTTACACAGCCTGGAGGTGTATTTGAGGTCATTGTCCTGTTGAAAAAAAAATGATGGTCCAACTAAATGCAAACCGGATGGAATAGCATGCCGCTGCATGTGTCATCAGCAAAGCACCCCCACACCATTACACCTCTTCTTCCATGCTTCACGGTGGGAACCAGGCATGTAGAGTCCATCCGTTCACCTTTTCTGCATCGCACAAAGACACGGTGGTTGGAACCAAAGATCTCAAATTTGAACTCATCAGACCAAAGCACAGATTTCCACTGGTCTAATGTCCATTCCTTGTGTTCTTTAGCCCAAACAAGTCTCTTCTGCTTGTTGCCTGTCCTTAGCAGTGGTTTCCTAGCAGCTATTTTACCATGAAGGCCTGCTGCACAAAGTCTCCTCTTAACAGTTGTTGTAGAGATGTGTCTGCTGCTAGAACTCTGTGTGGCATTGACCTGGTCTGTAATCTGAGCTGCTGTAAACCTGTGATTTCTGAGACTGGTGACTCGGATAAACTTATCCTCAGAAGCAGAGGTGACTCTTGGTCTTCCTTTCCTGGGGCGGTCCTAATGTGAGCCAGTTTCTTTGTAGAGCTTGATGGTTTTTGCAACTGCACTTGGGGACACTTTCAAAGTTTTCCCAATTATTCGGACTGACTGACTTTTATTTTTTAAAGTAATGATGGCCACTCGTTTTTCTTTACTTAGCTGTTTTTTTTCTTGCCATAATACAAATTCGAACAGTCTATTCAGTAGGACTATCAGCTGTGTATCCACCAGACTTCTGCACAACACAACTGATGGTCTCAACCCCATTTGTAAGGCAAGAAATCCCACTTATTAAACCTGACAGGGCACACTAGTGAAGTGAAAACCATTTCCGTTGACTACCTCTTGAAGCTCATCAAGAGAATGCCAAGAATGTGCAAAGCAGTAATCAAAGCAAAAGGTGGCTACTTTAAAGAGCCTAGAATATAAGACATATTTTCAGTTGTTTCACACTTTTTTGTTAAGTATATAATTCCACATGTGTTAATTCATAGTTTTGATGCCTTCAGTGTGAATATACAATTTTCATAGTCATGAAAATACAGAAAAATCTTTGAATGAGAAGGTGTATCCAAACTTTTGGTCTGTACTGTATACTGTATATTTCTTTATTTGTTATGCTTTGCTTACATAGCACTATCAAACTCCGCAGCACTTTACATAGATTATCATCGCTGTCCCCACAAATCAATGTGCTGAAAATCACATTTAAAAAAAAAGTATGCCTGATGTATTCAAACTCCAAAATATTTCTTCATGTATACTAACAATGCAAAAACTAAACCTTCCATCTTTAAATTTCAGAAGAAAAGATATGAAAGCAACTACAAAATAATGTAAGCTTGGTTGCTTTAAAAAAAAATCAACAAAACAAAATAACATACAAAACAAGATCTACTCTTACATCTGGCCTGCCTCACCTACTTAACTCTCTTCATTGTTAATGACTGCTGAAGTTTCATAGTCATGAAAATACAGAAAAATCTTTGAATGAGAAGGTGTGTCCAAACTTTTGGTCTGTACTGTAGATTTTGTTTTGCAGGACTATGTCGGTTCCCAAATGCTATTCTACCTAGAACAATTATTGCATTCAATCATACAATTAGAAGCATACATGCTACACATTTTTTTTACTTCTGAACAGAACGGTAGATCCTACAGAGCTGACACCCTGTCTAAAATCTTCAGAAACTCTTCTAATACCTGTGTGCAAAATTTGGTGCAGATTGGACTAGTCTTTTGGCTGTGCATTTATAATTGACATCAGACAACAGAAATTAAATTTTAATTGCATAGAGATAGTAGAATTATCCGGCATTGCATTGATCTATTTGGTTTAACTGTTTATAGTGATGAGCGAATGTGCTCGCAACTACTCGTTACTCGCCCGAGTATCATGGTACTCGGTGTACTCGGCAAGCACCGAGCATTTCCGGATTACTCAGCTGGAACTCGGGTCTCCACCCAGCTTTTTTGGCAGACTTTACAGACCCAATCACGATGCAGGGATTGTCTGCCAGGTAATGAAATGCCGCAGCCATCTTTGTTGTGGTCATGCAGTGATTGGCTGGCCGCACAGCATCATCAGGGATATAAGAGACCAGACTCCGCCCTGCTCAGCACATTCAGCTCCTGATTGAGATAGTGTAGGGAGAGCTGCTGCCGATATAGGGTCAGAACTGTCGATTTATTAGTTAGTGTGGGGTCTACCATCCTAAACTACTCAAATCCAGCTAAACCAACAGTCCTTCTAAGGATTAATTCCAGAGAATATATGTTCCAGTGTTAGGTAGGCAGGGTAGTGTACGTCACTCTATACACATCAGCGCAAGTCCTACAGGCATTGTATGTGTGTATATAAATCATTGAAAACATCAAGAGGGTCCATTCCCTTCCTGTGTTCTGGCACTGCTGCTGCTACCTGTAGGATATATTAGCCGCATATAGCTAGCCCCAGGTGTAGTTGGAACACAGGCCACACATTTTTTTGTGTTGTATCTCCGTGCCAGCTCATATCTGTGTGTGCTCAAAGTTTGGCCAGTTTATGGTGGTTCTCTTTTCTTGTCTTGGGTGTCACTGTACTTATATACAGCAGTACAGTCATGGCCAAAAGTTTTGAGAATGACACAAATATTAATTTTTACAAAGTCTACTGCTTCACTTTTTCTAATGGCAATTTGCATATACTCCAGAATGTTATAAAGAGTGATCAGCTTAACAGCAATTACTTGCAAAGTCAATATTTGGCTAGAAAATGAAATTTATCCCCCAAAACACATTTCAACATCATTGCAGCCCTGCCTTAAAAGGACCAGCTAACCTCTTTTCAATGATTGCTCCATTAACACAGGTGTGGGTGTTGATGAGGACATGGCTGGAGATCAATCTGTCATGATTAAGTAAGAATGACACCACTGGACACTTTAAAAGGAGGCTGGTGCTTGGCATCATTGTTTCTCTTCTGTTAACCATGGTTATCTCTAAAGAAACACGTGCAGTCATCATTGCAATGCACAAAAATGGCCTAACAGGGAAGAGTATCGCAGCTAGAAAGATTGCACCTCAGTCAACAATCTATCGCATCATCAAGAACTTCAAGGAGAGAGGTTCCATTGTTGCCAAAAAGGCTCCAGGGCGCCCAAAAAAGACCAGCAAGCGCCAGGACCGTCTCTTAAAAGTGTTTCAGCTGCAGAATCGGGCTACCAGCAGTGCAGAGCTTGCTCAGGAATGGCAGCAGGCAGGTGTGAGTGCATCTGCATGCACTGTGAGGCGGAGACTCTTGGAGCAAGGCCTGGTCTCAAGGAGGGCAGCAAAGAAGCCACTTCTCTCCAGAAAAAACATCATGGACAGACTGATATTCTGCAAAAGGTACAGGCAGTGGACTGCTGAGGACTGGGGTAAAGTTATTTTCTCTGATGAATCCCCTTTTTGATTGTTTGGGACATCAGGAAAACGCCTCATTCGGAGAAGACAAGGTGAGCGCTACCACCAGTCTTGTCTCATGCCAACTGTTAAGCATCCTGAAACCATTCATGTGTGGGGTTGCTTCTCAGCCAAGGGAATCGGCTCTCTCACAGTCTTGCCTAAAAACACAGCCATGAATAAAGAATGGTACCAGAATGTCCTCCAAGAGCAGCTTCTCCCAACCCTCCAAGAGCAGTTTGGCGATCAACAGTGACTTTTCCAGCATGATGGAGCACCTTGCCATAAAGCAAAGGTGATAACTAAATGGCTCAGGGAACAAAACATAGAGATTTTGGGTCCATGGCCTGGAAACTCCCCAGATCTTAATCCCATTGAGAACTCGTGGTCAATCATCAAGAGACGGGTGGACAAACAAAAACCTAAAAATTCTGACAAAATGAAAGCATTGATTGTGCAACAATGGACTGCTATCAGTCAGGATTTGATCCAGAAGTTGATTGAGAGCATGCCAGGGAGAATTGCAGAGGTCCTGAAGAAGAAGGGTCAACACTGCAAATATTGACTTGCTGCATTAACTCATTCTAACTGTCAATATAAGCTTTTGTTATTCATATGTTTGCAATTATTATATTTCTGTCTGTGATAAAAACATCTGTCAAGCACAATAAAAACCAGAGGGCAGCAGATCTTGTGAAAATATAATATTGTGTCATTCTCAAAACTTTTGGCCATGACTGTATTTACCCCCCAAAAAAAGAGAAAAACCCAATAATTTGTGGTAGTGGTTTCTCCTTGCCAGCTAATATCTGTGCGTGCTCAAAGTTTGGCCAGTTTAGGCCGGTTTTCCTTTTTGTCCTTGGTGTCACAGTACTGATATACAGCACTAGTTAGCCCAAAAAAAAACAAAAACAGTTGACACATTTGTCGTAGTGGTATCTCCGTGGCAGATCTTATCTGTGTGTGTCCTCAAAGTTTAGCCAGTTTACGGTGGCTTTCTTTTTGTTCCTGGGTGAAACTGTACTTATATACAGCACTATTTAGCAAAAAAGACAAAAAACAAAACATTCTTGGCTGTAGGGGTTCTCCGTGCCCAGCTCATATATTGTGTGTTGTGCTCAAAGTTTGGCCAGTTTAGGCCGGTTTTCCTTTTTTTTGTCCTTAGTGTCACAGTACTGATATAAAGCACTAGTTAGCCCAAAAATAAAAAAAATACAGGGCAAACATTTGTCGTAGTGGTATCGCCGTGCCAGCTGATATCTGTGCATGCTCAAAGTTTGGCAAGTTTAGGCCGGTTTTCCTTTTTTTTGTCCTTAGTGTCACAGTACTGATATAAAGCACTAGTTAGCCCAAAAATAAAAAAAAACAGGGCAAACATTTGTCGTAGTGGTATCGCCGTGCCAGCTGATATCTGTACGTGCTCAAAGTTTGACCAGTTTAGGCCGGTTTTCCTTTTTTTGTCCTGGGTGTGACAGTACTGATATACAGCACTAGTTAGCGCAAAAATTAAAAAAAATCAGGGCACACATATGTCATAGTGGTATCTCCGTGGCAGTTCATATCTGTGTGTGCTCAACGTTTGGCTAGTTTACGGCGGTTTTCTTTTTTGGGTCCTGGGTGATACTGTACTTATATACAGCACTATTTAGCAAAAAAAACAAAAAACAAAATACAACATTTGTCGTAGGGGTATCTCCGTGCCAGCTCATATCTGTGCGTGCTCAAAGTTTGGCCAGTTTAGGCCGGTTTTCCTTTTTTTGTCCTGGGTGAAACAGTACTTATATACAGCACTATTTAGCAAAAAAAACAAAACAAAAAAAACAAAAACATTTGTCGCAGTGGTATCGCCATGCCAGCTCATATCTGTGAGTGCTCAAAGTTTGGCCCGTTTAGGCAGGTTTTCCTTTTTTTGTCCTGTGTGTCACAGTACTGATATACAGCACTAGTTAGCCCAAAAATAAAAAAAAAACAGGGCGCACATTTGTCATAGTGGTATCGCCGTGCCAGCTGATATCTGTACGTGCTCAAAGTTTGACCAGTTTTGGCCGGTTTTCCTTTTTTTGTCCTGTGTGTGACAGTACTGATATACAACACTGGTTAGCGCAAAAATTAAAAAAAAAAACAGGGCACACATATGTCGTAGTGGTATCTCAGTGGCAGCTCATATCTGTGCGTGCTCAACGTTTGGCCAGTTTATGGCGGTTTTCTTTTTTGTGTCCTGGGTAAAACTGTACTTATATACCGCATTATTTAGCCAAAAAAAAACTGAAAAAAAAATTTGTCTTAGTAGTATCTCCGTGCCAGCTCATATCTGTGAGTGCTCAAAGTTTAGCCAACACATTGCAATTTTTTGCAGTCCGTTAACGTAATTATTAAATATGATAAGGAGAAAGACATTTTTACCTAAAGTCCAGATAGGTAAAAGTGTGGTTTTCAAGCACACGTATCACATACAAGTTGACTTCCAAACCACACTTTTTTAGTGAACATGTATAATATTCTATTCCATTTTCAATGGACAAAGCGCGTGGCAAGGGACGGGGAAGTGGACGGGATGGTGATGGTGATGGTGCAGGCCAAAGTCGTTGGCAAGCCGAAATAGGCCCATCGAAAACACCCACATCTTCTAGCTGGACCTAAGTGTCTGAAATCCTAGGGGACCGCGGAAAGACAGCACTATTGAAGCCCGAGCATTGTGAAAAGGTTGTTGGTTGGATAGCGGTTAATACTTCCAGTTACTTATCCACCAGCACACTGTTTTCAACACGGTCAAGTCACAGTAGCCGTGAATCTGGACAGCATATTCCTTACTCTGATCCTCCTTCCTCCCACCATGCTGAGTGCCCTGAGAAAACTGATCCCACACTTGGACACTCCGAAGAGCTGTTCGGTTTTCCATTTGGAGATTCGTGCCTCTCACCTGGTCCACTAGAAGAGGGGCAAGATGATATTCCATGTAGCGATGCACAAATCTTTGAGTACCCACGGTCACAAGAGGTAGACGATGATGAGACACTATTGCCGGAAAGTCAGGAGGAGGACGAGGGTGGGGAAGTTGAAGATGAGGTGGTGGAAGATGTAGTAACAGACCCAACCGGGCAAGGAGGACATGCAGAGCGAGGACAGCAGCACACAGGGGGAGGTAGGCGTCGCACCACTTCAGGCAGGAAGAAGCAGTGTGGTGGCTGCAGACAGAAGGCGTGCAACCGGTCCCCATTACACTAACCTGACAGAAGTTGCCAGTCCAACTGTTAGGTCTTCCCGAGTCTGGTTATCTTTTAAAGACTCTGTTGATAACCCCAAACAGGCAATTTGCAATACCTGTCATGCCAGCATCAGCAGGGGTAGCAAAACTACCAGCCTTACCACCACCAGCATGATCAGGCACATGGCAGCAAAGCACCCGACTTTGTGGGCCTAACCCCAGGCTCCAGGAACAGTGTCTGCAGGTGACACCACTGCTTCTTCCAGTGTTGTGCATGAAAGCCAATCCCCTGTCCATGGTGCATGCAAAAATGCCTCCTGCTCTGCACCTGCCGTTGCCAACAGTCAAATAGCAGCATCATCTAGCATGTCCACGTCCTTGTCCCAGCGCAGCCTTCAGTTGTCCATACCCCAGTCACTGGAACATAAGCGGAAATATGCAGCCAACGCCCCACAGGCCACAGTACTCAATTCTCATATTTCTCGTCTGCTTGTGGTCAAAATGTTGCCTTTTGGGCTTATGGAGACAGAAGCTTTCCGCAACCTGATGGCGGAAGCCGTCCCAAGGTACTCTGTCCCCAGACGCCACTATTGCCCCCGCTGTGCCATCACGGCATTGCATAAGCACAAGTCCCACATCATTACCCGTGCTCTAAGCAATGCAGTTGCTGGGAAAGTACACCAAACCATGGACACATGGACAAGTGCTTGTGGCCAGTGACAGTACAGCTCGCTGACAGCACACTGGGTTAACATAGTGGAAGCCGGGACCCAGTAAGACCTTGGGATGGAACACGTCCTCCCAATGCCAAGGATTGAGGGCCCTAAATCAATCAGGGTTGCCCACACTGTGTACTGCTCCTGCACCTCCTCCTCCTCCTCTTCAACCTCCATGTCAGAAATGAGCACATCAGTCACAAGCTGGAAGCACTGCAGTACTGCCATAGCAAAATAGCAACAGGCTGTGCTGAAGCTAATTTGCTTAGGTGACAAACAGCACAATGCTGAAGAGTTGTTGACAGCTCTGAAAGAGCAGGAAGACGTGTGGCTGACACTGGTAAATCCCCAGCCAGGCATGGTTGATTGTGACAATAGCAGGAACCTGGTAGCGGCTTTGAGGCGAGGCAAACTGACACACGTACCATGCCTGGCCCATGTGTTGAACCTCGTTGTTCAAAGTTTTCTAAAAAGCTATCCGTAGCTGCCGGATCTGCTGATTAAAGTAAGCTGCCTGTGTGCACATTTTAGAAAGTCAGCTCCAGCTCCAGCCGCCATTGCCATGCTTCAGCAGCAATTGCAGATTCCGGCTCACCGACTGGTGTGTGATGTCCCCACGCTTTGGAACTCTACACTGCATATGTTAGAAAGGATTTGTGAGCAGAAGCGGGCAGTTGTTGAATACCAGCATCAACAAGGCCGTCTTTTGTCAGGTTTGACTCCACATATAAGACCTCAGGAGTGGACATGGATGTCAGACACATGTAGCATCCTCCAAAACTTTGAGGAGTCCACCAAGATAGTGAGCGGCGATGATGCCAAATTAGCATCACCATCCCGCTCATCTGCATTCTGAAAATCTCTCTGCTCACAATGAAAGAGAAGGCATTGCAGGCGGAGCACGAGGACATGGATCAAGGAACCATACAGGGTGATTACACACAGCCCTGCCTCGTGTCATCCCAATGTGGATTGGTTGACAATGAAGAAGAGGAAGAGGAAGAACAGGAGCTACTTTCATGCGCTATAGACGGGACTCCAACCACAACTGTCATACCGTCTGTTCAGCGTAGATGGCCTGAGGACAGGGAAGAAGAGGAAGAGGAGGAGGACACCTTGGTCCGTCGTCCTGTTGGGAGGACACAGAAGTTTTGCCTGTGACCAGTCTGGCACGCATGGCTGACTTTATGTTGCACTGCCTTTCCCTTGACCCTCGTATTGTCAAAATATTGGGTACCAGTCATTACTGGCTAGTGACACTTTTAGACTCACTTTACCAGTATAACTTTCAATCTCTTGTTCCAGAGGCAGACAGGTGTACCAAAATGGTGCAGTACCATAGGGCCATTGTTGCAGAATTATTAAAAAAATTCCCATCTGAAAATGCTGGCGGCAGAGATAACAGTTCGTTGGCCAACCAAGCAGGACAGGCGTGACAGACACAAGTCCACTCCAGCAGAGGCAGGGGAACACTGGCAAAGTTCTACAAGGAATGTAATGTTCTCTAAGATGCTGAGGTAGTACCTTGCTGACCGTACCAACATCCTCTGTGATTCCTCTGTGCCTTTTAATTATTGGGTATCCAAGCTGGACACGTGGCATGAGCTAGCTCTCTACGCCTTGGAGGTCCTGGCCTGCCCTGGTGCTAGCCTTTTGTCAGAGCGGGTTTTTAGTGCTGCTGGTGGCGTTATCACAGATAAGCGCATTTGCCTTTCTGCGGAAAATGCAGACAGGATGACTCTCATAAAAATGAACAAGGGATGGATTGGGCCTGACTACTCGACACCACCAAGTGATGACAGCGAAGCATAAACTCAAATATAGTGTTTTTTGGGAGGTGTATTCCCATACACCTCTTCACAACCTAACATGGATATACGATTCCTGATTTTGACTATTTGGTGTTCTCCTCCTTCTCTTCATCCTCACCGTCCACCACCACTTGAACACCAGGGTGAACGTATTCAGTCATGCTCCGGCCACTCTATGTTTTAGCAAGGGTGTTATGATGCCCGTCACCAAAATACAGAAAATATGTACACCCCAAGGGAAAATGTTTGCCAGCCCATACACTAAGTGTATGTGCATTCCAAGTCTAGGAGACCCACTCCTAGAAATTGTGCCTATTTTTTAATCGGGCCTTCCTCCACGTCTGATCATCCACCGCCACTAGATTAAAAGGGTTTACGTGTTACGTGCGACTACAGCTAGTGTCACATTATTAACAAGGGTGGGTGGTTAGGCTGTGCGTAAAAGACTAGTTCTGAAAAAGGTTGAGGTGTATTCCACAGGGGAAATGTTTGCCAACCAATACACTAAGTGTATGGGCATTCCAAGTCTAGGAGACCCGCTCCCAGAAATTGGGCCCATTTTTAATCAGGCCTTCCTCCACGTCTGATCATTCACCAGCACTAGATCAAAAGAGTTTAAGTGTTCAGAGCAGCTACATCCAGTGTCGCATTATTTACAAGGGTGGGTTATTAGGCTGTGCGAAAAAGCCTTGTTCTGAAAAGGTTGAGGTGTACCCACACAGGGGGATTGTTTGACAGCACACACACTAAGTGTATGGGCATTCCAAGTCTAGGAGACCCACTCCTTTTAATGGGAGAATTTTTGGTAACAGGCCCTCCTCCCTGTTTCTTCCAAGGGGGATTGGAGTTATTGGAAGCAATGACTTTGGTAGCAGGGGAGGGCCCTTTTCGTAATGCATAAGAAAACAGAAGGGGGGTACAAAAAAAATAATGTGAAGTGGGTTTTCCTGTGCCCATCCGTACCTGGGTTCAAAGGGTTATTGGGTGCATATGTCTTGGTAGCAGGGGGGTTTGCATTCAAGCAACAATTTTTTATGGAAGCCATCCTGGACATCTCGTGAAAGGGGTATTGGGGGGTGTGTAAATTTTTGGGAGCCTATCCACTCATGATGGCTTTAAAAATTTCAGGGCCCACTTTTAATAATGGCCCCTTTTAAACAATTAAGCTGGCTAAGCTCCCGTAAAAATAGGCTCTGTGACTTTTAAAAAGTCCCTCCTTATAAATAAAAAAGAATGTCGCATGTGTCCATCCACATGGCCTTCAGGGTTGGGAAATGTTCAAAGCAATTTTCCCAAAAAATG
>JARQOD010000006.1:347421965-347471095 GCA_033576555.1 Oophaga sylvatica
CCCAGTCACTGGAACATAAGCGGAAATATGCAGCCAACGCCCCACAGGCCACAGTACTCAATTCTCATATTTCTCGTCTGCTTGTGGTCAAAATGTTGCCTTTTAGGCTTATGGAGACAGAAGCTTTCCGCAACCTGATGGCGGAAGCCGTCCCAAGGTACTCTGTCCCCAGACGCCACTATTGCCCCCGCTGTGCCATCACGGCATTGCATAAGCACAAGTCCCACATCATTACCCGTGCTCTAAGCAATGCAGTTGCTGGGAAAGTACACCAAACCATGGACACATGGACAAGTGCTTGTGGCCAGTGACAGTACAGCTCGCTGACAGCACACTGGGTTAACATAGTGGAAGCCGGGACCCAGTAAGACCTTGGGATGGAACACGTCCTCCCAATGCCAAGGATTGAGGGCCCTAAATCAATCAGGGTTGCCCACACTGTGTACTGCTCCTGCACCTCCTCCTCCTCCTCTTCAACCTCCATGTCAGAAATGAGCACATCAGTCACAAGCTGGAAGCACTGCAGTACTGCCATAGCAAAATAGCAACAGGCTGTGCTGAAGCTAATTTGCTTAGGTGACAAACAGCACAATGCTGAAGAGTTGTTGACAGCTCTGAAAGAGCAGGAAGACGTGTGGCTGACACTGGTAAATCCCCAGCCAGGCATGGTTGATTGTGACAATAGCAGGAACCTGGTAGCGGCTTTGAGGCGAGGCAAACTGACACACGTACCATGCCTGGCCCATGTGTTGAACCTCGTTGTTCAAAGTTTTCTAAAAAGCTATCCGTAGCTGCCGGATCTGCTGATTAAAGTAAGCTGCCTGTGTGCACATTTTAGAAAGTCAGCTCCAGCTCCAGCCGCCATTGCCATGCTTCAGCAGCAATTGCAGATTCCGGCTCACCGACTGGTGTGTGATGTCCCCAGCTTTGGAACTCTACACTGCATATGTTAGAAAGGATTTGTGAGCAGAAGCGGGCAGTTGTTGAATACCAGCATCAACAAGGCCGTCTTTTGTCAGGTTTGACTCCACATATAAGACCTCAGGAGTGGACATGGATGTCAGACACATGTAGCATCCTCCAAAACTTTGAGGAGTCCACCAAGATAGTGAGCGGCGATGATGCCATAATTAGCATCACCATCCCGCTCATCTGCATTCTGAAAATCTCTCTGCTCACAATGAAAGAGAAGGCATTGCAGGCGGAGCACGAGGACATGGATCAAGGAACCATACAGGGTGATTACACACAGCCCTGCCTCGTGTCATCCCAATGTGGATTGGTTGACAATGAAGAAGAGGAAGAGGAAGAACAGGAGCTACTTTCATGCGCTATAGACGGGACTCCAACCACAACTGTCATACCGTCTGTTCAGCGTAGATGGCCTGAGGACAGGGAAGAAGAGGAAGAGGAGGAGGACACCTTGGTCCGTCGTCCTGTTGGGAGGACACAGAAGTTTTGCCTGTGACCAGTCTGGCACGCATGGCTGACTTTATGTTGCACTGCCTTTCCCTTGACCCTCGTATTGTCAAAATATTGGGTACCAGTCATTACTGGCTAGTGACACTTTTAGACTCACTTTACCAGTATAACTTTCAATCTCTTGTTCCAGAGGCAGACAGGTGTACCAAAATGGTGCAGTACCATAGGGCCATTGTTGCAGAATTATTAAAAAAATTCCCATCTGAAAATGCTGGCGGCAGAGATAACAGTTCGTTGGCCAACCAAGCAGGACAGGCGTGACAGACACAAGTCCACTCCAGCAGAGGCAGGGGAACACTGGCAAAGTTCTACAAGGAATGTAATGTTCTCTAAGATGCTGAGGTAGTACCTTGCTGACCGTACCAACATCCTCTGTGATTCCTCTGTGCCTTTTAATTATTGGGTATCCAAGCTGGACACGTGGCATGAGCTAGCTCTCTACGCCTTGGAGGTCCTGGCCTGCCCTGGTGCTAGCCTTTTGTCAGAGCGGGTTTTTAGTGCTGCTGGTGGCGTTATCACAGATAAGCGCATTTGCCTTTCTGCGGAAAATGCAGACAGGATGACTCTCATAAAAATGAACAAGGGATGGATTGGGCCTGACTACTCGACACCACCAAGTGATGACAGCGAAGCATAAACTCAAATATAGTGTTTTTTGGGAGGTGTATTCCCATACACCTCTTCACAACCTAACATGGATATACGATTCCTGATTTTGACTATTTGGTGTTCTCCTCCTTCTCTTCATCCTCACCGTCCACCACCACTTGAACACCAGGGTGAACGTATTCAGTCATGCTCCGGCCACTCTATGTTTTAGCAAGGGTGTTATGATGCCCGTCACCAAAATACAGAAAATATGTACACCCCAAGGGAAAATGTTTGCCAGCCCATACACTAAGTGTATGTGCATTCCAAGTCTAGGAGACCCACTCCTAGAAATTGTGCCTATTTTTTAATCGGGCCTTCCTCCACGTCTGATCATCCACCGCCACTAGATTAAAAGGGTTTACGTGTTACGTGCGACTACAGCTAGTGTCACATTATTAACAAGGGTGGGTGGTTAGGCTGTGCGTAAAAGACTAGTTCTGAAAAAGGTTGAGGTGTATTCCACAGGGGAAATGTTTGCCAACCAATACACTAAGTGTATGGGCATTCCAAGTCTAGGAGACCCGCTCCCAGAAATTGGGCCCATTTTTAATCAGGCCTTCTCCACGTCTGATCATTCACCAGCACTAGATCAAAAGAGTTTAAGTGTTCAGAGCAGCTACATCCAGTGTCGCATTATTTACAAGGGTGGGTTATTAGGCTGTGCGAAAAAGCCTTGTTCTGAAAAAGGTTGAGGTGTACCCACACAGGGGGATTGTTTGACAGCACACACACTAAGTGTATGGGCATTCCAAGTCTAGGAGACCCACTCCTTTTTAATGGGAGAATTTTTGGTAACAGGCCCTCCTCCCTGTTTCTTCCAAGGGGGATTGGAGTTATTGGGAAGCATATGACTTGGTAGCAGGGCAGGCCTTGTCGTCAATGCATAAGAAAACAGAATGGGAGTACAAAATAAATAATGTGAAGTGGATTTTCCTGTGCCCATCCAGTACCTGGGTTCAAAGGCTTATTGGGGTGCATATGTCTTGGTAGCAGGGCAGGCTTTGCATTCAATGCAACAATTTTTATGGAAGCCATCCTGGACATCTCGTGAAAGGGGTATTGGGGTGTGTCGTAATTCTTGGCAGCCTATCCACTCACTGCATAGGCTATAACAGTTTCAGAGACCCACTGTTTAATAATGGCCCTTTAAGCAGATTAATGCTGGCTGATGCTCCTGTAAAA
Organism: Oophaga sylvatica; assembly: GCA_033576555.1. NCBI lineage: Eukaryota > Metazoa > Chordata > Amphibia > Anura > Dendrobatidae > Oophaga > Oophaga sylvatica. The sequence continues at coordinate 347,425,281 of JARQOD010000006.1, forward strand.
ATAGGCTCTGTGACTTTAAGAGTCCCTCCTTCATAAATGAAACAAGATATGTCTGCTTATGTGTCACATACACATGGCCTTCTAGGGTTGGTAAATGTTGCAATGACATTTCCCAATAAATGCTTTTGTTTTGGTTGAAAGCAATGTTAAAGTTGAAAAACGCTTCAAAAAGGCTGCGTCTGTTAGGGTTCGAGTTCCCGCTGCTACACAAGGGGAGTCTCGAACCAGTCCCGCTGCGGTCCCCCATCCATCTCCGGCCGCAGTGGAGCCTGCACAGCAAAAATGTCAGTCCCAGCGTCTCGCCCGGTCTAATACTGTGCAGAGACTTGCTGCTGCCACTCCAGGTTCTGCTATTGTAGCCACTACTGGTCAGCAGCGAGCAGACGTCTTTAGGACTAAGTCCTTTGTAGCTTCATCTGAGCATGCCCAAGGCAAGATCTCCCATTGGAGATCAGGGGTCACATGCTCAGATACAGCTGCCATTCCTATTGGTCCTTCAGGAAGGTCCTGTGGATGTTGATGTTCTGAAGCAGCTTCCCATTGGTCCATCCTGGAAGGTCTTTTTCTCGTTGCTGCTATAAAAGGCTGTGCGCTAGTATCAACCGTTATATGCTTTGCGCCAGTATGGTCATGCGTGTGTGTGGTTAGGGTGGCTGAAATACGCCATTACAATACCGACCTAATCGGTGAGGAGCTTGGTATGCTAGCTGGTTAGGGTCGGTGTCTTAGATGCCTTAGATTACCAGCATAACCGGTGAGGAGTTCGATTGCCGCATTCAGGGCTTGGCGTTCAGACGCCATAGATTGCAGGTGACTCCCGTGAGGACATTAGTGCATGATCACGTTCTATGTTCGCTTAGCAGTCAACTGTGTACCTGGGTGCCTAACAGGACACAGAAGTTTGTCTCAGCGACTCTGTGACACAACAGAGTTCACTTTCAACGCTAGACAGCGCCCTAGCGTGTTTACTTTGCGACTCATTAATGTTAGCTGAGTTTGCACACATCGCCATATAGCGCTGCGGCACTCCTTCTAGCGGCTCTGTGGAATAACAGAGTTCGCACATATTGCCACAGCGCGTTACAGCGTTTATTTTGGCGACTCTGAGGATAACAGAGTTCGCTTCTTGCGCCATCTTACTAGCAGCAGGCTCCGCCTGCACGGTGGGCCCAGGGCTGCGAACGCACCTCTCTACATCTTATATTTGGTGCGTTCAGCAGACCCTAACAGCATCTGAACGTAGCCCAAGTGGTGGAGGAACGTTTCGGTCTGGAGTTATCCATTTTGAATTATATACAAGTCATTAACCTGGAAAGGACGTACCTTAACATATTTCCCAGCAAAATCCATTTTGGTTTCGTTTTTGTATGTTTTTTGTGCACAGGTAAAAATGGCATGAAACTCTGACAACATTGTATAAAGCTGTGAACTAGGAGTCAGGAATGCTTCCAGGGGTGATCCTCATGATGTCCCCGTGTCATTTGAGCAGTGTTTCCATCATTTTCAGATGTTTTTAGACCTTAAAAGGACCACCGGGGGATCGAACTAAAAATGCTCAGGTCTCCCATAGACTTATATTAGGCTCGTTGTTCTGTCCGAGTACCCGAGTATTCCAATTTGCTCGACCCGCGCAATGAGCACCCGAGCATTTTAGTACTCGCCCATTACTAACTGTTTATTCTTTGCTTTTGGTTAAAAAACCTGCTACTGATATAAAGCCAACATATTGGTCCTAGTGAAATTAAATCAAACTTATCAACTTATTAAGCGCCTGATTTAAAGGAGTGACAAATTTGGGGCTAATTGGTCTGGTCATTTGGCTGTAAATAAATATTTGCATTAGTGTTCCTTTTATGGGGAACAGTAGGTTACATAGAACTTAAATCTGGTGTTAAACATTTTGAAGTGCTTGATTTATCTGTGTGGCAAATTTGGGGCAAATTGTTCTTTGACTGTGAATTAATGCTTGCCATCGCGTTCCTTTTTGGTAAATATCTCAAAAATACTTTTGTATTATATTTGGTGAATATGCAAGTGCTCTCACTAAATTAGAATATCATCAAAAAGTTTATAACAAAAAGTGAAACTCATATATTATATAGAGTCATTACAAACACAATGATCTATTTCCAGTGTTTATTTCTGTTTATGTCCATGATTTCGGCTTACAGCCAATGAAAACCCAAAAGTAATTATCTCAGTAAATTAGAATACTTTATAACACCAGCTTGAAAAATAATTTTAAAATCTGAAATGTTGTCCTACTGAAATGTATGTTCACTAGGGTTGAGCATTCCAATTCCGAGTACCGATATTTTCGTCATATCGGATACCGGAATCGGGATTGTCACTGTCACTGTCAATGTCCGTCGGTCGGGTCTGTCAGGAGTCAGCGGCACTTACCCGGCAGAAGATCTCCGGCGGTCACATCCCGGACTGCTTAATGGCCGCCATCCTCTTCTCCCCGGCGGTCACATGCAGTTTCTCGCGATAACTGCAGTGACTGCTGGGTAATCGCGGCCGTAAAGCAGTCCTATGACGTGACCGCCGGGGAAGCTGGTAAGCAGCTGTGCTGCGCCGGGATGTCAGGCTCTGCCTGTCATTCCGATGTAGCAGAGCTGGATCGTCGTGGGACTGTCGTTATGGACTGCGTCGGACATGTGGTATACTGTTGGTTTGTTTTTTTTATTTTTTTACAGGAGATCGATGGCGTCGCAGGAATGAGAGAGTAATAAAAAAAATGAAAACTGTGTTGTCTCTTTTATTTCATTAAAAGACTTTTTTCTTGCTGTGTCTTTTTTTTACACATTTAAAAACTTTGGGATTAATAATGGATCGGTGTCTTATTGACACCTCTTCATTATTAACCGGGCTTATTGTCACCGTGCAATCAACGGTGACATTAACCCCTTATTACCCCACTTGCCACCGCTACAGGGCAAGTGGGAAGAGCCGGGTAAAGTGCCACAATTGGCACATCTTTTGATGCGCCAAATGTGGGGCTGCTGTAGCCTGGTATTATCAGGCTGTTGAGGGCCAAAATCCATGGGCCTTGACAGTCTTTTAATACCAGGCCGCAGCAGTCTGCATTTTACTTGGCTGGTTAACAAAAATAGGGGGACCCCTACGTCGTTTTTTTTTTCGAGGGGATCCCCTATTTTTGTTAACCAGCCAAGCTAAGCAGACTGCTGTGGCCTGGTATTATCAGGCTTGCAAGGTCCATGGATATTGGATCCTTACCAGCCTGAAAAACCAGGCCTCAGTGGTCTGCTTCATCTGGCTGGTTAACAAAAATAGGGGGGACCCCACGCCAATTTTTTTCGAGGGGATCCCCTATTTTTGTTAACCAGCCAAGCTAAGCAGACTGCTGTGGCCTGGTATTATCAGGCTGGCAAGGTCCATGGATCTTGGCTCCTTAACAGCCTGAAAATCCAGGCCTCAGCGGTCTGCTTCATCTGGCTGGTTAACAAAAATAGGGGGGACCCCACGCCAATTTTTTTCCAGGGGATCCCCTATTTTTGTTAATCAGCCAAGATATGCAGACTGCTGTGGCCTGGTATTATCAGGCTGGCAAGGTCCATGGATCTTGGCTCCTTAACAGCCTGAAAATCCAGGCCTCAGCGGTCTGCTTCATCTGGCTGGTTAACAAAAATAGGGGGGACCCCACGCCATTTTTTTTTCGAAGGGAACCCCTATTTTTGTTAATCAGTTCCCTCTGACGTCACTGATGGTGTCCCTGGCTGACCTGAAGTGAAAGTGGAAAGCAATCAATTAAGCTTTCCAATTCCTCTCCTGTCAGCCAGGAGAGGAGCTCATTCATTTGGGGGTTTACTGTGAGGCTGCAGCATTAGCTGCGGTCCCTGCAGTAAACATTAACCCTTTCTAAAGGATTACACCGTGGGACCTGACTGTGCATCGGATTGGTAAGAATAATTTTGCTTTATTATTTTATTTTTATTACAGGAAATGGTTTTAGCAGGTAAATAAAATATGGTCAAAAACTGTGTGATTATTTCATTAAACTTCTTTTTTATTAAAGTGTGTGTGTTTGATTTTTCTTTCATACAATAGGATTAATAATTGATAGTTGTCTAATTGACAGCTCTCAATTATTAACCTGCCTTAAAGTGACCTTTCAATTGCAAGGTCATTTTAACCCCTTATTAACCCATTCGCCACCGCTACAGGGCAATGGGAATAGACTGGCAAAGTGCCAGAAAGGGCAAATCTAATTAGAGATTTGCCCTTTCTGGGGTGTCTGGGGGCAGATGTTAAGTAGCCGGGGGGGCCAAAAAAAATGGTCCCTCTCTGGGCTATTATTATCTGCCCCACTCACTGGCTTTGTCTGTCTGGTTGCGAAAATAGGGCGGGAGCCCACGCATTTTTTTTCAGCAATTTTACACCTCATATATATATATATATACATGTCATTGAATTTGTGACACATATATATATATATTTATATTTATAGTTCATACACTTCTACATAGTATAATAGCCGCTAATTCAATTGCCGGCTTTTGTGAAAATGCAGAACCCGACATGAAATGACACTTGGTGTACATAGGGTTAACCATGTCTTTTCATGTAGTTTGATATCTGATTTGCACAAACAATTACATGAGTGTAAGTGTGCAAAATTTCACACCTGTAGGGGTTAATTAAAGGTGAAAATTCGTAGCAAAACAGTCCGTTTTTTTTACAACGAATTTACACCTTTAATTAACCCCTACAGGTGTGAAATTTTGCACACATAGACTGATGTAATTGTTTGTGCAAATCAGATAGCAAAGGACATGAAAAGACATGGTTAACCCTATGTACACCAAGTGTCATTTCATGTCGGGTGCTTCTGTCTTTTCACAGATGCCGGCTTTACCCGGCAATTGAATCAGAGGATATTTTACTATGTAGAAGTGTATAAACTATACATATATGTATATATACATGTCACAATGACATGTATATATATATATATATATATATATATGTATTCTATGTGTGTATATTTAGTGTTTACAAGGAAAGAAAGAGGTTTTTTTAGTTGCGATATTTTGTTCCCATAAACTTACATGGGACTTCCGGTATCGGTATCGGGTATCGCCGATATTTTAGTGATATCGGCGATACCATTCCGATTCCGATACTTTTGGATATCGGAAAGTATCGCTCAACTCTAATGTTCACTAAATGCACTCAATACTTGGGCCGGACTCCTTTTGCATCAATTACTGTATTAGTGTGGCATGGCATCAGCGAGGCTATCAGCGTGTGGCACTGCTGAGGTATTATGGATGCCCAGGTTGCTTTGATAGCAGCCTTCAGCTCGTCTGCGTTGTTGGGTCTGTTGTTTGGTTTGTTGGCAGTGTGGACAGGTGCCAAGTCTTGCGGGAGAATGAAATTTCCATCTCCAAAAAGCTTGTCGGCAGAGGGAAGAATGAAGTGCTATAAAATGTCCTGGTAGACAGCTGCGCTGACTTTGGTCTTCATAAAACAAAGTGGACCTACACCAGTAGATGACATGGCTCCTCAAACCATCACTGATTATGGAAACTTCACACTAGACCTCAGGCAGCTTGGATTGTGTGCCTCTCCACTCTTCCTACAGACTCTGTGTTAGGGTTCGAGTTCCCGCTGCTGCACAAGGGGAGTCTCAAACCCGTCCCGCTGCGGTCTCCCATTTATCTCCGGCTGCAGTGGAGCCTGCTCAGCAGAGACATTGGTCCAGGCATCTTGCCCACTCCTCTACTGTGCAGTGACTTGCTGCTGCCTTTCCTGGATCTGCTATTATAGCCAGTGCTGGAGCAGCCGTCTTTGAGACAAAGTCCTGCGTTTTCCCATCTGAGCATGCCCAGAGTGAGATCTCTCATTGGAGATCAGGGGTCACATGTTCAGGTGCTGCAGCGGCTCCTATTGGTCCGCCAGGAAGGTCATGTAGCTACGTGTGTTTGTAACAGCTTCTCATTGGTCCTTGTTCCTGGAAGGCCTTGTAGCTGTTGCTATAAAAGGGTAGCATGGCTGGGCCGCCATGCGCTAATATCAACCATTGTATGCTATGCGCCAGTGTGATCATGCGTATGTGTGGTTAGGGACCGCGCTGAAATAAGCCACTAGAATACCGACTTAATCGGTGAGGAGTTTGGTATGGTAGCTGGCCAGGGTCGGTGTCCTAGATGCCCTAGATTACCGGCGTAACCGGTGAGGAGTTTTGATTGCCGTATTCAGGGTCTGGCGTTCAGACGCCATAGATTGCTGGTGACTCCCGCGAGGACATTAGCACATGATCACGCGTTATGTACGCTTAGCACTTAACTGTGTACCTGAGAGCCTGACAGGACACAGCACTTTTCCTCAGCGGCCCTGTGACGTAACAGGGTTTGCTTTCGACGCTAGACAGCGCCCTAGCGTTTTACTTTGCGGCTCACTGAAGCTAAGTGAGTTCGCACCTATCGCCATATAGCGCTGTGGCATTTCCGTTAGCGGCTCTGGGTATTAACAGAGTTCGCACTTACTGCCACAACGCGCTAAGGCGTTTATTTTAGCGACTCTGCGGGATAACAGAGTTCGCTACTTTCGCCATTTTACTAGCAGCAGGTTCCGCCTGCACGGTGGACCCCGGGCTGCGAACGCACCTCTCTACCTCATATTTGGTGCGTTCCGCAGACCCTAACATAATATTAGCGCCAGGGTCTGGCTGGTAAAATGGCGGATGACCAGCGTCTACTACGGGACATCCAGCAGCTGGAGGGTAGGTTGGCGGCTCTTGAGTGCACAACCTCAGCTGTGGATGTTACCGCAGTCGCTGTTCAGGCTGCTAGCGTGGCTGCAGCCAGTGTGTCCACTGCCACATCTGCCCCCACAATATCCCACCTCCCGCTTCCAGACAAGTTTGCTGGTGACAGCAAGCAATATCGGGGATTCGTGAGTCAGTGCTCTATACAACTCGAGCTTCTGGCTGCATGTTTCCCCACGGATCGGGCACAAGTGGGCTTTATAATTTCGCTTCTGTCAGGCAGAGCATTGGAGTGGGCCACCCCTCTGTGGGAGCGTGACGACCGCGTGGTGCGGAGTGCTCCTCGTTTTCTGGAGGCTCTAAAAAAGGTCTTTTTAGGAACTCAGGTCACCCACGATACGGCGCTACAACTGCTGGCATTGGCACAGGGTTCGTCTTTGGTCAGTCTGTTTTCCGTCCAGTTTCGGACTCTGGCCTCAGAGCTAGACTGGTCGGATAAAGTACTCATTCCAGTCTACTGTCGAGGACTGGCTGATCATGTTAAAGATGCTTTGGCTACCAGGGAGATTCCCGCCACACTGGAGAAGCTTATCGCCATATCTACCCGCATCGACCTCCGTTTTCACGAGCGGAGGTTGGAGCGGTCCCAGTGTAGGCAGAGGTTCCGGCTGGCTCCCACCTTCGCCAGACCTCTGGAATCTTCCAGCCAGGCGCCCGACTCCCATGAGGCCATGGAGGTTTCTCGAGCGGGACCTAAGTCCCGGGCCGCTCGAGTACCCGTGGTCTGTAACATCTGCCAGCAGTTAGGACACTATGCCAACAAATGTCCACAGCGGTCGGGAAAACGGTCGCGTCTAGTGACCTTGGGAGGAGGTTCACTAGACACTGCGGCATTTTCCACTAAGTTGTCCTTTAAAGGAACAATTACAGTAGGTCCATCCACGCTCTCCGCTGAGCTCTGTGTGGATTCCGGAGCCGAGGGGAATTTCATGTCCTCTGCATTTGCTCTCCGCCACACTATACCTCTGGTGATGCTCGCCCAACCGGTGACTGTGCGAGTAGTGAAAGGATCAACTCTGTCCTCCCAAATCACCCACCAGACGATCCCTCTCACTTTATCTATGTCCTCGTCCCATCAGGAGAGTATTTCTTTTCTTGTCCTGCCGAGGGAATAGACGAGGTGTTGCTGGGAGTACCTTGGCTCCGTTACCACTCTCCCCATATTGAGTGGTCCTCTGGGAGGATACTGGGTTGGGGTGATTCATGTAGAGGCAGGTGTATCAGGGAGTGCGTTCAGGTCACCACCACAGAGATACCCGTAGATCTCACTTCTCTTCCTCAGTGTTATTGGGCATATGCAGACGTTTTCTCCAAGAAGGCGGCGGAGACTCTTCCACCTCATCGCCCCTACGACTGTCCTATTGATCTCTTGCCTGGAGCAGAACCTCCTCGGGGGAGAGTATACCCCCTCTCGCTCCCTGAGACGGAGGCCATGTCCCAGTACATTCAGGAGAATCTGGCAAGAGGGTTCATTAGGAAGTCAGTGTCACCAGCAGGGGCAGGGTTCTTCTTTGTGCAAAAGAAGAACGGAGAATTACGTCCATGCATTGACTACAGGGGTCTTAACGCCATCACCGTCAAGAATAAGTACTCGTTGCCCCTAATCTCTGAGCTCTTTGATAGGCTCTGAGGAGCAAGAGTATTTACCAAGCTTGATCTACGTGGTGCCTATAACCTAATTCGCATCCGTGAGGGGGACGAGTGGAAGACAGCTTTTAATACCAGGGATGGGCATTACAAATACCTGGTGATGCCCTTCGGGCTCTGTAATGCTCCCGCTGTTTTCCAAGACTTTGTCAATGATATCTTCCGGGATATGCTCTCCACCTCTGTGGTAGTCTATCTGGATGATATTCTCATCTTTTCACCAGATATAGACTCTCACCGGAGGGATGTCAACAAAGTCTTCGACCTCTTACGGGCAAACTCCCTCTATGCCAAGCTGGAGAAATGTGTGTTTGAGCAGGAGTCCTTACCTTTTCTGGCCTATATCATCTCTGCCCAGGGATTGGCTATGGATCCTGCCAAACTACAGGCTGTAATGGACTGGCAAGAACCCCATTCTCTTAAAGCGGTGCAGCGCTTTATGGGGTTCATTAATTATTATCGCCAGTTCATTCCCCATTTCTCGACTTTGGTAGCTCCCTTGGTAGCCCTCACCAAGAAGGGAGCAAATCCCAAGTTGTGGTCTGAGGAGGTCTCCAAGGCGTTCTCTTCCATCAAGTCGCATTTTGCCAGTGCTCCCATATTACATCGCCCTGATGTTGATAAACCGTTTGTTTTAGAGGTGGACGCCTCTTCTGTTGGTGCTGGAGCAGTCCTATATCAAAAGGATGCTCAAGGTCGGAAGCATCCCTGCTTCTTCTTTTCTAAGACCTTTACACCAGCAGAGAGGAATTATTCCATCAGGGACAGGGAGTTGCTGGCTATGAAATTGGCCTTCTCAGAGTGGAGACATCTTCTGGAGGGAGCTCGTTTTCCCTTCCAAGTCTTCACCGACCACAAGAACTTGGTATATTTGCAAACGGCTCAGCGGCTAAATTCTCACCAGGCCAGATGGTCCCTATTCTTCTCTCGGTTCCATTTCACCCTCCATTTTCTCTCCGGTGAGAAGAATGTTCGGGCCGACGCTCTCTCTCGCTCCTTAGTGTCATCAGAGGAGGAGGATGAGGAGCCTCGGCTTATTGTCCCTGAAGAAAGCCTGAGAACTGTAGCCCCGGTTTCGCTAGAGTCTGTGCGTCTGGGCAAGACTTTTGTGCCCACTAATTTGCGACCAGAGGTACTCTCTTGGGCACACTCGTCCAGGGTGGGTGGACACTTTGAGGCAAAGAGGACAACTGAGCTATTGGCGAGGACATACTGGTGGCCACATATGGTCCGTGACGTCAGGGAGTATGTTCAGGCGTGTGTCTCCTGCGCCAGGAACAAGTCCCCTCGACAACGGCCAGCTGGGTTACTTTTTCCTTTGCCGGTGGCAGACAGGCCCTGGGAGATGGTCGGGATGGACTTTGTGGTGGGCTTACCCAAGTCTCGGGGTTGCACTATCATTTGGGTGATCACCGACCACTTCTCCAAAATGGTGCACTTAGTGCCGCTACCACGGTTACCTTCCGCACGGGCCTTGGCAGCATTATTTATTAGACACATCTTCCGTCTACACGGTATGCCAGATAAGATTGTCAGCGATCGAGGTCCCCAATTTGCGTATCGGTTCTGGAGAGAGTTGTGTCATCTACTCTGCATTGAATTGAACCTCTCCTCTGCATATCATCCCGAGACGAATGGGTTGGTAGAGAGGGCCAACCAGACCTTGGTCACCTACTTGCGACATTTTGTCTCTGCCAGGCAGGATGACTGGGCATCTCTGCTTCCGTGGGCGGAGTTTGCGCTAAACAATGCTGTGGCTGACTCCACCGGACAGACCCCATTCCTCTTAAATTACGGCCAGCATCCGCGGGTACCGGTGCCCATGCCGTTGCTTCCGCTGACTCCAGGGTGGCAGACTGGGCTGTGGAAGCACGGGACATATGGGACCGCACCCAGGATGCCATTCAGGCTTCCAAGGAAAGGATGAGGTCTTCTGCCGATGCTCATCGGCGTCCCGCTCCGACATTTTCTCCTGGCGACCTAGTGTGGCTCTCTGCCCGAAACATCAGGCTACGGGTGGAATCCACTAAATTGGCACCCCGCTATTTGGGTCCCTTCAAGGTTCTCGAGCAGGTTAACCCTGTGGTTTACCGTTTGGCCCTTCCGCCTCGCCTTGGTATCTCCGACACCTTCCATGTATCCCTCCTAAAACCCGTGGTCATCTCCCGATTGCCTGAGTCATCTGCCGGGACGTCGGGTTCGTCTACGGACGACTACGAGGTGAATGCCATTGTTGGGTGCAAGGTGGTACGAGGCAAAAAATTTTATTTGGTGGATTGGAGGGGTTATGGGCCTGAGGATAGGTCCTGGGAGCCTGCCGAGCATGTTCACGCTCCGCAGCTCATCGCTGCCTTTGAACGCAGCGAGGCCCAGAGAAGGGGGGTCCTAGGAGGGGGGGTAATGTTAGGGTTTGAGTTCCCGCTGCTGCACAAGGGGAGTCTCGAACCCGTCCCGCTGCGGTCTCCCATTCATCTCCGGCTGCAGTGGAGCCTGCTCAGCAGAGACGTCGGTCCAGGCATCTTGCCCACTCTCTACTGTGCAGTGACTTGCTGCTGCCTTTCCTGGATCTGCTATTATAGCCAGTGCTGGAGCAGCTGTCTTTGAGACAAAGTCCTGCGTTTTCCCATCTGAGCATGCCCAGAGTGAGATCTCTCATTGGAGATCAGGGGTCACATGTTCAGGTGCGCAGCGGCTCCTATTGGTCCGCCAGGAAGGTCATGTAGCTATGTGTGTTTGTAACAGCTTCTCATTGGTCCTTGTTCCTGGAAGGTCCTGTAGCTGTTGCTATAAAAGGGTAACATGGCTGGGCCGCCATGCGCTAATATCAACCATTGTATGCTATGCGCCAGTGTGATAATGCGTATGTGTGGTTAGGGACCCGGCTGAAATAAGCCACTAGAATACCGACTTATTCGGTGAGGAGTTTGGTATGGTAGCTGGCCAGGGTCGGTGTCCTAGATGCCCTAGATTACCGGTGTAACCGGTGAGGAGTTTTGATTGCCGTATTCAGGGTCTGGCGTTCAGACGCCATAGATTGCGGGTGACTCCCGCGAGGACATTAGCACATGATCACGCGTTATGTACGCTTAGCACTTAACTGTGTACCTGAGAGCCTGACAGGACACAGCACTTTTCCTCAGCGGCCCTGTGACGTAACAGGGTTTGCTTTCAACGCTAGACAGCGCCCTAGCGTTTTACTTTGCGGCTCACTGAAGCTAAGTGAGTTTGCACCTATCGCCATATAGCGCTGTGGCATTTCCGTTAGCGGCTCTGGGTATTAACAGAGTTCGCACTTACTGCCACAACGCGCTACGGCGTTTATTTTAGCGACTCTGCGGAATAACAGAGTTCGCTACTTTCGCCATTTTACTAGCAGCAGGTTCCGCCTGCACGGTGGACCCCGGGCTGCGAACGCACCTCTCTACCTCATATATTTGGTGCGTTCCGCAGACCCTAACACTCTGGGACCTTGATTTCCAAATGAAATGCAAAATTTACTTTCATCTGAAACCATCACCTTGGACCACTGAGTAACAGTCCAGTTCTTTTTCTTCTTGGCCCAGGTAAGACGCTTCTGGCGTTGTCTATTGGTCATGAGTGGTTTGACACAAGGAATGCGACACTTGTAGCACATGTCCTGGATACGTCTGTCTGTGGTGGCTCTTGAAACAATGACTCCAGCAGCAGTCCACTCCTTGTGAATCTCCCTCAAATTTTTTAATAGCGTTTTCTTAACAATCCTTTCAAGGCTTCGGTTATCCTGATTAATTGTGCACCTTTTTCTACCACACTTTTTCCTTCCACTCAACTTAACATTAATATGCTTGGAAACAGCACTCTGAACAGCCAGCTGCTTTGGCAATGACCTTTTGAGGCTTACCCTCCTTATGGAGTGTGTCAATGACTGCCTTCTGGACATCTGTCAAGTCAACAGTCTTTCCCATGATTTCGGAGCCTACTGAAACAGACTAAGGGACCTGTTTAAATGCTTTTAAGCCTTTTGCAGGTGTTTTTTTGCTAATTATTCTAATTTACTAAGCTAATGAATTTTGTGTTTTTATTGGCTGTAAGCCATAATCATCAACATTACCAGAAATAAACACTTCAAATAGATCACTCTGTTTGTAATGATTCTATATAGTATATGAATTTCACTTTTTGTATTGAAGAATTGAAATAAATTAACTTTTTGATGACATTCTAAATTAGTGAGAAGCACTTGCATTAATAACAGTAAGTTTTTAGGGACCTGAAAGATAGTGGTAAATTTTCCAAAGTTACTGATTGCTTCAGTCCATTAGTTGTAAATAGAGTTGAGCGATACTTTCCGATATCCTAAAGTATCGGAATCGGAATGGTATCGCCGATATCACTAAAATATCGGCGATACCCGATACCGATACCGGAAGTCCCATGTAAGTCTATGGGAACAAAATATCGCAACTAAAAAAACCCCATTCTTTCCTTGTAAACACTAAATATACACACATAGAATACATTATATATATATATACATGTTATTGTGACATATATATATACATATATGTATAGTTTATACACTTCTACATAGTAAAATATCCTTTGATTCAATTGCCGGGTAAAGCCGGCTTCAGTGAAAAGACAGAAGCACCCGACATGAAATGACACTTGGTGTACATAGGGTTAACCATGTCTTTTCATGTCGTTTGCTATCTGATTTGCACAAACAATTAAATCAGACTATGTGTGCAAAATTTCACACCTGTAGGGGTTAATTAAAGGTGTAAATTCGTTGTAAAAAAAACGGACTTTTTTGCTACGAATTTACACCTTTAATTAACCCCTACAGGTGTGAAATTTTGCACACATAGTCTGATTTAATTGTTTGTGCAAATTAGATAGCAAAGGACATGAAAAGACATGGTTAACCCTATGTACACCAAGTGTCATTTCATGTCGGGTCACCTGACATGAAATGACATTTGGTGTACATAGGGTTAACCATGTCTTTTCATGTCCTTTGCTATCTAATTTGCACAAACAATTAAATCAGACTATGTGTGCAAAATTTCACACCTGTAGGGGTTAATTAAAGGTGTAAATTCGTTGTAAAAAAAACGGACTTTTTTGCTATGAATTTACACCTTTAATTAACCCCTACAGGTGTGAAATTTTGCACACATAGTCTGATTTAATTGTTTGTGCAAATTAGATAGCAAAGGACATGAAAAGACATGGTTAACCCTATGTACACCAAGTGTCATTTCATGTCGGGTTCTGCATTTTCACAAAAGCCGGCAATTGAATTAGCGGCTATTATACTATGTAGAAGTGTATGAACTACAAATATAAATATATATATATGTGTCACAAATTCAATGACATGTATATATATATATGAGGTGTAAAATTGCTGAAAAAAAAATGCGTGGGCTCCCGCCCTATTTTCACAACCAGACAGACAAAGCCAGTGAGTGGGGGCAGATAATAATAGCCCAGAGAGGGACCATTATTTTTGCCCCCCCCCGGCTACTAACATCTGCCCCCAGACACCCCAGGAAAGACAAATCTATAATTAGATTCGCCCTTTCTGGCACTTTGCCCGTCTATTCCCATTGCCCTGTAGCGGTGGCGAATGGGTTAATATGGGGTTAAAGCCACCTTGCTATTGAAAGGTGACCTTAAGCCAGGTTAATAATTGAGAGCTGTCAATTAGACAACTATCAATTATTAATCCTATTGCATGAAATAAAAATAAAACACACACACTTTAATTAAAAATCATTTTAATGAAATAAAGACACATGTTTTTGACCATCTTTTATTTTACTGCAAAAACCATTTCCTGTAATAAAAATAAAATAAAAAAGCAAAATTATTCTTACCTATCCCATGCACAGTCAGGTCCCACGGTGTAATCCTTCAGAAAGGGTTAATGTTTACTGCAGGGACCGCAGCTAATGCTGCAGCCTCACAGTAAACCCCAAATGAATGAGTTCCTCTCCTGCCTGACAGGAGAGTAAAGGCTGGGTGTCACATAACGATACACCAGCGATCCTGACAACGATATGCACTTGTCAGGATCGCTGGTGTATCGCTACATGATCGCTGCTGAGCTGCCAAACAGGCAGCTCAGGCAGCGATCTGGGACAGCGACACTGCGGGTAACATCGCTTAAGGGCCCGTCTCACATAGCGATATCGCTACCGAGATCGCTGCTGAGTCACTAGTTTTGTGACGCAGCAGCGAGCTCACCAGCGATATCGCTGTGTGTGACATTCAGCGACGATCAGCCCCCTGCCGGGTATCGCTGATCGTCGCAGAAATGTCAGGACCTTTTTTTGATCGCTGGTTTCCCTCTGACAGGCACGCATCGCTGCGTGTGACAGGCGGGAGACCAGCGATACGCTGGTAACCAAGGTACACAGCGGGTTTCCAGGCACCGCGCAGCGCTTGGAAACCCGCTGTGTACCTTGGATACCAGCTCCCTGCATCAGGGCGCTGGTATCCAAGGTACACAGCGGGTTTCTAGGCACAGCCCCGCGCCTGGAAACCCGCTGTGTACCTTGGTTACCAGCGGATCGCTGGTCTCCCGCCTGTCACACGCAGCGATGTGTGCCTGTCAGCGGGAAACCAGCGATCAAAAAAAGGTCCTGACATTTCAGCGACGATCAGCGATACCCGGCAGGGGGGCTGATCGTCGCTGAATGTCACACACAGCGATATCGCTGGTGAGCTCGCTGCTCCGTCACAAAACTAGTGACTCAGCAGCGATCTCGGTAGCGATATCGCTATGTGAGACGGGCCCTTAAGTGGAAAGCTTAATTGATTGCTTTCCACTTTCACTTCAGGTCAGCCAGGGACACAATCAGTGACGTCAGAGGGAACTGATTAACAAAAATAGGGGTTCCCTTCGAAAAAAAAATGGCGTGGGGTCCCCCCTATTTTTGTTAACCAGCCAGATGAAGCAGACCGCTGAGGCCTGGATCTTCAGGCTGTTAAGGAGCCAAGATCCATGGACCTTGCCAGCCTGATAATACCAGGCCACAGCAGTCTGCATATCTTGGCTGATTAACAAAAATAGGGGATCCCCTCGAAAAAAATTGGCGTGGGGTCCCCCCTATTTTTGTTAACCAGCCAGATGAAGCAGACCGCTGAGGCCTGGTTTTTCAGGCTGGTAAGGATCCAATATCCATGGACCTTGCAAGCCTGATAATACCAGGCCACAGCAGTCTGCTTAGCTTGGCTGGTTAACAAAAATAGGGGATCCCCTCGAAAAAAAAACGGCGTGGGGATCCCCCCTATTTTTGTTAACCAGCCAAGTAAAATGCAGACTGCTGCGGCCTGGTATTAAAAGACTGTCAAGGCCCATGGATTTTGGCCCTCAACAGCCTGATAATACCAGGCTTCAGCAGCCCCACATTTGGCGCATCAAAAGATGTGCCAATTGTGGCACTTTACCCGGCTCTTCCCACTTGCCCTGTAGCAAGGTAATAAGGGGTTATTGTCACCGTTGATTGCACGGTGACAATAAGCCCGGTTAATAATGGAGAGGCGTCAATAAGACACCGATCCATTATTAATCCCAAAGTTATTAAATGTATAAAAAAAAGACACAGCAAGAAAAAAGTCTTTTAATGAAATAAAAGAGACAACACAGTTTTCATTTCTTTTATTACTCTCTCATTCCTGCGACGCCATCGATCTCCTGTAAAAAAAGAAAAAAACAAACCAACAGTATACCACCTGTCCGACGCAGTCCATAACGATAGTCCCACGACGATCCAGCTCGGCTACATCGCAATGACAGGCAGAGCCTGTCATCGCGACGCAGCACAGCTGATTACCTGCTTCCCCGGCGGTGACATCATCGGACTGACTGCTTTACGGCCGGGATTACCCAGCAGTCACTGCAGTTATCGCGAGAAACTGCATGTGACCGCCGGGGAGAAGAGGATGGCGGCCATGAAGCAGTGCAGGACGTGACCGCCGGAGATCTTCTGCCGGGTAAGTGCCGCTGACTCCTGACAGACCCGACCGACGGACACTGACAGTGACAGTGACATTCCGATTCCGGTATCCGATAAGACGAAAATATCGGAACTCGGAATCGGAATTCCGATACAGCCAATATCGGCCGATACCCGATATTTGCAGTATCGGAATGCTCAACACTAGTTGTAAATAAATTTTTGCATTTGTTTCACTTTTTTTGCAAATGTCTTCAGAATGCTAGGCCTGGTCTAAAGTCTTTCAAATATTTTGATTACCTATGTGCCAATTTTTGGTCAAATAGGTCATGCCATTTGACCCTAAATTAATATTTGCTGTTGCTTTCTGCTTTTTGGAGAATATCTCTACAACAACAAATCATAGAGAACTGGTCTAAAACCTTCGGAAGAGCTTTATTTACCTATGTACCAAATTTAATGCATATATGATAAAACCACATGTTATTTCTACAGTAGGCATCATATGTGAGCAGTCCTTTACATAGTCAAAGAATATTTAGAGATTTGTTCTTCTGCCGATGGCCACTTTCTTTTCAATTTGTATTTTAACCAACATTTTTCCATGCAGAGCATAATTTGAGCTCTTTGTGAGCTAAATGATGACCCTGTCAGATTAATATTGCAATATTTATGTTTGCAGTTAAAAGGAAATTACTTGTATTATGGTCATTTGAGGATAACATGTTTAGGAAAACAAAGCTATAAAACAGTTACAATCTTTATTGGGAGATTGGGAAGTCAAGTGGCATAGAAACAACAAAAAGCAAAATCAACACAGAGAAAACTCTGAAAAGCATATGCATTGTCTCTAAACTGCTCTACTTGGCACATATCAAACATCATGTTACTAATTTGGATGAGTAAAAGAAAATGCCAAAATATCAAAAAATAATATTTACCTTTTTGGGACATTAATCTCATGTTAAATTAAACATGCGTCTAATGTTTAAATAGTTATTAAACAGAGATGGCTGAAACAACATAGGCACTGCTCGTCTCTTAACCCCTTACCCCCCAAGGGTGGTTTGCACGTTAATGACCGCGCCAATTTTTACTAATCTGACCACTGTCTCTTTATGAGGCTATAACTCTGGAACGCTTCAACGGATCTTCACGATTATGAGATTGTTTTCTAGTGACATAATGTACTTCCTGATAGTGGTAAAATTTCTTCGATATAATTTGCGGTTATTTATTTAAAAAAATGGAAATATGGCAAAAATTTTGAAAATTTTGCAATTTTCAAACTTTTAATTTTTATTCCCTTAAAACAGAGAAATATGTTGTTAGGGTCTGCGGAACGCACCAAATATATAAAGTGGAGAGGTGCGTTCGCAGCCCGGGGTCCACCGTGCAAGCAAAGCCTGCTGCTAGTAAGATGACGAAAGTAGCGAACTCTGTTATCCCGCAGAGTCGCTAAAATAAACGCCGTAGCGCGTTGTGGCAGTAAGTGCAGACTCTGTTAATTCACAGAGCCGCTAACGGGATGCCACAGTGCTATATGGCGATATGTGCGAACTCACTTAGCTTCAGTGAGCCGCAAAGTAAAACGCTAGGGCGCTGTCTAGCGTCGAGAGCGAACCCTGTTACGACACAGAGCCGCTGAGAACAAACGCCGTGTCCTGTCAGGCTCTCAGGCACACGGTTAATTGCTAAGCGAGCATAATACGTGGTCATGCGCTAATGTCCTCGCGGGAGTCACCCGCAATCTATGGCGTCTGAACGCCAGACCCTGAATACGGCAATCAAACTCCTCACCGGTTATGCCGGTAATCTAGGGCATCTAGGACACCGACCCTGACCAGCTAGCACACTAAACTCCTCACCGATTAAGTCGGTATTCTAGTGGCTTATTTCAGCCGGGTCCCTAACCACACACACGCATGACCACACTGGCGCATAGCATACAATGGTTGATATTAGCGCATGGCGGCCCAGCCATGCTACCCTTTTATAGCAACAGCCACAGGACCTTCCAGGAACAAGGACCAATGAGAACCTGTTCAGAAGACTAGTAGTAACAGGGCCTCCCTGGCGGGCCAATAGGAGCCGCTGCAGTACCTGAGCATGTGACCCCTGATCTCCAATGAGAGATCTCACTCTGGGCACGCTCAGAAGGGAAAATGCAGGACTTTATCCCAAAGACGTCTGCTCCAGAACTGGCTACAATAGCAGATCCAGGAAAGGCAGCAGCAAGTCACTGCCCAGTAGTGGAGTGGGCAAGACGCCTGGAACGACGTCTCTGCTGAGCAGGCTCCACTGCGGCCGGAGACGAATGGGAGACCGCAGCGGCACTTGTTCGAGACTCCCCTTGTGCAAGAGCGGGAACTCGAACCCTAACATATGTCACACAAAATAGTTACTAAATAACATTTCCCACATGTCTATTTTACTTCAGCACAATTTTGAAAAAAATTTTTTTTTTTTGCTACGAAGTTATAAGGGTTAAAAGTTGACCAGCGATTTCTCATTTTTACAACAAAATTTACAAAGCCATTTTTTTTAGGGACCACCTCACATTTGAAGTCACTTTGAGGGGTCTATATGGCAGAAAATACCCAAAAGTGACACCATTCTAAAAACTGCATCCCTCAAGTTACTCAAAGCCACGTTCAAGAAGTTTATTTACCCTTCAGGTGCTTCACATGAGCTGAAGCAACTTGGAAGGAAAAAATGAACATTTAACTTTTTAGTCACAAAAATGATCTTTTACAAACAATTTTTTTATTTTTTACAAGGGTAAAAGGAGAAAATGGAAAGAAAAAGTTGTTGTGCAATTTCTCCTGAGTACACCGATACCCCATATGTGGGGGAAAACCACTGTCTGGGCACACGGCAGGGATTGGAAGGGAAGGAGTGCCGTTTGACTTTTTCAAACCAAAATTGGCGGGAATTGAGATTGGACGCCATGTCGCGTTCCGAGAGCCCCTAATGTGCCTAAACAGTGGAAACCCCCCACAAGTGACCCCATTTTGGAAACTAGACCCCCTAAGAAACTTATCTAGATCTGTTGGTGCTTCACACAAATTTATAATGCCCGGGCATGAAAATAAAAAATCCTATTTTTTCCCACAAAAGTAATGTTTAAGTCACCAATTTTTTATTTTCCCAAGGGTAACATGTGAAATTGGACCATAAAAGTTGTTGTCCAATTTGTCCTGAGTACGCTGATACCCCATATGTGGGGTAGAACCACTGTTTTGGCGTACGGCAGAGCTTGGAAGGGAAGGAGCGCCATTTGACTTTTTCCAAACCAAAATTGGCTGTAATCGAGATTGGACGCCATATCGCATTTGGATAGCCCCTGATGTGCCTAAACAGTGGGAATCCCCCACAAGTGACCCCATTTTAGAAACTAGACCCCCTAAGGAACTTATCTAGATCTGTGATGAGCACTTTGAACCCCCAAGTGCTTCACACAACTTTATAACGTAGAGCCGTAAAATTAAAAAATCATATTTTTTCCACAAAAAATGATATTTTCACTCCAATTTTTATTTTCCCAAGGGTAACAAGACCTCAAAAGTTATTGTGCAATTTGTCTTGAGTACGCTGATAACCAATATGTGGGGGTAAACCACTGTTTGGGTGCATGGCAGAGCTCGGAAGGGAAGGAGCGCAGTTTGACTTTTTCAATGCAGAATTGACTGTATGCCATGTCGCATTTGGAGAGAACCTGATGTGCCTAAACAGTGGAAATCCCCCACAAGTGACAACATTTTGGAAACTAGAACCCTTAAGGAACTTATCTAGATCTGTTGGGAGTACGTTCAACCCCCAAATGTTTCACTAAAGTTTAAAATGCCTGGGTGTGAAAACAAAAAAATAAAATTCCACAAAAAATTAATTTTTAGTTCCCAATTTTCCAATTTTTGTTTTTTCATAAGGAAATTGTACCCCAAAAGTTGTTGTCCAATTTGTCCTGAGTATGCTGATACCCCATATGTGGGGGTAAATACTGTTTGGGCGCACGGCAGGGCTCGGAAAGGAAGTAATGACATTTTGGAATGCAGACTTTGATGGGTGTCATGTTCAGTTTGCAGAGTTCCTGATGTGCCTAAACAGTGGAAACCCCCCACAATTGACCGCATTTTGGAAACTAGACCCCTAAGGAACTTATCTAGATCTGTGGTGAGCACTTTGAACCCCCAAATGCTTCACACAAGTTTATAATGCCCGGGCATGTAGGTAAAAAATCCTATTTTTTCCCACAAAAATGATGTTTTAGTCCCCAATTTTTTATGTTCCCAAGGGTAACAGGAGAAATTGGACCCAAAAAGTTGTTTTCCAATTTGTCCTGAGTACGACGATACCCTATATGTGGTAGAAAACTACTGTATGGGCACACGTCGGGGCTCGGAAGTGAAGTAGTGACGTTTTGCATTGCAAACTTTGATGGAATGGTCGCGTTTGGAGAGCTCCTGATGTGCCTAAACAGTGGAAACCCCACACAAGTCACCCTATTTTGGAAACTAGACCCCGAAAGGAACTTATCTAGATGTGTGGTGAGAACTTTGAACCCCCAAGTGCTTCACAGAAGTTTATAACGTAGAGCCATAAAAATAATGAATCCTATTTTTTTCTACAAAAACGATATTTTCGCCTCCAATTTTTTGTTTTCCCAAGGTAACAGAAGAAATTGGACCCCAAAAGTTATTATGCAATTTACCCTGAGTATGCTGATACCCCATATGTGGTGGTTAACTACTGTTTGGGCGCATGGCAGAGCTCAGAAGGGAAGGAGCACAGTTTGACTTTTTCAACACCGAATTGGCTGGAATTGAGATCAGACGCCATGTCACATTTGGAGAGCCCCTGATGTGCCTAAACAGTGGAAACCCCCCAATACTAACTCCAACCCTAACCCCAACACACCCCTAACACTAATCCCAACCCTAATCATAACCCTAACCACAAACCTAACCCTAACACACCCGTAACCCTAGTCCCAACCCTAACCCTAATTTTAGCCCCAACCCTAACCCTAATTTTAGCCCCAAGCCTAACCCTAACCCCAATGGGAAAATGGAAATAAATACATTTTTTTAATTTTATTATTTTTCCCTAACTAAGGGGGTGATAAAGGGGGGTTTGATTTACTTTTTTTAGCCTGTTTTTATGATTGGCAGCTGTCACAAGCTAAAAGACGCTTTTTATAGCAAAAAGTAGTTTTTGCATGATCACATTTTGAGAGCTATAATTTTTCTATATTTTGGCCCATAGAGTCATGTGAGGTCTTATTTTTTGTGGAACGAGGTGATGTTTTTATTGGTAACATTTTTGGGCACATGACATTTTTTGATTGCTTTTTATTACGATTTTTGGGAGGCAGAATGAACAAAAAACAGCAATTCATGAGTTACTTTTGGGGGAGGGGCGTTTACAGCGTTCCGCGTGTGGTAAAATTGATAATGCAGTTTTATTTTTCGGGTTAGTACGATTACATGATACCTCATTTGTATCATTTTTTTATGTTTTGGCGCTTTTATACAATTAAAACGATTATATATAAAAAATAATTATTTTTGCATCGCTTTATTCTGTGAGCTATAACTTTTTTATTGTTTTGCTGATGATGCTGCCTGGTGACTCATTTTTTGCGGGACAAGATGTCGTTTTCAGCGGTACCATGTTTGTTTATATCCGTCTTTTTGATCGCGTGTTATTCCACTTTTTGTTCGGCAGTATGATGATAAACCATTGTTTTTTAGACTTGTTTTATTTTTTTTTAAGGAGTTCACTAAATGGGTTAACTAATGGGACAGTTTTATAGTACGGGTCGTTACGGACGCAGCGATACCAAACATGTGTACTTTTATTGTTGTTTTTTTTTTTACATTAACCCCTTAATGTCCACTGACGTGCAGAGTCCGTCATGGCAAGGTGCCAGTTCCGGCACCAGGACGGACTCTGCACGTCATGGCTTTGATCTACCACTGCGTGTAAACACACAGTGGTAGATCAGTGCCAACAGCTGTCACAGACAGCTGACAGGCACGGCAAGCGGTGCGGGGACCTTTGCCGTCGGTCCCCGCACCCACAGCGCTGTGCTTGGTCAGTCAATCTGACTGACCAAACACAGCAGCGATCGTGCAGGAGAAGCTGAAATTTCAGCTTCCCCAGCGCAATCAGAGCAGGAGCCGGCGCTGCAGTGGCCAGGCTTCCTGCACTGACAGCCAGGAGCGGAGCCCCCACCGCCCCTGGCTGTTAACCCCCTGACTGCTGCGATCGAGCACAATCGCAGAGCTCAGGGGGGGAGGCAGAGGGTCGGGAGCTCCCTCTGCCTCAGATCAGCACCCTGCAATGTATTTGCAGGGGCCGATCTCTGCCTTGATGACCCGGGGGTTGTCATGACAACCTCCGGGTCATTTAGCTACGGGAAGCTGCTGTGATCATGTCACAGCAGCTTCCACTATAGTTGCAATGCATTGCAATGCCAGAGCATTGCAATGCATTGTAACTGCAATAAAAAGTAAAAAAAAGTGAAAGTCCCATAAAGGGACAAGTTAAAAAAAATCATTTTTTTTTTAAAAATTGTAAAAAAAATATTAAAAAATAATTTTAAAAAAATCCCCTAAAAAATAATACACATTTTTATGTAATAAAAAAAATAAAAAACAAAAAACATACACATGTTAGGTATCGCCACGTCCGTAAAAATCCCATCTATAAAAGCGTAACCCTAGTTAACCCCTTCAGTGAAAGCCGTAAAAAAAAACACAAAAAAGTAGTAAATTATACTTTTTCCAAGCGGTATCATTATACCGCTTGGAAAAAGTGCAATAACACGCGATCAAAAAGTCAGATATAAATAATCATGGTACCGCTGAAAACGTCATCTTGTCCCGCAAAAAACAAGCTGCTATACAACATCATCAGAAAAAAAATAAAAAAGTTATAGCTCGCGGAATAAACTGATGCAAAAATAATTATTTTTTCTATAAAATTTTTTATTGTGTAAAAACGCCAAAACATAAAAAAAAATATATAAATGAGGAATCGCCATAACCGTAGTGACCCGAAGAATAAAGCTGCTTTATCAATTTTACCACACACGGAACGGAGGAAAAAAAAAAAAAAAAAAAACAATTCCTGAATTGCTGGTTTTTGTTCATTCTGATTCCACAAAAATCGGAATAGGAAACGATCAAAAAACGTTATGTGCCTGAATATGGTACCAATAAAAACGTCAGCTCATCCCGCAAAAAATAAGCCCACAGATAACTCTGTCGGCCAAAATATGGAAAACTTATAGCTCTCAAAATACGGCGATGCAAAAATTTCTTACAAAAAATTATTCCAAGAAAAAGCATCTTTTAGTGTGTGACAGAAGCTAAACATGAAAAAAGGATGTAAATCTGGTATCGCTGTAATCGCACCGATCCGAGGAATAATGTCGCCTAATCACTAATACCGCACGAGGAACGGCGTAAAAAATAAAACCAATTCTTCACCTTTTGTGGATTTGTTCATTGTGTCTCCCAAAGATCGCAGTAAGGCGATCACAGTGGTTCCCCCCCACATATGGGGTATCAGCGTACTCAGGACAAAATGCACAATAGCTTTTGGGGTCCTATTTCTCCTGTTACCCTTATAAAAATAAAAATTTGGGGCATAAAGGTAATTTTTGTGGAAAAAAATATGATTTTTTTTATTTTCACGGCTCTACATTATAAACTTCTGTGAAGCCCTTGGGGGTTCAAAGTGCTGACCACACATCTAGATAAGTTCCTTGGGGGATCTAGTTTGCAAAATGGGGCTATTTGTGGGGGGTTTCTACTGTTTAGGCACATCAGGGGCTCTCCAAGCGCGACATGACACCCGCAGACCATTCCATCAAAGTCTGCATTTAAAAACGGTGCTCCTTCCCTTCCGAGCTCTGCCATGCGTCAAAATAGTGGTTCCCCCCCACATATGGGATATCAGCGTACTCAGGACAAATTGCACAATAGCTTTTGGGTCCTATTTCTCCTGTTACCCTTAGAAAAATAAAAATTTGGGGCAAAAAGGTAATTTTTGTGGAAAAAAATATGATTTTTTTATTTTCACGGCTCTACATTATAAACTTCTGTGAAGCCCTTGGGGGTTCAAAGTGCTGACCACACATCTAGATAAGTTCCTTGGGGGGTCTAGTTTGCAAAATGGGGTCATTTGTGGGGGGTTTCTACTGTTTAGGCACATCAGGGGCTCTCCAAACGTGACATGACACCCGCAGACCATTCCATCAAAATCTGCATTTGAAAAAGGCGCTCCTTCCCTTTCCAGCTCTGCCATGCATCAAAATAGTGGTGTACCCCCTCATATGGGGTATCAGCATACTCAGGACAAATTGCACAATAACTTTTGGGGTCCTGTTACCCTTTGGAAAATAACAATTGGGGGTGGAAAGATCATTTTTGTGGAAAAGATATGATTTTTTAATTTTACTGCTCTACGTTATAACCTTCTGTGAAGCCCTTGGGGTTCAAAGCTTTCACCACACATCTAGATAAGTTCCTTGGGGGGTCTAGTTTCAAAAATTGGGTCACTTGTGGGGGGTTTCCACTGTTTAGGCACACAGGGACTCTCCAAATGCGACATGGCGTCCAATCTCAATTCCAGCCAAAAAAGTCAAATGGCGCTGCTTCCCTTCCGAGCTCTGCCATGCACCCAAATAGTGGTTTACCCTCACATATGGGGTATCAGCGTACTCAGGACTAATTGCACAATAACTTTTGGGGTCCTTTTATCCTTTGGAAAATAAAAATTGGGATGAAAAGATCATTTTTGTGGAAAAATCATGATTTTTTAATTTTACGGCTCTACGTTATAACCTTCTGTGAAGCCCTTGGGGTTCAAAGCTCTCACTACACATTTAGATAAGTTACTTGGGGGGTCTAGTTTCCAAAATGGGGTCACTTGTGGGGGTTTCCACTGTTTAGCACACAGGGACTCTCCAAATGCGACATGGCGTCCAATCTCAATTCCAGCCAAAAAAGTCAAATGGCGCTGCTTCCCTTCCGAGCTCTGCCATGCACCCAAATAGTGGTTTACCCCCACATATGGGGTATCAGCGTACTCAGGACTAATTGCACAATAACTTTTGGGGTCCTTTTATCCTTTGGAAAATAAAAATTGGGATGAAAAGATCATTTTTGTGGAAAAAACATGATTTTTTAATTTTACGGCTCTACGTTATAACCTTCTGTGAAGCCCTTGGGGGTTAAAAGCTCTCACAACACATTTAGATAAGTTACTTGGGGGGTCTAGTTTCCAAAATGGGGTCACTTGTGGGGGGTTTCCACTGTTTAGGCACACAGGGACTCTCCAAATGCGACATGGCGTCCAATCTCAATTCCAACCAAAAAAGTCAAATGGCGCTGCTTCCCTTCCGAGCTCTGCCATGCGCCCAAATAGTGGTTTACCCCCACACATGGGGTATCGATGTACTCAGGAGAAATTGTACAACAAATATTGGGGTTCATTTTCTACTGATACCCTTGACAAGATTTTAAAAAATTGTGTTGAAAGAAAAATTTTGGGAAAAAAAGTTAAATGTTAATTTTTTCCTTCCACATTGCTTCAATTCTTGTGACGTACCTAAAGGGTTAATAAACTTCTTAATGTGGCTTTGAACACGTTGAGGGGTGCAGTTTTTAGAATGGTGTCACTTTTGGGTATTTTCTGTCATATTGACCCCTCAAATTCACTTCAAATGTGAGGTGGCAACTAAAAAAAAAATGAATTTGTAAATTTTGTTGGAAAAATGAGAAATTGCTGGTCAACTTTTAACACTTATAACTTCCTAACAAAAAAAAATTTTGGTTCCAAAATTGTGCTGATGTAAAGTAGACATGTGGGAAATGTTATTTATTAACTAATTTTTGTGACATATCTCTCTGATTTAATGGCATAAAAATTAAGTTTGAAAATTGCAAAATTTTCAAAATTTTTGCCATATTTCCATTTTTTCATAAATAAACGCAAGTTATATTGAAGAAATTTTACCACTATCATGAAGTACAATATGTCTCGAGAAAACAGTCTCAGAATCGCCAAGATCCGTTGAAGCGTTCCAGAGTTATAACCTCATAAAGAGACAGTGGTCAGAAATGTAAAAATTGGCCTGGTCTTTAACCTACAAAATGGCTTGGTCGTTAAGGGGTTAAAGAAGTGAATTTATTGGGAAATATTTTTTTTTTCATTATTTAGCAATTTTTTTTTACAAATGTTTATTTTATTTTTTGTACATTTTTACTTTGTCCCAGGGTGGACATCACTGTGTAGGGTCAGATCACTGGTGTGACAGTGTGCACAGCACTCTGTCACACCAGCGATCGCTCTGGCACTGCTACAGGCTTCTCAGTGCCTGCTCTCAGCAGGCACTGAGGAAGCCGCCTCCCTGCAGGACCCGGCGGCCATCTTGGATCCGGGGTCCTGCAGTGAGGAGAGACCCTCGGAACAGCGCGACACATCACACTGTTCTGAGGGTCTCAGGGGAGCGTGCAGGAAGCCCCCTCCCTGCGCGATGCTCCTCTGTGCCCCCAATACACCGCGATCATGTTTGATCACGGTGTGCCAGGGGTTAATGTGCCAGGAGCGGTCCGTGACAGCTTGAGGCACATAGGGCCGGGTGTCAGCTGTGATAATCAGCTGACACCCAGCGGCGATCAGCTGCGCTCCCCCGGAAGCGCAGCTGATCACCTTGGATGTACTATTCCATCCCTGGGAATTAAGTACCAGGTCACATAATAATAATAATAATAATAATAATAATAATCTTTATTTATATAGCGCCATCATATTCCGCAGCGCTTTACAGTTTAAACGTGGATAGTACATCCAATGGGATTAAGGGGTTAAAAGTAGAATTGTTTATCACAGTTCACTTTTGCAAAATGTTCCTTCTTCTTTACTACCTAATGATTGACATGTTGAGTTTATTTTATCTTTATATGAGTTGTCTGATAAAAAAATTCCTACTCCCCTTGTCGATGTAGGGAATATGGATGTCATAGAGCAGCAGCTCATTGCCAGGGATCCAAGAGGTGGACAAATGACAATTAGCTGATTGACAAGATTGCTATGTTTAGCAAAGGAATTGCAACAGCTTATTTAAAAAAAAAGTTTCATATGAATAAGAGATATTCTTTCATATTAGAGCAAATGTATTAAAAAATCTGCATTATTAGGACAGATTCGAGAATCACTTTCCAAACAGAGAGACATTGATTTCTGAACTATTTGTAAGCTCTCTGATTCAAACTCAATAAATTCATAAGAATATTGGAGTTGAACTCTGGTCAAAAGTAAAGATGGGTAAATATGACAAAATTTAAATTTCGACTGATGATGTAGATTTTTACAGCAAATGTATTCTTTGTGAATAGTGTTGAGCATTCCGATACTGCAAATATCGGGTATCGGCCGATATTGGCTGTATCGGAATTCCGATTCCGAGTACCGATATTTTCGTCATATCGGATACCGGAATCGGAATGTCACTGTCACTGTCAGTGTCCGTCGGTCGGGTCTGTCAGGAGTCAGCGGCACTTACCCGGCAGAAGATCTCCGGCGGTCACATCCCGGACTGCTTAATGGCCGCCATCCTCTTCTCCCTGGCGGTCACATGCAGTTTCTCGCGATAACTGCAGTGACTGCTGGGTAATCGCGGCCGTAAAGCAGTCCGATGACGTCACCGCCGGGGAAGCTGGTAAGCAGCTGTGCTGCGCCGGGATGTCAGGCTCTGCCTGGGATTCCGATGTAGCAGAGCGGGATCGTCGTGGGACACTCGTTACTATGGACTGCGTCGGACAGGTGGTATACTGTTGGTTTTTTTTTTTTATTTTTTTACAGGAGATCGATGGCGTCGCAGGAATGAGAGAGTAATAAAAGAAATGAAAACTGTGTTGTCTCTTTTATTTCATTAAAAGACTTTTTTCTTGCTGTGTCTTTTTTTTAAAACATTTAAAAACTTTGGGATTAATAATGGATCGGTGTCTTATTGACACCTCTCCATTATTAACCGGGCTTATTGTCACCGTGCAATCAACGGTGACATTAACCCCTTATTACCCCGCTTGCCACCGCTACAGGGCAAGTGGGAAGAGCCGGGTAAAGTGCCACAATTGGCACATCTTTTGATGCGCCAAATGTGGGGCTGCTGTAGCCTGGTATTATCAGGCTGTTGAGGGCCAAAATCCATGGGCCTTGACAGTCTTTTAATACCAGGCCGCAGCAGTCTGCATTTTACTTGGCTGGTTAACAAAAATAGGGGGACCCCTACGCCGTTTTTTTTTCGAGGGGATCCTCTATTTTTGTTAACCAGCCAAGCTAAGCAGACTGCTGTGGCCTGGTATTATCAGGCTGGCAAGGTCCATGGATATTGGATCCTTACCAGTCTGAAAAACCAGGCCTCAGCGGTCTGCTTCATCTGGCTGGTTAACAAAAATAGGGGGACCCCACGCCAATTTTTTTCGAGGGGATCCCCTATTTTTGTTAATCAGCCAAGATATGCAGACTGCTGTGGCCTGGTATTATCAGGCTGGCAAGGTCCATGGATCTTGGCTCCTTAACAGCCTGAAAATCCAGGCCTCAGCGGTCTGCTTCATCTGGCTGGTTAACAAAAATAGGGGGACCCCACGCCAATTTTTTTCGAGGGGATCCCCTATTTTTGTTAATCAGCCAAGATATGCAGACTGCTGTGGCCTGGTATTATCAGGCTGGCAAGGTCCATGGATCTTGGCTCCTTAACAGCCTGAAAATCCAGGCCTCAGCGGTCTGCTTCATCTGGCTGGTTAACAAAAATAGGGGGGACCCCACGCCAATTTTTTTTGAGGGGATCCCCTATTTTTGTTAATCAGCCAAGATATGCAGACTGCTGTGGCCTGGTATTATCAGGCTGGCAAGGTCCATGGATCTTGGCTCCTTAACAGCCTGAAAATCCAGGCCTCAGCGGTCTGCTTCATCTGGCTGGTTAACAAAAATAGGGGGGACCCCACGCCAATTTTTTTCCAGGGGATCCCCTATTTTTGTTAATCAGCCAAGATATGCAGACTGCTGTGGCCTGGTATTATCAGGCTGGCAAGGTCCATGGATCTTGGCTCCTTAACAGCCTGAAAATCCAGGCCTCAGCGGTCTGCTTCATCTGGCTGGTTAACAAAAATAGGGGGGACCCCACGCCAATTTTTTTCGAGGGGATCCCCTATTTTTGTTAATCAGCCAAGATATGCAGACTGCTGTGGCCTGGTATTATCAGGCTGGCAAGGTCCATGGATCTTGGCTCCTTAACAGCCTGAAAATCCAGGCCTCAGCGGTCTGCTTCATCTGGCTGGTTAACAAAAATAGGGGGGACCCCACGCCAATTTTTTTTGAGGGGATCCCCTATTTTTGTTAATCAGCCAAGATATGCAGACTGCTGTGGCCTGGTATTATCAGGCTGGCAAGGTCCATGGATCTTGGCTCCTTAACAGCCTGAAAATCCAGGCCTCAGCGGTCTGCTTCATCTGGCTGGTTAACAAAAATAGGGGGGACCCCACGCCATTTTTTTTTCGAAGGGAACCCCTATTTTTGTTAATCAGTTCCCTCTGACGTCACTGATTGTGTCCCTGGCTGACCTGAAGTGAAAGTGGAAAGCAATAAATTAAGCTTTCCACTTAAGGGCCCGTCTCACATAGCGATATCGCTACCGAGATCGCTGCTGAGTCACTAGTTTTGTGACGCAGCAGCGAGCTCACCAGCGATATCGCTGTGTGTGACATTCAGCGACGATCAGCCCCCCTGCCGGGTATCGCTGATCGTCGCTGAAATGTCAGGACCTTTTTTTGATCGCTGGTTTCCCGCTGACAGGCACGCATCGCTGCGTGTGACAGGCGGGAGACCAGCGATCCGCGGGGCTGTGCCTAGAAACCCGCTGTGTACCTTGGATACCAGCGCCCTGATGCAGGGCGCTGGTATCCAAGGTACACAGCGGGTTTCCAGGCACCACGCAGCGCTTGGAAACCCGCTGTGTACCTTGGTTACCAGCTCCCTGCATCAGGGCGCTGGTATCCAACGTACACTGCGGGTAACTAAAGGCTGGGTCTCACATAACGATACACCAGCGATCCCGACAACGATATGCACTTGTCAGGATCGCTGGTGTATCGCTACATGATCGCTGCTGAGCTGCCAAACAGGCAGCTCAGGCAGCGATCTGGGACAGCGACACTGCGGGTAACATCGCTTAGTTACCCGCAGTGTACCTTGGATACCAGCGCCGTGATGCAGGGAGCTGGTATCCAAGGTACACAGCGGGTTTCCAAGCGCTGCGCGGTGCCTGGAAACCCGCTGTGTACCTTGGATACCAGCTCCCCTGCATCAGGGCGCTGGTATCCAAGGTACACAGCGGGTTTCTAGGCACAGCCCCGCGCCTGGAAACCTGCTGTGTACCTTGGTTACCAGCGGATCGCTGGTCTCCCGCCTGTCACACGCAGCGATGCGTGCCTGTCAGCGGGAAACCAGCGATCAAAAAAAGGTCCTGACATTTCAGCGACGATCAGCGATACCCGGCAGGGGGGCTGATCGTCGCTGAATGTCACACACAGCGATATCGCTGGTGAGCTCGCTGCTGCGTCACAAAACTAGTGACTCAGCAGCGATCTCGGTAGCGATATCGCTATGTGAGACGGGCCCTTAAGCGATGTTACCCGCAGTGTCGCTGTCCCAGATCGCTGCCTGAGCTGCCTGTTTGGCAGCTCAGCAGCGATCATGTAGCGATACACCAGCGATCCTGACAAGTGCATATTGTTGTCGGGATCGCTGGTGTATCGTTATGTGAGACCCAGCCTTTACTCTCCTGTCAGCCAGGAGAGGAAATCATTCATTTGGGGGTTTACTGTGAGGCTGCAGCATTAGCTGCGGTCCCTGCAGTAAACATTAACCCTTTCTGAAGGATTACACCGTGGGACCTGACTGTGCATGGGATAGGTAAGAATAATTTTGCTTTTTTATTTTATTTTTATTACAGGAAATGGTTTTTGCAGTAAAATAAAAGATGGTCAAAAACATGTGTCTTTATTTCATTGAAATGATTTTTAATTAAAGTGTGTGTGTTTTATTTTTATTTCATGCAATAGGATTAATAATTGATAGTTGTCTAATTGACAGCTCTCAATTATTAACCTGGCTTAAGGTCACCTTTCAATAGCAAGGTGGCTTTAACCCCATATTAAACCATTCGCCACCGCTACAGGGCAATGGGAATAGACGGGCAAAGTGCCAGAAAGGGCGAATCTAATTATAGATTTGTCTTTCCTGGGGTGTCTGGGGGCAGATGTTAGTAGCCAGGGGGGGGCCAAAAATAATGGTCCCTCTCTGGGCTATTATTATCTGCCCCCACTCACTGGCTTTGTCTGTCTGGTTGCGAAAATAGGGCGGGAGCCCACGCATTTTTTTTCAGCAATTTTACACCTCATATATATATATCATGTCATTGAATTTGTGACACATATATATATATATATATTTATAGTTCATACACTTCTACATAGTATAATAGCCGCTAATTCAATTGCCGGCTTTTGTGAAAATGCAGAACCCGACATGAAATGACACTTGGTTTACATAGAGTTAACCATGTCTTTTCATGTAGTTTGATATCTGATTTGCACAAACAATTACATGAGTGTAAGTGTGCAAAATTTCACACCTGTAGGGGTTAATTAAAGGTGTAAATTCGTAGCAAAAAAGTCTGTTTTTTTTACAACAAATTTACACCTTTAATTAACCCCTACAGGTGTGAAATTTTGCACACAGCCACTCATGTAATTGTTTGTGCAAATCAGATATCAAACTACATGAAAAGACATGGTTAACTCTATATAAACCAAGTGTCATTTCATGTCGGGTGCTTCTGTCTTTTCACAAAAGCCGGCTTTACCCGGCAATTGAATCAGAGGCTATTTTACTATGTAGAAGTGTATAAACTATAAATATATGTATATAATGTCACAATGACATGTATATATATATATATATATATATATATATATGTATTCTATGTGTGTATATTTAGTGTTTACAAGGAAAGAATGGGGTTTTTTAGTTACGATATTTTGTTCCAATAGACTTACATTGGATTTCCGGTATCGGTATCGGGTATCGCCGATATTTAATGGTATCGGCGATACCATTCCGATTCCGATACTTTTGGATATTGGAAAGTATCGCTCAACTCTATTTGTGAATAATAAATATAAGATGTAAAATCAGATGTGGAAAATAATAAAAAAATATACTCACCTCATCACTAACCTTTTTGGCCCCTCTACTCCTAACTATCCCTCGTTTAGCCCTGAAAAATGTTTTAGAATTGAGAGTCCTCAGTGGTTGATACCTTTTAATGGCTAACTGAAAAGATGATAACAAATTGCAAGCTTTCGAGACTACTCAGGTCTCTTCATCAAGCAAAGACTAAAACAAAATCTGAAGAATCACATATTTATACACAACACAACACAGAAACAATGCAATAGGTAAGACAAGTGACGTGAAGTAGAACTGTCATTATTGGAGATAGAGATGAACATAAATATTGGAACAGTTCATAGATAAGGAGTGTGAAAGTTATATTGCCCTCTGATTGGGGTCTGGTATTGTGTTGTTTTGCCCCCAGAAGGTCTGAAGTGCAATTTCCTTAATTGATGTAAAAAGACATAAATCCATGCAACACATTCATTCCAGCACTGAGTGTGTCAAAGTTCGTCATGAGTTTATGTTCCCAAACCTTTCTGTCTCTCTCAGATTAAAGTTAGCTTTTAGTACAAGTAATTTTATGTCATCATGCTATGACCGGGGATACAAAAGTGTTTGACCACAGGTAGATCCATTCTTTTTTCTCTTATTGTGTGTCTCTTATTGTGTTTAGTACTGGTCACTTTTTCTTATCACCAACACAAGTACTCAAAGCCCAGGCCTTTTCACATAAGGCACAGTTCCGGGCAAGTATAAGGTCACAATGTTACCATGACCTTACTGACATGTGCGGAGAACCATTTTGTTCCTCACCACATCCAGAAGTCACAGCTTAGCTCAAAGAAACAGAGATTTCAGCACTCATGGTGATGGTAAGAAGATGCAATGAGGACTGGGCAGAGGAGGGTGAGAAGCAGATGGGCCAGAGAGGTGAGCAGTAAGGTGAGTATACTTTTTTTTTCTTTCTATTTTTTATTGCCTTTTATTGTTTAGCAAAATAAGGGAAAGACATGCACCATTCTGCTCAATTTGAGCAGAAGTAAATGACAAAAAATCCACACTTTGGCAAATGCAGATTTTTGTAAAATTCTTGAATTCCATCTGAGAATATTCACTTATTTCTAGTTAGGAGATTCATGGAGTCTCCAAAAATTGCATTATTTACATGAACTATGAAATTTGGATATGTAACCCAAATGAATACATTTTACATACCTTCTCATGATTTTATGTAGCCATGGAACTCTTAGATATCTTCTAATATTCTTGTTATTGGTAGTAAAGGGGCATTATAACATATACAGCTCTGGCAAAAGTAAAGAGACCACTGCACAGTTTTATAAAAATCAGCTTCTCTACATGTCTGACAGTCATTCCATTGCAGTGTCAGTTGAATTCCAACCAGTGTACACCTCATTCTACTTAATGTGTTTCTGGTTAGGTGATCATCTGAACCAAATCTTATTTAATGAAAAACTGGGTCTGAACTGAAAAAGTAAGTTGATGTGTATGCAAAATGTAAATGCATATCAAACACATGACCATTAAACAGAGAAAACAAAAAACAAGAAACAAATATCCTAAAATAAAACAAAATAAAAAATATATTGCAAAACATGCATGAAGTTGTAATAATAATAATAAGGGTATTTGGTAAACATAATTTTGATCAAAAGAATGTACAAGCCATCCCGCCACGTCAAGGCAACCCTTTGTGGGACAGTCCTACTCTAATATTAAAAACCTTTCCACTTGTCAAGTGATGTAAATGTGAACAAGGCAGAGGGACTAAGCCTACCAGTTGAAGCATAGGCCAGACAGGATGGATTTTTCAGCTCAAAAGCAGGGCGGTCACACCCTTATATGCACAAGATGCACTAAGAACTAAATGAAAAACTGGGTCTGAACTGAAAAAGTAAGTTGATGTGTATGCAAAATGTAAATGCATATCAAACACATGACCATTAAACAGTGAAAACAAAAAACAAGAAACAAATATCCTAAAATAAAACAAAATAAAAAATATATTGCAAAACATGCATGAAGTTGTAATAATAATAATAAGGGTATTTGGTAAACATAATTTTGATCAAAAGAATGTACAAGCCATCCCGCCACATCAAGGCAACCCTTTGTGGGACAGTCCTACTCTAATATTAAAAACCTTTCCACTTGTCAAGTGACGTAAATGTGAACAAGGCAGAGGGACTGAACCTACCAGTTGAAGCATAGGCCAGACAGGATGGATTTTTCAGCTCAAAAGCAGGGCGGTCACACCCTTATATGCACAAGATGCACTAAGAACTAAATGAAAAACTGGGTCTGAACTGAAAAAGTAAGTTGATGTGTA
Organism: Oophaga sylvatica; assembly: GCA_033576555.1. NCBI lineage: Eukaryota > Metazoa > Chordata > Amphibia > Anura > Dendrobatidae > Oophaga > Oophaga sylvatica. The sequence continues at coordinate 347,460,274 of JARQOD010000006.1, forward strand.
TGCAAAATGTAAATGCATATCAAACACATGACCATTAAACAGAGAAAACAAGAAACAAATACCCTAAAATAAAACAAAATATAAAATATATTGCAAAACATGCATGAAGTTGTAATAATAATAATAAGGGTATTTGGTAAACATAATTTTGATCAAAAGAATGTACAAGCCATCCCGCCACGTCAAGGCAACCCTTTGTGGGACAGTCCTACTCTAATATTAAAAACCTTTCCACTTGTCAAGTGACGTAAATGTGAACAAGGCAGAGAGACTGAACCTACCAGTTGAAGCATAGGCCAGACAGGATGGATTTTTCAGCTCAAAAGCAGGGCGGTCACACCCTTATATGCACAAGATGCACTAAGAACTAAATGAAAAACTGGGTCTGAACTGAAAAAGTAAGTTGATGTGTATGCAAAATGTAAATGCATATCAAACACATGACCATTAAACAGAAAAAACAAAAAACAAGAAACAAATATCCTAAAATAAAACAAAATAAAAAATATATTGCAAAACATGCATGAAGTTGTAATAGTAATAATAAGGGTATTTGGTAAACATTCTTTTGATCAAAATTATGTTTACCAAATACCCTTATTATTATTATTACAACTTCATGCATGTTTTGCAATATATTTTTTATTTTGTTTTATTTTAGGATATTTGTTTCTTGTTTTTTGTTTTCTCTGTTTAATGGTCATGTGTTTGATATGCATTTACATTTTGCATACACATCAACTTACTTTTTCAGTTCAGACCCAGTTTTTCATTTAGTTCTTAGTGCATCTTGTGCATATAAGGGTGTGACCGCCCTGCTTTTGAGCTGAAAAATCCATCCTGTCTGGCCTATGCTTCAACAGGTAGGTTCAGTCCCTCTGCCTTGTTCACATTTACGTCACTTGACAAGTGGAAAGGTTTTTAATATTAGAGTAGGACTGTCCCACAAAGGGTTGCCTTGACTTGGCGGGATGGCTTGTACATTCTTTTGATCAAAATTATGTTTACCAAATACCCTTATTATTATTATTACAACTTCATGCATGTTTTGCAATATATTTTTTATTTTGTTTTATTTTAGGATATTTGTTTCTTGTTTTTTGTTTTCTCTGTTTAATGGTCATGTGTTTGATATGCATTTACATTTTGCATACACATCAACTTACTTTTTCAGTTCAGACCCAGTTTTTCATTTAGTTCTTAGTGCATCTTGTGCATATAAGGGTGTGACCGCCCTGCTTTTGAGCTGAAAAATCCATCCTGTCTGGCCTATGCTTCAACTGGTAGGCTTAGTCCCTCTGCCTTGTTCACATTTACGTCACTTGACAAGTGGAAAGGTTTTTAATATTAGAGTAGGACTGTCCACAAAGGGTTGCCTTGACGTGGCGGGATGGCTTGTACATTCTTTTGATCAAAATTATGTTTACCAAATACCCTTATTATTATTATTATTACAACTTCATGCATGTTTTGCAATATATTTTTTATTTTGTTTTATTTTAGGATATTTGTTTCTTGTTTTTTGTTTTCTCTGTTTAATGGTCATGTGTTTGATATGCATTTACATTTTGCATACACATCAACTTACTTTTTCAGTTCAGACCCAGTTTTTCATTTAGTTCTTAGTGCATCTTGTGCATATAAGGGTGTGACCGCCCTGCTTTTGAGCTGAAAAATCCATCCTGTCTGGCCTATGCTTCAACTGGTAGGTTCAGTCCCTCTGCCTCGTTCACATTTACGTCACTTGACAAGTGGAAAGGTTTTTAATATTAGAGTAGGACTGTCCCACAAAGGGTTGCCTTGACGTGGCGGGATGGCTTGTACATTCTTTTGATCAAAATTATGTTTACCAAATACCCTTATTATTATTATTACAACTTCATGCATGTTTTGCAATATATTTTTTATTTTGTTTTATTTTAGGATATTTGTTTCTTGTTTTTTGTCAAATCTTATTTAATGTAGGAAAGTATAAAAAAACACTGCTGTGGTGTTTACAATCCTCTTACAATAGGACAAGCTGAATGGCAAAACAAGTGCTAGTAATATCCCAAAAGTAATAGGAATGAAAAAACAACTTTTAACCATGCCAAAGGAGATGAAAAGAAAAGTCTTGAGTGAGGAAAAGAAGGGCTCAATTCTGGCTTTCCTAGCAGAGGGATACAGTGAGCATCATGTTGCCTCCATCCTTAAAATTTCTAAGACGGCAGTCCATTACAACAAGGTTTAAGCAGCAGACATTGGGGAAAATAAAGCTACAGACCGGCAGAGGGCGAAAACGACAATTCACTGACCGGGATTACCGTCATCTTATTGGAATGTCACTCAGCAAGCACAGGATGACATCAAGTGACCTACAAAAGGAATGGCAAATGGCAGCTGGGGTGAAGTTCACGGCAAGAACAGTTCATAACAGGCTCCTAGAGGCAGGGCTCAAGTCATGTAAAGCTAGAAAAAAGCCTTTCATCAATGAGAAACAAAGGAGAGCCAGGCTGAAGTTTGCCAAAGACCATAAGGATTGGACTGCAGAGGACTGGAGTAAGGTAATATTTTCTGATGAGTCTAATTTTCAGCTTTGTGCAAGCTTTGTGCAACACCTGGTCATCAATGGGTTAGACGGAGACCTAGCGAGGCATACAAGTCACAGTGTCTTACACCCACAGTGAAATTTTTTTGAGGATTGATAATGATCTGGAGATGCTTCAGCAAGGCTGGAAATGGGCAGGTTAATTTTTGCGAAGGATGTATGAATCAAGCCCCATACAAGGTTATCCTGGAAAAACTGTCCATTCCTTCTGCTCAGGCAATGTTCCCCAATTCTGAGGACAGGGTTTTTCCAGCAGGACAATGCGCCATGCCACACAGCTAGTTTAATCTTTGTGTGGACAACCACCACATCAAATCCCAGTCATGGCCAGCCCAATCTCCAGACCTGAACCCCATTGAAAACCTCTGGAATGTAATCAAGAGTAAGATAGATAGTCACACACAATCAAACAAAGAACAACTGCTTAAATGTTTGAACCAGGAGTGGCATAAGGCCACCCAAAAGCAGTGTGAAAGACTGGTGGAAAGCATGCCAAGACTCATGAAAGCTTTAATTAAAAATCATGGTTATTCTACAAAATATTGATTTCTGAACTCTTCCTGAGTTAAAACGTGTTTTCTTAGCATTATTTGAGGTCTGCAAGCACTGCATTTTTTGTTATTTTGACCATTTCTCATTTTCTGGAAATAAATGCAAAATTAATTGCTTGGAAATTTGGAGACATGTTGCTAGGCGTCGAGATTCTTCTGCTGCATGGGATAGATCACAAGCCTTGTCTGGTGCAGTGGTCTCCCATTCTGACTCAGTCACTGGGATGAGTGCTCAGCATGGAGACGGCTCTCAGCGCCTTGCCCAGGATTGTGCTGCATGTGTAGTTACTGTTGGATCTCCAGCTAAGCCTATGGTGAACACTGGTTTACACGTGCAGCGTTCTGCTCTGCCTAAGTCCAGATTTCACCCTTCTGAGTATGTCCATGATGTGGTGCCTTCTCATTGGTGCTCAGACGTCAGCTGCTCTGGTGATGTGGCAGCTTCTGATTGGTCCACAGGCAAGGTCCTGTCTGGCTGGACATGAGCCTTGTGTATAAAAGGTCCTCAGGAGCGCACGCCGGTGCGCTGTTATTATTTGTGTTTGTGTGTGAGTGGATACGCTACCACTTTGTGTGCCTGTGTGTAACTTATGTTTTTGTCAGGCAGTGTAGGGTGGGAACTTGCGCTTGGCTCAGTAACTGGTTCCCGTCTTTGTACGGTTAGCACAGCAGAGTCACGGAACAAGCACAAACACCTGACTAGACTTCCTGGGGAGTTAAGTGATAGGGACCCCACTAGCATCTTGCTTGCTGTAAGCCTGTGAAATCAAAAAGGGGATTGCTTTTAGAGCTCTGCTTTATTGTTGCTCTGTGGAGTAACATAGCTTTCTACTTAGTTTCTGTTCACTGAGTGACATTCAACTCAGTGCGTTTATAGTTTTGGCTCACAGCCTTCCTCCGCCATTGTGCTAGCTGCGGTTTCTCCATCACTGCACGGTGGACCCCGGGTTGCGAATGCAACTTATTATTTTTTATTTGGTGCATTCCGCCAATCCTAACACATGTTGTCAGTTATTTGTAGAATAAAAGAGCAATTTACATTTTACTCAAAAATATACCAATAAAGGGAAAAATCAGACAAACTGAAAATTTTGCATTGGTCTCTTAATTTTTGTCAGAGCAGAATGACTTTATCTTTAGATACATTATTTTCTACAGCAGGATTGCTAAAATAGCTCCAAAAACTGAAGGTTATTTTCCAGTATCACTTTAAAATGTGAATTTTATTTTTTAAGATACACAGTAAACCAAGTTAAAGTGAATGTATTAGAGAAATGATTTGCTGAATATAACTCTCGAGAAATATGAGTATCATAGGTTTTACTGATAACCTTTTATTTGAACAATTCATATTTTAAGACACATTTTATCAAGATCATCACTTCACCTCAGTTTCAGGAGTACAAATTCAAAGGCTTTATTGCAAACCCAGATATTGATCTACAAAATGACTGGGAATGTTTTAAAATAAAGAAAGGCAATATAAACACAAAGTAATTTCGAAGGTAATATAGCTGAGAGATCTACAAACATATTTAGATTTTTTAAAATTTCAGAAAAAGTACTGAGCAAAGCAAAAAACATTTTTTCTAATTGGTGATGCTGCTTTATAAAAATACACACATATCTCATGCTGTTCTCAAACATGAAATGTGTAGAAATAGGTTTGAAAGTTGTTATTTCCTGATGAAGGAAATCAAAGATTTCCAAAATGCATAGGAGAAGTGTAGTACTCAAAACACCAGAGGTCGTTGTTTGTGTTAGTGTGACATCACACACTTGGATTCCCTTGTCTGTATTCCTAGTTATTTAGCTGCTTCTAGCCAGAATGTGGCTACTTGCATGAGAGCTATGGATTTCCCTGCCAATGAAATGATTATAAAATCTTCATCTGGATTCTATACAAAGGAATTTTTTGCCTCAACAATAACCAATACCCAATTAAACTTCAATAAGAAACCATTGTTTAAAAAGCCTGCTTACGTTCCTATATATGGGTGACTTTTAAACCTCAAATAATATTGAATAAATGTTAGAATCTATATAGTTTGACCATCCGCCATCTTGTTGTGGTTTCTGGCTGCTGGTCTTTTTCCCCTGGTGCTGGGCTTGTCGTTGGTCAGGTGATTGTATCACCATTTATCACCCTGCACCTGCCTCTCAGTCCTTGCTGGACATCAGTGTTAATCCGTTTGAGTTCTGGCTAGGAGCTTTGATAGCTTTGTGTTATACTTTGTGCAGTTCTGGGAACTCTAGTTCTGCTTGCTTAGTCTTTTTGTTTTTTCCTTTTGTTTCTGCAACTTCCTCTATTTCCCTGCTAGGAGGTTACCAGTGTTTTGTTCCCAGTCCCTAGATCTTTCAGGGATTCCCTTCCCCCCACCTTCAGGTCTTCACTTGAGTCTAGACTAGGATCGTCAGTGGGTCTATTCGCATGGAATAGGTCGTCCGCTCCATCGTAGGAATTGAGTCTAGTCCTAGTGCAGGGTCAGCTTCCCCCCACTCTATTTCTGAGTTGCAGACCCATAACAATAAAACACTGACACTGACACTTTTCTCAGGGGCCACCACCTCATCCATCATGGCATGAACTGTTTTTTTCCAGCAGTCATATAAGTTGTATAGTAATGCTGATAATAGCTCCTAAGCTGTGCCCATTATCACTCACCAACAGGCCGGGCTTGAGGTTCACTGGCACCACTCATCTGTCTGCTGTTTGATCCCAGTGCACAACTCCTGCGCATTGTGGAATTTGTCCCCCAAATAGAGTAGTTTCAGAACAGCCTGTTGTCATTTTCCCCTGTGCTGAAGTTGGTGGTGCAAGTCTTATTGTGAATAGATGAGGAGGCAGTGGAGGAAACAAAGGAGGAGGCAACCTGAACAGCTAAACGTCCAGCAATCCTTAGTGGTGGTAGGACATGGGCTATCATGCCTTCTGCCTTCCTTCCAGCCGCCACTACATTTACCCAGTGGGTAGTTAGGGAAATGTAACATCTCTGGCGATGATTACTGGTCCATGGTTATGTGCACCTTGCCACTAATTGCATTGTGCACTGCACACCTGATTTGGTCCCCAACATGTTTGTGAGGGCAGGGAAGGTCCGTCTGGAAAAGTTTTCTTAAACTGTGCATCTCCACCAGCCAGAATGGTAGTATTTCAAAGGCCAGTAATTTAGAAATTCTTTCATTCAGGACCGTGGCTTGTGGGTTTGCAAGGGGGGTATCTCCTCTTTCTCTCGAGAGTTGGGGGGATGGACAGTTGAACAATTCCAAGGGACAGTGTGGAGATGATCGGTGACATTGGTGGTAGTGTTGGTGATGCTATCACATCTTCTCTTTGCGGGGAGGCAGGTGGCACTGTTGATCATGACAAGAAGGAAGAGGCAGAGACAGCAGCAGAAGAGGGCACAAAAGGAGGCTCAGATCTGTGATGATTTGTAAGGTGTGTATTTCACTGCACCTTGTGATTGGAATTCAGATGCATCATCATACAAGTGGTGCTCACGTTCAGAACATTTATGCTTCTCTTCAGGGTCTGACTCAAAGCTTGAAAACCCCTGATGTTTGTCGGCAGCACATTCCCTGAAGAAATGCCACGCCAGTGAGCTCTTTTGGTTGTATTTGCTGTGCTGATTTCAACAGCGCGGTGGGCAGTAGCAGCTGACTTACTAACTAAGGGCTGCCCACAGTGCATTTACAACCTGCTCACTATTTTGCTGTGCTTCTGGGGTAGTGGGGCCACCTCCTGCTAATCCAAATTGTACAGGTCACTAGGATGGCCTCCACACCAGCTCCAAATGCGGTCTAGGACCTCATCATTCCCTGCATCATCTTCCATTGAATCCTAAACCCTGCTCTTCTTACCATTTTGCAAACTGCAGAAAGACTCTGCATTTGGCAAATCAGTTGTTTTATCATCTGATATGTCCTGCAGTGGTCCCATAACTGTGTGCAAAAGCCCACCCACATACTCATCCTACAACATAGCAACTGATTGAGCATCAGTGCACTCAGTCTCTTCAACTTCTGAGGCAGGCGCAGGTAGATGGACCATGTAGCAACAGTCAGCGGAGTCATCAAAAAGCAGAAGAGACTATTCCATGACTTGGGGCTCAGACTGATTGTCTAATTTTCAATGGGGTGAGGTGGAAGCGTGATGACCATTGGCCTCAGGTGCCAATTGTGCACTTTCTGCAGGAAACCAGGTAAAAGATATTCAACACCTTTTCAACATCTTGTGGCTTCACCATTCATGCAGCAGTATTTGGCCCTATGAAAGGACGTATAACATCCTGTCATTCTGTCACTTTGACCTGTAAATTACAACAAGATGGTTAATGCCAATTATTTATTCGCCACACTACTAGAAAACATTCAGCTGTCCTAAAAATATATTTATTTAGCATATAAATGGCAACAAGCTGACTGATGCCAATTATTTATTTCCCATACTACTAGAAAACACACACCGGTTTATGAAAGGCAACGAGATAGCTGTTGCCAATTATTTATTTGTCACACTACTAGAAATGATAGCAATACAGAAAATGTTTTTCTCTGGTCTACAAATAACAATGAGATGGCTGATGCCAAATATTTATTTTCCACACTAGTAGAAAAGACAGCGGTCCTGAAAAAGAATTTTTTTGGCATATTAATGGCAACATAATTGCTGATGTCAATTATTTATTTCCCATAATACTATAAAACACACACAGGTTTAGGAAAATTATTGCTTTGGTCTGCAAACGGCAATGAAATGGCTGATGCCAATTGTTTATTTGCCACACTACTAGAGATGGGCGAACCCAAACAGTAAAGTTCAGGTTCCGTACCGAACACCCAGTGTAATTGCATGGACCCCAAACACGGACTTTTCCAGGAAATCCATGTTACTGCTTGGGTTCAGCACCCCAAACATCAACTGTGTCCCACGCTTTCATCTGTGTGACAGCATGAGAAACACCAGTGGCTCTGATTGGCGGTAAGATCATTCCAGTGGGTCAGAGAGCAGTGTTTCACATGCTGTCAGATGACAGCATGAGCCAGCAGCTGTGACTGGCAGTAAAAAGGTTACTATCATTGGCTGATGAGAGAGTACTCATCTCATCAGCATACGCCTGCTGTCACTGATAACAGTGAGATCAGATGCCTCTGATGAGAATATTCATCAGCCGCCTCTTGTGCTATAAATAAATACATTAAAAAATTACATGGGGTCTCTTCTATTTTTGATAACCAGCACAGGCAAAACTGACAACTGTGGACTGCAAGCCTCAGCTGTGAGCTTTGTCATGGCTGGTTATAAAGAATAGAAGGGTTCCATGACATTTTTTTAAAGTATTTAAATAAATAATTAAAAATAACGGCTTAGGGTGCCCCCAATGTTTGATAACCAGCCAAACTAAATCAAACAGCTGGGGGCTAGTATTCTCAGACTGGTAAGGTGACATGAATATTGCCTCCCCATCCTAAAAATAGCAACCCACAGCCACTCCAGAAAAGGCGCATCTATTAGATGTGCCAATTATGGAGCTTAGACTGGATTTTCCTACTTACCTTGATGCGGTGGTAAATGGAGTAACAGTTGTTGGGTTGATGTCAGCTGTTTTATGGTCACTGACATCAAGCACACAGGTTAGTAATGGAGAGGTGTCTATAAGATGCCCCCATTAATAACCTTATAGTTAGATTGTAGAAAAAAACACAGAATAAAATCCTTTAATTGAAATAATGACACAGACTTCTTTATTTGAAATAAAAAAAACAGCACAGTTATACTCACCTTTACACATAATTTATTGATGCCCATTTCCACTGGAAAAAAAACAGAAAATAATAAACAACCATAATACTCATATTTACACCTAAACCACCCATGCCCATGTTCCCTTGTAAAAAAAATAAATAAATAAACAACAATATCCCTCACCTGCCCAACATGAAAATAATCCATACTGTCCACGATGATCTGGATGAATTTGAGAGCAGTCACATGAGTGACCTGTCTCCCAACCAGCTGGCTCACAGCTGATGAACCCCGGTAACCTCACTTATGGTACCACTCACTGTATGAGAACTTTATAAAGTACAGGACTCTAATTTGGAGTATAAAGTCAGTTTGTTTGCAAATGATCTTCTTCTAACCATATCGCAGCATTTAACGTCTCTCCCCAATCCTTTTTCACTTCTTCATAAATTTGAAAAGATCTCGGGACTAAAAATTAATATAGCTAAGTCTGAGGTGCTTTCTATCAATACTCCTACTTCCATACAAGACAGCATTTTATCACAATTTGGATTCACTAAAAGAGATCAGTTTCTTTCCTACCTAGGTATAAATCTTACCACCAATAAATCTTTAGAATTGAGTCCTCAGTGTTTGATACCTTTTAAGGGCTAACTAAAAAGATGGTAACAAATTGCCTGATGAAGAGACCTAAGTAGTCTCGAAAGCTTGCAATTTGTTACCATCTTTTCAGTTAGCCCTTAAAAGATATCAACCACTGAGGAATCTCAATTTTAAAGATTTTTCTACATATTGGCTAACATGGTAAAAAGATATACATCTTTCCTGCACCAATAAATCAACACTCTTTAAATGTTATTGCACCCCATTAATCTAAAAATTTAAGAGTGGTCTAACTAAATGGTCTACCCCGTTTCTATCTTGGGTATGGCATTTTCATTGTCTAAAGATGGTAACTTTGCCACGTTTTCTTTACTTTTTCAAGTCTTCACCTATAACAATTTCCAATAAGATATTTGCTGACATCCACTCAACAATTTTGAGATACATATATCGCAAAACAATCGACCTCGAATTTCCCAACGGACAATATTCTATCATAGGCAGAAAGGGGGAATTTCACTCATTGATTTTGCCTTATATTTTAGAGCAGCACAATTATCTCAACTATCTACTATTTCTTCTAAAGTAGGTAAACCTAGATGGATAAACCTGAAACATCTTCAATTTCAGGACTTATGAGGTCATTAGACCAACTGCCTACTAATTTAGCCATTATTTCACCATATACTTATCATTCTTTAACATTATGGAGAAAACTCAGATTTCAGCATCAACTACAATCTAATCCTTCCTCACTGACAACATTTAATAATCCAATGTTGGTCCCTGGTTTGCAACAAAACTCTTTTAAGTGGTGGAAATTTAAAGAGATCAGTATGTTGAAACTTAATCTTAGCTAGAGGGGAATTTAGACAAAAACATAACCCTCCATATGGAGAAATGATGCGTATTAACCAGATCTTGCATTTTGCTAAGAAAAACCCTGTTCTCAAGAATAACCTAGCATTTACTCCCTTTGAACATAAGTGTTTTTATGACCCATTTGGTTGGGATCATCTCACTATTATATTCTATACTCAACCTACCCCCTGAAGGGAGAAATTAAGGTTTATGGAACAATGGGAACAAGATCTAGGATTTACCATGCCTATAGAAAGGTGTTATCGCTGTTATGAAGTCCTATCAACATACAGTAACCAAACCTCACTCACAAAAACATTTTTAAAGGTTCTCCACAGAACATATAACGTACCAGTAAAATTGCATAAGATATATCCTAATACACCAGATAAATGCTTCATGGGTTGTGATTTTTTGGGTGATATGAAACATGGGTGGACATGCTCTTTGGTAAAAACATTCTGACAGGAGGTT
>JARQOD010000006.1:347471195-347588638 GCA_033576555.1 Oophaga sylvatica
GAGTTCCCGTGATTCCTTGGACGCCTGATTGTTGGGATTCATCCCTGAATAAAAACCTGGAGTGGGTGTGTGTCCATGGAGACACCAAAGTCTCCCCAGAGACTGTCGTGGACTTGATCCCCAACGCGGGGAGGTTTCATGTGAAGTGGGGGTAGTGAAGAACCGGGTGCACCCCGTCATTTTGGGGGTAATGACTTTCCCGATCTAAGGGCCCTTGGGGGAAAAATGTTTCTGATGGGACAGTGTGATGAAGCTCCTATTGAGGGTGCGCAGTCCCGAGGGGCGGAACACAATGCTAGTGGGCGTTAAAACTTATGTGATAATGATGATGATGATAATGATAATGATGATGATGATCATGATAATGATGATGACCATAATTAATGATGTGAGTGATAATGATAATGTGATGATCATGATAGTGATGATGATACTGATATAATCATGATAATGATATTGATAATAATGATGACTGTGATAGTGATGAAATTCCTTTGCAGGTGATGTTGGGAGACGAGGATGGTGGTTCTCGGGAACCGAGTGTCCCTGACTTACCTGTGTCTGTGACAATTTTGGGGAGTGAGCAGTGGCGAGACCCTCTCTTAAAAGGGCCCCAGGAAAATATAAATGTTCTAAATGAGGTTTCCCAAGAGCCTGGCTCTGAGGAGAGGTATCCTCATGTTGCCATAAACACTCACCTGTTGTATAGGGACACTGAAGTCCAGGGAGAGGTCGTGAGCAGCTCCTAGTACCTGAGCTATATGGAAGTATAGTGCTGGGGTTGGTCACATAGTCACATACTTGAGGGACCACCTGAGGGAAACCAGGGACCAGATGGTGAAGTTAATGTGTGGATGACCTGTTAACTAGGTTCCCAGATCAAGATGTGAATGAGAATGAATTGTATAACCCTGACAGTGAGCAGGATGTGAATGAAAATGAAGTGTATAACCCTGAAAGTGAGCGGATGGTGGCTGAGGAAAAAGGGGTCAGACAGGGATAGTGGTTAGTGATAGTGAATCATCTGATGACGATCAAGCAACCAGTGCAAAAGGGAAGGCATGGTAGCAGGGGGAGGTTGAGGGTCCTGGAGAAGAAAGCTGATGCTGACCTTACAGCCTTACAGAAGATGGCATCTGAAGATATTTTACAGTTGGCCGATTCCCTGGCGAAGACTAAGGTGAAAGGAGGAGAGCTGAGTTTTAAAAGGGCAGGACTCTGAAATGAACACAGCACAAGTGGATGCTGTTGGAAATGAGAAGTTATCAATGTATGGTGTGGATCTGCATCTGCCAAGGACTCTGAAGGTAATGCTGCAGAGGTGGAAAAAGCCATAAGAAAGTGGTAGACACCAAAACCAGATGCCTCATCAGAAGCTGAGGTCTCAAGTGCAGCTGTGAGGAACAAGATGAGGATGTGGGGGCTGACTCTGCCCAGGAATCTGTTTCGGCCAGAGGGCAGTGGCGTGGATGGTGTACTGTCCGGATCAGTAGCGGCAACTCGCAAAGTTCAGGCTGGAAGTTCGGCACCAGATGATTCATCAGTGTTCCCGAGCGACACAAAGGATCTGGATAAATCACAAGATGAGATTTTGAGACATCAGGCTGGCATGATGAGCTCAAACGCACTTTATGGAGTCTATCTGAGCATGTCCCAACGAATGGGAAAAGCGATGTATCACTCCGTTGCCGCTGCAGATACACGGGAGCCCAGATGGGATGCAGAACCTGGTGGAAGAGAAGAATCCGGCGGTTTCTGAGTATACAGATGCAGCTATCAAGGAGAACTTGAAAGCCGGAATAAATGGAAATATTGGAGACATAATGTGTGACTGAGAGGTAGAATTTTAAGACTGACGGTAGGGTTCTGAGCATGTTCTACCAGAAGAGCCTGAAGAAGGGGCCGAAGACATAAAAGACGTCCAACAGGTACCAGATGAAGTGATGACTTCTCAGAAAAAAACTCCAAATGAGGGTGAAAGAGTGTGATGAAAGCCATGAGGGATCTTCGTGAGAAGGTCAATGAAGTAAAAGGGAAAGGGTTACAGGGAATCTCTTCGTTGCAAGAGCAAATGCTGCTCAATAAAGTCTAAGGCTCTTTATAAGAATGTTGTTGTCACGGTAGAACATTACAATTCAGCTGGAGACTTAGCGGATGAATTATGTGTACTGCAAAAGAAAAACGATCAGCTCCTTCTACAGTCCCAATCATTTGAACAGTGTAGCTTAAAATGGTCAGAGACCATGGCAGAGGAGCTTGAGGTCTGTGAAATAGACTTTGTGAGTCAACCGATATTCAAGAAAGTAGATGTGCTAAAGAGGGTTCAAGGGGAACTAGAGAAAAGTGAAAAACCCCCTATACCTCCTGTGATAGTTGGTGACACATGGTCAGTGCACCAAGGACAGGAGGTACGTGAGTTTCTGAGAAAGAGTCAGCAGAAGTGTTCTGATGTGCCGGGTCGTACTTCTCTGGCCAGGCACTATATCGAAACTGAGCCCGGCCCTAAGGTCAAGATGAAACCGTGCAGGATACCCGAGGCCCGCAGAGAGCATAGGCCTGGGAGGGTACAGGGTAGTGCGGATGCTTCAGATGAAGAGAAAGCTGATGTTGGCTATGGCTCAGGTGAAGATACAGATGACAATAGTGACGATGAAGCTGATGAGGGCCATGACTGGTCCAGAGTTCACTGTCTCTTTTGGATTGTTGACCATCCCTCCGGTCTGGAGAAGAGGGGGGGGATATGTGAGACAGTGAAGGAATATGTGTCGAATGGGGTGTACATTTCACCTAGGTACTGTGCTGTATGGTATAAGGGAAATGTATGGCTTTGTAAACCTAGTGGTAGAGAAAGGTCACTACACCTTACATTCAGTACACACTTGCAGCTCAGGCCTGAAACCACTCAGCTGTTAATTAGGAGACCAGAAGTAGGTGTCTGCGAACACAGACAGAGAGCTCGCTTAGTCTGGACAAGGAGTCCAGGCACAAGAAGGAGTCTCCAGGAGTATGAGCTGTCTCAGTCTGGGTGCTCGATGTACCCGGACACAGGAGTAGTCTCTGTGAGAATCCATGCGGATCGCTGCTGAATAGGAGCGGAGCTCTCTCAAGTCTGGACGTTGAAGGTGCCTTCAGACACAAGGAGGAGACTCTGTGAAACTCCATGCTGGTAAATGCTGAACATATGTGTTGTTTTGGCCCAGGCTGTTAGAGTCTGGTCCCGGATAGATAGGGAAATCTATCTAAGTGTAGTAAGTGGCTGGACAAGCCCAGGTCTTATGTTTATGATTTGGTTTTGATTATGTTCTGTTTGCTGTGGACTTTAATAAAACTGGTTGCGGCCAGTTTTTACCAGAACTGCTGTCTGTGAATGAACTGTTTCCGTGCCACTCCGTCTACCCGGACGGCGATCCCAGAGCTATATCCCCTGAAAAGCTTACAAGTACAGACAAAAAGTTTGGACAAACCTCATTCAAAGATTTTTCTGTATTTTCATTACTATGAAAATTAATAAATACTTAGAAAACCAGAAAAAATTATAGAAAAAATTCCAATACCAGTCAATTTGATAAAAGGTATATATTTTTATTAATTATCAGGATATTCAATGGGGTAGGAGAGAGGTCAAACCAAAATGCATGTGAAATGAGGGGTACACCAGATGGAAAAGAGGGGAAATGCAATGCACAAAAAATTTTTGGGAAAATATAATAGAAAAAATCATAGGAAAAATCACAATTGCTCATATCCCTATTGGCCTTAGATAGTATACAACATTAGTAAATGAATAATAGAATGGCCACACAGACAATCCAGGGATTCATCAATATAAATATACCGCAATTGGTGATACTAAGTATGCATGCATAGTCCCAGCAAACATGTAGTAGTCAGCATACATAACAGGTGATTACATAGGTAAAGTATATGCTTAATCGCTATTCATCCTCCAAAGTAATTACCTGTATACTAGGAAAAGCCTCCACGGGTGTACCCACCCCGACACGCGTTTCGGCGGAATGGCTTTGTCAAAAACGCGCGTCGGGGTGGGTACACCCGTGGAGACTTTCTTACACCTAAACGCAAACCGGATGGAATAGCATGCTGCTGCAAGATGCTGTAGTAGCCATTCTGGTGCACTATGCCTTCAATTTTGAATAAATCCACAACAGTGTCACCATGCTTCACGTGGGAACCAGGCATGAAGAGTCCATCCGTTCACCTTTTCTGCGTGCAAAGCAGTAATCAAAGCAAGAGGTGGCTACTTTGAAGAACCTACAATATAAGACATATTTTCAGTTGTTTCACAACTTTTTGTAAAGTGTAATATATAATTCCACATGTGTTAATTCATAGTTTTGATGCCTTCGGTGTGATTCTACAATTTTCAAAGCCATGAAAATACAGAAAAATCTTTGAATGAGAAGGTGTGTCCAAACTTTTGGTCTGTACTGTATATTATATATATATATATATATATATATATATAGAGAGAGGAGAGAGAGAGAGAGAGAGAGAGAGAGATGTCGGTGACACATATATATGTATGTATATATATTACAGAGATAGATAGAAGAAAAGCCGTAAATTCATGTGCCGCGTAGTGTAAAATCACTGCATGTGCCAAAAAGATAGAAGAGATGGATTACACACAGTAATACATATGGAATAGGTAGATATATACATGTCTGTGACAAATCCAATTAGTACAGTGTGTGTGCAGCTTACTGTACATGTATTTAATTAATAAAAGATTATTTTTCTGAAAATATGGTGTGCGCTCCCGCCTAATTTTCTTAACTAACAAAGGGAAAGCCAACGGCCGGGGTCAGATGTTTATAGCCTGAGAATAGAGTAATACCCATGGAGCTTCCCAGACTATTAATATCAACTCACATCTGTATACTTGCCCTTTACTGCTTATTAAAATGGGGGACCTCAAAAAAGTCATGTAGAGTCCCCCTATAATTAACAACTAGCAAAGGCTATGTGGGAAAGAGCGATGATAAGTACCAGAATTGGCGCATCTTAGAGATGAGCATTTTCTGGGGCAGCTGAGAGTGATGTTTTTAGCCTGGGGGGCAAGTATCCATGGCCCCTTCTTTGGCTATTAATATCAGCACGCAGCTGTCTGCATAGCCTTTGCTGGAAGTTAATTATATGGGGACCATGCGTCATTTTTTTTTAGGGTCCCCCATTTTAATAGCAGTAAAGGTAAGTTACAGTGTGAGCTGATATTAACAGCCTAGGAAGCTCCATGAGTATTACCCCTTCCCAGGCTATAAACTTCGACCCCCAGCCATCGGCTTTTCCTCTGCTGGTTAAGAAAATTACACAGGAGCCCACGCCATTTTTGTCAGAAAAGTATTTTTTATTAATTAAATACATGTACAGTAAGCTGCACACACTGAACTAATTGTATTTGTCACAGACATCTATATATCTACCTATTCTATTTGTATTTACTGTATGTAATCCATCTCTTCTATCTTGTCGGCTCCTGCTTTGATTTTACACTACCGCGGCTTCTGAATTGACTGATTTTCTTCTATCTAGCTACAGTGCCTTGCGAAAGTATTCAGCCCCCAGGAACTTTTCAACCTTTTCCCACATATCATGCTTTAAACATAAAGATACCAAATGTAAATTTTTGGTGAAGAATCAACAAGTGGGACACAATTTTAAAGTTGAATGAAAGTTATTGGTTATTTAAAATTTTTGTGGAAATACAAAAACTGAAGAGTGGGGCGTGCAATATTATTCGGCCCCTTTAACTTAATACTTTGTTGCGTCACCTTTTGCTGCGATTACAGCTGCAAGTCACTTGGGTATGACTATCAGTTTTTTTACATCGAGAGACTGAAATTCTTGCCCATTCTTCCTTGGCAACAGCTTGAGCTCAGTGAGGTTGGATATAGATTGTTTGTGAACAGCAGTTTTCAGCTCTTTCCACAGATTCTTGATTGGATTCAGGTCTGGACTTTGACTTGGCCATTCTAACACCTGGATACATTTATTTGTGAACCATTCCATTGTAGATTTTGCTTTATGTTTGGGATCACTGTCTTGTTGGAAGACAAATCTCCGTCCCAGTCTAAGGTCTTTTGCAGTCTCCAACAGGTTTTCTTCAAGAATGGTCCTGTATTTGGCTCCATCCATCTTCCATCAATTTTAACCATCTTCCCTGTCCATGCTGAAGAAAATAAGGCCCAAGCCATGATGCTGCCACCACCATGTTTGACAGTGGGGATGGTGTGTTCAGGTAGATGAGATATGTTGCCTTTACGCCAAACATATAGTTTGACATTGTTGCCAAAAAGTTCGATTTTGGTTTCATCTGACCAGAGCACCTTCTTCCACATGTTTTTGTGTGTCTCCAGGTGGCTTGTTGCAATCTTTAAACAACACTTTTTATTGATAGCTTTGAGAAATGGCTTTCTTCTTGCCAGTCTTCCATAAAGGCCATAAAGGATTTGTGCAGTGTACAACTGATTGTTGTCCTATGTACAGACTGTCCCTCCTCAGCTGTAGATCTCTGCAGTTCATCCAGAGTGATCATTTGGCCTCTAGGCTGCTTCTCTGATTAGTCTTCTCCTTGTTTGAGATGAAAGTTTAGGGAAATGGCCTGGTCTTGGTAGATTTTCAGGGTATGATACTCCTTCCATTGCAATTTAATCGCTTGCACAGTGCTCCTTGGGATATTTAAAGTTTTGGAAATCAGTTTGTATCCAAATCCGACTTTAAACTTTTCCACAACAGTATCACGGACCTGCTGTTGTGTTCCTTGGTCTTCATGATGCTCTCTGTGCTTCAAACAGAACCCTGAGACTATCACAGAGCAGGTGCATTAATATGGAGACTAGAGTTGAGCGATACTTTCCGATATGCTAAAGTATCGGAATCGGAATGGTATCGCCGATATCACTAAAATATCGGCGATACCCGATACCGATACCGGAAGTCCCATGTAAGTCTATGGGAACAAAATATCGCAACTAAAAAAACCCCATTCTTTCCTTGTAAACACTAAATATACACACATAGAATACATATATTTTATATATATACATGTCATTGTGACATATTATATATACATATATGTATAGTTTATACACTTCTACATAGTAAAATTATCCTTTGATTCAATTGCCGGGTAAAGCCGGCTTCAGTGAAAAGACAGAAGCACCCGACATGAAATGACACTTGGTGTATATAGGGTTAAACATTTATTTTCATGTCCTTTGCTATCTAATTTGCACAAACAATTAAATCAGACTATGTGTGCAAAATTTCACACCTGTAGGGGTTAATTAAAGGTGTAAATTCGTTTGTAAAAAAAAACGGACTTTTTTGCTACGAATTTACACCTTTAATTAACCCCTAGAGGTGTGAAATTTTGCACACATAGTCTGATTTAATTGTTTGTGCAAATTAGATAGCAAAGGACATGAAAAGACATGGTTAACCCTATGTACACCAAGTGTCATTTCATGTCGGGTTCTGCATTTTCACAAAAGCCGGCAATTGAATTAGCGGCTATTATACTATGTAGAAGTGTATGAACTACAAATATAAATATATATATATGTGTCACAAATTCAATGACATGTATATATATATATGAGGTGTAAAATTGCTGAAAAAAAATGCGTGGGCTCCCGCCCTATTTCGCAACCAGACAGACAAAGCCAGTGAGTGGGGGCAGATAATAATAGCCCAGAGAGGGCCCATTATTTTTGCCCCCCCCCGGCTACTAACATCTGCCCCCAGACACCCCAGGAAAGACAAATCTATAATTAGATTCGCCCTTTCTGGCACTTTGCCCGTCTATTCCCATTGCCCTGTAGCGGTGGCGAATGGGTTAATATGGGGTTAAAGCCACCTTGCTATTGAAAGGTGACCTTAAGCCAGGTTAATAATTGGAGCTGTCAATTAGACAACTATCAATTATTAATTCCTATTGCATGAAATAAAAATAAAACACACACACTTTAATTAAAAATCATTTTAATGAAATAAAGACAATGTTTTTGACCATCTTTTATTTTACTGCAAAAACCATTTCCTGTAATAAAAATAAAATAAAAAAGCAAAATTATTCTTACCTATCCATGCACAGTCAGGTCCATGTTGTAATCCTTCAGAAAGGGTTATGTTTACTGCAGGGACCGCAGCTAATGCTGCACCTCACAGTAAACCCCAAAATGAATGAGTTCCTCTCCTGCCTGACAGGAGAGTAAAGGCTGGGTGTCACATAACGATACACCAGCGATCCCGACAACGATATGCACTTGTCAGGATCGCTGGTGTATCGCTACATGATCGCTGCTGAGCTGCCAAACAGGCAGCTCAGGCAGCGATCTGGGACAGCGACACTGCGGGTAACATCGCTTAAGGGCCCGTCTCACATAGCGATATCGCTACCGAGATCGCTGCTGAGTCACTAGTTTTGTGACGCAGCAGCGAGCTCACCAGCGATATCGCTGTGTGTGACATTCAGCGACGATCAGCCCCCCTGCCGGGTATCGCTAATCGTCGCAGAAATGTCAGGACCTTTTTTTGATCGCTGGTTTCCCTCTGACAGGCATGCATCGCTGCGTGTGACAGGCGGGAAACCAGCGATCAAAGGTCCTGACATTTCAGCGACGATCAGCGATACCCGGCAGGGGGGCTGATCGTCGCTGAATGTCACACACAGCGATATCGCTGGTGAGCTCGCTGCTGCGTCACAAAACTAGTGACTCAGCAGCGATCTCGGTAGCGATATCGCTATGTGAGACGGGCCCTTAAGTGGAAAGCTTAATTGATTGCTTTCCACTTTCACTTCAGGTCAGCCAGGGACACAATCAGTGACGTCAGAGGGAACTGATTACAAAAATAGGGGTTCCCTTCGAAAAAAAAATGGCGTGGGGTCCCCCTATTTTTGTTAACCAGCCAGATGAAGCAGACCGCTGAGGCCTGTATTTTCAGGCTGTTAAGGAGCCAAGATCCATGGACCTTGCCAGCCTGATAATACCAGGCCACAGCAGTCTGCATATCTTGGCTGATTAACAAAAAATAGGGGATCCCCTCGAAAAAAAATTGGCGTGGGGTCCCCCCTATTTTGTTAACCAGCCAGATGAAGCAGACCGCTGAGGCCTGGATTTTCAGGCTGTTAAGGAGCCAAGATCCATGGACCTTGCCAGCCTGATAATACCAGGCCACAGCAGTCTGCATATCTTGGCTGATTAACAAAAATAGGGGATCCCCTCGAAAAAAATTGGCGTGGGGTCCCCCCTATTTTTGTTAACCAGCCAGATGAAGCAGACCGCTGAGGCCTGGATTTTCAGGCTGTTAAGGAGCCAAGATCCATGGACCTTGCCAGCCTGATAATACCAGGCCACAGCAGTCTGCATATCTTGGCTGATTAACAAAATAGGGGATCCCCTCGAAAAAAATTGGCGTGGGGTCCCCCTTATTTTTGTTAACCAGCCAGATGAAGCAGACCGCTGAGGCCTGGTTTTTCAGGCTGGTAAGGATCCAATATCCATGGACCTTGCAAGCCTGATAATACCAGGCCACAGCAGTCTGCTTAGCTTGGCTGGTTAACAAAAATAGGGGATCCCCTCGAAAAAAAAACGGCGTGGGGATCCCCCCTATTTTTGTTAACCAGCCAAGTAAAATGCAGACTGCTGCGGCCTGGTATTAAAAAGACTGTCAAGGCCCATGGATTTTGGCCCTCAACAGCCTGATAATACCAGGCTACAGCAGCCCCACATTTGGCGCATCAAAAGATGTGCCAATTGTGGCACTTTACCCGGCTCTTCCCACTTGCCCTGTAGCGGTGGCAAGCGGGGTAATAAGGGGTTATTGTCACCGTTGATTGCACGGTGACAATAAGCCCGGTTAATAATGGAGAGGCGTCAATAAGACACCGATCCATTATTAATCCCAAAGTTATTAAATGTGTAAAAAAAAGACAAAGCAAGAAAAAAGTATTTTAATGAAATAAAAGAGACAACACAGTTTTCATTTCTTTTATTATACTCTCATTCCTGCGACGCCATCGATCTCCTGTAAAAAAAGAAAAAAAACAAACCAACAGTATACCACCTGTCCGACGCAGTCCATAACGATAGTCCCACGACGATCCAGCTCTGCTACATCGCAATGACAGGCAGAGCCTGTCATTGCAACGCAGCACAGCTGATTACCTGCTTCCCCGGCGGTGACGTCATCGGACTGACTGCTTTACGGCTGGGATTACCCAGCAGTCACTGCAGTTATCGCGAGAAACTGCATGTGACCGCCGGGGGAGAAGAGGATGGCGGCCATGAAGCAGTCCAGGACGTGACCGCCGGAGATCTTCTGCCAGGTAAGTGCCGCTGACTCCTGACAGACCCGACAGACGGACACTGACAGTGACAGTGACATCCCGATTCCGGTATCCGATAAGACGAAAATATCGGAACTCGGAATCGGAATTCCGATACAGCTAATATCGGCCGATACCCGATATTTGCAGTATCGGAATGCTCAACACTAATGGAGACTTGATTACACACAGGTAGACACTTGTGGGCCAATATTTGTAGCCTGGGAAGGGGGTAATACCACATGAATATCAGCCCCCAGCTGTCTGTGTAGCCTTTACTGACTATTAAAATGGGGGAACCCCCAAAGAAATGACTTGGGGCCCCCTATATTTTATAGTCAGAAAGGCTATGCAAACAGCTGCGGGCTGATATTCATAGCCTAGAAAGGGGCCATGGATATTGGTGCCCCTAGCTACAAATAACAGCCTGCAGCCACCCCACAAATGGCGTATCTCTAAGATGCGCCAATTTTGGCACTTAGCTTCTCTCTTCCCATGCTATGTAGCGGTAGCATATGGGGTAATAAGGGCTTAATGTCACCTTGCTATTGTAAGATGACATTAAGCACGGCTAATAATGGTGAGGCGTCAATAAGACGACTATCTTTTATTAATCTTAATATTAATAAAGGGTTAAAAAAACACTCACATAAGAATAAAGTATTTTAATGAAATAAACATGACACATTTTTTCAAAATTTTTAATGTACGCCTATCCAGTCGAAGCCAATGATCACCTGCAAAAAAAATAAAAAAACAAACCAAAAATATACTCCTGTCCAACGTAATCCCATTAATAACGATTGTCCCATGACAATCTGCCCTATAGAGCTGTCACATCAGCAGATGTGACCTCTTTATAGGCCTCCGATGACACACTGACCGGAGATAACCCTCCTACAGTGTGTCATCGGAGATAAGCCTCTAGCTTTACGGCACTACAGCGTGAGAAAATTCTCACGGCTGTAGTGCACAAAGTGTCAGGTGAACTCTGGTGACCTGTCGGTGGCGGAGTGATACAAAGCGAAGGATTATCTCCGTCATTGTATCACTGGAACCCCTAGAGAGTGGTTACATCAGCTGATGTGACAGCTCTCCACGGGAGATCGTTGTGGGACAATCGTATTAATTGGATTATGTCGGACACAGGGAATATATTATTTCTTTGTTATTTTAATTTTTTTACAGGTGATTGAGGGCTTTGGGGATTAGGTGGAGATGGTGAGTATGGACTATATGTGTGAATTTTTTTTTTTTTATTTACATTCAACACATTAGCCGGATGATGGGACTCCTACTGTTCCATCATTGGCTAATGTGTCAATCAGTCACTGCAGCAGTCATAGCCGGATGGGACATGTAGTCCCATCGGATGTGCCTGCATGCACACACACAAACACACACACACAGGCCCATGTACAGCCCCCCACACAGCCCCACACAGCTCCGCAGACCCACGAAACAGCCCCGCAGACCCCCCACACACACAACACACATAGCCCGCACACACCATACATGCAGACAGTGTCGGAGCATGCACAGTTTTAAAAAAGGAATCGGTCGCCAGATTCCATCATTTGTCGGGCAGCGACAGATTCGTCGCCCATAGGCTTCCATTCTACCAAAAATCGGACAGCGACCGATCCGTTGCTGTCCGATTTTTTTACGTAGAAAAAATCGTTCGTATGTCCGTTGTCTGTGTCCGACGGATCTGTGGATCGACGGATGAAATGTGTGGCCATCCCTTGCAATCCGTCGTTAATATAAGTCTATAAGAAAAAAATGGATCCAGCGGCATCAGTCTCCGGATCCATTTTTTTCAAAATTCGACGGATTGTGACTGATTGCAAGAAAATGATGTGTGAAGGGGCCTAATCTGAATTTGTTCCCGTCTTGCATTTGGGCCAATAGTTGGGTGGCTGGGTATTTATGTTTGCATTCCAAGGCCTGGGGCAGGGACAGCTGAACACTGTGCTGGGGCAAAGAATTAGACATGGTTGCTAATGGTGCTTGCAAATGTGCAATGACAATTGCAGGGCAGGATGCATTCACACCTGAGTACTGAATACAGGATTTGCAAGCAGGAAAGAGGAATCATTTTGCTTTATGTAAACAATTACCATTGTTTAGGGCTGCAAGCTAATTAGTTTGCCAATTAGTGTAGTAAATTACAAATACCAAATACTTTCTTGGCCACCAATGGATATTTTATCTCTGAGCAAGTCCTTTAAAACTTAATGCACTTAAAGTTGCAAAGTAATAATACTTTTCTGCTCAATGACATAGGACAGGAGCTAAGTGGAGTGTAATGTGGAGAATTGGTGCTCTTGTTGGGAATCATCCTGCCCTTGGTGAACATGCATTCTCATTTACATAACGATTCAACACTGATTTATTTTAGTGAGGGCATATTCATTTGTGGTGAGAAAAGTATCTTTAATCTTGTCATTTACTACCTTTTCCAGGACAGATTCCAGGAGTTTCTAGAATGTAAACTACTCCACTATAACATTGTTGTCAAAGAAAGGAAAAAGCATTTTGTAGAAGAGAATTTTTTTAAGAATGAGTATTTGCAAGGCCAATTTAACTACTTGACTACGTGCGATTTCTCATCGATTTATAAATAATTAGTATAAGAAAACTAGACTATCACTGACTTAAACTCTAACTATCAAATGCTGTCATTTATTAAAACATCACTTTTATTGAGGATTTGTTAAAAAGAGAATACTTAACAAACAATAATATAAATATTGTGGCCAAAAAAAGGTCACTCACCTAAAAAAGCTCTAATATGACTCTGCACACTGTGGTGCTACCAGTATTACATTATAGGATAATATTATAGAATATCTTTGTTGTTTTGTTTTTTTTACCTTGCCTCCTCTCGTAGGGCCTTATAGGGTCAGACAGGGGAAGTCGACGTCCGAGCGGGGGTGCCATTGTGCAGGTGAAGGGTATCAACCTCCACAGCAAGGCAGGGTCATATTAGAGAAATGGTAGGGTGCATCTATTTCTCCTTATTGCTTTTTAGGTGACTGTTTTCTGGCCACCATATTATATTATTATATTGTTGTTTGTTTAGTATTTGTAATGGGCTGGGTGGTGGAACCACTGTGCCGGGCCCAAGAAAGACCTGGAGGGGTGTGACTAGGAGCCTCACATAATCTGACCATGGATACGCAGAACTGTATGACACTCAGATCCGAGGAGAGACAAGGGAAGTGGTCCAGGTGCTACTCCATAACTGACCTTGGGTAGGCGGCAGCTGACCCCCTAGGAACTGGTAGCTTTGGTGGCCCAAAAGAATGTCCAATAGATGGAGGCAGGTGGAGTAAGACAGCTGGTACCACGCATGCAGATGGGACCGGCTGGTGAGAAGATAGGCCATGGCAGGTGCAGGCTAAGTTGGTGGATAGGCTGGCAGGTGAACAGAGCTGACAGACATGCTGATGGTCACGGCTGATAGGCTGGTGTTTATGCTTATAGACTGGTGGCACGGCTGATAGATAGGCTGGTATTCACGAATACAAGCACTGGAACTTGAGAGCTGAGAAAGATGTTTAAGAACATGCTTACAATATTGCCCAGGCACCTCCCACGTGATGGAGGTGCCTTAAGTAAAAAATGTTCCTTGCACGCTGACCATTTAAGGCCTCTTTCACACTTCAGTCGTGCGACATCAGTCAAAATCTGTCAAAATGTGAAAAAAACGGATCCGCCATTTTATTTGGCGGATCCGCTTTTTTCCCATTGACTTGAATTAGTGACGGATTTTGACGGATGGTCGCCCGTTAGGTCTATTTTTTGACAGATCCGCCAAAAATTTGGCGTCCGTCGTTTTAGAAAAACGTCCAATGCAACGTTTTTTTCGGTCCGCCAAAATGGCAGACTGGCGGATCCGCCGAATCTGCCATTTTGTATAATGGCCGCCAAAATGGCAGACTATGGCGAATCCGCCGAATCTGCCATTTTGTATAATGGCCGCCTATGATACGCTGGCATCCGTCTTTGATGGAATACGCCAGCGGATCCGTCGCTTTCATAGAAAAGCATACAAAATCCTGACAAAACTGTCGGAGGTCTCTCTCTCTCTCTATCTCTCTCTCTCCTCCGTGCCAGACATGC
This sequence comes from Oophaga sylvatica, assembly GCA_033576555.1. Lineage (NCBI taxonomy): Eukaryota > Metazoa > Chordata > Amphibia > Anura > Dendrobatidae > Oophaga > Oophaga sylvatica. The sequence continues at coordinate 347,485,675 of JARQOD010000006.1, forward strand.
GTACCTGCATTTTCCGGGTGGAAAGGTTCTTTTTCCGGGTTCAAAAGTTCATGACGGATCCGTCAGAAAAATGATCCGTTTGCATCCGTTTTTTCACTTTTCTGGCGGATCCGCCATTTTCACTCTTTGGCGGACGTTGCACCACTGAAGTGTGAAAGAAGCCTAAGAAGCTGGGACAGTGCGCTTGCATTCGCCCTAAGCACTGTGCCTGGGGATCTGTCAGCAGTGTGCAAACCCTGGGCAGCTGCAGGAGAATGGGGACGGGACGCGGAACCGTACTGTTTAGTATGTCGGCATCTATGTTGGTGGAGGAAAGCAGGGGCGCTAGAGGTAAGGCAGGAGGTGAAGTGGGAGGTGCAGGGCAGCGGCAGTGGTGTCTCTGCTGGAGGAGGGCATGCAGAGACACCTGCATTACAGTATTGTCTTTTTAACAAATCCTCAAAAAACTGATGTTTTAATTTTAAAATTTGCCGAACCTGGTCAACTAAAATTTCATAATGTTCGATCATCTCTAAATATCAGAAAATTGAATTTTAATCTTTAACTTACTTTTGATAATCATTATGTGCACGTGGGTGGGAAAATTCTTCTCTTATGAGATGTATAACAGTATAGTACCAATATTACGTGTTCCTTTCTTAAATTCTGATGTTTTCTGTTCAAGGCTATTCTATGGAGGTATAAGTTTTCTCAGCTAAAAGGGTCTTCAGATGATGGAAAAAGTAAAATAAAGTTTTTGTTCCAGAATCAAGACACAAAACAAATTGAAGCAAAGGTAAATAATTTAACTATTCTTCAGTTTTGGTAAGATGGTTATCATAAGAAGAGCACTGGAATTTAGTTTTAAAGTCAGCTTAAAGCCAATTTCACACATCCTAAAAACATGGAAAGTTCTAGCATTGGATGACCACCCGCTATCCCGACCTGAGCTAACTGCTTCATAGCATGCATGAAGCAGGTAGCTGTTGTCAGGAGGCCCAAAGATTAGGCTCTATCTTCCAATGCAAGAACAGTCTGTGTTTCATAGATTTGTGAAACCAGTCTAAATTTTTTTTATTAATTGAACTAATGAATCTAAATTCTCTGAGAAGTCTGACAAGTAAAGGCCCACTCTAGGTCATCAATTGCTTTACAGTACATTTGCATGAACTTTAGCCTCTCATTTTGCTTTTACAGCAAATAAAGTGGCAAAAGGCTACTGAGTGTTCTTGATTTGAGCCCAAGCATCTCCTATCCAGATTTTATTAACTAGATCTTAAATGTAAGCATCCCTTTACAGATCAACCTACTTTGGACTGCTTCAACCCAGGGTATCAGGTAAAGGATTGAGGTCTGGCACTACAACTAGATTTCAAATGATACGGTCTTATTAGACATCTGATGCTGACTGGCACGTCGGTCACAGCATATCTATGGCTTTTGATGACTGTTTTTTGTTTAAGTTTATTTGTGCAAATATGGGCTCTTAAATAAAATGTACCATTTTAAGCATACGTGTTTGACAATGATCTAGTAATCATGTGAATGTATACATTTTATAAGGAAGAGATTTTTTAGATGCTGAAGAATAGTGTATATTTATTTAACAAATTAGGCAGCATTTAGAGACAGAAAATAAAGCGATACATAACGTTTCGGCCCTATCCAGGGCCTTTGTCAAATCACGCTGTGAAAACAAAAATAAATATCAATACCATATAGTGAAAGTTTACATCAGTTGGAAAAATAAAAAATGAAAAAATGAAAAAATATAATAAAACAGTTCCCATAAAGAAATAAAGTATATACATAACTGTAATACAATATATATATATTATATTATATATATATGTTCATTGAAATAATGTTTCTCAGCATATACTGCTGTGGAGGAGCATAAGACAAAGGAACAAAAGAGTTCACAATAAAAGAGCATATGAACCGGTATATAGAGATTTTACCTTATTTGAAAGTCCAGTGCCGTATATAGAAAATATGCATGGGGTGAGGACCAAATTGAAGTCCTAATTCTAAAGACAGGATATAAGTGGTAAAGACATATTGATAATAGATGGAACTTGTGGTCAAGAGCATAGGTGTGGAGGTACTAGGTATAAAATGCTATAGAGGCAATACCTTATTTGAGATTTATTGTTATAAGAGATGGTCCGCTGCAAGAGATCTCAGTGTGGAGGGAGTAGTATATACATAATAGTAGTAGCGCTGTAAGTAAATAATAGCCCTTGTAAGATTTGTATATTGCATCTTGAGGGATGGACACTTAGCCGTTTATGAAATACCTTAAGTAAAGTTGCTGGTGGGACCTCAGTGTGGAGCTGAATGTGCTCCCTGGTCAGCCGTGCTATAAGGGACAACAGCCTTTTAGTGTGCCATATAAAGTATATAGGGAGTAGTGGATAGGGGGCCAAAGTAAATACCTGTAGGAAGAGTCGCTTGTAAAAGGCAGCGCTCCCGCGCTTAGCCTGGACTGGATGCGCTGCTGGGCAGTGCGATCCTGTATACTTATAGCGTCCTAACCGGAAGTGAGCGCTAAAACCGGAAGTGACGTTACGTCACCCGGGGAATGTACTGCGCAAGCGCTGGGTCAGATAATGGGAAGTAGTGAGGATGGCATAAGGTGCTTGTGTTCTGTATATTATAGGTCACACGAAACTGGTGCAGTGTGAGTGGATCGGTTGCAGTGTATGAAGGACCAGGGTAAATTGTCAATAAATTCTAAATTAAATGATAATCATGTAATAGCTCCAGGTATGATGAGAGGAATGAGGAGGAAAATAAGTGGCATAATGATAATAAAACAGACAAATACGTGATGTCATATATCAAGCCAGGTAACAGGCACTGGACAAAAAAAGGGGGGGGGAAGGGAGGGGAAGAGGGGGAAGGGGTTGGGGACGGCGGAAAAACCAGAGATAGGTGTGGTAAGAACTGGTTACCGTTACCTGAACACTTCTCTAAGATGAAACATACTGTGGCACAACTCAGATATCAGGTGATTGAACATGTCCCTCGCCCCAGAAGGGGTGGTAATCATAGTGGGTTATTAAAATCACGTGAGACATATTGGATCTTTAAGTTGGATACCCTGGCTCCTAGGGGCCTAAATAGGGAAATTGACTGGACTTGTTAATAACTATCACCTTACTCTTTCAGAATCGCTAAATAAACTTATTGACCGAAGGTGAGTTGCACGCCTGAACCCCCTGGTCTTATATGTCTTGTGCTCAATATGTATTACATGTTATCTACTGTACAATGTACATATGATTTCTTTTTCCTGTAACATTATCTCTGGTTTTTCCGCCGTCCCCAACCCCTTCCCCTCTTCCCCTCCCTTTCCCCCCCCCCTTTTTTTGTCCAGTGCCTGTTACCTGGCTTGATATATGACATCACGTATTTGTCTGTTTTATTATCATTATGCCACTTATTTTCCTCCTCATTCCTCTCATCATACCTGGAGCTATTACATGATTATCATTTAATTTAGAATTTATTGACAATTTACCCTGGTCCTTCATACACTGCAACCGATCCACTCACACTGCACCAGTTTCGTGTGACCTATAATATACAGAACACAAACGCCTTATGCCATCCTCACTACTTCCCATTATCTGACCAGCGCTTGCGCAGTACATTCCCCGGGTGACGTAACGTCACTTCGGTTTTAGCGCTCACTTCCGGTTAGGACGCTATAAGTATACAGGATCGCACTGCCCAGCAGCGCATCCAGTCCAGGCTAAGCGCGGGAGCGCTGCCTTTTACAAGCGACTCTTCCTACAGATATTTACTTTGGCCCCCTATCCACTACTCCCTATATACTTTATATGGCACACTAAAAGGCTGTTGTCCCTTATAGCACGGCTGACCAGGGAGCACATTCAGCTCCACACTGAGGTCCCACCAGCAACTTTACTTAAGGTATTTCATAAACGGCTAAGTGTCCATCCCTCAAGATGCAATATACAAATCTTACAAGGGCTATTATTTACTTACAGCGCTACTACTATTATGTATATACTACTCCTCCACACTGAGATCTCTTGCAGCGGACCATCTCTTATAACAATAAATCTCAAATAAGGTATTGCCTCTATAGCATTTTATACCTAGTACCTCCACACCTATGCTCTTGACCACAAGTTCCATCTATTATCAATATGTCTTTACCACTTATATCCTGTCTTTAGAATTAGGACTTCAATTTGGTCCTCACCCCATGCATATTTTCTATATACGGCACTGGACTTTCAAATAAGGTAAAATCTCTATATACCGGTTCATATGCTCTTTTATTGTGAACTCTTTTGTTCCTTTGTCTTATGCTCCTCCACAGCAGTATATGCTGAGAAACATTATTTCAATGAACATATATATATATATATATATTGTATTACAGTTATGTATATACTTTATTTCTTTATGGGAACTGTTTTATTATTATTTTTCATTTTTTCATTTTTTATTTTTCCAACTGATGTAAACTTTCACTATATGGTATTGATATTTATTTTTGTTTTCACAGCGTGATTTGACAAAGGCCCTGGATAGGGCCGAAACGTTATGTATCGCTTTATTTTCTGTCTCTAAATGCTGCCTAATTTGTTAAATAAATATACACTATTCTTCAGCATCTAAAAAATCTCTTCCTAGTGTGCGGTGTTTGTACTTATATGTAGTTAGGACCTTTGGTCCATTACACCTGCACCTCAAATTTATACGATTGTGTGCACACCCTCATTTATTCTACATTTTATAAGGAGCAGCATTTATTCTCCATCATTTGCAATAGAGTGAAATAAGAAAGCAATAAATAAAAAGCCTTCAAGCCAAACTTAAACAATGTTTATGATTTGCTATACTGGGATCATGAAAAATATTTTTTGATTTTGAATATAAAGTCCATGTAGTGAATTAAAAATAACCAACATGTAGCCCACTTTCCAATATAGAAATTACAGTAATTCAGAAACCAAAAATTCCATGGTCATGGAACTTTTCTAAATGATTTTGTGAATTTACAAAATGAACCATTTTTTTAACCATAAAAAAGACTATGTTCACATTTTATCTTGATTTATGCTCATAATGGAGGTTATGCCTGATTAGCTAGCAGATCTCAAAAGCACTCGGCAGAGTCTTTTGATTTTCAGTGGTGTCCATTAATGGTTTGTTACGGTTTCTGTTGCTTTAACAGCACAGAAAAGCTCTGCGTGTTGTAATATTATTTCATCAAGTGTAATTAACATGTGAACTGAGACTACAGTAGTTTCTGAAAGTACTGCGAACAAAACCTAAAATTGGCCAACAATAGATGACAAGACCTGGATTATTAGGAACTACTATGATGGTGATCAGTGCACAAAAATTTTTTTTTTTTCAGTTATACTATTTTAAGTTATGGAAGGATTTTAGAATTTGGCATTTAATAAAATATTATTTCTATCTATAATTTACAGGAACTGGAATTCTCCAATCTATTTGCAGTTCTGCACTGCATACATTCATTTTTTGCTGCTAAAGTGGCTTGTTTGGACCCTCTTTTTGTTGACACCCAGGGGGCTGCTTCTGCTTCTTCGTCGGCCTCCTCCACCACAGCAGGTGTTTGTAAAATGAAGTATTCAACTTGATATGTCTTAATGAAATGCTCTCATTTTTCGGGGACACTCAAACTGTGAAAGAATATTTATTGAATTCGAGAGAGCCTTTTGGAACTGGGATCATAAACAATATATATGGTTACTACTTTATTTTTTTAAGCAGAAAAGTGTTATAGATTCAGGTTATTACCTACTGTACAGTCTTCATCATATCACATCAAAGAATTTCCTGAAAAAGAGAAGACATTCTCTGGCATCAAAGACTCTTTTTTATTCCGTTTGTTTTAACATTCGTGTTCAAAAACAAAATAAAAAATAATAAAATAAAAAAATCTATTTACAAAAATAATAAAAATTGCCAACATAAAATTAGCACTTATTTTTTAAAACTTCAAAAAGTGCCAGAACTGGAATATTTCCTGATGTTTTTTGAGTTTTGAGTTATGTTGTTAAAAAATTAGGAAACAATATTCATCTATCTTTAAGGGTAACTGGCTTAAAGACTTATGGGCAAACATTTCCATAGTAAATGAGGCAGAGGAGGCTAAATCATTGTTCCGTTTCATCTTATATACTGACACTGTTATTTTTTATATAATGTTTCCCCACTATTATTTTGACACTGTAAATTTTGTAATAACTATTATTTTATGCCATATTTTCATAAGGTAAGGACAACTTCAAATACTGACCACATTACGATGAGGACACTGCATTATATTACAGCATGTATTCATTTTTCACTGTCTTTTTTCACTCAACTAGTCCTTGAGACATGAAAGCCATACGAACAGTAGATAAATTGTACAGTGTTCAATTGGTTAACACAAAAATGTAACATATGGTCTGTGATTCTCAAATTAAGTACTTATTTACTCGGTAAGCTGCTTACAAAACCCTTCATAATTGAACTGGCAAGGATTAACCAAAGGATGAGTAATACCGATTGATCCACATGTGCTCTTTTGAAATCCTACATTTTGTACAGATTCTAGGTTTATTACTTCTTTAGTCTTTATTTATTTTAAAGGGAATCCTGTCATGTCCCTTTTCTGTTCCCAACTGCTGCTGTAGCAGCATACTTGCAAAGTGCTTTATTACTATACAGTTAGTTTTTTTCATGACTACTAACCTGACAATATTTGAACAATGAACTTTTATCTTCACATGTGATAATTAGGTAGAATCAAAGAATGTTAAAGTTTGAAGGGACCTCCAGGGTCTTCATGTCCAGGTCCCTGCTCAATGCAGGATTCACTAAACTGTCCCAGACAGATGTCTGTCTAACCTCTGAAGATTTCTATTGTAGGAGAACTCACCACCTCTCGTGGCAGCCTGTTCCACTTATTGATCACCCTCACTGTCAAAAAGTTTTTTCTAATATCTAATCTGTGTCTCCTCCCTTTCAGTTTAATTCCATTGATTCTCATGTTTCCATGTGCAAATGAGAATAAGGATGATCCCTTTACATATTTGAAGACAGTTATTAAGTCTCCTCCTACCCTTCTTTTTTGCAAGCTAAATATTCCAAGATCCTTTAATCGTTCCTTGTAGGACACAGTTTGCAGTCTACTCACCATCCTGGTAGATCTTCTCTGAACTTGCTCCAGTTTTACAATGTCTTTTTTTAAAATGTAGTGACCAGAACTAGGCACAGTATTCCAGATGAGGCCTGACCAAGGAGGAGTAGAGGGAGATAATTGCTTCATGTGATCAAGACTCTATGCTTCCCTTAATACATCGCAGACCTGTGTTTGTCATAATTTGTATTGTATGCAGGCTGTCAATAACACTAAATGAGGTGTGATTAAATGAACTAAGGCAGTAGTAGCCCATGGGAAGAGATGCCCTGATGGCCTAGTCCTGCCTAATTAGCATATGTGACACTGCAGAATAGAAGTTTATTGTTCAGAAAATTACAATGTTAGCAATTAGATAAAAAGCCCTTCATCAGATTTAATAGATCTCTAATTATAAAGGTTGGGATCAGACAGGTTGCCTTTAACATTCAAACCTAATGATATACCTTCACTTCTCTTAAAGGGAATCTGTCAGTGGATTTTGCTGCCACATTTGTGATAAGCATGATGTAGCCAAGGAGACCATGAATCCAACAATGTATCACATAGTTTGCTGAGTGCACAGGTCTTACACAATCAGAAGTCTTAGATTTAGCAATGAATCAGAGCTAAGAAAGCTGGCCCTGCCCACACTAGGCTATGTATGTAAATTGTCTATAAACAGTGAACTGCTTATCAGAGCAGGGGCGGAGTCAGTCTAGCATGCACACACTGCTGTAGGGTCTGTAGTCTGAACAATGATTACTAGGTGATAAATCCTTCATTGTAAGTAGACTACAGTTCACACCCTGACATGTGACATATTGATGAAATCTGTATCTTAACCCCTTCCTCATGCTGTCCTCAGATTAATCTTGCTGATAGATTCCCTTTAATAATTTATAAAATTGACATGTAATCTTAGTTAGAAAATTAGTATCAATGACATATATTTTAATATACCATAATTAAATTATTAACTAAATATCAAGAATACAATAAGAACACTTGGTAGACTACAGGATGCTTACCCCTTTAATACGTTCATTTAATATACACATCTGTGCAAAACTACTGTTCATGCATTTCAGACCATAACCTGCAAGAAAGTTTTCTTTCAGTATTTCAGTAACATGTAACCTTTGTCACTGCGGAAACAAGGAAACAGATGTCAGTATGAAAATATGTGAGTTGATAATAGAAAGCTTTATGAAGAAAATTAAGACATCATTTAATTCAATGGACGTTAGTTCAATATCATCTTCCAGTCTCCAGAAATAACCTTCCTTTGCAGCTTTACTTTATCACCATCGCAAAATGACAGGAGTCTAGATGCTTTCACCTGTGAGCTACATGTGGACCTGTCATCTTGTCATTGACAGGAGAGCTACCAGAGGAATTGCAAAGCCACTTTAATGAGAATAAACAAAATGTGAAATATTAATCAAAAATGATTGTGTTGTTAAGAGTTAAAATTCTAAATCTCGTGCTTTCTACTCTTTTAGGACAAGTTCACACATGGTACGTCATTTAAATAATTTTTACTGGTAAAAATTAGTTCTATCAACCTGAATGGGGTCAGTTCCACAACAATCACTTGGATTTCTACAAACCCTATACAGATGGATGGAAACATCTGTCATGTGTGAATTCACCCTTAGTACATAGCTATTTAGCAGAATAACAGGGGCCATGACAATCAATCACAATCTATATTTCATTTTGTACATACATTGGATTAAGCCCACTGCCATAGAAAGAAAGTAACTTGGTAAAGTTGCAAAATACCACCATTTGAAAAGGCATTTAAGTTGGTAGAGGTGATAGAAAAACATACTTGAGGCTATTGCCGCTTGCCCTATTTTTGGACATCAAAGAACAGTCAGTATACTTCATTGTATCAGCAACTTATCTCATGCACTAATCAATCTACTGAACTTGTAACATGTCTTTCAGAAATGTTATTTTACAAATAAGCCACCACAGTTTTAGAATTCCATTGTCTTACTGCTCGAAAAGTAAAGAATTGCATCTATAATAATGTAGAAACCTTTTCCATTGCAGATGTAATTATTGAACCTCCTGAAAATTCTATGCATGAAAAGATCATTAAACAGTGATACATTTAAACAAAGCGATTAGGTCTCTTCTAATCAAAATGTTGTTCACGTTAATAATGACCCAACGTTTATTAATTTGCTTCTTTTAGCCAAATAGTATACATTATTCCATGTGCAGCTTCAGCAGTGCATTAAAACACCTTAAAGGGCTTAAAAAAATACAATAATTCTTCTGATAGTTCTCCCACCAATATAAGCTTGTCACTGTTTGTTGTTGTCATTTGAAGGATGATTGTTCTGGAATTTGAGGGCAAAGTGTCAACTGGTAAAGATGCAAATTGCCTCTTTAGAGGCACAGTACAAAGTATGAGATTTGATTTGGCTGGGTGAGAGGCTAAAGCTCCCTGTCACACACAGAGATCTCGCTAGCGAGATCGCTGCTGAGTCACTAGTTTTGTGATGCAACAGCGATCTCCCCAGCGATATCGCTGTGTGTGACATTCAGCGACGATCAGCCCCCCTGCTGGATATCGCTGATCATCGCTGAATGTCCTGGACATTTTTTTGATCGTTGGTCTCCTGCTGGTCAGCACGCATCGCTGCATGTGGCAGGCAGGAGACCAGCGATCAGCTGATAACAAAGGTACACATCGGGTTTCCAGGCGCCAGGTGGCGCCTGGAAACCCGATGTGTACGATGGATACCAGCGTGCTGCTGCAGGGAAGCTGGTAACCAAGGTACACATTGGGTTTCCAGGCTCCGCGCAGCGCCTGGAAACCCGATGTGTACCTTGGTTACCAGCTCCCTGCATCAGCGGGCTGGTATCCAACGTACACTGCAGGTAACTAAGCGACGTTACCCACAGTGTCGCTGTCCTGATTGCTGCCTGAGCTGCCTGTTTGGCAGCTCAGCAGCGATCATGTAGCGACACACCAGTGATCCTGACAAGTGCATATCGTTGTCAGGATCACTGGTGTGACGCTATGTGTGACGGGGCCCTCAGACTGGGATCTAAGACATAAGGTTTCTCCTTGTGGAGAGTGACATGCAAGGTCTGGCACGCCAGTATGACAGGACTAAAACATCTTGTAAATTGTTTCTTGAGAGAGAAAGAGGGCTAATGCTGATTTGGCTCTTATCCAAGTCATATTGCAAGACTGGTTTAAGGGTAGATAATGACTTGTAGGATTGCTACTTGCAATAGGTGGCACTAGAGTTCAAGTCCTCTTCCTCTCAAGATAACAGTCTATAAAATTATGGTAGTCTAACGTTCAAAGCTGTAGTAAATGGTGAGATATGGAGCCTGAAATTCAAAAGTTCAAAACATTGTTACCCTTTTGCTCCTCACTGTATTTCTTTAAAAAGGGTAATGTGATGTGGTATAAAATATTGCTGTCTGATTCAATATTCAGTGAATAATTGCAAGCCGATGATTAGTATTGTCTCATCGATGTTGCAGAAAAAACCTCAACAACTTAAGAAATACTACATCAGATATTCCTTCCATATGATCCCATTGGAGCTTCTATTGTTCTCATTTACAAATGGGATAAACAGAAAATGGCAAATATTTGTGAAATGTCTCCAGGATTGCCCTGTATTTAGGTCCATCTATATTCCCATCAACTCTAACCAGCCTCCATGTCCTTGCCGAAGAAAAACATCACCACAGCATGATGCTGCCACCACCATATGGTGGGGACAGCGTTTTCAAGGTAATGTGCAGTGTTAGTTTCCCAACACACATAGCATTTTGCATTAGCCCAAAAAGTTCTGCTTTGATCTTATATGGCCAGAGCATTTTCTTCCACATGCTATGTAAGTGACGCAGCTAGCAAGTGGAAGAAGTTTCTCTGGTCAAAATAGAACTTTTTTGGCTCAATGCAAAGTTCTATGTGTGGTGCAAAACTGACATTGCACATCACCCTGGAAACACCAACCCCACCGACAAATATGGTGGTGGCAGCATCATGCTGTGGGGATGCTTTTCTTCAACAAGAGCAGAGAAGCTGGTCAGAATTGATGGGAAAATTGATCGATCTAAATGCAGGGCAATCCTGGAGGAAAACCTGTTAGAGGCTGCAAAAGACTTGAGACTGGGGTGTAGGTTCACCTTCCAGCAGGACAATGACCCTAAACATAATGACTGAGCTTCAATGGAATAGTTTGAATCAAAGCATATTTATGTGGGTTTGAGTGGCCGAGACATTGAGAGTGTTTGGCAAGATTTGAAATTTGCTGTTCACAAACGCTGCCCATCTAATCTCACTAAGCTAGAGCTATCTTACAAAGAAGAATGGGCAAAAATTTCAGCCTCTATATGTACACAGATGATAGGGACATACCCAAACAACTTTCAGCAGCAGCTTCAGCAACAAGTGGCCCTAAAAAGTTTTGACTCATGGTGGCTGAATACAAAAGCATGTCACAATTTTCAGATTTATAGTTTTAAAATATTTAATGAACCATGTATAATTTCCTTTACACTTCACAAACACTTGCTACTTTGTGTTGGCATATCGCATAAAATCCTAATAATAATAATCTTTATTTTTTATTTTTATAAATCCTTCAATACATTTCAGTTTGTGGGTTTAATGTGAAAAATGTGAAAACCTTTATTGGGTATGAATACTTTTTCAAGACAATGTAATAATAGATATCACAATTGTTTTAACTTAGTTACAGTATTCACTACATTGTTCATCCAACTGATATAAAATAAGGTTTTCTTTATCCTTCATCCATTCTTTTTTTGGCACACAGTTCTAGTATTTTTCAAAACTCAAACTTTGTTCATGTTGTCATTGACATAATTGCTCAGATACCATGTTATCAAAATATCATATTTGATATGGAACCTCATATGATATTTTATCATGAAGACAAGTCTTGCAATAGCTTTTACCAACAGAAATAGATGTATGTAGTAAATCCAATACAAGTCAATTCATTTCTGACAAGTATTCCTAAATTGTCTTAAACTAAAGGAAGCCATGTCCACATATATTACATATTTAAATAGGCATATATTCAACAGTAATTTCTCCCAATTTTCTCACACACATACACACTTAATTTGCTGAAGATACATACAGTCATGGCTGAAAGTGTTGGCACCTTTGAAATTGTTCCAGAAGATGAAGTATTTTTCCAGATAATTATTGGAACTTTATTAGAGCTGCTTATCTACCATCCGGTTTATCCTGTGTGGTAACCTTTCATCAATCTTCTCTGCTGTCCACATGCAGGGTGATTTGTTACAGTGCCATTGGTTGCAAATTTCTTGATTATGTTGCGCATCGTGGACAAAAGAACATCAGGATCTCTGAAGATTGACTGGTAACCTTGAGATTGTTGCTATTTTTCACCAATTTTGGTTTTCAAGTCCTTGGACTGTTCTCTTCTTCTCTTTCTGTTCTCCATACTTAGTGTGGCATGCACAGACACACAATGCAAAGATTGAGTCAATTTCTCCCCTTTTTTATGTTTTAAGGTGTGATTTCATATTGCCCACATCTGTTACTTGCCAAAGGGGAGTTTGAACAAGCATAACATGCTTGAAACAAATTTGTTTACCTGTAATTTTGGAAAGGTGACAATTTTTTTTTCAACATATTTTTGGGGTTTTGTGTGAAATTATGTTCAATTTGCGTTTTTTTTTTTTGCTTTGTTCCAATACACATAAAGGAAATAAACATGTCAATTCCAAAACTTGTGTAATTTCAATAATTTTCTGGGAAAAATACTTCATTTTCGGGAAGAATTTTAAAGGCGTCAACTCTTTTGACCGTGACTGTATGTGCTCTATGATAAGAGTGGATAAAACCACTTCCAGATGGTGGTGATTCTGGAGATGGGAATTTATCATGCTTGATTCTTCTTTTCCCCTACATCATGTATAAGGGTAAAGTAAGAAAACACCTGTGCACATTAACCAGCTTGTCTCACAGAAATCAGCCAGTGCAGCTAACATTTCTTTCATGTGTTATTTTACATTTTTGTCCCAGTTTATTGTATATAAACAATGTAAATTTAATTAGGATTATTTGGAAAGGATCAAATTGGAAACACTAAAATCTAAAAAAAAATTTCTACAAAGTGATCTACATTGGGTAAATGAATTCAAGATATTTTATTGCACAGATTTTATTTTAACGCTTCCCTTCTTCCTCTCTCACTCGTTGAATAAGAGATAGTAGCTGTGTATACATTATGTAATATAAGTCAGAAAATAATTATATTTAGCAAAATGTGCAAGAAATTGATATATTACATTGGAATGCTTCAATTTACAAAACTTAATTTAGAGCATTAATTCCCACAAATTCATATTTTGATCTCAGTAATTAATGAGGAATTAAAACAGTCTGTTTATATGAAACTCAGTAAACATCCAATTATAATATCAACCACAGAGAATTTGAAGACCAATTATTATTATTATTAATTATTACTATTATAGCTCCGCTGAACTTTGCCATGGCAATGTGACACTGCCCAACTTTACAAGTTAATTAGAAAAAATGATTAAAGAGGAACAATCCTTTAATCTTTTTTCCATAAATCAATAGTACATGTGACAATAAGAAACTTTGCAATATATCTTCTTAGAGAGATTTGTTTCTTAAGGTACTGCCACACTAAGCTATCCCGCTAGCGATCTCGTTAGCGTTGCATACTAATGAGATCGCTAGCGGGATTGTTTCTATATCGCTAAATGCTGCCGCATTTAGCGATATAGTTAACGACGCTATCGCCGTTAGCGATCTTCTTAACGACTTTAGCGGTACAAAAGTACCGCTAAATCGCTAAGAAAAGGTGCCACACAGCGATAAGATACTTACCCAGCGGGAGCGCCAGCGATGAAATAGGGTCCGGAACGATTCCAGCGACGAGCGAGATCACAGCAGGAAGCTCGTCGCTGGAAGCTGCCGCACTGAACAATATCGCTAACGGGATCGCTAAATAGTGACGTTTTTTAGCGATCCCGTTAGCGATATTGTTTAGTGTGGCATACCCTTTACTTCTATTGGACTGATCATTAATGCTCAGACTACTCACTTCACAATAAATATCTGTCTTCAGTGAAAAGAGATATCTCCCATTACTGAGATAGGAGATAGCAGTTCTATGGAGAAATTTAACTGTTATTTCTGGAGAACTTGCAAAAGAATATCTGACTCTAAAGGTACTGCCACACTTAGCGATCTCGTTAGCGATCACGATAACGACGCAAGCTAACGAGATCGTTGGTGTGATCGCTTTTAGGTCGCTAGTAGCTGCCAAACAGGAGATCTCATAAACGACACATCAGCGGTCAGCGATCTCTTTAACGACTTTGGCGGTCGTTAGGATGACATTAGCATGTACTGAGCGCTTCTGATTCATAGGAATTTCCAGCATCGCTCCTGCTCTCTGCGTCCTGCTAGCCTGCTTTGCAACTTCTGCGATCCTCTCTGTGACGCAAAAGAGAACCTACAGATTTTGCGATCCACTCCGTGATGCTAAAAAACCCTAGTCCCGCCTGCGCCGCTGTCATATGCGTCACAAACGAGGTCGTTCGTCGTTCGCAAAAGGTGCCAAACACAGCGATATAGGCTCACCAGCGGGACGCCAACGATCAAAAAACGGTCCAGAACGCTAGTGAACGATCAGCGACATCACAGCAGGGGCCACATCGTTGCTACATGCCACACACAACGACGTCGCTAATGAGATTGCTAAATAGTGACGTTTTAGCGATCTCGTTAGCGATCTCGTTAGCGATCTCGCTTAGTGTGGCATACCCTTAACTCATTTTCTGTCCTCTCCGATTCATAGAATGTAATGATGAGCGAGTATACTCGTTGCTCGGGTTTTCCCAAGCGTGCTCGGGTGGCCTCCGAGTATTTTGGCGTGCTCGGAGATTTAGTCTCTGTCGATGCAGCTGCATGATTTGTGGCTGCTGGACAGCCTAAATACATGTGAAGAATGCCTGTTTGTTAGGGAATTCCCACATGTATTCAGGCTGTCTAGCAGTCACAAATCATGCAGCTGCTTCGACAGAAACTAAATCTCCGAGCACGCCAAAATACTTGGAGGACACACTAGCAACGAGTATACTCGCTCATCACTAATACAATGTTATAAACACCAACTGACATATCCTACCGCAGTAATGGGAAAATCAGTTTACCAATGAATTGAGAGAGAAACATCAATCAGGAGAATGTAGAAAATTATAAAATATACAGTATCATAAAGTTGCTTACTTTCAGGTGTACTATTGAGTTATGAAATAAAATTTAAAAAATGGGTACTATTTAAGAACAAGTATTATATTTAAATCTCACCTGTTTGACTTTTGGTAATATCTTCATATAGATTGAGACTTAATTCCTTTGTGATAAAGGTAAACTTTTATTCCATACTGTGAAGGCAGAAGCATATAGATATTATTAAAAGAATTTATTAGATGTTGTTCACACAGTCTTTTCCATAGATATTTTTAAAGCTGAAATCAGTGAAATCTTAAATAGATTTTTTTTTAGTTTTAGCATTGAATATGCACTGTGTGATGATTTAGTATGTGTCTCCAGCAGTTTCATGCCATGGGAGCATTTACTCATATTAGTCCTTGCAAAACTGAATAAAGAATTTTTCCAATGTATAAATGATAAATATACGATTTTTAAAGCCCCACTGATGGGATCTGAGCAATACCTAGATGAAGATTGTGAGCTACCTTTTCCTCCTTACCATAGTCGACTGCTTCTTCTTTAACCCCTTTACGGCCTTGGATGTATAGATGCGTTTCATCAGCTGACATATTCCCCCTAACAGCCACGGGTGTAATTGCGATCCACCAATGGCTTTTTAACATGCTAAATGCCGCTATCAATCTCTGACTGCGGCATTTAACATGATCGCGTCGGAAGCACGTCACAAACTCCCCCCATCTACGCCTATGTCACATGACTGCGGGTCGCCTAAGGGTTGGCATGACAACCTTGGATCTGCAGGAGACCCCTGTGGTTGTAATAACTGAACTGCTATGAGTGCCACCCAGTGACCGTCTCTGATAATAGATGAACATTTTAGCTACACATCGCAGGGCTGAAGACCACAGCTTCTAGTCTCCCATGGAGACTATTGAAGCCAGTAAAAAGTTAAAAAATATGCTTAAAAAATTAAAAAAATCTAACATTTTAAATCACCCTCCATTTGCCCCATTCAAAATAAAACAATTACAAAAAATACACAAGCTTGGTATCGCCACGTTTAGAAACAACAGATCTATTAACATATAGAAAGAATTAATCCAATCGGTAAACTGCGTTAGAAGAAAAAAAATCAAGATGCCAGAATTACGTTTTTTTGGTAGCCGCAACATTGCATTAAAATGTTATAACAGCTAATCAAAAAATTATGTCTGCACAAAAATAATAAAAACATCAGCTCTGCACGTAAAAAATAAGCCCTCACCGAGCTCGAAAAATGAGGTGCTACATGTCTCGGAAAATGGCGACTTTTTTTTTTAACAAACTTTGGATTTTTTTCACCACGTAAATATTAAAGAACCTGTACATGTTAGATATCTACGAACTCATAATGACCTGGAGAATCATAATGGCAAGTCAGTTTTAGCATTTAGTTAACATGGTAAAAAAAAGCTATTGTGGAAGTACATTTTTTTTACAATTTCACAGTACTTTGAATTTATTTTTCGCTTTTCAGTATGGAAAACCAATGATGTCATTCAAAAGTACAACTTGACCCAAAAAAAAAACACGTTCTCACATGGCTATATTGATGGAAAAATAAAAAATGTTATGGCTCTGGGAAGAATGGTGGCAAAAAAACAAAAACTAAAAAATGGAAAAACCCAAGGTGCTGAAGGGGTTAAACTCCTGATCCTCACAGTTGGGCATGCACGCTGCTGTTGTAATCAAGGACCATGGGACTGATGAAAACTACTGGAAGCAGCATGACTTCATTTATGACAATGGAGTATGTATGATCTATTAGTACTATGTCTTTGGGCTTAGTTCACTGTTTATTACATGGTCATTTGTTCATTACAGCTACTGCAAGGAAATGTATGCTCATTCATTATAAACTGACTACTCCAGATTATGTAGAATATTACCTAAATAAAGTTGACGTTCTCTCACAGATTGTAGGAGATTTTTCACCTGAATCTGTTCATAATGTACTTAATTTTTCTTTAGCTTGCTACAAAAAACATATGATTGGCACAAACTAGAGATGAGCAAATTGATACATAGAAAATTGAATTAGTTAAAAAAATTGTCAAAATTTTGGATTCTGGCAAATTCAAAATTTTTTAGATGAACACTATTTTGATGGATTTGCAGTAATCTTTCAAAATAGTGTCCATCTATTCTTGATTTTACTGGATTCTTTTGAGGTCCAGGAAGAGGTTAAAGTAAAAAACAATTAAACTGTCCTGTGCTTGGCCCTCATCTATCTCCTAACACTGCTTAGGCTCTAGCTCTTTGTCCTCTATGCCGGTCATGGTTCAGTTCTTCATGCGCTAGACCCCATCCACATGAATGTGGTCTTACGTGCATTGCAGGTGAACAGTTTATCTAAGACAACAAACCTAAATTTGTCATCTTATTAGAAAATAAAACTTTTTAGTATCTCTCACTTACCTTTTTACAAAATGTATCTGCAATTTATAATTTTTTCTACATTTTTCGGTATCATTATCTTCTGTTAAGAATCATGGTAATGTACCCGCAGAGCAGTGATTAAAGACTTCTTGGTCATCTTTGTTACTACTGCTCTTCTTAGGGTTCCTTAGTTTTTGAAAACAGCATGCACTAGACATAATTATAGCTAACGGACCACTTATACAGGCCAATTACTGGCTATGTATATGAATCTTCTTTCTTGATCATTGTTCTGTGTAAAGTTATGCACATTTGTTGTTTCATTGCATCTTTTATGGTGGCATGCAAACTGCTATTGTTGGCATCACATTCCATTGTGTAAAGAGTAGGGATGGGTGAATTTAATTCAAGTAGAAATAATAATAATTTTATTTCTATAGCACCAACATATTCCACAGCACTTTACATTTTAGAGGTGACTTGTATAGACCATAAAAGACATTACAACATAATAAATCAACAGATACCAAAAGGAATGAGGTCCCTGCTCGCAAGCTTACAATCTATGAGGAAATAGGGGAGACACGAAAGGTGGATGGTAACAATTGCTTTCATTGTTCTGACCAGCCATAATGCAAGAAAGGGGTGTTCATGTAATGCTGCATGAACCGGTTATCAGTCTGAATATGTAAAAGTACAGACACAAAGGTGTCACGCGGTCTTATGATATGTGTACGATGTCAGTAAACTATTCTTAAAAGAACAACACTTTATACAACATATAGATTAGCAACATCAGCATGTAAATATAGAATAGATTTACCTGACACGATATCCGTTGAACTCAGGATTAAACTTGAGGACTTGATACACTGTCACAGGAAAGAAGAGGACCGGGGGTCTAACCTGACCCTAAACTGGGGTCCTAACTAATCCCTCACCTTGGAGGTACTGATAATGGTTCAGAGGTCCAAGTCTCCAGCCTAACCCTGTCTCCTATCAGTCCCTGAACCCTGTAATCAGTCCTAAGAAGGATTCTGATTACCACCAAAGGGATATGGGCTGATCTCTGCTAAATACACAGATTAGAAATATAAGACAGACTGGAGAAAACACAGACTTGCATACACACTAAAACACAGAAGGAAAATAAATGATCTGGGATATTAAACTCTAAACAAGGTGAGCTTAAAACAACTAAGGAGCTCTTTAACTTAAGTCTATACAGATACAATCCTATCTGTGGTCTGCATGAAGAATTTCACTGGCAACTCCCAAACAGACAACCAGAGATTTAAAGGAAACCAATCAACAAATAATTAATTGCAGCCGGGAGAAACTGCACCCAGTCCCAGAACTGAGCACAGACAGAATTAACTCCCTAACTGGCAAACACAAAGAAACAGCAACTCAGCTGTGAGAAGTCAGAATGTGCAACCGCGACGATCTTCGTGGCGATGCACACATGACAGTACCCCCCCTTCTACGAGGGGCCTCCGGACCCTCAGGGCCAGGTTTGCCCGGGTGAGTTCTGTGGAAGGTCCGCACCAAACGATCTGCGTTAATGTCAGACGCAGGAACCCACGTCCTCTCCTCTGGACCATACCCCTTCCAATGCACCAAGTACTGAAGGGACCGGCGATTCAGACGTGAGTCAATGATCTTTGACACTTGAAACTCCAAGTTACCATTGACCACCACTGGAGGAGGAGGTAGAGGTGATGGTATGACTGGTGCCACGTACCTCTTAAGTAATGACTTGTGGAACACATTATGAATTTTAAACGTAGGAGGGAGGTCCAGACGAAATGCCACAGGATTAATTATGGAACTGATCCTGTACGGCCCGATGAATCTGGGGCCCAGCTTCCAGGAGGGAACTTTAAGTTTTGTATTCCTGGTAGACAACCATACCAGATCGTTCACATTAAGATCTGGACCAGAAACTCTCCTCCTATCAGCCATACGTTTATAACGGTTCCCCATAGCACTCAGATTATTCAATACACCTCTCCACACTGAAGCAAGTGACGACGAGAAACGCTCCTCCTCAGGAACCCCAGAAGGGCCCCCCCCATTGAAAGTACAAAACTGGGGATGAAAACCATATGCCCCAAAAAACGGGGATTTACCAGTGGACTCGCTCCGCCTGTTGTTAAGAGCGAACTCTGCCAGAGGCAAGAAAGAAGACCAGTCCTCCTGGTTTTCTGAGACAAAACACCGAAGATAAGTCTCTAGGCTTTGATTCAGACGCTCTGTCTGACCATTGGTCTGCGGATGAAAAGCCGAGGAAAATGACAATTGCATCCCCCGACGTAAACAAAATGCCCTCCAAAACTTGGACACAAACTGAGACCCCCTATCTGACACCACATCAGAAGGCAACCCATGAAGTCTCACAATCTCCCCAATGAACACCTGCGCCAGAGTTTTAGCATTAGGGAGGGCAGGAAGAGCAATGAAATGTGCCATCTTACTGAACCTGTCAACAACCACCAGTATGACAGTCTTCCCTGATGACTGAGGAAGGTCCGTGATGAAGTCCATAGACAAATGAGTCCATGGACGCTCCGGAAGTTTCAAGGGTAAGAGGGTCCCAGACGGACGGGTATGAGGGGTCTTAGAGCGAGCACAAACCCCACAGGACGCGACAAAAGTTAAAACATCTTTATTAACGTTAGGCCACCAAAACCGGCGAGAAAGGAGATCTAAAGTAGCCTTACTCCTGGATGTCCTGCTAAAGCAGAATTATGATGTGCCTCAATAACCTTTTGTCTCAACTGATTTGGGACAAACAGTCTCCCTGGAGGTCCTGCAGGGGCGTCCCCCTGAGCCTCTAACACCTCCTCCTCAAGCTCAGAACATACAGCCGACACTACCACCCCCTCCTGAAGGATAGGAATCGGGTCATCCATTTTCCCGGCCCCTGGGAAACTGCGAGACAAGGCATCCGCCTTAACATTCTTAGATCCAGGGCGATAAGTGACAACAAAATTAAACCTGGTAAAAAAACAACGACCATCGAGCTTGTCTGGAATTCAGACGCTTAGCAGATTCCAAATACAGCAGGTTCTTGTGATCAGTAATGACGGTGACCGGGTGGACTGCCTCCTCCAAAAAGTGACGCCATTCTTCAAAAGCCAACTTAATGGCCAAAAGTTCCCTATTGCCGATATCATAATTCCTTTCGGCGGACGACAATTTCTTAGAAAAGAAAGCGCACGGATGCCATTTACCAGGGGACGGACCCTGGGACAATATTGCACCCACCCCTACGTCAGACGCGTCCACCTCCACAACGAACGGCTGTGATGCATCTGGTTGGATGAGAACGGGTGCTGAAGCAAAACATTTTTTCAAAGAGGAAAAAGCTTGGCAAGCTTTGTCCGACCATTTAGAAAAATCCGTCCCTTTTCTTGTCATGTCAGTGAGAGGTTTGACAACAGATGAGAAATTACAAATAAATTTCCGGTAGTAGTTAGCAAACCCCAGAAAACGCTGCAGAGCCTTAAGATCCTCTGGCTGATCCCATTCAAGCACTGCTCTCACCTTTTCAGGGTCCATACGGAAACCGGAGGCTGACACCAAGAAACCCAAAAACTGAAGTTCCTGTACGGCGAATACACACTTTTCCAGTTTGGCGTATAGTTTATTGTCTCGCAAGATCTGCAACACCTGTCTCACATGCTCCTGGTGAGACACAAGATCTGGCGAGTAAATTAAAATGTCATCCAAATATACGACCACAAACAGCCCCACCAGATGACGAAAAATGTCATTAACAAAATGTTGGAATACTGCTGGTGCAGTAGTCAGACCAAAAGGCATGACAAGGTTCTCATAATGTCCCTCCGGCGTGTTAAACGCCGTTTTCCACTCATCCCCCTCTTTTATCCTAATCAGATTATACGCCCCCTGAGATCCAATTTAGAGAACCATTTGGCGCCAACAATTTGATTGAAGAGATCAGGAATCAGAGGGAGTGGATACGGATCTCGAACAGTAATCCGATTAAGTTCGCGGAAATCCAAGCAAGGGCGTAGGCCTCCATCTTTTTTCTTCACAAAGAAGAACCCCGCGGCCACTGGGGAAGATGAAGGTCTAATATGCCCTTTGGCCAGACTTTCCGAAATATAATCTTTCATAGCCTGCCTCTCAGGACCAGAAAGGTTATATAACCTAGCTTTAGGTAACTTAGCATCAGGAAGTAAATTAATAGAGCAGTCATACACGCGATGAGGAGGCAACTCCTGACACCCCTCCTCAGAGAACACATCCCCAAAGTCCTCCAAAAAAGGAGGCAAAGTACTAGGCACGACCGCACTGATGACTGTGTTCATGCAGTTACTTTTGCAAAACTCACCCCATTGGCTTATCTCTCTGGACTGCCAATTAATCACAGGGTTATGTTTAACCAACCAAGGAAGTCCCAACACAATAGGAGTAGGTAGACCCTCCAACACATAACAAGATAATAGTTCCCTATGTATTGCCCCTACCCGAAGGTCAATGTTATGAACCTCATGAACAAAGCTACCTTGGCCGAGAGGCCTGGCGTCAATGGAGAATATAGGGATCGGTTTGACCAATACACTCAGATGCATACCTTGAGCCTGAGCAAACTGAGCGTCAACCAGATTAGCCCCGGACCCACTATCAAGAAGAACAGAAAATCTCTCCACTCTCGTACCAACCACCACCTCCACTGGTACAAGGAACTGAGAAGAACTAGCGGACGAAATACATACTCCCAGGTTGTCGTCCACCACACAACCTGGGATTAACAGTTTTCCGGCGACTTCTTGCTCAACAAGGCACGGGACGGACATCCCCCAACAAAATGTCCCTCTTTCCCGCAGAAGAAACACCTTCTAGTCCTGCGGCGTACCGCCAATCCCCTCCTACGAAATGATGTCCCTCCCAACTGCATAGGCTCCTCCGAACAGACAAGGGGAACCTCAACATAAGGGACTTTAGTAGTAGGTGGAGTAACAACAGGGGGCGGAGTTACCTCGCACCTCTCCCGGAGCCGTCTATCAGTACGGATAGCCAGGGCCATAGCAGCCTCCAGTGATGGAGGAGAATCATACTGAGCCAAAACGTCCTTTAATTTGTCAGAAAGCCCATGACAAAACTGGCTCCTAAGAGCTGGGTCATTCCACTGAGTATCTGTGGCCCATCTACGGAACTCAGAAGCAAATTCCTCCGCCGGACGATCTCCCTGCTGTATCTTACGTAATTTTGTCTCAGCAAGAGAGACCCGATCTGGGTCATCATATACCAATCCCAGGGCAGTAAAAAATCGATCTACTGACTGTAGAGCCGGGGATCCCGGAGGAAGGGAAAATGCCCAGGATTGAGGGTCCCCTTGTAGGAGCGAGATAACAATTCCCACTCTCTGCTCTTCGCTCCCTGATGATCGAGGCCGAAGCCGAAAATACAATTTACATGCTTCCCTGAAGGTAAAAAATTTGTCTCGCCCACCAGTGAACCTGTCCGGAGAGCTACTTTAGGTTCAAATCTGGTTTGCTCCGAGGGAGACAAAACTTTGGACTTAATGTCCGTCAGCTCCATGGATAATCCCTGCAACTGCAGAGCCAGCTGGGCTACTGGATCCATGGCAACTGGGAATAATTTTATAGGCCAGTGAAAATGTCACGCGGTCTTATGATATGTGTACGATGTCAGTAAACTATTCTTAAAAGAACAACACTCTATACAACATATAGATTAGCAACATCAGCATGTAAATATAGAATAGATTTACCTGACACGATATCCGTTGAACTCAGGATTAAACTTGAGGACTTGATACACTGTCACAGGAAAGAAGAGGACCGGGGGTCTAACCTGACCCTAAACTGGGGTCCTAACTAATCCCTCACCTTGGAGGTACTGATAATGGTTCAGAGGTCCAAGTCTCCAGCCTAACCCTGTCTCCTATCAGTCCCTGAACCCTGTAATCAGTCCTAAGAAGGATTCTGATTACCACCAAAGGGATATGGGCTGATCTCTGCTAAATACACAGATTAGAAATATAAGACAGACTGGAGAAAACACAGACTTGCATACACACTCAAACACAGAAGGAAAATAAATGATCTGGGATATTAAACTCTAAACAAGGTGAGCTTAAAACAACTAAGGAGCTCTTTAACTTAAGTCTATACAGATACAATCCTATCTGTGGTCTGCATGAAGAATTTCACTGGCAACTCCCAAACAGACAACCAGAGATTTAAAGGAAACCAATCAACAAATAATTAATTGCAGCCGGGAGAAACTGCACCAGTCCCAGAACTGAGCACAGACAGAATTAACTCCCTAACTGCCAAACACAAAGAAACAGCAACTCAGCTGTGAGAAGTCAGAATGTGCAACCGCGACGATCTTCGTGGCGATGCACACATGACAAAAGGGCTATTAAATGCATAAAGTATGTGAGAACATGATATGAGGAGCCCAGTTATCGTAACAATTTTGAATGGGCAACACAGGGATAGTAAGATAGATGTGTGAGGTGGTAGGCCAGTCTAAAGAAATGTGCTTTTAGGGCACGCTTAAAACTGTGGGTATTAGGATTAATTGAATTATCCTGGGTAGTGCATTCCAAAAAATTGGCGCAGCACGTGAGAAGTCTTAGATACGGGAGTGGGAGGTTCTGATTATTGAGGATGTTAAACTCAGGTCATTAGCAGAACAGGTAGGGTGGTAGACTGAGACAAGGGAGATGTAGAGTGGTGCTTTGTGGGTGAGAGTGATAAGTTTATATTAAATTATGGAGTGGATGGGTAACCAGTGCAATGAATAGCACAAGATAGAGGCATCAGAATTTCATAGAAATTAAATTGAATAATAATAATAATATAATAATCATATTTTTTTATAGCGCCAACATATTCCGCAGCACTTTACATTTTAGAGGGGACATGTAGATTACAGACAATAAAGACATTACAAAATAACACATAACTCAACAGATACGAAGAGGAGTGACAGCCTTGCTCGCAAGCTTACAATCTTTGAGATTTGAATCTATAAAATCAAAGTTTATAAAAAAACATTCTAGAGAATATGATACAACTGTTGCTATTTTTCCATTTTAATTCAGTGTGGCCATTTAATAGACGTTTTAACTTTTTGCATTGGTTGTAATAAAGTTCAAAAATACCAAGATCAGTTATTCAAAATATTTCAAAGTTTTTCATGCATAACTGAGGGGGAAGAGTGATGGATCAAGGCTTTTGCAACAGTTTTTGGGCATCAGAAAAATTTAAGTTTTGTTTCATGCAGCATTTGCTCAAAAAATGTAATAATTTAGCTTTTTTTACATTACTCTCACCATTTTTTAAAAGGGGGTAAACTCTGAGAATGATTAGCTATGCAAATAAGGTTTAAGACAAATGTATGAATTGTGACTTTTTAAAACATTGCACACAAAATCACAACCTACTTATGTAAGGGATGGAGTAAAAAGTAGAAATCAGCTATTTATAAGTGTTATATCGAAAGAGGTATAAAATTTATTAAACTTGTGTTCTTTGGTAAATTTGATGTAAACAAAGGCAACATAGCCACAAGGAAAACTGACTTTAAAAATTCCTCTCATAATAAGTTTCTCTAAATGTGTTGTAGTTACAGATAAGTATATAATTATAATCAACTTCTCTTTATATTCCATAAAGCAAAAATAGCTGGCCGACTTCTATAAATTATTGAATGTTCACAAATTTTCTTCTTTGCTGGTATCCAGCAAATTTTTATTAGACAGAAATATTTAATTCTGCTGCAACACTAAAAGTGAAGCAAAGTTTTTACTTATTCACAGGATAGGTGATATATGTGTAAAAGTTGAGGATTTCATCATTGGGACTCTCAAAGATCATTACACAGTCTCATGTTCCACATCACTGCACAAACACTGAAAGTAAGAATTTGAATGAAGCATTCTCAGTGCCACCACATCTCTTTGGCCCCAATTTATCAAAGCAATTCACAAGAATACTGGTGTACATTGTTTTGAATAATTGCAAAATTTTGACAACCTTAGAGTTGAGCACAAATTTTCCATTTTTATGCCTTTTTTTGAGCCAGTTCCTCCAAGGTCTTGGGGTGAAACTGGGGTGGGATCTGGCATGGCAGGGACATGATGCCAATGCTAGTCTAATTTATGATGATCTGTGGTCTTCCCTATGCCAGAAATCTTACTCCTGTCATGGAATGGAATAAAATTTCTTGCATGACACATGGAGGCAAAAGCTTTTTGTCAGACGCTCCTGATTCATGATGAGAAGTGCAAGTCTTCATGAATCAGGAGCATCTGACTCAACCATGCTTACTCATTAAGAAAGAAAATCCCTGGTTTTGATGAACCGAGGCCTATAAGCCCGACAGACAACTGGGTATATTAGAGTAGATTACTAATTGTGCTTACATTGTCAGTGTAAACATAGACTAGAGAGTGCAAAAATGTGATATAGTTATCATAGATGCTCTACTTTCTAGGGAAAGTCAAGCCCAAACTTCCAAGTCGTGAGATCCCAGAGTACAGACAAGATCCCACAACCTTATCCCAGCCACTCTTGCAGTGGAAGTGTGAGGCCTTGAGTTTAACCTGAACTCTTGCTCTTTGTACTAAACCAGAGCTAATGCATCATTTGCTAAGGATACTAACATTCGGTCTTTGCTTAGTAAATGATGTGGCAGTGCTGGGTTACTCCAAAGAGTAAGGTTTTGTGAT
The DNA here is from genome assembly GCA_033576555.1 of Oophaga sylvatica. Lineage (NCBI taxonomy): Eukaryota > Metazoa > Chordata > Amphibia > Anura > Dendrobatidae > Oophaga > Oophaga sylvatica. Next base: position 347,512,255 of record JARQOD010000006.1, read on the forward strand.
AATGTATGAAATCTCACACTTTCACTATGACAAGGGTTTGTGGCGGGTTGTAGGATCCTGCTCTGCTTGGTGGGACACAACAACCAGGAAATTTTGTAGTGAACGTCTGTCCCTTTCGGGAGTTGTTAAGGAGTGTTCTGTGCACTTTTGCCAATAGCTTATACTTAGAAAAATCACTTGCCTCAGACAAGAGAAGGCACTCTTTAAGTAGTTTCGGTGAATATATTTAATTTTTATATTTTAGATATTGTAGTCATTTTTTTATGTGGGTGGGATGCAATAGCTGATGATTGGTAGGCTGCAACTTCGGACACAACCAATGGACAGAAGTGGTGTTATTTTTCATAAAACAGATTTAATGGTGATTAAACCTCAGAGATCTCATTCATATTAATGTATGTTTTTATTTAAATACACAATCAATTCCATTATTTTAATACCGCAACCTTTAGTATAAGGGCATATTATTAGTAACGCCACTACAGTAACTACAAGTCTGGTTAAGTGATATTTTGCTTTTTTGATTCACATGTAAGACATAAAAGACAAGCCATTTATACTGATATAAAGTAGATGTATTAGATACATTCGATGGATGTTTGTTTCTTATTTCATTTAGGGTACATAGGACATTCAAGAGTAAAGGGCTCATGCACATTGTAGAGGCCATACAAGCTCTCCATATAAAATATATGATGGAAGGAGAATGTCTTCATACATACAATGCCTTTTTAAATACATACAGACAACCTGGCAAAAACATTTTATAGTATCAAAGCCATAAGGAGATATAGTGGAGTCCTCATGGAATTTTATAGCAGAGCTATTATAGAAAGCAGCTACATTACCAATGTGCATTAACCTTTAATAGAAGGTTATCAACCTGTATAATTATTTTGAAAAACAATTTTAGCTGAACTATTTTTTTTACATTTATTGAAATATACTTCACCTTCATTTTACAAGCAAATATGTAGCATTTGAAAAGTTTTTATTCAGAAGAATATATTAAAGGAATTGTTAACTGCCCTTAATAAGGCCATTCTTCCTGCTACAACACCTGACAGACACGTAACTGCTGTAGCCAAACATCGACCGAAAGTCTGCTTTGACGGTTTCAAGAAAGCTACATCCGATCCAATCGAAGGAAGCATCTGCTCAAGAGGTACATATGAAGTTTTACTATTTTGCGCAACAGACTGGGGATATTAAGAAGGGTTTGTCCAGCAATTGACAACCTCACCACCACTAAAGAAGAGAAATTCAATTTCTACTCCTCTGGTTCCGTCTGGTCCTTTTGGCTGCTGGTGGTCACTTTTGCTCCCAGCATTCTCAGCCAGGCATCCTGGCTCAATGCATGTCATGATGGCACATAAATGCCCAGGATGCTGGACCAAGGATGCTTGCACAAAAGTCATCGGACCAGGGCAGCACAAATTGAATTTCTCATTTCTAATTAACACATTGCAAGGCATCATGTATGAATTACCAACACCATAATCCAACATACTCTCTAAAATATAATTGTCTCCATATTCTCTGTCATAGACTGTACGTTCTCAGAAACAAGACCCCTTCCACCATTTTACTGTGTATTTCTGTACATAACACCTGTATATTTATTTTTCCCAATTGTATAGACTTATAGATTATGTTGGCACTTTATAAATAAATGACAGGTGTATAGTAATGCGGTGAAGTATTTCCAAAGAAAATATGTAAATACTATTTTTAACATCTTAATATTAATAGAGCTAATACTAAATTTTACTGGTACAGTCTGAAGCAGTAAGCAATACTGCAGAATAAAGCAATATTGAGATTAACAGACATTGAAAACCCAATGATCGCTGTATTCTGCTGTTATATTTGAGAGATGAAAGAAATGCGGGGAAAAAATGAATAAATCCTGTAAAGAACTGTGACTTCATTTTTATTTTTTTAAACAATTGTGTGATAGAAATATATGGATGGTTTACAGAAGTGTACAGATCATCAAATGTTCCACCTAGTCAGGATGTATACAAACTGAAATGATGTACTTGATTTTGCACAAAGACAAGGTTATTAATTGCTGTGTAAAACATAAGAGAATAAAATATTTTTCGCTGATGTGTCTCTCAATTAATATACCTTCAGTGTTTGTTTTTTCATCTTAACTACAGAACAGATCAAATTTTTAGGATTTCCTTTGAATTGCACAAGTGGTAAAACTATTATCTGGGCGGTACTGAATAAATCATGAAAATAAGATCTGCTGTTGGCTCTTGAGCACTGAAGTTGGAAACACTGTTTTAACCAACAGAGATCCAGGCAATGCTGCTGTTTAAAGGGGCTTTTGGAACAAGTATTCTTAAGGCCAGGGTCACACGAGCATATACTCGCTCATCCAAGAGAATTGGATTGATTATGTAAATGACACTAGCTCAAACTCTGATCATAGTTTATAGCCTTCTGAAGCTGCCCGATGCTTGCACTGAGAGCCCCACTGTTGGGACGAAATGAACGTTATTCTTCCGGGCAGCCTTGAGATTTCAGTCATAAAGATGTGTCGGCGTGGCTTCAGACGGAGGCCCTTAACCCCATATCTGCATAATAAAAGCATTTTTTTTACAAGATAGGTTCCCTTTAAATATTCCCTGGGTAACGTTAACATGTAATGCTAAATTGGTGAGGCATTTAAAGACAGCATCCACGAATAACTTCCTACCATGGTGCCATCCATATGATCAAATTATGCACTGCTGTAGGTATATTTTACACTATAGGTTACAAATTTGAACCAGACATAATGCGAATATTTAGATTTCAAATTGTATGAAACCTCAGCACATCATTACATAAGAACGTGGAGCTGGTAACATCTTTGTCTGCTCACTCTGCCAGAGGATAATGTTAATATCAATATTCCCTCAATGTTCTCTAAAATAACCTAAAATATTGAAAGCACAGAGCCAGGGAGGAAGAAATGTTATAATCTGTTTCATTGTCATCAGTCATTGTGACAAGAGTTTGTGTCTGACCCCGTGGAGAACCTTTGCAGAACAATCCATGTGAAAGGTAGGTTGAAGCTTGTGAAGACATCGTATTGGTACCTGCATGAGTGACTCAGATTTATCTTTACTGTTTCATGGAAAGTCAGATTGTTACTATGAAGGACACCCACTGTGGGGAATCCGGTGATGGAGGCTCCTAATAGAACACTAGGGATCTGTTAGTTTTTAGCAGAAATACCAAAATGATGTAATTGCATAAGTTGCACTCTGATGATCCTCAAAGGATACCTCCTGGGGTCACATATTGTTCTCTGTTCTATAGTTCTCACAAAACAAAGTTTACTAATACAGAAAATACAATTCTGACATTGGAGTAGTCAGATTTTTCATCACATTGAAGAGGTAGAACTGCTGCTGTCACTGACTGCTTTATATATTATTACAGTATAGACTACAACTCTACAAAAGCTGCCAGATCCTTTTGCATATATTTTTTTTGTCTGTAAGAAAAAGTCAAAAGCTTGTAAAGGATTTTGCAATTACAGGTAGTAAGAACATTATTCGGACACATCGTGAAGAATGATTGTAACAAAAATGATTTTAAGCCCATCTAAAGCTGAAGTGAGGAGGAAAAGAGGTTTAAGAATATCACAATTATGGAATCTGATATAGAATTTTATGCTTTTGAAACTGTCCTTATCATTGCTCTCTTTCTAATGAAGTTGACAGTTGATACATGCTGCACAATCCACTGGCTGTATGATCTCAGATGGGTAAGTTTAACTCTTTAAACAATGCAGGGCACTGGGCATGGAGAAGTCATCGGTGACCCACCTGTCCGACAAGTCGAGAGAGAGTGACTTACCTGGCTAAGATCAAACATCAAGGTCCTGATTCATGCTGCCTATGGATCGGGCAGCAAATATCAAAAGTCAAGTTCACTTTAAAGAAAAAAGTTTTCTTCTACTAGATGAAAATTAATGATAATAAGTCAATTTACAACATCAAACACAACATAAGAGTTACTTGTTTGCATAATCATTAGAAATATAGTAATGAAATGTAGAGCTTGTGTCATATATGTATATACAGGATGTCAAAAAAGTTAGCCCACCTCTCACATTTTTGTAAATATTTTATTGTATCTTTTCATGGGACAACACTGAAGATCTGACATTTTATTACAATATAAAGTAAGTGCACAGCTTTAATGACCGTGTAAATTTAGCATGCCCTCTAAATACCTCAACACACAGAAATTAATGTTTAAACCACTGGAAAAAAGTAAGTACACCCCTAAGTGAAAATGGCCAAATTCTGCCCAAAGTGTCAATATTTTGTGTGGCCACCATTATTTGCAAGCACTTTGGTAACTCTGGAGTTCATTGGAGCTTTGCATATTGCTACCAGAATTCTCTTCTAGTCCTCCATGATGACATGACAGAGCTGGTGGATATTGGAGACCTTGCACTACAGTACCATCTGTTTGATGATGCCCCACAGATGCTCAATAGGGTTTAGGTCAGGAGACATGCTTGGTCAGTCCAGCATCTTTACAATTTAGCAAGGCAGTGGTCATCTTACAGAAGTGTTTGGGGACATTATCTCTTTGGAATACTGCCCAGCGGCCCAGTTTCTGATGGGAGTGGATCATGCTTTGCTTAAGTATGTCACAGTACATGATGGAATTCACAGTTCCCTCATTGAACTGTAACTCCCCATAGCTGGCAGCACTCATGCAGCCCCAAACCATGGCACTCCCACCAACATGCTTGACTGTTGACAAGACACGCTTGTCTTTGTACTCCTCATTTGGTAGCTGCACACACGCTTGACACAAACTGAACCAAATAAGTTTATCTTGTTCACATTAGACCACAGGACATGGTTCCAGTAATCCATGACCTTAGTCTACTTGTCTCCAGCAAAGTGCTTGCGGCTTTCTTGTGTATCATCTTTAGAAGAGCCTTTCTTGTATGACAACAGCCATGCAGACCAATTTGAAGCATTGTGCGGCATATGGTCTGAGCACTGTCAGGCCGACCACCCACCCCTTTAACCTCTGCAGCAATGTTGAAAAGACAACCTTTGAATATTATGTTGAGTGTGTGAACTCAACTTCTTTAATTCAACCATGGCCAGGCCAGTTCTAAGTGGAAACTGTCTTGTTAAACCACTGTATGGTCTTAGCCACCGTGCTGCAGCTCAGTTTCAGGGTGTTGGCAATCTTCTTATAGCTTAGGCCATCTTTAAGTAGAGCAACAATTCTTTTTTTTCAGATCCTCAGAGTGTTCTTTGCCATGAGGTACCATGTTGAAATTTTCCAGTGACCAATATGAGAGAGTATGACAGCGATAACACTAAATTTTGCACATCTGCTCCCCATTCACACCTGAAACCTTGTCACATTATTGAGACTTTATTGTGACACATGACACCACGAAGGGAAAATGACGAATTTGACACAATTTGGCCATTTTAACTTAGGGGTGTACTCACTTTTGATGCCAACGGTTTAAACATTAATGATTGTGGTGTGTTGAGTTCTGTGAAGGGCACACCAAATTAACACTGTTATACAAGCTGTGCACTGACTACTTTACATTGTATCAAAGTGTTGCATCTTCAGTGTGGTCCCATGAAAATATATAATAAAATGTTTAGAAAAATTTGAGGGATGTACTCAGTTTTTTGATATATTGTACATATCAAAGCATTATGGCACACAATTCTTGAAACTTTTTTGACAAAATTAAAACTGTTGGAAATGCTCCAAACGTTTTGTGCAAAGCATGGTTGCATAAACATGATGCAACTATTTATGTTTTAATCCAGACTCAGAAGGCTCTACCCACTTTTTGAAAAGTGAACTGAATTTTGCAGGAAGACAGTTTAATTGACATGGCCGTCAAATTAATTATAATTTATGCCACAAATGTGGAGTAGATTACATCATAAATATACCCTAACTGGAGTAAGTTTCTTGCAGTGGTGGCACAAGGCAGCTAAAAGATGTCCCAAATTGTTTAAGAGGTGCATGCTTCCAAAGGAATTTGGCATATCTTACTCAAGCACACTGTGCAAACACCAGTCTGAATGAATTGAAACCCATTTATAAAATATATATATATGCTAGAGATGAGCGAGCACTAAAATGCTCGGGTGCTCGTTACTCAAACCGAATAAATCCTAATACTCGCATTCTCGTATAAGTAACGAGTATAATGGGAGTTAATGGGAAAGCTTTTTTCTGGCAGACCCTACAAAGAGGTGTGGGGGGCAGTGAAAATGTTCAAATGGATGAGAAAAGTGCTGAATAGAAGGAGAACAGCATGGGGAAGACCCCTGGAAGCATCTCTGACTCCCAGATCGCTTCTGAAAACAATGGTGTTACACTTTTACTCTACTTTACAGGACTGACAATAACACATTCCAAAACTAATGAGAAATTGCTTTTTACAGGAAAAAATGTTAAGAAACATTTTTTTCTGTATAATGAATTGTAAATAAGGCAAAATTTAAAAAGGATTAAAAAATATAACTTAAGTAAACCAAAATTGATTTCTTTATTAAAATATAGGAAATTTAGTTTCATTTATGAAGGAAGCAAGAACTGCCAAAAATAAGGGTCTCAGATATACCCTTGTCCAAGAAATATCGTCACTCCTTGCGGAGATCCACATGCTAAGCATGCCGAGATGAGGAGACTTAAAGCCGCAATGCTCCTCTGGGAAATATGCTAATTATGCAAATTGTCTCTTCAGAGAGGAAGAGAGCTAGAACTCTAGTGCCACCTTTTGGAAGGTAGCAATCCTACAAGTCAATGTCGACACTTTAACGAGCCTTATCACATGACCTAGGATAATAGCCAAACCAGAATCTCAATTTGCAGACACTGTGTTTCGGGGTTCAGCCCCTCGTCAGTGCATAGGGCCTCATACACATTCTGTTGAAATTGTCATGTATTGAGGCTTATAAAGCAACGAAATCTACCCCAAAATATGTAAAAGTCTAAGTACGGGCAATATATTATACCAATCAATTTTTAAACAAGTTTTTTGAGGCTTACATACCACCAAAATCTACCCAAGAATTAGTAAAATAGTAAAAGTCTATGGATGAGCAATAGAATACAGATACATTTTTGCATATTTTTTTTAAATCTTATACAGCAACGAACTGTACCCTAGAAAATGTAATACTCTATGGGTGAGAGATATAATACGGATACATTTTCAACAAGTTTTTTGAGGGTTATATACAAATGAAATGTACTGTAGACCATAGAATAGTCTATGGGTGAGTAATATAATATCGATAAAATTTTGGTACTCAGTCCCCAGTCGACACTTTTTTCTCCCGGTGAGACGTTCCTGTCTTGTACCAGCACGTGTCCAGGACCATCACCTGTGCCCTTACCATTGCACTTACTGGGATTGTCAACTTAATGGCTGACATGTGGACAAGCACTTGTGTCCACATATGCTACATTTCCCTGATGGCACATTGGGTGATCATTGTGGAGGCTGGGGCCGAGTCATACACTGGCATTGCATATGTGCTCCCGACGCAGACGATTGCTGGCCCTACTTCAGTCAGAGTTTCTTCCATCTTTTACAGCAGTTCCTGCACCCCCTCATGCTACTTCTCATCCTCCATCTCCAATGTGCTATCTCAGAGAACGTTGTTAACATCAGCTGGAAGCTCTGCAGCACTTCCTCAGTGAAGTGGCAACAGGCTCTGCTGAATTTGTCTAGGAGACAAACCGCACACCATGGAAGAATTACTTGTAAGAGCTTCTGGTCAAGGTACACTGCATGAGCAGCCATTTCCTCAAATTTGCTACAGCTGCTGCTGCTGTGGCAGTGCTGCAGCTGCGCATGCAAGGACCAGCTCACCGACTGGTATGCGACGCCACCACTCATTGGAACACCACACTGCACATGCTGGAAAGACTTTGTGAGCAGAAGAGGCCAGTGGTTCAGTACCAGCTCCAACACGCCTGTTGAAATTCTGGTCAGCCTCTGCACATAATAAATGAAGACTTGGCATGGATGTCTCAGCATGGACGTCTGACATTTGTGCGGCTCTCCAAGACTTTGAGGACTCCACAAAGATTGTGAGTGGTGATGATGCCATAGTCAGAGCAACAATCCTGATTCTGTGCCTTCTTAAACAGTTGCTGCTCACAACTAAACATGAAGCTTTGCATGCGGACCAGGTGGGGATAGAGTAAGACATAACACAAAGAGATTCTAGCCAGGCCAGTCTCATCTCATCTGCTCAGCACAGATTGGGTAACAATGAGGAGGTGGACACTGAGGAGGAGGAACAAGAGCTGGTAGCTAGCATAACAAAGACTAGTAGCCACAGAACCTTTATCCCGTCTCTCCTACATGGATGGGCTGAGGATGGGAATGCAGAGAAAGAGAGGGGCAGGAGGAGGAGGAAGGAGGATATGGAAAGTCATCATCATGGTGTTGACAGAGAAGTGTTGGCTGTATGGAGCTTGGCGCATATGGCCGACTTTATGCACCGCTGCCTTTCCCTCAAGAAAATATTTACAGTCTACATTTTTTTAAGAATTCAATAGGTCACCTATTCAATTTAATCTGATTATTATTGCATTATGGTGCTATGTAAAACTCACAAATAAGTGATGAAAAATATTTCTGGATTAGATTACTCATCCGTAAAGTATTATGTGCTTTCTTAAACATTTTACTGGTATATAAAAAAAAATCTTTAAAAATTTGGCTTGGTTACATTTAGAGATGGGCGAACCTGAACAGTAAAGTTCTGTGTCTATATCGAACACCTACTATTTGAGCACGGACATCAAACACTGACTTTACCAGGACGTCCGTGTTACTGATTGGCCCCCCAAACACTGGGTGTTTGTCATGCTGTTATGTGCATGACAGCACAGCAAACACTGCTTCTGTTAGGCGGTAAAACCATTACTGCCGGTAAGACAGCCATGGTTCCCATGCTGTCAAATGACAGCGTGAGCCCACAGCTGTGATCGGAAGTATAAAATTTACCTCTAGTCACTTGTGTCAGTTGATGGGACTACTGCTACCGCTAATAACAGTGAGAGCAAGCGAATGATGAGAGTATTCATCCGCCAGCGCCTGTGCTCTAAATAAATAACTGAAAAAAAATGACGTGAGTTCCCCTGTATTTTTGATAACCAGCCAGGAAAAATTCACAGCTGGGGCTGTAACCCTCAACTGTCAGTGTTAGCAAGGCTGGTTTTCAAGAATAGAGGGGTCCCTATGCTGTTGTTTAATTATTTAAATAAATAATTTTACAAATCGGCTTAGGGTCCCCCCATTTTTGACAATCAGCCTTGCTAAAGCAGGCAGCTGGAGGCTGGTATTCTTCGGCTGTTAAGGGTCCATGGATCTTGTCCCCCCAGCCTCAAAATAGCAGCCGCCCCAGAAAAGGCATATCTATTAGATGTGCCAATTCTGGCGCTTTGCCCAGGTCTTCCCACTTGCCCTGTAGTGGTGGCAAGTGGAGGTCATATTTCTGGGGTATCCCATCAGACGACACCAGTCACCAGAGGTAAACTTTATACCACTGATCCCAGCTGTGGGCTCACACTGTCATTTGACAGCATGGGATCAGCAGCTGTCTGACTGGCAGTAATGATTTTACCACCGATCAGAAGTAGTGTTTGCTGCCCTGTCATGCATTCGTTGTTATAAAAACCTCCAAAACTGCAGCCATGAGTCTGCGGAAATCCTCCATGTCAGAAAGCTGAAATGGCAATATTTTCATGGCAAGCAGGCTGGAAATGTGTCCGCTTAGCATTTGGGCATGCAAACTTTTTCTTTCGTTCCAAGGTCTGGGGCAGGGACAGCTGAATGCTGTGTTGGGACAAGGATTTGGAATTGCCTGGTGATGGTAAGTTGAAAATGTGCAAGGATAGGTGCAGAGCAGGAGTCATTTCCACCAATGTTTTGGACAGGGGATTGGAAAGCACCTAGCATAGGGGAAGATGCAGTGGTGTCACCTGATGTCACTAATCGTGGACCAAGGCGTTGGACACACTGAGTAGGGTGCTTAGATGACATGTGCCTGATCATTCTGGTGGTGGTTAGGTTCTTTGTGGTCAGGCTCCTGCTGAACTTGGCATGGCACAGGTTGGAAATGGCCTTTTTGTTTGTCTCAAAACTCTCTTTAACCCTTTCAAGACCCAGCCTGTTTTCATCTTTCTAACCCTGCCAATTTTTACACTTCTGACCACTGTCAATTTATGAGGTAATAATTCTGGAACACTTCAATGGATCCTGGTGATTCTGATACTGTTTTCTCGTGACATATTGTACTTTATGATAACGGTAAAAATTTCTTCGATATGACTTGCGTTTATTTGTGAAAAAATGGAAATTTGGCATAATTTTGCAATTTTCAAACTCTTAATTTTTATGCCCTTAAATCAAAGAGTCATATCACACAAAATAGTTAATACATAATATTTCCCACATGTCTAATTTACATCAGCACAATTTTGGAAACAAAATTAATTTTTGTTAGAAACTTATAAGGGTTAAAAGTTGACCAGTGATTTCTAATTTTTTCAACAAATTTTACAAACCATTTTTTTTAGGGACCACATCACATTTGAAGTCACTTTGAGGGATCTATATGAAAGAAAATACCCAAAAGTTACACCTTTCTAAAAACTGCATGCCTCAAGGTACTCAAAACCACATTCAAGAAGTTTGTTAACCCTTCAGGTGCTTCACAGCAGCTAAAGAAACGTGGAAGGAAAAAATGAACATTTGACTTTGGAGTCACAAAAATTATCTTTCAGCAACAATTTTTTTATTTTCACAAGTGTAAAAGGAGAAAATGGACCACAAAACTAGTTGTGCAATTTCTCATGATTATGCCGATACCCCATATGTGGGGAAAACCACTGTTTGGGCACATGGTAGGGCTCGGAAGGGAAGGAGCACCTTTTGACTTTTTGAACGTAAAATTGGTTGGAATTGATAGCCGTCACCATGTTGCGTTTGAAGACCCCTGATGTGCCTAAACATTATAAAACCCCAACAAGTGACCCCATTTTGGAAACTAGACCCTTCAAGGAATTTATCTAGCTGTGTGGTGAGCACATTGAACCCCCAGGTGCTTCACAGAAGTTTTGAACAAAGAGCCATGAAAATAAAAAAAATCACATTTTTTACACAAAAATGATTTTTCAGCAACAATTTTTTTATTTTCACAAGTGTAAAAGGAGAAAATGGACCACAAAAGTGTTGTGCAATTTCCCCTGATTTATGCCATACCCCATACGTGGGGGAAACCACTGTTTGGGCACATGGTAGGGCTCGGAAGGGTAGGAGCGCCTTTTGACTTTTTGAACGTGAAATTGGTTGGAATTGATAGCGGACGCCATGTTGCATTTGAAGACCCTGATGTGCCTAAACATTGGAAAACCCCAACAAGTGACCCTATTTTGGAAACTAGACCTTCAAGGAACTTATCTAGCTGTGTGGTGAGCACATTGAACCCCAGGTGCTTCACAGAAGTTTAGAACGTAGAGCCGTGAAAATAAAAAATCATATTTTTTACACAAAAATGATTTTTCAGCAACAATTTTTTTATTTTCACAAGTGTAAAAGGAGAATTTAGAACACAAAAGTTGTTGTGCAATTCTCCTGAGTACACCAATATCCCATATCTGGGGGAAAACCACTGTTTGGGCGCACGGCAGGGCTTAGAATGGAAGGAGCACCTTTTGACTTTTTGAACGCAAAATTGGATGGAATTGATAGCGGACACCATCTTGCGTTTGAAGAGCCCGTGATGTGTCAAAACATTGGAAAACCCCAAAAATGTCCCCATTTTGGAAACTAGACCCTTCAAAGAACTTATCTAGCTGTGTGGTGAGCACTTTGAACCCCCAGGTGCTTCACAAAAGTTTAGAACCTAGAGCCGTGAAAATAAAAAATTACATTTTTTACACAAAAATGATTTTTCAGCAATGATTTTTTTGTTTTCACAAGTGTAAAAGGAGAAAATGGAACACAAAAGTTGTTGTGCAATTTCTCCTTAGTACACCATACCCCATATCTGGGGGAAAACCACTGTTTGGGCACACGGCAGGGCTCCGAATGGAAGGAGCACCTTTTAACTTTTTGAACGCAAAATTGGTTGGAATTGATAGTGACACCATGTTGCATTTGAAGAGCCCATGATGTGTCGAAACATTGGAAAACCCCAACAAGTGACCCGATTTTGGAAACTAGACCCTTCAAAGAACTTATCTAGCTGTGTGGTGAGCACTTTGAATCCCCAGGTGCTTACAGAAGTTTAGAAAGTAGAGCCGTGAAAATAAAAAAATCACATTTTTTACACAAAAATGATTTTTCAGTAATATTTTTTTATTTTCACAAGTGGAAAAGGTGAATTGGAACACAAAAGTTGTTGTGAAATTTTTCCTGGGTACACCGATACCCCATATATGGGGGAAAACCACTGTTTGGGCGCACAGCAGGGCTTGGAATGGATGGAGTGACGTTTTGGATTGCAGATTTTGATGGAATGGTCTGCAGGTGTCATGTTGCGTTTGAAGAGCCCTGATGTGCCTAAACATTGGAAAACCCCAACAAGTGACCCCATTTTGAAAAGTAAACCCTTCAAGGAACTTATGTAGCTGTGTGGTGAGCACTTCAACCCCCAGGTGCTTCATTGAAGTTTAGAACATAGAGCCGTGAAATAAAAATACTTTTTCACAAAAAGATTTTCAGCAACGTTAAGATCCCCTGATGTGCCTAAACATTGAAAACCCCTCACAAGTGACCCCATTTTGGAAACTACAACCCAGAAGGAATTTATCTAGAGGCATAGTTTTATAGTAATGATTATAATGCTTTTTGTTTTACTGGTGTATGAATTTATAATGTGGTGTTCTATGTAAGATGTGCGGGGTACATCAGATTTATAAAAGTGTGTTATGTCAACAGGGTATAAACAAATTTTATTAATTTGTGGAAGTGTGGCACGCTTTGAAGCAATCCTTAATGCAGAGGCCAGGATTCTCAGGGCAGGTTTCACAATGGTAAGTTGTGTCCTTTCGGATTCCCCTCTTTGAGCATACTCTGCACCATTTTGTGATCGGCCTGTCCTCGCTGTTTGGTGAACTTGTCCAGGGAAATGTTGACCTGGGACAATACGGGCACTATCAGATTCAGAAGTACTGGACCCTCACCTCCCCGAGTGCCAAACGTTAGGGCCTTGATGATTACTTCCTGAAACTGAAGGAAGGTCCCCGTATTGCCTGCAGATCTGAACACCACAAAAGCATTGTACAGTGCCATTTGTACAATGTGCACGGCCAATTTTTTGTACCATACTTTGGCTTTTCGCATAGCACTGTATGGTTGGAGGACCTGATCTGAGAGATCTACGCCCCCATGTACCGATTGTAATCCAGGATACAATCTGGCTTTGGGACTTGTGTTGTGGTCCCACGAACAGTGACAATGGTGCTGTTGTCACGGTGTATGGTGGTCAGGATAAGGACATCCCTTTTGTCCTTATACTTGACCACTAGCATGTTGTCGCTGCATTGAGCTTTGCTTTCCCCTTTTCTCAGCGTTTGCCCAATTAGCGGATTAGGGAGGCCTCGCTGATTTTTTCCCACGGTGCCACATGCAACTGTACCTCTGGCAGAGAGGGCCTTGAAGAGCGGGACGCTGGTGTAAAAGTTATCAATGTACAGGTGATAACCCTTATCCAGCAGTGGGTGCAGCAATTCACACACAATTTTCCCACTAACCCCCAGGACAGAGGGGCATTCAGGGGGGTTAATTTGGGTGTCCTTCCCCTCATAGACCCTAAATCTGTGGGTGTACCCTGAGGTACTCTCGCACAGTTTGTACAGCTTTATTCCGTACCTGGACCTCTTACTGGGCAGGTATTGTCGGAATTTTAGCCTCTCTTTGAAGTGAACGAGAGATTCATCAATAGCTATGTCCCTCAGGGGTGTGTATGCCTCAGCAAATTTTCTGCTGAAGTGTTCAACCACTGGCCGAATTTTATATAGACCATCAAAGTTAGGATAGTCTCGGGGAGGACACTGCGCATTATCATTATAATGCAGTATTGACAATCCGTTTTTTTTTCATTATGTCCATATGCAGCAAAATTCCCCAAAATATCATCATCTCTGCTGCATTTACGGGGGTCCATCTGACGTATGATGACGTGGAATTTTGGTGTGAAAAATTGTTGGGCATACAAGTTCGTCTGGGCCACCATAAGATTTATTATTTCCTCACTGAAAAAGAATTTGAAGAAGTCAATTTCAGTGAGGCCAGTGGTGTCAAACTGGATTCCTGAGCTGCTGCTGAAATCCGGAATGACGGGCTGAAAATTTTCAGGGGGTGCAATCCATATGGGATCGATTGCTGCAGGAGTTGCCTGGGTCCTAGGGCACCTTGTTGGGGGTCCTTCCTCACCAGATGAGGAGGAGGAGGAGGAGGAAGAGAGAAATGTTGGATCTTCCTCACTGGCTGAATCCGTGTCGGATGCAAGAATGGCGTAAGCCTCCTCTGGTGAATAGAGACTTGTTGATGAATGGTCCATTTTTATTTTTTTTTTCCCAAACCTCAGGTGTGTGCATGTAAGTGGTGCTTTACACGTGTAATGTGTGGGGCTTGTGTGATAGGGTACAGTTTATTATAAAAAAACAGAAAAAAAAGGAGAGAGATAAAATGTAGAAAAGAAAAAAATGAAAAGTAAAATCAAATGTAAAAAAAAAGTTTATATAAAAAAATTAGAAGTTCACTACACTAATACCCTCCCTATAAATTTACCCGCCGCAAATAATTATTTTTTACAAAAGAAAAACGGACGTCAGCAAAAATGTGACGTACGTCCCCTAATGCACTCACTAAAAATTTACTCGGCGCAGCTAATTATTTTTTTACAAAAGAAAAACGGACATCACAAACAATGTAACGTACGCTCCCCTAATGCACTAGAGATTACTCAGCGATAGCAACAAACACTGACGCCGGCAAAACCTAACACACTACCTATAGAACTACTCTGTACAATTTTTTCCCTACAAGATTGGATGTCACCAAACACTGACGCCGACTATACCTAATACACTATCTATAAAGCTACTCTATACGATTTTTTCCCTACAAGATCGGACGTCACCAAACACTGACGCCGACTATACCTAATACACTATCTATAAAACTACTCTATACAATTTTTTCCCTACAAGATCAGATGTCACCAAACGCTGACGCCGACTATACCTAATAAACTACCTAAAAAACGACTCTATATGATTTTTTTTCTATAAAAGATCGGTCGTCACTAACACTGTGACGCCGGCTACGCTACGTCTAAAACTACAACTGTACTAACTACTATTATTTTTTAAAAAATAAAATAAAATGGACGTCACTTAGACTGTGATGTCCGTTACGCTAACTACCTAAAAACAGAAAAATTCCTGTGGCGCAGTCTTTGATCAGCAGCGATACTGATCAGAGCACTGCAGACACAGTAAGCGCACAAATGCTTTGTGCAGGATGCAGCACACACAAAAAAAGCGCAAAAAAAGTTCGCTAAATTTTTAATTGGAGGGGGGAGGGGGTACTGGAACAGGGATGGGGGACTGGGAAAGGGGGCGTCACCAAACAATGACGCCTGCTATGCTACGTCTAAAACTACACTGTACTAACTACTATTATTTTTTCTAAAAAAAAAAAAATTGGTCGTCGCTTAGACTGCAATGTCCGCTACGCTAACTATCTAAAAAAAGAAAAATTCCCATGGCGCAGTCTCTTATCAGCAGCGATACTGGTCAGAGCGCTGCGGTCACGGGAAGAGCACGAATGCTCTGCACAGGATGCCCCACACAGGAAAAAAGCACTAAAAAGTGCACAAAAAAATCAATTAGAGGGGGAGGAGGGGGTACTGGTACAGGGATGGGGGATGGGAAAGGGATGGGGAGGTGCTGCTGCTCTGCTGTGATCACAGGAGTCACACAGCAGGCAGATCGCAGCACACAGGAAGCAGATAGCAGGAGCATCACTCTGGAGCTGGACTCTGAAGGAGGCAGGAGATCGCAGGGGAGATCACACTGCCACCAATGGATTCTTTCACTCAGGTAGACAGAGGGGCTTAGACAACCGCTCTGGATGCCAAATCTGAGGTAAAGATGGCGTGCAGGGCGGTGATCGCTATTTTAGATTAACCCCTTTGGTGCTGATTGGCTAGAAGCTATTGTTCAGCCAATCAGCGCCATAGGGGTTAATCTGGTGAGATGACGTGGTGATCACCCCACCAACTGTGACGGCTGTGATTGGTGCTACATCACTCAGCACAGATCACAGCCGGTCACATGTTTTTTTTTATTTTTTCTAAAACTTTATTGTCACATCGCTGTGATTGGCTGGTCAGAATTCACCAGCCAATCACAGCGATCGCCGATGTGAGGGGGCGGTGCAGCCCCCCGAGGCCTCTTGCAGAGATGGTCTGCTGTCAGGGAAATGGCGGCTCCGTACTAGTACTGCTCTGGGCAGAAATGCACCTCCCGCAGAGCAGTAATAGTACGGCAGAGGTCGGGAAGGGGTTAAAAAGTCCCAGACTAGGGAACACATAAATCTTTGTCAGAGAAATTCAGGAATGTCGGTGTTTTGCAGAACAGTTGCCTGCCTTCTCCCTCTGGTCATCCCACTGCCTTTTCCTGTCTTTTTGGTGCTGCTGATGCCTCCCCCTCAGGGCTGCTGGCCTCACTCTGCATTCCACCAGCTCATCTTCCACCCCCGCACTCTGGTCCTCCTGACTTTGTGACTTAAGAACAAAACATAGCGGTAACTTAGTGACTTGTCAACACCAAGCTGACTGATCGGCAACTGTGTCTCATCATCACCTTCCTCCTTAGCTAAAATTTGTCATTCCCCTTGGGGAATTCCCCTCTTCTTGGGGCTGTGTCTGCTGTACGTTTTGTGCACCACTAAACACATTCTCCTGTCCCTCTTGGAGCATGCAGGTTGAGAGGCCACAAACAAGAAATATTGTGGTAAACAGCTCCATGGAATGTCCTAGTGTGTGATCACTAGTCTCTTGGAACTCAACGTGGGTGGGAGAAAGGATCAGGGTGAGGATTAAGTGATCCAGACTGTAGGCTTGGGAGACGGGACCGTACAGAAGACTCGGTGGTGCTGCCAAGTCTGCATGAAGCATTACCTGCTATCCAACCAACCATCTGTTCGAACTGCTATGCCTCAGGAAGTGGTGTACCGTGCCTCCCAGCAAAGTGGGACTGGAACCTATATGTCATGCATGGGCGTGTTTCTTGTGCTCCAGCAATAGGCGTAATAGCATCTGCCCCACGTCCTCGGCATCTGCGTGCACCATCCTCATTACTTCCACTTCTCAGTCCCTTACCGCACCTGCAGCAGTCAAAGCGGGTTTTGGGCATTTAATACCACCATAATGTAACAGAAAGAACGCAAAAGTGTATGGATGACAATCAAATTCAATCCAGAATAATGTTTCAAAACTTTTATGAAGTGTTATATGCCACAAAAATATTCCACAAAGCATTCAATACTGTATGGGTGAGAGATTTAAGATTACAACATTTTTTAACTCTTTTTTTCAGTTTTATAGATCACAGGAATTGTCCCACAGACCATGGAATAGTGAATAGATGAGAACTGTAATTCAGCCAATTATTTTAATGCTTTTTTGCAGTGTTATATATCACTGAAATTTACCCCCGATCACGGAATAGTGTATGGGTGAGAAATGTAATCCAGCTATTTTTTTAATGCTTTTTTGGAGTGTTGGATATCACAGAAGTGTACAATAGAAAGCGTGAATCTGTGTGATTGAGAAATTTCAGCTTGCAAATTTTTTAACTCTTTTTTTCAGTTTTATAGATCACAGGAAATGTCTCCCAGACCAAGGAATACTGTAGTGTATGGATGAGAGCTGTTATCCAGCCAATTATTTTAACGCTTTTAAATAGTGTTAGATAATATCACAGAAATTTACTCCAAGCCATGGAATAGTGCATTGGTGAGAAATGTAATCCAGCTAATTTTCTTAATGCTTTTTTGTAGAGTTAGATATCACAGTAATGTACTAGAGAACACGAAAAACTTTTTGGCTGAGAAATACAAGTGTTATGATTTGGTAGCTGAGGAGAGCAGGCAAAAAGGAAATACACCAGAGAAGTTGGAAACTATGAGATTGCAGTACCCTGACTAATCACCACAACTAGAGGCAGCCGTGGAGCGTTCCTACGTTGGTCCTAGACGACTCGAAAAATGGAGACATCAAAGTGGCAGAGCTAGCCCTATTATTAAGAGCAAACTCAGCCAAAGGCAAAAAAGAGACCCAGTCATCCTGATCAGCAGACACAAAGCATCTTAGATAAGTCTCCAATGTCTGGTTTGCTCTCTCAGTTTGACCATTGGTCTGAGGATGAAACGCCGAGGAGAAAGACAATTGAACACCAATTTTAGAACAAAAGGTACTCCAAAATCTGGAAACAAACTGGACTCCTCTGTCAGACACAATGTTCTCAGGAATGCCGTGTAAACGAACCACGTGCTGAAGGAACAAAGGCACCAATTCAGAAGAGGAAGGCAACTTAGGTAATGGCACAAGATGTATCATCTTGGAAAACCTATCGCAAATCACCCAGATGACGGTCATTCTCTGAGAAACAGGGAGGCCGGAAATGAAATCCATAGAGATATGGGTCCATGGTCTCTTGGGCACCGGTAATGGCATCAACAAACCACAGGAAGAAATGAAACCACAAAATTAAAACGTGTGAAAAACAAGGCCCACCTGGCCTGTCTAGGATTAAGTCGCTTGGCAGATTCCAGATAAACTAGATTCTTATGGTCAGTAAGGACCACCACCTGATGTTTGGCTCCCTCCAGCCAATGTCTCCACTCTTCAAAAGCCCACTTCATGGCTAATAACTCCCGATTACCCACGTCATAATTACGTTCAGTGGAAGAAAATTTTCGAGAGAAAAAGGCACAAGGGTTACTTTTAGAGGTCTCTGGATCTCTTTGGGACAAAACGGCACCTGCCCCAATTTCAGAGGCATCAACCTCCACCTGAAATGGTAGAGAAACATCAGGCTGCCGTAGAACAGGAGCAGAAGTGAATCTCTGCTTAAGTTCCTGAAATGCAGAGACTGCCTCAGGAGGCCAATTCACCACATCAGAACCCTTCTTGGTCAAATCAGTTAATGGTTTAACAATAACAGAGAAATTACCAATAAATTTACGATAAAAATTGGCAAAACCCAAGAATCTTTGAAGAGCCTTTAAAGAAGTAGGTTGAACCCAATCACAGATAGCCTGAACTTTGACCGGGTCCATTTCAATAACAGATGGGGACAAAATGAAACCCAGAAATAAGATCCTCTGAACGCCAAAAAGACACTTTGATCCCTTCACATACAGAGCATTCTCTCTCAAAATCTGGAACACAGTCCGAACATGTCTTACATGAGAGTCCCAGTCATTGGAAAAAATCAAGATATCATCCAAATAAACAATCAGAAATTTATCCACAAAATCCCTGAAAATGTCATTCATGAAGGACTGTAAGACAGAAGGAGCATTAGTGAGCCCAAAGGGCATCACAAGGTACTCAAAATGCCCTTCAGGGGTATTAAATGCCGTCTTCCATTCATCCCCGTGCTTAATGCGAATAAGGTTATATGCCCCCCTGAGGTCAAGCTTGGTAAACCAAGTAGCGTTTTTCACCCTGGAAAACAGATCAGAGATCAAGGGTAACGGATATTGATATTTCACAGTAATATTGTTCAAGAGACGATAATAAATACACGGCTTTAATGAACCATCCTTTTTGGCCACAAAGAAAAAACCGGCACCTAAGGGTGAAGAGGATGGTCTGATATGACCCTTCTCCAATGACTCCTTGATATAAGACCGCATAGCGTCATGTTCAGGTACAGACAAGTTAAAAAGGCGACCTTTAGGGAATTTACTACCAGGCACTAATTCAATAGCGCAGTCATAGCTCCTATGGGGAGGTAAGGATGCAGATTTACTTTCGCTAAACACATCAGAAAAATCAATCAAAAAGTCAGGAACATCCTGAGCCTGGGGGAGGCAGAAAAAACAGGAGTGTTGGTATTAACACATTGACAGCCCCAACTGGTAACAGACACAGATTTCCAATCCAAAACAGGATTATGAGACTGTAACCAAGGGAAACCCAGTATGATAATGTCATGCAGATTATACAGAACCAAAAATTTGCAACTCTCCTGATGATCAGGTTCTACCCTCATTATCACCTGAGTAGAGAACTGAGGTTTATTCTCAGCCAAAGGGGTAGAATCGATCCCCAGTAGGGGAAAAGACTTCCGTAGGGGTATCAAGGGAAACCCACAACGTTTAGCAAAATCAAAATCCATCAAGTTAATAGCTGCTCCAGAATCAACAAAAGCCTGAGCAGAAAATGAGGACAGAGAGCATATCAGGGTAACAGTTAACAAAAACTTAGTCTGAACACTACCCAAGACAACTGAGCGAGCAAAACGTCTTCCCTGCTTAGGGCAGACAGAAATAGCATGAGAGGCATCACCACAGTAGAAACATAACCCATTGAGCTTTCGAAATTCATGACGCTGTGCCCCAGAAACCACTCTATCACACTGCATGGATTCAGAAGCAGGTTCACAAGGCAACATTATTCCACGCATACCTTTCCGCTCACGCAAACGTCTGTCAATTTGAATCGCTAATGACATAGAATCATTGAGACCAGAGGGAACAGGGAATCCCACCATAACATCCTTTACATTATCTGACAGTCCCTTCCGAAAAAGAGCTGCCAAAGCGTCGTCATTCCATTTGGTCAGGACTGCCCACCTACGGAATCTCTGACAGTATAACTCAGCGTCCTCAAGCCCTGACTTAATGCCAACAAAGTTTTTTCAGCTTGATCAGTGACATTAGGCTCATCATACAATAACCCCAAAGCCTGAAAAAACGCATCAACATCACTGAAAACAGGATCCCCAGGTGTCAGGAAAAAGCCCAATCCTGAGGGTCGCCGCGCAGGAGAGAGATGACAATTTGAACCTGCTGCGCTGCGTTCCCTGAGGACTTCGATTTTAAGGCAAAAAACAATTTACAGTTATTTTTGAAATTCAGAAACTTAGCTCGATCCCCTAAAAACAAATCTGGCATGGGAATCCTAGGCTCCACAACAGGCAACCTAGCAAGATAGGTAGCAATACTCCGAACTTCAGTGGCAAGCTGATTCACACGGCCAGACAACTGTGCAAACTCCATTGAGAGAAAAAAAATCCTCCTCAGCACCCAGAGATACAGAGGGAAAAAAAAAAATGCAACAAACAGAAAAAAAAAAATCTCTGACAACTTTTTTCTTTCACAATATTTTTTTTTCCTTCTGTGAGTACCATATAATTTTCAGTTTAGGCCGGTGATACTGTTATGATTTGGTAGCTGAGGAGAGCAGGCAAAAAGGAAATACACCAGAGAAGTTGGAAACTATGAGATTGCAGTACCCTGACTAACCACCACAACTAGAGGCAGCCGTGGAGCGTTCCTATGTTGGTCCTAGACGCCTCGTCACAGCCTGAGAAACTAACTACACCTAAAGATAGAAAGAGGAAAGCTATCTGCCCCGGAGCAGATCCCCAAAGAACATAGAAAGCCCCCAAACATGTAATGGCGGTTAGACAAGAAGAAATACTGACACAGACAGAAAATAGTATGAGCAAACGTTGGGGCCCAAACTTACTAAATAGAAAAGGATAGGAAGGGCACTTATAGAATCATAGAATGGTAGAGTTGGAAGGGACCTCCTGGGTCATCTGGTCCAACCCCCTGCTCAAAGCAGGATTCTCTAAATCATCCCAGACAGATGTCTATCCAGCCTCTGTTTGAAGACTTCCATTGAAGGAGAACTCACCACCTCTTGTGGCAGCCTGTTCCACTCATTGATCACCCTAACTGTCAAAAAGTTTTTTCTAATATCTAATCTGTGTCTCCTCCCATTCAGTTTCATCCCATTGCTTCTAGTCTTTCCTTGTGCAAATGAGAATAAAGATGATCCTTCTACAATGTGACAGCCCTTGAGATATTTGTAGACAGCTATTAAGTCTCCTCTCAGTCTTCTTTTTTGCAAGCTAAACATTCCCAAATCCTGCAACCGTTCCTCATAGGACATGGTTTGCAGACCGGTCACCATTCTGGTGGCTCTTCTCTGAACTTGCTCCAGTTTGTTGATGTCTTTTTTAAAATGTGGTGCCCAAAACTGGACACAGTATTCCAGATGAGATCTGACCAAAGAGGAGTAGAGGGCAATAATGACCTCACGTGATCTAGACTGTATGCTTCTGTTGATACATCCTAGAATTGCATTTGCCTTTTTTGCTGCTGCATCACACTGTTGACTCATGTTAAGTCTGTGATCAATTAGTATACCCAAGTCTTTTTCACATGTGCTGTTACTTAGCCCTATTCCTCCCATTTTGTATATGCTTTTTTCATTTTTATTGCCCAGATGTAGTACTTTGCATTTTTCCCTGTTAAAATCCATTCTGTTAGTTGCTGCCCACTGCTCCAGTTTATGTATATCTTTTTGAATCCTCTCTCTCTCTTCTCTAGTATTAGCTACCCCTCCTAGCTTTGTGTCATCAGCAAATTTGATCAGTTTACCCTCAATTCCTTCATCTAAATCATTGATAAAGATGTTGAACAATACAGGGCCCAAAACAGAGCCTTGTGGTACCCCACTTGAGACATTCTTCCAACTGGATGTGCAGCCATTTACAACCACTCTTTGGGTTCGATCACTAAGCCAGTTATGAATCCACCTAACAGTTGCCTTGTCCATTCCATACTTAGTCATTTTTTCAATAAGGATTGTGTGAGATACTTTGTCAAATGCTTTGCTGAAGTCAAGATATACTATATCTACAGCATTTCCCTGATCCACCCAGTCAGTGATTCTGTCATAGAAGGAAATTAAGTTAGTCTGACATGACTTATTAGTTACAAACCCATGCTGACTCTGTTTAATCACTTCATTCTTATCCAGGTACTTGCATACATGTTCTTTAATAATTTGTTCAAAGATCTTTCCTGGTATAGAAGTCAGACTCACCGGCCTGTAGTTCCCTGGGTCCACCTTCTTCCCCTTTTTGAAGATAGGAACAACATTTGCTCTTCTCCAGTCTTCTGGGACTTCTCCTCTTCTCCAAGAATTTTCAAAGATTATGGACAGTGGTTCAAGAATTTCTTCTGCTATCTCCTTCAGTACCCTGGGGTGTAATTCATCTGGACCTGGAGACTTGAATTCATTTAGGTTAGCTAAGTGTTTCCTCACTGTCTTTCTGTTTATAGATATCCTGGATTCTTCTATTCCTTTAATAGGACAGTGAAGATCAGTTGATGTTACATTTCCTTTCTGAGAGAAAACAGATGCAAAATAGGAATTTAAAAGTTCAGCCTTCTCAACATCATGACTTACCATTTCATCATTTTCATCCTGTAAAAATCCTATAGCATCTTTGACTTTTCTTTTACTTTTGACGTATCCCCAAAATCCTTTTTGTTGCTTTTGACGTCACTTGCAAGCCTTAATTCATTGTCAGCTTTAGATAATCTGATTTGTGCCCTGCAGGTTCTGCAGACGGCATTATATTCTTTTTTAGATATGCCTCCCTCTTTCCATTTGATAAACATTTCTTTCTTCCTTTTTAGCATGTGTTTAAGTTCTATGTTCATCCATCCTGGTTTCCTTAAATGCTTCCCATTCTTCTCTCTTTTCGGAATTGTTAACGATTGTGCTTTGAGAATCTCATTTTTCAAGATTTTCCATCCTTCCTGGACATTTTTGTCCTTAAGGATATCCAGCCATTGGATCCCTCCAATTCTCTTTCTGAGTTCCTTAAAATCTGCCTTTCTGAAATCTAACCTTGACGTCTGAGTCTTCACAGGTCTTCCTCCTCTTGTTATCCAAAATTCTAAAATAGCATGGTCACTACCTCCTAGAGTCCCAGCCACTCTTACCTCCTCCACCATTTCCTCCCTGTTTATGAGGATTAGATCCAAGGTAGCAGATCCCCTTGTTTTCTCCATTACCTTTTGGAAGATAAAGTTGTCAGCAAGAGAGGATAAGAATTTCCTGGACCTGTTAGTTTTGCCTGAGAGAGATTCCCAACAAATGTCTGGATAGTTGAAATCTCCCATGACCACTATGTCATATTTTTTGGAGAACTTGGCCATTTGATGCATAAAGAGTTCATCCATATCTTCAGCTTGCACAGGCGGCCTGTAGTAAATGCCTACAATGGTGTCCTTTCCATTGTTCTGTCCTTGTATTCTTACCCAAACAGTTTCCACAGAACTCCCAGTCTCTGAAGCTTCAATCTCTGTGCAGATATACGCTTTTCTAACATACAATGCAACACCTCCTCCTCGTTTATCAAGTCTGTTTCTTGCAAATAAGTTGTAACCTTCTAGCCTTGTATTCCAATCATGTGTATCGTCCCACCAAGTCTCAGTGATTCCAATGACATCATATTTCTTCTCCTGCGTTAGTAGCTCCAGTTCTCCTTGTTTGTTGCCCATGCTTTGTGCATTCGTATAGAAACACTTTAGTTTGTGATTGGTTTCTCTTTCTTCAATATTTTTATTATGTAGATTTTTTTGTCTTTGTTCTTCCCCTTCACTTCTAATAGCAGAGTTCTCAATAGCATTTGTCAGGTGTATGGCTTTTGCTGGCGTTTTGCTTCCCTTCCCACATTGTTCTAGTTTAAAGCTCTCCTGATGAGTGTAGCAAGGCGACTTCCAAATACATGTTTTCCAGTCTTCGTAAGGTGCACCCCATCTCTAGCAAGTAGTCCATCGTACAGGTAATTCACTCCGTGATCCAGAAATCCAAATCCTTGCTGACGGCACCATCGACGTAGCCAGTTGTTCACCTGCAGAATCTTATTCCACCTCCTTGTTCCATGGCCATCCACTGGAAGGATGGAGGAGAAGACCACCTGCGCTCCCAGTTCTTTCACTTTCTTACCTAAGTTTTCAAAGTCACTGCAGATGGTTTCCAGGTCACTTCTTGTGGTGTCATTTGTCCCCACATGTATTAGCAGGAATGGGTAGTCATCTTTAGGTCTGAAGAGTCCTGATATCCTGTCAGACACATCTTTAATTTTTGCACCTGGAAGACAGCACATTTCTCTTGAGGTTATATCCGATCTGCAGATAGTGGCCTCTGTTCCTCTCAACAGGGAATCCCCCATGACAACAACTCTCCGTTTCTTCTTCACAACATTTTTCTTACTGCAATCCCAAAAAACCCTGAAAAGCACCAACTCTACTAATTTCAAAAACACCTGAGATCACACGACCTCTACCACCTAAATTAGTTCTCTGGTGTAACCAAAAACAAAACAGCAGCCACTGAGAAAACTGGAAAAAGCAAATGTACAAACATCAGTGGCTGAAGTGAACTGAGAGGCAAAAGCCCCCAGAGGGGACCCTGAAGGCCCCACAGAAGTGCAGGACAAAATGCAAAAATCAAGCACAAAAACAAAAAGAAGAAAATGTCTTATCTGTTAGCAGGAGATTCAGACACAACACAGCAGGCTTCCAAGGAAACAGGAATCAAGGATTGAGACCAGAACAATTGATCACCGGCAACCCTGATGGGAAGGTGACTCCCTTATATAAGACCAGTCAGTAACACCTGATTCCCAATCCTCACAATCTTCACTGGACAGTCCAGTACCGTTTGTAACCACCAGAGGGAGCTTCTGCTCAGAACTCATTTCCAGTCTATTCACAACATACAAGCCTGCAACATTTGTAATGCTTTTTTAAGTTTTATAGATCACAGGAAATGTACCCCAGACCACTTAACACTGTATGGGTAACAAATTTAATCCTGCAAAAGTTTAAAACACTTTTTTGGAGTGTTTATATAAAAAAGATTAATCCAGAAAACAGAATAGTGTATGGGAATGAAATTTAACCCAGGGAAAATCTTAATTATTTTTTTGAGTGCTATATAATACAAAAAGTAACACAAATCATGTAATACTTGATGGATCAAAATATATTAAATTTTCTCCCAATTTGCTCCCTACATAGGCCAAATGCAGATTGTATATGATACAAACAGCAAATCAAATGATTAGCTCTTAGAAGTGCTGTTAGTCTGGTGGCTCAGCTCCAACACCAGTATCAACACTACAGGCCTCTGATCTTTTTAATGTGCACGCACAGGTCTAGACAAGTACTCTCTCCCTCAAACAAGCGTGTCACAGATATGTTTAATGGTGTCAGTCTGCAAAGAGGATGATGCCTATTTAATAACCCCGTGATGATGTAACACGGCCAGCCAATCACAGTAATGCCACAACCAGGATGGCTATGACATTACAGTGATGAGCAGGCAATGCTTATTGGCTGTGTAACAGGTGTCAAAAATACTGGAGTGATAAAAGAGTATCATCAAGCACGTTTGCTCATCCTTAGTAGCTACAAAAAAATGAATACTCTACATAAAATATAAAACTGCTTAATGTAGTGAAACGTTTGAGCAGGATTATACACAGTGGAAAAACTGAGAGAAAACTAAAACAACTATTATAAATGACCAGTAAAAATGGACATAAATTGTTAGGGTTGGCAGAATGCACCAAATGAAATATCTATAATAATCAGGTGCGTTCGCAACCCGGGGTCCACCGTGCAGAGATGGAACCTGCTGCTAAGCAATGGTGGTACAAGGCGGTGGTTGAACGCCGACAACACGCAGGTTAGATGTTACCAGGTATGAGCAGTGGCGAACTCTGTTGCTTCAGAGAGCTGCAGCAACAAAGTAGTAGAATGCTGTTTCCTGTTACATGTCACAGGACACAACTGATATGACGCGAGTTATGTCTCTAGGCTCAACCCCTAGAATGTGGGGACTTGAGTCTGACCCGACCCACAATGTGTACGATGTCGCACTAGCGATGCCACTACTTGGCGCTCAGCGGTAGCAAAACACAGCTAACTAAAAAACAAGAGCAAAAAGCTCAACTGACTGCAGAGCGGTACCAAAAGGTGTGTGCCAGAGCACATGGATTGACTGTACCCTGTGAACAACCCATGCTAAGCAGCAAACGTGGCCGAGACAGGCGCTAGGTCAAGCCGAGTAAAAACCTGCCTAAGGAACACTAGACGATCATACATGCCGACAGTGTGGCAGGTTCTCAGCCCAAACACCCGAACATACACAGAGTGGTAGCATATCCACTTGCTCACACACAATATGGTTTATGCTAGTGCATGGCCGTGAGATCTTTTTATAACTGCAGCCTTACAGGACCTTGCTGGTGGCCCAATCCGAACTGCTTGTGGACCTGAGAATGTGACCTCCGACCACCAATGAGCGGTTGTCTCACTGGCATGCTCAGATTAAGGAAGGCAGGACTTAGTCCCATGAACGTCTGCTCATCGCTGACTAATGCTGGTTGCTATAGCTTAACCTGGGGTGGCAGCAGCAACCAAACGCATAGTATTAGCCTGAGCAAGACGCTGGGATCGACGTCTCCGCTGAGCAGGATCCTTTGCGGCTGAAGAAGAATGGGAGACCACAGAAGACATGGCTTGAGATTCCCCCTGTGCAGCGGCTGGATCTCGACGCCTAACATAAATTCAGTTAAGAATCGCAAAAAATTACCCATTAGTACGTCATTAGTATTAGTCATTCTGCCATTGAGAACAGAGTAATTGTCAAAGATGTTCTGTAATGTTGCAATTCAGATTCATGAATTTAAAAATAAACAGTGCATATGATGCGAGTTAACTCTATCACACAGAACCTAGAGGGTTATATTAGAATAAGAAACACATGACATATTTCTCTCTAAATTATCACCACATCTGTCCACAAGTTGTATGTTGTGAAGCATCTAAGCACTTTTCAATTCAATGCAAGTGAATTGAAATATCAGACACAAACCTTAGACACATGCAGATGCAGTTTTAGAAAGAAAGAAGACATGTTTTAGACAAATCATACTTGTTTTAACAGATCTAATCACTTAGAACCTACATTAACCATTTACTATAAAAACACTGATTATTCACGTCCTAATAGCAGGTGCCAATTTCAGCTATTTAAAATCTACCCTTATTTTCCTACCGTCGTAAATTTCCAATGCTCTCTAGTCCCAACTTTTTTGTATACTACACTTTTTACATCAACTTTGGGACATGCCCAGCAATAACTTAGCCAATAGACTACGATTTATATCTATAAAACTGTCAAAATAAGGAGACTTTCTTTTTTTAGTGTCCTAATAGTTTCAGTATTTAGGTTGATTCAGAATTTTAAGGACATCATAGAGACTAAGAAAGGGGTCTACGACTGTCATGAAATAATTTGTTTTAGGGTATTTTATATGTACAAGCATTAAGACAGAGTTATTTAGAATTATTGCATTATGGTAATTAAAAAAAGACATTGATACAGTAAAATTCAATGAATTTTGTTTTTTAATTGCCTGTACCATATCTGTACATTCTACAGTGCTGGGCTCTGCATCTTGCCTTTCTGGTAACTGACTCCCTCGGATCCTCTGCTTATTCGGCAACCATGGAATCTGTTTCGCACCTCTGATGTCACATGAAAATGACTTATAAGCCAGATCATATGGCGATATGACACCTGTATATTTAGTTGATTGTAATCCATGCCAATAATATTAATCTCTGATTTTCTTGTGTTTTTTTATTCTTCATGCATGTGTCATGATTATTTTTTATTCATTTTTTAAAGTATAATTTGTTAATAAAATTTGCTTGCTTTATTTATACTTGTTTTCTTCTGTTTCTTGAGTGGTGGTTTTTGGATACTTGTTATCCATTTTTTGGTGTTATATGCTTATGAATCACCCATTTACTTTTTCCTTAATTACGATGGGGATACTGATTTTGACAATTTGAGGTCCCTTTATACTTAAGATATGTTTTTGGATATTTTTCTGTTCACCATAAGTGAGTCTCTTCTACTTTGCCTAGTCTCCAGCTTTCTGGTGCCCACTTCAACCACTATTAGTCCAGTTGCCATCCAACCAATGCAACCTTTGCTGTATCAATGTCATCAGTCCATTCTGCATTCTATCGGCTCAATTGGATCAAAGGCTTCAAAGAGCCGTCTCAGCAGGTGAGACATAATAGGTTTATTTAAACATGTTAAAATCATATAGTTCACATTAATACAAAATACTGACGAATAAAACTATTGCAATGCTTTATTTATATTAAATACAATTTAATATTACTATAATATAAATAATAATATAAAAATCTATCATGTCAATTACTTGTGAATCACAAACTGTTTAAAAATAAATAAACAATAGTAGGAATGATATTTTCTTGTCTTTTGCCATGATAATAAATTCATAAATATTAAACTGCAGTTCACATGCTCTCCAAAATGATGCCTAAAATATCTCCAACTCGACCCACTTAATAGCAAAAGAAATGGAAAAATGTAAATGTTAGAGCTGAGCAAATACAAAGGGAGGCAAAAACAAAACAAGCTAAAAAAAATCCTATGGTCCTATGGTTAATATTGGCTTAATTCTTAAGGGAATAAATGTGCAAAGATGTTCATGCTAGAAGTACTAGTCATGCATACATTATCATAAATTCTAATTTCAGTCATTTATGTTTTATTATTTGACTTCTTCCGCATTTATTAGAACTTTACTGTATACTATTATATTTGCATTCTTTACCACGCTGAGGGATATAATTAGGTATTTATTCATCAGTTGCATAGTTGCCTGTCCTGATGTTACTAACGCTCACATTAAACAAATCAATACTTTTATCAGGACAAGAACATTTGTCATGACTGCACCATAATCGTTCTCATTATACTAAGTAGATATGCACATCTATAATGCACATAGTACAGTCACTATTATTTTTCCATTATAAATATAAAGTCAGTTTATGTTTTACGACAAGTTTCCAGAATATAATAAAACTTTGCTTAAATGCTAAATTTAAGGTTACAGTATAATGGGACATAATCATAGCCATTTACTACACAGCTTCAGGTAAAGGCAATGTGGTGTGTCCTTGTCTCATTGTCATCCATCACATAAAGATAGTATTGACCAGAATCTATTGAATAGATCAAAAAACGAATGAAGAATAAAAAGGAGTAGAACAATGGTAATGCTGGGTGTAATCTTGTTAGTGGGAAATGAATGGTGCGTTGCAGAAGTTAAAGCTGCATGTGCTTCTTTGAACCAGATGATGTTTGACCCCTCATCCATATCTTCGTCTTAATTGCATTTCTGAAATCCATTAGTCTTGTGAGTTATATTTTTAATGATTACTGATCAATATTTACTTGCTTGTTGGTAGAATTTAATTAATTATATGGTATACAATTACTTTTCCACAATGTACATTTAATCAGAGTGTAATAACTATTATCAAGGATTAGCAGACCAAATTTCCCAATATGTTAGTTTTAATGCCACATGTGAGTAAATAACCATTCTCCTATTTTATACCTTTTAACCTGTGTTATTCTACTGCATATGCAGCATGTGCATGTTCTGAGTTAAAAAAAAAAGGTATCAGTTCAGTGGACCTAACTACTATTACCCCGTCACACCTCTTGATAAATTTTATTCATATTTTGGGCTATCCGCTGACCAACAAAAAAGATTAATCTACCAGAAAATGGTATATTTCAGCATCACATATGCTAGTTTTCTAGTATACATTATAATAAGTTTGTTGGACAGTTATAGGCTATGCTCCCTCTAACTGACTCTGGACATTTTTTAGAAAACGCCAAGAATTGTGCAAAATCTTGTGCAAATAAGACTTGTGACAAATTTTGTGACTTTTTGATAAATTCCCCTCATTGTGGTCACAAAAATATGAGCAAAAAAGTCTAAAGGGCCCCAAACATAATAGACATTTTTCAGCCTGCAGCCGTCTCACCAGATACCTCCAAACTCAGTAGCATTCAGGGCACTCAGTCATCAGTCCTGTGTTTTCTATGTGTTATGGCCAGACTCCTCTGGCAGTGGCTTAACTTGCTGAGAACAAAAGTCCAAAATAGGACATGCTGCATCCTTATCTTACACAATTTCACTTATTCGGGGGGATAGTCAGGAGGCCCCCATATACATTACACTGACAGCTGACTCCATCAATTTCCCCTCAAGTAAGTCTAATGTGTGTGGAGGCTAAAGGGTTTCAGCAACAGAAGAAATGGTAATTCTGTAATTTCGAATCTTTTTATATTCAGCGTTGACTGTATCATGTAAATGTTTTTACATTTTGAAAGATCATACTTTTTTGTACTACCTAATATGAAGTTTTTTTTATCTCTTAATTTCTTTATTTTTGTACTGGGAAAATTGGGGTAATCTAACCCCTAAGTGCATTTTAATGTAATTGTTTATCACAGTCAGAGAGTGCGTGTATGGAACGGGCTCAGGAATTGTGTCCGCTCCATACAGGACAGAAGCCAGCTGTTACACACAGCTAGCATTTGCCTGTCTTTGACAGCTGCATTTAAATAGTGTGAACACCGGTTCACACGCTTACCAGCAACCATCGGACCCCGTAACCACAACAATTGGCAAGGATTGCAGCCAAGGGCCTGCTAAATCCCCCATTACTGCCAACTTGATGTTCTTCTGAAATTCAGCTATAGGCTGAGCTTCAAAGGAGACTGTGATTTATACTATGGTGCATATATTGCAAAACCATGGTCAAAAGAATGCAAATTTAAGTCTTCTTGGAGGATTAAAAAATTAAGCAGAAGAAAAAAAAGTTTGAAAAAATATTAAAATATAAAAAAAATCAAAGATTAAAATCACCCCCCCGTTCGCAGTTTTAAAATAAAGAAATGAAAAAAGAATAATTGAAGTCACCAGGTCCATAAAAGTCCAGTCCATCAAAATGTAAAATAAAATAATTAAAAATATACACAAGTTGCTGAAAAAAAAATCAAAATGACAAATTTGCGTTTTATCAATCACAGCAGTTCCTTTAAAAAATGCAATAAACGTGATCAGTATTTTGTTTATACCTTAAAATAGCATCAATAATAATGTCAGCTTGGTATGCAAAAAAACAAGCTCTTACACAATTTAATTAATAAAAAAATAAAAAAGTTATGGGGTCTCAGTAACTGGCAACCCAAGCAACATTTTTTTTTACAAATTTCAGAATTTTCTTTTCAAAAATATGAAAAAAACTATACAAGTTTGGTATCATCATAATTGTGCTGTCCTGGGGAATCATGCTGCCATGTTATTTGTACATCACAATGAATACAAAACTGAAAAACAAGTTTTTCACAATTTCACCCAATTTTCAATTTTTTTTTCTATTTTGCAGTGCATGGTACGGTAAAATGAATGGCAGCATTCAAAACTACAACTGGTCCCATAAAAAAAAGTCATCATATGGCTATGTGTCGATAAAAAAATTATCATACAATGGTAATAACTTTTGGATGAAGAAATTAAATTAAAAAAAGGAAAATCAGCTGGCCCCATTTATATTTTTGCTCTGCAATTTATTCCACCTTAACTTGAACCTTTGATAGTGTGATTATTTATTCTATATATTGCAATACTCCACAGTATTGCAGTACATAGCAAGACAGTAGTTCTCCCAGCATGCCCAGCCTCTGCCTGAACTTCACTGGTGGATTTCAGTAGGTCTTCAGATACCATGGTAACCCAGCTGAGATTGACAGCATAAACTTCAGCAATAAGACTATCTATCGGGAAAAAGCAGGCTCAGCTCCTAAGCCAGCTTCGTACATTACTTTGCGACCTATGAAGAAAATGTACTGCATATAGCAAATTGTTAACACAGATGTTTTATATATTTCAAAAATCTATGTTAGAAGGGCTGTATAGTTCTATATGAAAGTGAGGAGGTTTAGGTCACCATCCTTACTGTTCTTTTATTCCCTAAGCTTTCAGCACCCCCTCCCTCATGAGGTCTGGAACAGATAGTCTAGTGTATAAACACCTAAGACAAAGGGATAAAAAAGCAACTAACATACAAAACACTCAGCAAAGGTAGAAAGGCATATAGGGAAAGGTAAGAATGTACTAACCAAATGGAATAGGACAATGAGGAAATCATACACCCAAAAATAGCATGCAACAATCTCCTGCAGCAACAACAATCACCAACTCAGCACAACGACTCCAAAGAACCAGGAAGTTAACTTTCACTGGTGAGGAAGAGAATGTCTGGCCAGATTTTATAGAGAGAGGAAATGACTAGATCAGGATCAGCTGTGAGATGGTGCTGCATGATTCTTACCTCTTCAGCACCAAAGGAAACAAAATCCATTTAATATGAAATACAAAAACACAGGCTAAATGGAAGATCTGCAGTTCACAATACGTAGTGATTTTCTAACCCCAAATCTCCCAGGAGGATGTGACCCACTCATGAAAGTACTCCAGTACTCCCCTTCTATGAGGGGCCACAGGACCCTCAGGGCCAAGTTTATTCGGATGGGCCAGATAAAAGGACCTTATCAACCTACCGGCATAAACCTCAGATGTAGGCACCAACATCCTCTCTTCCGGACCATACCTCTTCCAGCGTACCAGGCACTGTACAGAGCAGCGAACCATAAGGCAATCAATTCAATTTTTGCTCCCTGAGATTCTAAATTGCCATCAATAATAACAGGTGGTGGTAGTAGAGGTGACTGTTCCACATGTGCAACAAATTTTTTGAGCAAAGACCTGTAGAAAACATTATGGATCTTGAGAGTTGAAGGAAACTTGAGACGAAAAGCTACAGGGTTGATTACAGTGATCACCTTATAAGGACCAATAAACTTAGGGCCTATTTTCCAAGAAGCAACTTTCAGTTTAATATTTTTGGTGAAAAGCCATACTAAGTCACTGACTTCCAGACAATCGTTTCTTATCAGCCATACATCTGTAATTGTCCCCTATAACCTTTAAATTACTGTGAATCCCTTCCTACACAGATGAGAGCGAAGAAGAAATTGTTCCTCCACAGGAACATCTGAAGTCTGATTTTTACTGAAGGTACAGAATTGTGGATGGAAGCCATATGTGCCAAAATATGACAACTTACCAGTGGACTCACTAAAACAGTTGTTTAAAGCAAGCTCAGCTGGTGGTAAATAGAGATGAGTGAATATTTCAATGTTTGGTTCAGCTCACAATCACTGAATTTTCAATATTCGCCAATTTAATCATCGATTAAATGGGGTCCCCCCATTTTTGACAACAGGCCTTGCTAAAGCTCACAACTGGGGGCTGGTATTCTCAGGCTGGTAATAGGCCATGGATATAGGCCCAGCCTAAAAGTAGCAAGCCCGCTGCTGCTCAGAAAAGGCACATCTATTAGATGTGCCAATTCTAGCGCTTTGCCAGTCTCTTCCCACTTGCCTTGTAGTGGTAGCAAGTGGGATTCATATTTGTGGGGTTTATGTCACCTTTGTATTGTCAAGTGACATCAAGCCCACTGATTATTAATAGAGAATTGTCTATAAGACACATATCCATTACTAATTCTATAGTTGTAGATTGTGTAGAGGGATCATCATTATTCTCGATTGCAAATGGAAACACAAGAAGCAATGGAATGAAACTGAAAGGGAGAAGATACAGATTAGATATTTGAAAAAACTTTTTGACAGTCAGGGTAATCAATGAGTGGAACAGGCTGACACAAGAGGTGATGATTTCTCCTTCAATTAAGTCTTTAAACAGAGGCTGGACAGACATCTGCCTGAGATGTTTTAGGCTGGTTTCACATTTGCATCTGTGTGCACAGATTTTCATCTGTATACACAAACGCATGCATACGCATGTTTACACAGTGTTTTCTATCCGCATCATCTTACACATGATGCAAAAAAAGCCACGTTTGTATGCGTGTGCATGCATTTTTGCATGCGTTTGCATTTATGCGCATGCATTTGATATTTTCAGGTGCTGTAATCAGTTCCTGGACATGCGCAGTCTGAAATCCGCATGTGCATAGAACGCATCCATGCGCATGTCCTTGTGTATCAATGAGTTCCCTTAGACAGTAATGCTTTTTTTATGCACTCATCCACATGCGCATGACTGTGCATATTTGACAGATTTGTGACGCTTCAAAAAAATGCAACTTTTTGCGTTCGCAGTACACCACAGCGCACCTGAAATGACGCATGCGTATGCATTTGCATGCGAACACATACAAACGCATGTTTCTGCGCACACCATGTTAAAGATATGTAAGCATGACGCATGCAGATCTAAGCAGATGAAACGCTGCGCACACAGACGCAAATGTGAAACAAGCCTTAGTGAATCCTGCATTGAGCAGGGGCTGGACATGATGACCCTGGAGGTCCCTTCCAGCTCTTACATTCTATGATCCTATGATTCTAAGTAGATCAAAATATCGTCAATAGAGTTGAGCATTCCGATACCGCAAGTATAGGGTATCGGCCGATATTCGCTGTATCGGAATTCCGATACTTAGTTCCGATTTTTTCCATATATCGTATACCGGAATCGGAAGTTCCCATAATTCTTTGAGAGGCAATGTGATTTTAGTCAGCCAATGAGGAATCCTAAGAAGTGTGGGCACATCCTGTACTGCTGCGGTCATGTTAACTAATGGCATGGCTGTGATTGGATGCTGAAATGATGTCAGAATGCACTATAAAAGGCGCCGCCGCCATTTTAGCGTCACTGTGCTGTGAATTCAGTTAGGGACAGAACGCTGCTGTGCTGACTCTGAGGGACAGTTAGAGATTGCGATTTTGCGTACTGTGCTCTAGGCAGGCTAGTTTACCAACCGCTGTGTAAAGCTTCCTTTTGCCTTGCAGTGTTGTTTTAACAGCTCTGCAAGGTGTGTGTGTGTGAGTGCAGGTGACGCTGCTGTTTGCTCTGCATCCAACGCTGTTTGTAGGCATCTGCACGTGTCACTCACAGACTCTTTTTTTTTTCTTTACTGTAATTCTTGCTGCTCCATTCAATTGAAATTATAGTGTGACGTGCTTCCATCCGTATCCAATACATTGGTTGCAAACACTATAGAATTACATAAAGGAGCCTTTCACAGATAGTGAACAGTTGTGTACTGTGTTCACTGTAGTCTGTGAGGTATTTTTTTTTGGAGTGCAGATCACGCTCCACTTAGTTCTTCAACCACTGCTGCTTGTACTCTGCTGAGCGTGTCTCACTGCCTCAATCCTTGACATTTTTCTATAATTGGTGGTGCTACATTCTCTTTTTTTAAAAAAACAAATCTATTAGTGTGACGTGCTTCCATCCGTATACAATACATTGGTTGCAAACAGTATAGAAGCCCACAAAGGAGGCTTTCAGAGATAGTGAACAGTTGTGTGCAGTGTTCACTCTAGTCTGTGAGTTTTTTTTTTTTTTTTTGAGTGCAGATCACGCTCCAGTTAGTTCTTCAAACACTGCTGCTTGTACTCTGCTGAGCGTGTCTCACTGTCTCATCCTTGACATTTTTCTATAATTATTGCTGCTACATTATATTTAAAAAAAAAAACAAATCTATTAGTGTGACGTGCTTCCATCCGTATACAATACATTGGTTGCAAACAGTATAGAAGCCCACAAAGGAGGCTTTCAGAGATAGTGAACAGTTGTGTGCAGTGTTCACTCTAGTCTGTGAGGTTTTTTTCTTTTTGAGTGCAGATCACGCTCCAGTTAGTTCTTCAAACATTGCTGCTTGTACTCTGCTGAGCGTGTCTCACTGTCTCATCCTTGACATTTTTCTCTAATTATTGCTGCTACATTATATTTAAAAAAAAACAAATCTATTAGTGTGACGTGCTTCCATACGTATACAATACATTGGTTGCAAACAGTATAGAAGCCCACAAAGGAGGCTTTCAGAGATAGTGAACAGTTGTGTGCAGTGTTCACTCTAGTCTGTGAGTTTTTTGTTTTTTTTTGAGTGCAGATCACGCTCCAGTTAGTTCTTCAAACACTGCTGCTTGTACTCTGCTGAGCGTGTCTCACTGTCTCATCCTTGACATTTTTCTCTAATTATTGCTACTACATTATATTTAAAAAAAAACAAATCTATTAGTGTGACGTGCTTCCATCCGTATACAATACATTGGTTGCAAACAGTATAGAAGCCCACAAAGGAGGCTTTCAGAGATAGTGAACAGTTGTGTGCAGTGTTCACTGTAGTCTGTGAGGTTTTTTTTTTTTTTGAGTGCAGATCACGCTCCAGTTAGTTCTTCAAACACTGCTGCTTGTACTCTGCTGAGCGTGTCTCACTGTCTCATCCTTGACATTTTTCTCTAATTATTGCTGCTACATTATATTAAAAAAAAAAAAAAAATCTATTAGTGTGACGTGCTTCCATCCGTATACAATACATTGGTTGCAAACAATATAGAAGTACACAAACGGGCCTTTCACAGATACTGAACAGTTGTGTGCAGTTTTCACTGTAATCTGAGGTTTTCATTATTGGAGTGCAGATCCCGCTCCAGTTATTTCTTCAACCACCGCTGCTTGTACTCTGCTGAGCGTGTCTCACTGTCTCATCCTTGACATTTTTCTCTAATTGTTGCTGCTACATTATATTTCAAAATAATCAAATCTATTAGTGTGACGTGCTTCCATCATTATCCAATACATTGGTTGCAAACAATATAGAAGTACACAAACGGGCCTTTCACAGATACTGAACAGTTGTGTGCAGTATTCACTGTAATCTGAGGTTTTCATTATTGGAGTGCAGATCCCGCTCAAGTTATTTCTTCAACCACCGCTGCTTGTACTCTGCTGAGCGTGTCTCACTGTCTCATCTTTGACATTTTTCTCTAATTGTTGCTGCTACCTTATATTTCAAAATAATCAAATGTATTAGTGTGACGTGCTTCCATCATTATCCAATACATTGGTTGGAAACAGTATAGAAGTACACAAATGGGCCTTTCACAGATACTGAACAGTTGTGTGCAGTTTTCACTGTAATCTGAGGTTTTCATTATTGGAGTGCAGATCCCGCTCCAGTTATTTCTTCAACCACCGCTGCTTGTACTCTGCTGAGCGTGTCTCACTGTCTCATCTTTGACATTTTTCTCTAATTGTTGCTGCTACATTGTATTTCAAAATAATCAAATCTATTAGTGTGACGTGCTTACATCCGTATACAATACATTGGTTGCAAACAGTATAGAAGTACAGAAACGGGCCTTTCAGAGATAGTGAACAGTTGTGTGCAGTTTTCACTGTAGTCTGAGGTTTTCATAGTTGGAGTGCAGATCCCGCTCCAGTTAGTTCTTCAACCACTGCTGCTTGTACTCTGCTGAGCGTGTCTCACTGCCTCATCCTTGACATTGTTCTCTAATTGGTGCTGCTACATTCTATTTCAAATAACTAAAATCTATTAGTGTGACGCGCTTCCATCCGTATACAATACATTGGTTGCAAACAGTCTTTTTGTTAAGCTACAGTATTATATCGACATTGTACATGTGTCGCTATTCAGTCTGATAAGTAGATATCATTCACCTTTTCTATCAGTTGTCGTTGTTTCAGCACCACTTTCAGGTATATATTTTGCTATTGTGACTACGCACTATTGACTTTAACAAGGTAATGCATGATTTTTGTTACCAATTCTCATGTTTACATGATGGACCTTTATGATATGGGTTGTTAAATTTGTAATTAAATATGTATTTTTTCTAATGACACAAATATAAGTAATGTTGAAGAGGACTAGTCCTACATCAATTGTTTGCACAATATTACAGGTGTACATCACGTCCCTTAATCAGCAATGGATTATTATATTTACTTGTATGCTTTTATGTAAAAGCCAAGAACACTGAAGGCTAACCTTCGCACTGCAGGTGTTGTCAAAGTTCTAACCAAATTATGCACTTCCAACATTGCAGCATTTGAGGCATGCTGTGAGTTTGATTTGTCTAAGTTATGTAGTGAGAAGGTTCACCATCAGTACCTTATTGCATAGGTAGGCTTTTGTGTTAGTATTTGTATTCAACAAGTGGATATCTGCAGTAATAGGTCACAATTATTTTGTTACAGATTTGTGACAAAGACTAATAATTTTATGGTTTTAAAGGTGACGTTTCACTTGTTTACAGCTTAGAACTAACGGTGTAGCCTCTTATCTATGTGTAGCAGTAGCCACTTTAGCATGTAATGTTTTATTCAACATGTGTATCTAGCTAGCATTAATTTTTGCCGGACAAACAGCAGGGGAACAGCAGGCGTTACTGAACCCCACAAA
Organism: Oophaga sylvatica; assembly: GCA_033576555.1. NCBI lineage: Eukaryota > Metazoa > Chordata > Amphibia > Anura > Dendrobatidae > Oophaga > Oophaga sylvatica. The sequence goes on from JARQOD010000006.1 coordinate 347,551,634, forward strand.
CATTTCAGCGATTGTTTTGAGCTGTGCATCCAACACTTGTGACCAGCAACTGGCGGTGTTGAAACCCAGGGTCAAGGAGGGTGTAGGCAGAGGCCTAGTATGAGATGTTTGAAGTTTAATTTGGAGTTAGCAGCATTAATTTTTGCCAGACACACAGCAGGGGAACAGCAGGCGTTACTGAACCACACTAACACTATAGCTTGTGTATTGGTCTGTGGACACGACACTTCTGAGCAGCAACTGGCAGTGTTGTAGCCCAGGGAGTAGAGTTCAGGTGGTAGAAAGATGAACATAACAGGAGACATGGATAACGTTGCCAACCAGTTATGTAATCTGAAACCGGCCAGTCAAATTCAGGCCAGATCCATGACTTGTTCATTTTCAGAAAATGAATCCGGTCTACATTATCGGAGGATAGTCGCATGCGATGGTCTGTTAGTACACCACCTGCATCACTAAAGAAGCGCTCCGATAATACACTGGCAGCAGGGCAAGCCAGCACCTCCAATGCATACTGGCTAAGCTATGGCCATGTATCCAGCTTACAGACCCAAAACTTGAATGGGGAAGAGCCATCTGGGAATACACTGAGAGGGCAAGACATGTAGTCTGTCACCATCTTACGGAAACGTTGCCTCCTGCTGACTGGAGCCGTCTCGGATGGTGTAGACATTGGTGGCGCTGCCACAAAACTTCGCCACATTTGTAACATACTGGTCTTGCTGTTGTGAATGTGCTAAAAATGAATTCTGAGAACAATCTCCCTCTGGTGGTTACAAACAGTACTGAACTATCCAATGAAGATTGTGAAGATTGGAGATCCGTTGTTAGTGACTGGTCTTATATAAGGGAGGTTCCCTCCCATCACGGTTGCCGGTGATCAATTGTTCTGGTCTCATCTTTGATTCCTGTACACTTTGTAGCTTGCTGTTTCGTGCCTGCATGTTTTGCTAACTTCTGTGGGGGTCTGCCGGGTCCCCTTGGGGGCTCGTGCTCCTCTCAGTTTAGTTCAGCCACTGTTGTTTGTTCATTTGCCTTTTCCAGTTTTTCAGTGGCTGATGTTTATTTTTTGTTACACCAGAGAACTAATTTAGGTGGTAGAGGTCGTGTGATCTCAGCTGTTTTTGTAATTAGTATAGTTGTTACTTTTCAGTGTTTTTTTTCGATTGCAGTAAGTGCCCTTCCTATCCTTTTCTATTTAGGAAGTTTGGGCACCAACGTTTGATCATACTATTTTGTGTCTGTGTCAGTATTTCTTCTTGTCTAACCGCCATTACATGTTTGGGGGCTTTCTATGTTCTTTGGGGATCTGCTCCGGGCCAGATAGCTTTCCTCTTTCTATCTTTAGGTGTAGTTAGCTTCTCAGGCTGTGACGAGGCGTCTAGGACCAACGTAGGTACGCTCCACGGCTGCCTTTAGTTGTGGTGGTTATTCAGGGTACTGCAATCCCATAGATTCCAACCTCTCTGGTGTATTGCCTTTTTTGCCTGCTCTCCTCAGCTACCAAATCATAACATTTTGCCCTGTGCAGAGGCGCTGCTTGTGCTCCCTCTTGTTGCAGAGCTGTCTCCACTGCCTCGACGCACAGAGCTGCTTTGTAAAGCAGTAGCAGCAGCAGTGCTCTCGGCTGGAATGGAGAACATTATGTATTGCACCAGTGTGTGTTGGTACTCCCGCATTTTACGCTCACGGTTCAATGGTGTGATGAGGCTTTGTAACTTGTACCGGTAGCGAGGGTCTAGGAGGGTGGACACCCAATAATCAGAGTGGTGAGAATGTGGGCGATGCGGCGGTCGTTTCTCAAGTACTGCAGCATGAAATCAACCATGTGCTGCAGACTCCCAACTGGCCAAGAAACGCTGTCCCCTGCAAGAGGCGTCATCTCTGCCTGCTCTGCATCACCCCACCCTCGCTATACATACTGACTACAGCGTTGTGTACCTCCCTCTGGAGCAATGTCTTCCTCCTCCATTGACTCCTCCTCACAAAGTGAGCCCTGCCCAGTCCTTTGTGAGGAACCACATTGCGCTGACTGTCCAGAAGGTGATGGAATTTGTGACTCCTCATCCTCCACCTCTTCCCAAACCTCATCCGTTAGTGCTTGCAGTGTTTTTTTAAGCAAGCAGATAAGGGGGACAGTCAGGCTGACTAGTGCATCATCTGCACTCGCCATCCACGTTGACTCATCAAACGCACGCAAAACGTGGACGATGTCCTTCATAGAGTCCTTCGCCAGTCCTTACACTGTCTGCCCATTCATTATAGTATCCGATTCAAAGTACTGGTTCTCACCCACAAAGCTCTCCACAGTGCAGCACCCCCCTACATCTCCTCCCTCATTTCTATCTATCGGCCTAACCGACTGCTGCGCTCTGCAAACGACCTTCGACTAACCTCTGCACTAATCCGTACTCCCACTGCCGACTCCAAGACTTCTCCCGTGCTGCGCCAATCCTCTGGAATGCTCTACCCCAAGAAATTAGGACTATCCGCAATTAGCATGGTTTCAGGCGCTCACTCAAAAAACATTTGTTCACAGCGGCCTATCACATTCACTAATCAAAGTCATTCTATGTGTAAGTCTGTGTGTAGCCCATTCACTATCTCCATCCATCCATCACTCACTCAAAATGGCTGGACCATCATTGTAAATACACCATTGTATATAAACACCTATACTTTGTGTCTCCCCCACCTCATTGTAGATTGTAAGCTGTCACGAGCAGGGGCGACTTATTTTGCTTTAATTATTGTATTGTTAACGTTGTGTGAGACAGTGAGAGCATATATATTGAATGGGGTGTATATTTCACCTAGCTACTTTGCTGACTGGTATAAGGGAGGTGTGTGGCTTTGTAGACCTAGTGGTAGAGAAAGGTCACTACACCTTACATTCAGTGCACGCTTGCAGCTCAGGCCTGAAATCACTCAGGTGTTAATTAGGAGACCAGAAGTAGGTGTGTTGGAACACAGTCAGAGAGCTGGCTTAGTCTGGACACAGGAAGGGGTCCAGGCACAAGAAGCAGTCTCCAGGAGTGGGAGCTGGCTTAGTCTGGACACAGGAAGGTGTCCCGGCACAAGAAGCAGTCTCCAGGAGTGGGAGCACGCTCAGTCTGGACACAGGAAGGTGTCCCGGCACAAGAAGGTGTCTCCAGGAGTGTGAGCTATCTCAGTCTGGGTGCAGGAAGTACCCCGGACACAGGAGTAGTCGCAGTGAGAATCCGTGCGAATAGCGGCTGAATAGGAGTGGATCTCTCTCAAGTCTGGACATTGAAGGTGCCTTCAGACACAAGGAGGAGTATCTGTGAAACTCCATACTGGTAACATATATCATATGTGTTGTTTTGGGCCATGCTGGTAGAGCCGGGACCCGGATAGACAGGGCAATCTATCTAAGTGTAATTAGTGGCTAGACAAGCCCAGGTCTTCTGTTTATGATTTGTTTTTATCTGTTTGCTGTGGACTTTAATAAAACTGGTTGCGGCCAGTTTTACACCAGAACTGCTGTCTGAATGAACTGTTTTCGTGCCATTCTGTCTACCCAGACGGCGATCCTAGAGCTATATCCCCTGAAAAGCTTACAATTGGCGGAGAATGCTGGGGCAGCGCAGTGGCTGATACAGTTGGTGCTGGAGTGTGCATGCAGCACAGTGGCTTAGAGACAGCAATAAAGGTGAAGTCTGTTGAAATAGCAGCAGAAAAAAAAAAAAAGTGTGTCAAGCGAAACGTCTGATTGGAGCAGTCTTGGAGAGACAGTGGCCCTGATAGGGTCTGCAGAGAGAAAATGTATGCACAGCAAAGCTGAACTTGTTGTGAAAATGACTGTGGAATGTGCAGCAGCAAAAGAAAAGTCTGTGGAGCAGTCTTAAAGAGACAGTAGCCCTAATAGACTTTGCAAAGGAAAAAAAAAAAAAAAAAAGGGTGTTTGCACAGCAAGCTGAATTTTTCTGTGGACAAGACTGTGGAGTGTGTATGTCTTGAGTGAAGACTGCCGTTGTTAAGACAGAGAAGTCTGACAGCATGGATGACAGCATGGAGGCGCTGTTTGAACAAAGGGCGCAAGTTAATATGCAACATAAGACTGCTGTGATTGAGACAGATGAGTCCGGCAGTATGGAGGAGCTCGTTGAGTACCTGGTACAGGCCGAGCAGAGCATGCGGCTGCGGTGCCAGCTACAGCAGCAGGAGACTAACCGGTTGTTGGAGCAGATTGCAGCTCTCAGCACCTCGTCCCAGAGTAATGTTGTGAAGGTACCTGCGTTGTCCGCTGTAAAGAAGGCGGTAAGACGGTCCCTGAAAAAGATGACACCTCGTGATGATGTGGAGGTATATCTCACTAGGTTTGAGAGACTGGCAGAGAAGGAGAATCTGCCCCTATCTGAATGGGCCATGATGGTCGCACCCTATCTGATTGGAGAGCCCCAAAGGGCCTATGCTGACCTGAGCGAGCAGGACAGCCAAGACTATGCTAAGCTGAAAGTGGAGATTCTTACCCGGCCGGGTGTTGCGGTGACGGCCCGTGCCCGGGGAGTTCATGACTGGAGATACAGTTGGGAGTCTGCAGTCAGCAGGCTTGATTGTGGAGTTGAAAGGGTGATAGTGGACCGCTACACCCAAGCATGTCCTCCTAAGGTACAGCCAGAGGTCGGACAAGGAGACCACCAGGACGCCAATCGTCTGGTCAGCCTGATGGAGAAGGCCTTCGCCAGCAAAGACTGTCTCCGTGACCAGCCGTCTGAGAGGTCGTCACTTCAGAGTTCCCGGACGCTGAACTCTCGCGGTAAGAGCGTTCCAGCTGTTGGGGACATGGGGTATGCTGATAAGCGGGTTCAGGCCCGAGGGGACATGTGGGTGGAGAGGTGTGATGGACAGTGTTGGAGATGTCGTGAAATTGCAGCCAACTGTCCAATAGAGGGGGAGACTATGTATTGTGATGTTGGCAGATCCCTCTCTCCCTGCGCAGAGCCTGTGTGTGTGTCCACCTCAGCCGAAGAGACTGGACCACAGACGTGCCCGGTGGTTGTAAATGACTGCCCAGCACAGGCCCTCTTGGACTCAGAGAGTCCAGTGACTTCCGTATGTGACAGCCTGATTGATAGGAATTTCATCCCTGATAAGCACCTGAGTATGGTGTGCATCCATGGAGACACCAAAGTCTACCCAGAGACTGCCGTGGACTTGGTCCCCAAACTCGGGGAGGTTTCATATGAAGGGGGGTAGTGAAGAACCTGGTGCAACCCGTCTTATTGGGTAATGACTTTCCCCGGTCTAAGGATCTCTGGGGGAAGGGTGATTCTGATGAACAGTGTGATGAAGCTCCTATTGAGGGTGCGCAGTCCCGAGGGGCGGAACACAATGCTAGTGGGCCATTAAACTTATGTGATAATGATGATGATGATGATGATCATGATAATGATGATGACCATGATAATGATGCTGATGCTGATAATGATAATGATGATGATCATGATAGTGATGATGATACTGATCATAATCATGATAATGATATTGATAATAATGATGACTGTGATAGTGATGAAATTCCTTCGCAGGTGATGTTGGGAGACGAGGATGGTGGTTCTCGGGAACCGAGTGTCCCTGACCTGCCTGTGTCCTGTGACAATTTTGGGAGTGAGCCGGTGCGAGACCCCACTCTTAAAACGGCACAGGAAAATGTAATTGTTCTGAATGAGGTTCCCCAAGAGCCTGGCTCTGAGGAGAGGTTTCCTCATGCTGCCATAGACAATAGCCTGTTGTATAGGGACACTGAAGTCCAGGGAGAGGTCGTGAGTAGAGTTGAGCGATACTTTCCGATATGCTAAAGTATCGGAATCGGAATGGTATCGCCGATATCACTAAAATATCGGCGATACCCGATACCGATACCGGAAGTCCCATGTAAGTCTATGGGAACAAAATATCGCAACTAAAAAAACCCCATTCTTTCCTTGTAAACACTAAATATACACACATAGAATACATATATATATATATACATGTCATTGTGACATATATATATACATATATGTATAGTTTATACACTTCTACATAGTAAAATATCCTTTGATTCAATTGCCGGGTAAAGCCGGCTTCAGTGAAAAGACAGAAGCACCCGACATGAAATGACACTTGGTGTACATAGGGTTAAACATTTCTTTTCATGTCCTTTGCTATCTAATTTGCACAAACAATTAAATCAGACTATGTGTGCAAAATTTCACACCTGTAGGGGTTAATTAAAGGTGTAAATTCGTTGTAAAAAAAACGGACTTTTTTGCTACGAATTTACACCTTTAATTAACCCCTAGAGGTGTGAAATTTTGCACACATAGTCTGATTTAATTGTTTGTGCAAATTAGATAGCAAAGGACATGAAAAGACATGGTTAACCCTATGTACACCAAGTGTCATTTCATGTCGGGTTCTGCATTTTCACAAAAGCCGGCAATTGAATTAGCGGCTATTATACTATGTAGAAGTGTATGAACTACAAATATAAATATATATAATATGTGTCACAAATTCAATGACATGTATATATATATATGAGGTGTAAAATTGCTGAAAAAAAATGCGTGGGCTCCCGCCCTATTTTCGCAACCAGACAGACAAAGCCAGTGAGTGGGGGCAGATAATAATAGCCCAGAGAGGGACCATTATTTTTGCCCCCCCCCGGCTACTAACATCTGCCCCCAGACACCCCAGGAAAGACAAATCTATAATTAGATTCGCCCTTTCTGGCACTTTGCCCGTCTATTCCCATTGCCCTGTAGCGGTGGCGAATGGGTTAATATGGGGTTAAAGCCACCTTGCTATTGAAAGGTGACCTTAAGCCAGGTTAATAATTGAGAGCTGTCAATTAGACAACTATCAATTATTAATCCTATTGCATGAAATAAAAATAAAACACACACACTTTAATTAAAAATCATTTTAATGAAATAAAGACACATGTTTTTGACCATCTTTTATTTTACTGCAAAAACCATTTCCTGTAATAAAAATAAAATAAAAAAGCAAAATTATTCTTACCTATCCCATGCACAGTCAGGTCCCACGGTGTAATCCTTCAGAAAGGGTTAATGTTTACTGCAGGGACCGCAGCTAATGCTGCAGCCTCACAGTAAACCCCAAATGAATGAGTTCCTCTCCTGCCTGACAGGAGAGTAAAGGCTGGGTGTCACATAACGATACACCAGCGATCCCGACAACGATATGCACTTGTCAGGATCGCTGGTGTATCGCTACATGATCGCTGCTGAGCTGCCAAACAGGCAGCTCAGGCAGCGATCTGGGACAGCGACACTGCGGGTAACATCGCTTAAGGGCCCGTCTCACATAGCGATATCGCTACCGAGATCGCTGCTGAGTCACTAGTTTTGTGACGCAGCAGCGAGCTCACCAGCGATATCGCTGTGTGTGACATTCAGCGACGATCAGCCCCCCTGCCGGGTATCGCTGATCGTCGCAGAAATGTCAGGACCTTTTTTTAATCGCTGGTTTCCCTCTGACAGGCACGCATCGCTGCGTGTGACAGGCGGGAAACCAGCGATCAAAGGTCCTGACATTTCAGCGACGATCAGCGATACCCGGCAGGGGGGCTGATCGTCGCTGAATGTCACACACAGCGATATCGCTGGTGAGCTCGCTGCTGCGTCACAAAACTAGTGACTCAGCAGCGATCTCGGTAGCGATATCGCTATGTGAGACGGGCCCTTAAGTGGAAAGCTTAATTGATTGCTTTCCACTTTCACTTCAGGTCAGCCAGGGACACAATCAGTGACGTCAGAGGGAACTGATTAACAAAAATAGGGGTTCCCTTCGAAAAAAAAATGGCGTGGGGTCCCCCCTATTTTTGTTAACCAGCCAGATGAAGCAGACCGCTGAGGCCTGGATTTTCAGGCTGTTAAGGAGCCAAGATCCATGGACCTTGCCAGCCTGATAATACCAGGCCACAGCAGTCTGCATATCTTGGCTGATTAACAAAAATAGGGGATCCCCTCGAAAAAAATTGGCGTGGGGTCCCCCTATTTTTGTTAACCAGCCAGATGAAGCAGACCGCTGAGGCCTGGATTTTCAGGCTGTTAAGGAGCCAAGATCCATGGACCTTGCCAGCCTGATAATACCAGGCCACAGCAGTCTGCATATCTTGGCTGATTAACAAAAATAGGGGATCCCCTCGAAAAAAATTAGCGTGGGGTCCCCCCTATTTTTGTTAACCAGCCAGATGAAGCAGACCGCTGAGGCCTGGTTTTTCAGGCTGGTAAGGATCCAATATCCATGGACCTTGCAAGCCTGATAATACCAGGCCACAGCAGTCTGCTTAGCTTGGCTGGTTAACAAAAATAGGGGATCCCTCGAAAAAAAAAACGGCGTGGGGATCCCCCCTATTTTTGTTAACCAGCCAAGTAAAATGCAGACTGCTGCGGCCTGGTATTAAAAGACTGTCAAGGCCATGGATTTTGGCCCTCAACAGCCTGATAATACCAGGCTACAGCAGCCCCACATTTGGCGCATCAAAGATGTGCCAATTGTGGCACTTTACCCGGCTCTTCCCACTTGCCCTGTAGCGGTGGCAAGCGGGGTAATAAGGGGTTATTGTCACCGTTGATTGCACGGTGACAATAAGCCCGGTAATAATGGAGAGGTGTCAATAAGACACCGATCCATTATTAATCCCAAAGTTATTAAATGTATAAAAAAAGACACAGCAAGAAAAAAGTATTTTAATGAAATAAAAGAGACAACACAGTTTTCATTTTTTTTATTACTCTCTCATTCCTGCGACGCCATCGATCTCCTGTAAAAAAAGAAAAAAAACAAACCAACAGTATACCACCTGTCCGACGCAGTCCATAGTAACGATTGTCCCACGACGATCCAACTCTGCTACATCGCAATGACAGGCAGAGCCTGTCATTGCAACGCAGCACAGCTGATTACCTGCTTCCCCGGCGGTGACGTCATCGGACTGACTGCTTTACGGCCGGGATTACCCAGCAGTCACTGCAGTTATCGCGAGAAACTGCATGTGACCGCTGGGGAGAAGAGGATGGCGGCCATGAAGCAGTCCAGGACGTGACCGCCGGAGATCTTCTGCCAGGTAAGTGCCGCTGACTCCTGACAGACCCGACAGACGGACACTGACAGTGACAGTGACAATCCCGATTCCGGTATCCGATAAGACGAAAATATCGGAACTCGGAATCGGAATTCCGATACAGCTAATATCGGCCGATACCCGATATTTGCAGTATCGGAATGCTCAACACTAGTCGTGAGTCAGCTCCTAGTACCTGAGCTATTTGGAAGCATAGTGCTGGGGTTGTCACATAGTCACATACTTGAGGGACCAGATGGTGAAGTTAATGTTGTGGATGACATGTTAACTAAGGTTCCAGATCAGGATGTGAATGAGAATGAATTGTATACTCCTGAAAGTGAGCAGGATGTGAATGAGAATGAATTGTATACTCCTGAAAGTGAGCAGGATGAGAATGAGAATGAATTATATAACCCTGAAAGTGACCCGGATGTGGCTGAGAGAAAGGGGTCAGACAGGGATAGTGGGAGTGATAGTGAATCATCTGATGACAATAAAGCAACCAGTGCAAATGAGGAAGGCATGATAGCAGAGGAGATTGAGAGTCCTGAGAAGAAAGCTGATGCTGACCTTACAGCCAGACAGAAGATGGCATCTGAAGTTGTCTTACAGTTGGCCGGTTCCCTGGCGAAGACTAAGGTGAAGGGAGGAGAGCTGAGCTTTAGAGGCAGGACTCTGAAACTGAACACAGCACAAGTGGATGATGTTGAAGATGAGAAGTTGTCAATGTGTGGTATGGAGCTGTATCGTGCCCGGGACTTTGAGGGAGATGCTGCCGAGGTGGAGAAGGCCATGGAAATGGTGGTCACCAAGCCAGGTGCCTCATCAGAAGCTGAGGTCTCAAGTGAGGCTGTGAGGAACAAGACTGAAGAAGCGGCCGAAGTAGTAAAAGACGTCCAACAGCTACAGGAGAAGATGCGTCTCCATGAGGTCTCCACCAAAGACATGAAGACTGATATTGTTGCGTTGCGCGAGCAGCTACAACAGTGTAAACTGGATGTGTTATCTCTTCGCAGGGAACGTGAGCGGTGCCAGCAGTTGCTACAGAGAGTACGAAGTGACAGGGAAAGTGTATACAGTACCTTGCAAGATCAAGAAAAAATGGTTGCACAGGTACCGGAGGAATTAAGTACTTCTCAGAAAAAATTTCAAACTGTGATGAAGGAGCGTGATGAGAACCATGAGCACCTTCTTGAAAAGGACAATGAAGTAAAAGGAAGAATACAGGGAGTCTCTTCGTTGCGAGAGCAAATGCCGCAATTATACGAGGAGGTGAAAGCAGAAAAGATGATGAGCCTTGACTTGTTAGAAGATGTGGATCTCCTGGAAAGAAGTAAGAGCTCTGCGTCTTATGCAAAGTGAGCCTGTACAAGAAGAGGAGCTTAAATTCTGTGAAATAGAATTTAGGAACCAACTGATATTTAGGAAAGTAGATGTGCTAAAAAAGGTTCAGGGGGAATTAGAGAAAAGTGAAAAACCCCCTATACCTTCTGTGACAGCTGGTGACACAGGGTCAGTGCACCAAGGACAGAGGTACGAGAGATTCTGAGGAAGAATCAGCAGAGGTGTTCTGACGTGCCTGGTCGTACTTCTCTGGTGAGGCACTATACCGAGACTGAGGCTGGCACTAAGGTCAAGCTGAAACCGTGCAGGTCACCTGAGGCCCGCAGAGAGCATAGGCCCGGGAGGGTACAGGGTAGTGCGGATGGCTCAGGTGAAGATATAGATGACAAGGCTGAAGATGAAGCTAATGATGACTATGACTGGTCCGGAGTTCACTGTCTCTTTAGGATTGTTGACCAGCCCTCCGGTCTGGATGACCAGCCCTCCGGTCTGGAGAAGAGGGAGGGGATATGTGAGACAGTGAGAGCATATATATTGAATGGGGTCTATATTTCACCTAGCTACTTTGCTGACTGGTATAAGGGAGGTGTGTGGCTTTGTAGACCTAGTGGTAGAGAAAGGTCACTACACCTTACATTCAGTGCACGCTTGCAGCTCAGGCCTGAAATCACTCAGGTGTTAATTAGGAGACCAGAAGTAGGTGTGTTGGAACACAGTCAGAGAGCTGGCTTAGTCTGGACACAGGAAGGGGTCCAGGCACAAGAAGCAGTCTCCAGGAGTGGGAGCTGGCTTAGTCTGGACACAGGAATGTGTCCCGGCACAAGAAGCAGTCTCCAGGAGTGGGAGCACGCTCAGTCTGGACACAGGAAGGTGTCCCGGCACAAGAAGGTGTCTCCAGGAGTGTGAGCTATCTCAGTCTGGGTGCAGGAAGTACCCCGGACACAGGAGTAGTCGCAGTGAGAATCTGTGCGAATAGCGGCTGAATAGGAGTGGATCTCTCTCAAGTCTGGACATTGAAGGTGCCTTCAGACACAAGGAGGAGTATCTGTGAAACTCCATACTGGTAACATATATCATATGTGTTGTTTTGGGCCATGCTGGTAGAGCCGGGACCCGGATAGACAGGGCAATCTATCTAAGTGTAATTAGTGGCTAGACAAGCCCAGGTCTTCTGTTTATGATTTGTTTTTATCTGTTTGCTGTGGACTTTAATAAAACTGGTTGCGGCCAGTTTTACACCAGAACTGCTGTCTGAATGAACTGTTTTCGTGCCATTCTGTCTACCCAGACGGCGATCCTAGAGCTATATCCCCTGAAAAGCTTACAGTTGTTACTTATGACTTCTGTTCTGAAACTGCTAAACTGTAAAGCGCTGCGGAATATGATGGCGCTATATAAATAAATATTATTATTATTCCTCTGAGCTGCTCCCACCACCTTCCTGTTCCTCACGCCATGTTGGGTCTTGGACCTCATCATCTCCACTACCCTCTTCCAACACCTGCTGCTGTTGGGTGGTCTGGCCAGCACCATGCTCAACATAAACTGGCACCTGAGTCTCATCATCATCAGATGCGTTCTGCGGTGTGCTGACCATCGGCAATGTCTCACCCGCCTCTTCAGATTCAGAGAGACACAGCTGTTGCGCATCACTGCATACTCCCTCTTCTTCACATTCCAGAATGCTGCTTGGCTGGGCCCCTGTTTGCAAGCCAACAGATTCTGAGAACAGAAGCAGAGACTCAGCTGGCTCCTGTACAGAAATGTCTGACTGCCTGGGCAATTTGGCAGGCGGTGAAGAGACAGATGGTTGCTCAACAGTGCTGTGGTCCTGAGAGGAGGTGGAAGCAATTGAAGTCGATGAATTGGCTGACATCCAACCAACAACGGCTTAAATTTGTTCTTCCCGCAGCAGGGGGTTACGCCGACCTCCTACAAAAGTGCGCATAAAGGAACGTTGACGGGGAAAACTGGTGGATGCTGTGTCACTGGGGGCGGCAGCAGCCACAGAATCCCCACGTCCTCTCCCTGCTGAAACTCCACGTCCACGACCACGTGCCTTACTCCCTGCCTTCTTCATCTTAGTAGATTGATAAAGAAAGTCTGAAAAGTTATAAGGCCTAAGTGTGCTTATTCCGCAGAGACTGCAGTGAACACTGCACACAACTGTTCACTACCCAACGCTTCACAGCAGGAAAGCAGTCTGTGCGTCCAAACAAAGGCGCAAGCATACATGCACGTACCCTGTTTATAAAGCTATGTAAAAAAAAATAATTAGGTAGTAGTGATGCACACTTTATTGTGGTACAGTATTACATCGCCATTCACCATCTGTGGCTATGCAGTCTCATCTATATATACCTTATCTATCCGTTGTCATGCTTGCAAGTCCACAGTCAGGCATAAATAGCAATTTTTACTATGCACTGTGCACTTTTTAAAGGTTATGTTTGTTAAGAAAAATGATTATTGGCACATATTATGAGTATTACCTGATGGTAATTGTCTAATTTTTATAAACTGTTTAGTGACATTATTCAGCAAATGTAACATTTTATTAATGTCACTGATAACTTGTAATGCTGATGATGTTTTGTAGTCAGACATTCATTGTCTATGCAATAAAAATGGTGTACATACTGTTACTTATCCATCATTAATGGATTCAGATATGTACTTGTATGCTTTTATGTACAACCGTATAGCAGATTCCTTAACTAATTTAGTTTGTGGTTTGCATTGCTGTTCAACATGTTAATGTATGCATTTATGTTTGTCAATTCTTTATTTATCTATATATTTTTTTAAATGAAATCATCATCTTATGCTAGTAAAGGTTATCTTTCTCTTCTTTGGAGTATAGACATTTAAAATTGACACATAACAAGGAAAATACTTGATCTAGTATTTAAACATCCTCCTTGACCCTGGGCTCCAACACCGCCAGTTGTTGCCTGGAAGTGCTGTTAGCACAGTCAACACTTGGTCTTGTGTTACTGGGTTCAGTAATGTCAGCTGTTCCCCTGCTGTGTGTACGGCAAAAAGTCCTGCTGCCTCCACCCTGTTCTCTTCTCATTCCTGGGCTCCAACACCGCCAGTTGTTGCTCGGAAGTACTTGGCACGGGTACTGACTCCTGCCCAGCCTGGTTACAGCACGACAGCTGTTTCCTGGCAGTGTCAACGTCAATAAGCCTCCAATAAGTTGTCCTGTCGTGTTGCATTCTGGTTAGCCGACTCTATGGTGCCTGCAGTTTAGGTCATTCCTATGTGTGCTGTGGGATATGTAAATAAAGGCTGTTTCCGTTGTGACAATAGGACAAGCACCCACTGTAGGACTGTGTGATTCGGTAACTGCGGACGGCTTGCGGCCTGTCAACTTACATTTTCATGGGTGCCTTCTGGTACCCGTCCGGGTTCCAATAACGTCAGCTGGTCCTCGGTTGTGCCATTGGCTCTTTTCCTTCTGCTGCCCCTCCGGGTTCCAGCACAGTCAGCTGGTCCTCATTACTTGCATTGGCTCTTGTACCTTCTTTTACCCGTCCGGGTTCCAGTACCGTCAACTGGTCCTCCGCAGTGCCTTTGGCCTAGGTGCCTCCATCTCGGTATCCGAATTCCAGCAACGTCTGCTGGTCCTTGGTAGTGCTTTGGAGCACAGGTACCTCCTGCTTAGTAACCGTGTCCCAGTAAAGTCAGCTGGTCCTCGGTTGTGCCATTGGCTCTTTTCCTTCTGCTGCCCCTCCGGGTTCCAGCACAGTCAGCTGGTCCTCGTTACTTGCATTGGCTCTTGTACCTTCTGGTACCCGTCCGGGTTCCAGTACCGTCAACTGGTTCTCCGCAGTGCCTTTGGCCTAGGTGCCTCCATCTCGGTATCCGAGTTCCAGCAACGTCTGCTGGTCCTTGGTAGTGCTTTGGAGCACAGGTACCTCCTGCTTAGTAACCGTGTCCCAGTAACATCAGCTGGTCCTCGGTTGTGCCATTGGCTCTTTTCCTTCTGCTGCCCCTCCGGGTTCCAGCATAGTCAGCTGGTCCTCGTTACTTCCATTGTCTCTTGTACCATCTGATACCCGTCCGCGTTCCAGTAACGTCAGCTGGTTCGCGGAAGTTAGTCAGCCTTCTTGTACCTTCAGCTACATTTACAAATTGAAGATTTTTGAAATTTTTTTTGGGTAATCACTCGGGATCTCCAACAATGAAGACGACGACCCTGATGACCACCCCGAAGAAGATGACGACCACAAGGACGACGAGCATCAAGCCAACCAGCCTGAACACCATCACAAAGAAGAAATAAAAGATTACCAAGAAGATCAACAACAGGACAAAGAAGGTTAAGACAAACTACAAGATACAGAACAAGAGACAGAAGAACAATATGCAGAAGATCAAAAAGCAGAACATGAAGTATAAGACCAAAATGAAGAGCTAAATATATGCTCTAAATTATAAGCAGAAGAAGACTAAGCAGTGTATGGGGGTGAGTCCGTTCCTCCTCGTGGTGCCCCTGGAAAATGCCTGCTGCTGCAGGCTAAACTGAACACGGACAAATACTGTTGTAATTTAAATCTTTTGTGACAGCAAGAACGGAAGGATGAAAAATTCATACTTTGACAGATTACAAGTACAGGATTCTCTGTCACAAATCAGAATATGATGAAGAAGATGAAGTACAATATGAATAAGAATAATAGTTTAATAAGAAGAATCTGAGTAATGTTAACAAAAAGATGAATAGCAAGAAGTTTAAGAAGAAGATAAAGAAGGTGAAGATGAAGAATAATTTGATGAAAAAGATGATGCTGCTGAAGATTATGAAGGAGAAAGTGTGGCAAAAGTTAAAAAGATGAAGAGCATGGAAGTTGTGAAACATACATATTTGCCAAAATAGAAAAAAGGTTAACAACATTGTCAATTTCTTCGTCAATACGAACATCTTTAAAAAAAAAAATATTAATGCTATTCCATTTGATTAGGTTAAACATCTATGCCTTTAATGTCTCCTCAACCTCCCCCAATACATTCTACATTACTCTTTGTTGTTTTCCTTCATGTACAATTAACCAACAAGGCAAGAATGGGTTTTTTTTAATTCCGATATTTTGTTCCCATAGACTTACATTTGTTTTTCCGGTACGGGTACCGGGTATCGCCGATATTTTTGGGGTATCGGCGATACCATTCCGATTCCGATACTTTTGGATATCGGAAAGTATCGCTCAACTCTAATCGTCAAGAAACACTACTGCAAATCTACCAATGAGGTGATGGAAGATGTCATTAACGACATGTTGGAAAACGGCGAGAGCAATAAGTCAAACCAAAAAGCATTGCAAGATGTTCATAATATCCTTCTGGGATGTTAAATGCCGTCTTTCATTCATCCCCCTCTTTAATCCTAATCAGATTATAGGCTCCACTGAGATCCAACTTGGAGAACCATTTTTTATCAAATTATCAGATTGAACAAATCAGGCATGAATGGGAGGGGATATGTGTCCAGGATAGTAATCCAATTTATCTAAAGAACGTTGTCTAAACAGGGATGCAGGCCCCCATCTTTCTTCTAAATGAAGAGAACCTCCCGCTACAGTGTTATAAGTGTTTGATATGTCCCTTGGCAAGACTCTCTGAGATAGTCTTTCATGGCCTGTCGCTGAGGACCTGACAGATTGTATAATCTGGTCTTGGGCAACTTTGCAAGTTCAAAGGAAAATCATACACATGATGGGGAGGCAGTTCTTGACATTCCCTTTCTGAGAACACCTCCTTAAAATCAGACAGAAAAGATGGAATGGTTTTTAGTGGAGACATTAGAGATAATAGGCTGACACCCTCCAACACCGCCTCCCCTGCTGCGCTATGCTATGGCGGCCTCCACTTCACCCACACTCCTCGCCCTGGCAAAAGACATGGTGGAGGAGTGGGAATTCTCCTTTCTCCCAACTGCACCTTCAACCCAGTCCCACCTCTTCCTTCCCTTGTCCTCCCCTCTTTTGAAGTCCACTCTGTCCGCATCTTCTCCCCTACAACCTCCAAGTAGCTGTCATATACCGACCTCCAGGCCCAACCACTGCCTTCATGGACCAATTCTCTACATGGATCCTTCACTTTCTCTCTGTTGACATTCCCACCATCATCATGGGTGACTTCAACATCCCCATTGACACCCACCAGTCGGCAGCTTCTAAACTCCTGGCCCTTACTTCATCCTTTGGACTTACACAGTGGTCCTCTTCAGCCACCCACACAGATGGACACACATTAGACCTGGTCTTCTCCCCTCTCCCTCTATCTGACCATCATCTACTCTCTTTCTCATCACTGTCCTCCTCACCTGTCACCCATGTCCAGCAACACGCTCACCCCCACAGAAACCTTGCACATCTAGACACTCACACACTCTCTGACTCTATCCTACCACTGTCCTCCATATCTTCACTCCACGACATAAACACTGCCACTAGTTTCTACAATTCCCACTCTTGCATCAGCCATCAACTCGGTTGCCCCTGTCATGCATAACAGAGTGCGACGAATCAATAGACAACCCTGGCACAATAACACCACTAAAAAGCTTCGGCAAGCATCCAGAATTGCTGAACGGCACTGGAAGAAAACGCATTCACAAGACGACTTCACTGCACTCAAACAAGCAACACTTGCATTCAAATCAGCTCTCACCTCTGCTAAACAGGTCTACTTTACATCCCTTGTATCTTCCTTATCCCACAACCCCAAACAGTTGTTCAATACTTTTAACTCCCTCCTCCGCCCACCACTGCCCCCTCCTACCTCCCTCACCTCTGCTGAGGACTTCGCCAGGCACTTCAAAAACAAGATAGACCAAACACGGCAAGTCTTTATTAGTCAACTACCACAACCCCTTTGTATACCTGACCAATGCCCAAACCCCATAACCTCCATATCCAACATCACAGAAGGGGAGCTTGCTCATTTTCTCTCCAAATCACATATCACCACTTGTGCACTCGACCCCATCCCATCCCACCTCCTCCCCAATCTTGCCACCACTCTTATCCCATCACTAACCCACCTCTTCAACCTATCACTAACTTCCGATACCTTCCCTTCTGCTTTCAAACATGCCACAGTCACGCCTATCCTCAAAAAGCCAACCCTCGACCAAACTACTGTCTCCTTCCCCACCATCCTGTAGAATGTAAGCCCGCAAGGGCAGGGTCCTCTCTCCCCTCTATATCGGTGTTAGGGTCTGCGGAACGCACCAAATATATGAGGTAGAGAGGTGCGTTCGCAGCCCGGGGTCCACCGTGCAGGCGGAACCTGCTGCTAGTAAAATGGCGAAAGTAGCGAACTCTGTTATCCCGCAGAGTCGCTAAAATAAACGCCGTAGCGCGTTGTGGCAGTAAGTGCGAACTCTGTTAATACCCAGAGCCGCTAACGGAAATGCCACAGCGCTATATGGCGATAGGTGCGAACTCACTTAGCGTCAGTAAGCCGCAAAGTAAAACGCTAGGGCGCTGTCTAGCGTCGAAAGCAAACCCTGTTACGTCACAGGGCCGCTGAGGAAAAGTGCTGTGTCCTGTCAGGCTCTCAGGTACACAGTTAAGTGCTAAGCGTACATAACGCGTGATCATGTGTTAATGTCCTCGCGGGAGTCACCCGCAATCTATGGCGTCTGAACGCCAGACCCTGAATACGGCAATCAAAACTCCTCACCGGTTACGCCGGTAATCTAGGGCATCTAGGACACCGACCCTGGCCAGCTACCATACCAAACTCCTCACCGATTAAGTCGGTATTCTAGTGGCTTATTTCAGCCGGGTCCCTAACCACACATACGCATGATTTTTTTTTTTTTTCCCTCAGATGGGAAGTTCCACAGTCAGATAACCAAAACTATAAGGAACTCGACTCCCAAACAGCGTGTACACTTACATAATGCAGCAGCTGTTCCCATCATCATCGGAAAACCAACTTTATTTACAAGCACAAAAAAACACAAAACTAAGACATATTAACAAGGTGTTTCCACTTTTTAACTTTCCAAATTCCATCTGCGTCCTCCTCCCCCCTCTTTCTCTTATCACACACAAAACAAAAATACAATTTTCCCAAAACAATTTTTAAACAATTTTTAACCTCAATCTCCTTCCTCTTAAACACATACACGTTCCTCACATCCCACAACACCTCTTTTATACATGCAAGCATCAACCACAACACTCTCTCCTTTTCTCCACACATACCCAACCCAAACATAAATAACTCAAACGTCAAAAAATTCACATCACACAACTCCTTACACAACGGGCCCAAACCTGAAATCACATTTCTAGCATACTGACAATTCCAAAACAAATGCACCACACTCTCTCCCACACACATCCCCTCCTCGGACACATCTCACTCCTCACTAAACCCCGGTTTCTCTGGAAGTCTCTCACCGGTAACACCTCATGCAATGACTGCCACACAATCTCACTCTGTCTATTTGTCATACCATCCATACGTACCTTCTTCCATACCTTCTGCACATCACTTCCTCTCACCATATAGATACCACATTCCATCTCTCTACACTCAATCATCCTATATACCGCTTTCTTCTTCTCTAACAACCTCACATCCACATCACACAGTTCATACTTCACCAAAAATTTTTTAAACCCACACATACCACACAGGCACCTCAAAAGCCACTGGGCACCTTAGATCCCTTTCCCGCCACTTCAAACGGAACAGAAAACTTCCAAACAAATACCTGCACATACATGCACACTTCCCATCCATCCTAATCACACCCAATACAAACACCATAATATTCACGCCAAAAAATACATTCAAATTTGGGAATCCCAGCCCCCCCTTATACATTCTCTTCATCACAACCTCTCTCCTTGCACGCTCCATACTTGAACGCCAAAAAAATACAAACAAAACCCTATTTAATCTTCTAACACACATATAACCTGGTGGAAAAACCACTGCAACATGCAAAAAAATTGGTAACACCACACTCTTAATAACTAAAATTTTACCAAAAAACGTCAAATCTCTCATCTTCCAAAATTTTAACTTGCGTTCCACTCTCTCTCTCACATCCACCCAACTTTCCTCTCCATCCAACTTCTCTGAAAATTTCACACCCAGCACCTTTATCGGTCCACTCACCACATTCACCCCAATATCATTGCTCAGAGTCCTCCCACCAAAAATCTTACATTCAGTCTTCTCCCAATTCACTTTAAACGCAGACGCTCCACAAAAAACGGATACCAACAACTTCACACGACGCACCGAACACTCTGAATCACACAAAACACACACATCATCCATGTAACCATTCACCTTCCACTCCCTCCCCCCCGCCCCTGGCACTTGCACACCCCGAATCACCTTATCTTTCCTCAACATACACAACAACGGCTCAATCGCGCAAATGAACACAACAGGGGACAATGGGCACCCCTGCCGTACACCGGAAAACACATTCACTCTCCTCCCTACATTCCCATTCAACAAAACATAACTATAAATATTTTTATACAAACTTCTCACTCTCTCAACAAACTCAGCCGGAAAACCCATCTTCACCAACACTCTAAACAGAAAACAATGCGTCAACCTATCATACGCCTTCTCAAAATCCAAACTCAACACATACACCCCCATCTTACGGTTCAAACAGTCCCACAAACAATCTCTCAGCATACACACACCCTCATGTAACCGCCTTCCAGGCAACGAACAACACTGCTCCTCACCCACCACACTCCCAACCACATCATGCATCCTATTTGCCAAAAGCTTCACATAGATTTTATAATCACAATTAAGCAACGTGATCGGCCTCAAGTTTTTTAGATTTTTCAAATCACCTTTTTTTGGCAACAGCACAACCACTCCTGCACGCATACCATTCGCCACCTCTGCATTCGCCCACATATACTTACATACATCAACAAAATCCTTCCAATCACATCCCACATCACACGATAAAATTCCACCGGGAGACCATCATCCCCCGGCGTTTTATTCAGCGCCATGCTACACACCACCTTCCATATTTCTTCACTCGTCACCTTCCCCATCAAACTCTCCCTTTCTGTCCCATTCAATCTATTTTCCAAAACACTCAGCACATCACTCTCCAAACCTTCATCCCTCCATTTCACTGCATACAAATCATCATAAAACTTTGCCACTTCCTCACATAAGTCCGCACCACTCACTTCATTTCCATCCACTCCATTCAAAACACTCATGCTCTGTCTTTTTCCAAAAACTTTCTTGAAAAAGAACCGCGAACACTTCTCATTCTTTTCCAAGTCTCTATTTTAGCCCTATACACAATACTCCTCCCTCTCTCTCTCAAAAACTCGTTCACTTCTTTTTTCACTCTCAACAAATCTTCACTCACATCCATCCCTCCCTCTCTTAGCTTATATAACACACTCAATCTTGCATTCAACCCAGCAAACCTTTCTCTCTTAGCAGCTGCACACTTGTAACCAAGTTTTTTTTTAAAAAAACCTTGGTTTTCCATTTAACCCAATCCCACCATTCACACACCTTACTGAATTCACTTCTGCTCTCACACCACTCCTTATAATGTCTCTCATACTCCTCTCTCACCTCCACCCCCTCCAGTAAACTCACATTCAGCTTCCATATACCTTTCCCAGTTACCTCCTCAGTATGCACATCCACTTCACACTTCATACACACATGATCTGAAAACGGCACACTCTCCTGTGCATAACTAACAGCAATCAGGTTTTTTGAAACAAAACAATAGTCCAGTCTAGACGCCACCCTCCCACTCTCAGAAAAAAATGTATTTAACAATGGAGTTACTTTACACTCCCTCTGCATATCCCTCAAACCAAAATCACTCACCATGTCCATTAACTCTTTCCTTGACACATCCACATTCACCTTTCCCACATCAACATTCATATCACCCACAATCACAACAGGCACTCTACCTGGAATAAAAAACTTAATTTTTTCAAATAAAACTTTACGCTCCTGTTTTTTCACAGGAGCATACACATTAATAACACTAAAACGAATATTTCTAAACTCAAAATTTGCTAACACGCATCTCCCAACCTCAATCACCATATAGTCACACAAACTCACATTACGCCCCTTCACCAAAAAACCAACACCGTCATTTCTATTACATGCACTCCCTGACCACACAGACGCACCATGAGGCCATTCACTCCCCTTCACACCATCCACAATCCCACACTCCTGTAAACAAAAAATTTCTGCATTTTGCGCTGCAAAAAACTCAAAAATGGCCGCACGCCGCATCTTATTTTTAAAAACCCTCACATTTTGAGATATAATTCTAACACCCATACTAAACACAAACCAAAAGGCTTAAAAAAAACACTTGTCCAAAAAAAGCCAAAAAAGGAAAAAAAATACAAAAACAACCTACAGATATAACTTGACACACATTACATAAAACACACAAAAAAAACAGATAGCCATTGCTTAAAGAGCAAAGCTATGTACACAAAAAAACCCTACCTGGCTACTGGAAAAGTAAAACGTACTTAACCAGTACCGCCAGTGTCCTCCTCCACCATTTGTGCCGAGCAGCCTTCCGAGCCGCTGACCTCCATATACTCCTCCACCCATCCCTTTTTCTGCCCAGTCTTCCTCTGGCCATTCCTTCTTCCAGCACCTCAATGTCTCTGTTTTCCCACCACCCTCCCTGTGACACTTTAACCCTCCTGAGTCCTCTTCCGAGGAGAAGGCACCAATATTTCTCGGATCAGACTCATGAACTAAAACCTCAGCCTCCTCCTCTGCCACAGATATATCGAAATCCATCAGGCATTCTGACCATGATTCAGCAACTGGGACTTCTTTTTTTACTTCTTTTTTAGGCCATGAACGCTCCTCTCGCCTTATGGCCTTCCAAAATTCCTTGTCCTCCTTTTCCTCCTGTTGCTTCTCCTTCCTTCTCTCAGCCTCCTTGTCCTCCTGCCGCTTCTCCCTCCGTCTCTCGGCAGGAGTGGGTGGCGCCCTCACAACGCTTTGCAGCGCGGCGACTTCGCCTTCCCTCCGCTTCTTCTCCTCCTCCCGCCTCTTAACCTCCTCCTCTCTCTTCCTTTCTTCCTCCCGCCTCCGCTCCTCCTCACGTCTCTTTCTTTTCTCCTCCTCTCTAGTTGACCTCCTCGGCACACCAAACGGGCAGTCTCTATACAGGTGCTCTGAACTGCCACACCTGTCACATTCACGAGGCATCGGACACCTAGCCGCCACATGACCCTCTTGCTTGCAATTACGGCAAACCAACTCCTTGCTACACATGTTTAGCAGGTGCCCGAACTGAAAGCACCTCCTGCAGTATAGTGGCTGCCCTGGGTATGACAGGAAGCCCCTATGACCCGCCACTGAAAAGTTCGCTGGTGGGTGGGTGAAACCTCCCAAACAACCTGGGTCCTTCTTTAATTTCACCCGAAACACATACTTGTAGTTGAAAATGCCCAAGACATTTTTCTGCTTCTCCCCTCCCTTCACGTATTCACAGTACCGCTCCAGGAACTGCTCCAGTAGTGCTACTTCTGTATAGGGGTTGTACACAGTCACAGTCACCACTTTTTCCATGAGCCCAAACAGGGGCTCCACCCGCACTCCCTCCAGGCATGGATCACCTTCATTACTTCTGAGCCATTCAAAGACAGTCAAACAGCATCCCTCATTCACAAAGGTTACATCATATGTACCTTGACTCCGGAATTCATTGACGCTGTAGATATCCTGACGATGGGCTCCAGCCTTTCCCTCCAACAGGTCACGAACGACGTACACCAGGTTGTTTTTCTCACCACCTTCCACCACCACACGGATCGTATTCTTAATGAACATCCTCAGTCCAGACTGCCGGTACGGATACCGCAGTAGAAAATCTGCAGCACGCTGCCAGCAAAGCCCCTGGATCACTCCAGGAAAACTCGCACCCTCTGACCGCGACACACGATCGCAGCCAAAAGGCCGAGATCACACTGGCGCATAGCATATAATGGTTGATATTAGCGCATGGCGGCCCAGCCATGCTACCCTTTTATAGCAACAGCTACAGGACCTTCCAGGAACAAGGACCAATGAGAAGCTGTTACAAACACACGTAGCTACATGACCTTCCTGGCGGACCAATAGGAGCCGCTGCAGCACCTGAACATGTGACCCCTGATCTCCAATGAGAGATCTCACTCTGGGCATGCTCAGATGGGAAAACGCAGGACTTTGTCTCAAAGACGGCTGCTCCAGCACTGGCTATAATAACAGATCCAGGAAAGGCAGCAGCAAGTCACTGCACAGTAGAGGAGTGGGCAAGACACCTGGACCGACGTCTCTGCTGAGCAGACTCCACTGCGGCCGGAGATGAATGGGAGACCGCAGCGGGACGGGTTCGAGACTCCCCTTGTGCAGCAGCGGGAACTTGAACCCTAACAATCGGTCTGTCATTGTTAGTTTGCTTACCGTAAGTGATATCTGTAATCTGTATGTAACCCCTTCTCTTGTACAGCACCATGGAATCAATGGCACTATATAAATAAATAATAATAATAGTACATATGCAATTATTTTTGCAAAAAAACACTCCATTTAATTATCTTTCAGGCCTGCCAGTCTAGAACTGGATTATGCATAGTCAACCAGGGAAGACCCAATACATTAGAAGTAGGGAGGCTCTCCAGTAGGTAACAAGAAAGAAGCTCCATGGGAATAGCCCTACATGAATTTTCACCTCATGCACTATGCGCGTAAAACTCCCAATACCAAGAGGTGCAAAGTCTATCGCAATTACGAGAATGGACATTACAAGCTTACTACAGGAGAGACCAAAGATCTGTGTCAACCAAACATCCACCATATTGACTCCAGCCCCACTATAGCGCAGGACTAATATTATCTTAGTTTCTGTACCTACAATCACTTATGCAGGCAGGATAAACTGAGACACACCTGTGGAGAAGATATGTAAACCCAGATTGTAATCCTCCGCACAACCTGGGAACATAGTTTTCCAACGGTTTATGGTGTTTAGATATAGATGGACAAACACCAATGAAATTACCCTTTTTGCCATAGTAAAAGCACTCCTCCTTTTGCGGTGAACTGCAAGAGACTGATAATGGGGGGAAATGCCCTTAACTGCATAGATTCTTCAGCGCACACAGGGAGAACTACAGTTTTAAGAAGTATCACAGGGGGTGGGGTCATTACAGGTCTATCTTTGAGGCGTCTATCCATATTCATAGCAAGAGCAATGTCAGCCTCCAACGACGCTGAAGTTTCGTACTGCGCCAATATATCTTTTAACCATTCAGACAGGCCCTGACAAAACTGGGTCCTAAGGGCAGTATCATTCTCAATGGTACATCTGTTCAGAAGAAAATGTAGCTGCAGGTCAGTCTCCCTGCTGGATCTTATGTAGTATAAAGTCATGGCCAAAAGTTTTGAGAATGACACAAATATTATATTTTCACATGATCTGCTGCCCTCTGGTTTTTATGTGTGTTTGACAGATGTTTTTATCACAGACAGAAATATAATAATTGCAAACATATGAGTAACAAAAGCTTATATTGACAGATAGAATGAGTTAATGCAGCAAGTCAATATTTGCAGTGTTGACCCTTCTTCTTCAGGACCTCTGCAATTCTCCCTGGCATGCTCTCAATCAACTTCTGGACCAAATCCTGACTGATAGCAGTCCATTCTTGCACAATCAATGCTTTCATTTTGTCAGAATTTTTAGGTTTTTGTTTGTCCATCGTCTCTTGATGATTGACCACAAGTTCTCAATGGGATTAAGATCTGGGGAGTTTCCAGGCCATGGACCCAAAATCTCTATGTTTTGTTCCCTTAGCCATTTAGTTATCACCTTTGCTTTATGGCAAGGTGCTCCATCATGCTGGAAAAGACATTGTTGATCGCCAAACTGCTCTTGGAGGGTTGGGAGAAGTTGCTCTTGGAGGACATTCTGGTACCATTCTTTATTCATGACTGTGTCTTTAGGAAAGACTGTGAGAGAGCCGATTCCCTTGGCTGAGAAGCAACCCCACACATGAATGGTTTCAGGATGCTTAACAGTTGGCATGAGACAAGACTGGTGGTAGCGCTCACCTTGTCTTCTCCAAATGAGGCGTTTTCCTGATGTCCCAAACAATCAAAAAGGGGATTCATAAGAGAAAATAACTTTACCCCAGTCCTCAGCATTCCACTGCCTGTACCTTTTGTAGAATATCAGTCTGTCCATGATGTTTTTTCTGGAGAGAAGTGGCTTCTTTGCTGCCCTCCTTGAGACCAGGCCTTGCTCCAAGAGTCTCCGCCTCACAGTGCATGCAGATGCACTCACACCTGCCTGCTGCCATTCCTGAGCAAGCTCTGCACTGCTGGTAGCCCGATCCCGCAGCTGAAACACTTTTAAGAGACGGTCCTGGCGCTTGCTGGTCTTTCTTGGGCGCCTGAAGCCTTTTTGGCAACAATGGAACCTCTCTCCTTGAAGTTCTTGATGATGCGATAGATTGTTGACTGAGGTGCAATCTTTCTAGCTGCGATACTCTTCCCTATTAGGCCATTTTGTGCATTGCAATGATGACTGCACGTGTTTCTTTAGAGATAACCATGGTTAGCAGAAGAGAAACAATGATGCCAAGCACCAGCCTCCTTTTAAAGTGTCCAGTGGTGTCATTCTTACTTAATCATGACAGATTGATCTCCATCCATGTCCTCATCAACACCCACACGTGTGTTAATGGAGCAATCACTGAAAAGAGATTAGTTGGTCCTTTTAAGGTACGGCTGCAATGATGTTGAAATGTGTTTTGGGGTATAAAGTTCATTTTCTAGCCAAATATTGACTTTGCAAGTAATTGCTGTTAAGCTGATCACTCTTTATAACATTCTGGAGTATATGCAAATTGCCATTAGAAAAAGTGAAGCAGTAGACTTTGTAAAAATTAATATTTGTGTCATTCTCAAAACTTTTGGCCATGACTGTAGATTAAACATGGGAGACCTGGTCTGGGTCATCATGAAAGAGGCCAAGAGATGCAAAAAATCCATCCAGTGACTGGAGTAACAATGAGTCGGATGGGAGTGAGAAGGCAAGGATTGAGGGTCTCCTTGAAAGAGGGAGACAACATTCCCCACCCTCTGTACCTCACTCTCAGATGACCATGGACAAAGCCTGAAATAGAGGTTACAGGATTTCCGGAATGTGACAAAGTTATCCTGACCCCAAGTAAACCTATCTTGGAGCACCACTTTAATTTCTGATTCAGCTGTCTGTTCTGACGAAACATTAGCCTGAAAGTCAGATAGCTCAAAAGACAGACCCTGCAGCTACCTCGCAAGGTTAATGACGGGTCCATGTCAAGATCCAAAAAATGTGGAGCCAGTGAAAATGTCACGCCATGACTGTATTTGATTATGGACAGGGACCCTGCAGCGCCCCTAGTACTGGGGCCCTAACTGTTCCTGCTCCCAAAGGTAACTCTGAAAGTGAGGAGGTTTGGGACAACAGCCTTACTGTTCTGTTATTCCCTAAGCTGTCCCCTCTTCCTCCACCATGAGGCCTGGGACAAATAAGATAGTGTATAAACACATAAAACAATCAAGGATGACAAAAAGCAATTAACATACAAAACACTCAATAAAGGTAGTGAGGTAAATAGGGAAGGGTAGAAATATACCAACCAAATGGGAATAGGACAGTGAGGAAGGCATACAACCAAAAACAACATGCAACAATCTCCAGCAGCAACAACGATCTCCAACTCAGCAGAGCGACTACAAAGAACCAGGCAATAAACGTTCACTGTCGAGGAAGAGAATGTCTGGACAGATTTTATAGAAAGAGGAAATGACCAGGTCAGGAACAGCTGAGAGATCTTAGCTGCATGTTTCTAACATGCCCCATGTTTCTAACCAGCAGTGCCAAAGGAAAAGAAATCCATTTAATATGAAGCACAAACACACAGACAAAATGGAAGATCTGCAATTCATAATACGTAGTGATTTTCTAACTCTAGATCTCCAAGAGGAACGTGACCACCCGTGACAAAGCCTGATATAAAACTCCTCAATGTTCCTCCTTCCTTCTGAGATCTCACACTACTCAGTACAATCTGCAATTCTCAGTCATGCTGAGTGGAGCCAAAGTTCACTTGATCTTATGATCTACTTTATTCTATAGCTGAACACATCATAATATGAATATAAAACAGAGATGCAGAGATTTTCAAAGTTACTATTATATCTAAATAGGTCTCACAAATCACAGAGTAGTTTCTAATGTCCCTATAGCCAAATATCCTGTTGATATAACACCTTTTAATATCATGTTAACATAAAGAAAATAAATTTGTACAATTTTGCAGACTTTTGCAGGTAAATTAACCTATTTCTGACCTTGGACGGGATACTATGTCCAAGGTCAGATCCTACACTTGGATGAGGGCTCTGTCGGTGAGCCTGCATCAAAGCTGGGACATGTCCGCTGTTTACAACAGCGGACATGTGCCTGCAATAGGCGCAGGTGGAATCGCAATCCACCAGCACCTATTAACTAGTTAATTCCCGCTATCAAACGTTGACAGTGAGGTTTAACCAGCGCTTCCAGACACCGGGTTGGAAATACGCGCATCGCCGACCCCGTCACGTGATCGGGGGTCAGCGATGCGTTGCCATGACAACCTGAGGTCTCATACAGACCTCTATGGTTGTTGATGAGGCATTGCTATGAGCACCACCCGGTGGTCGATGCTCATAGCAATGCTGTAATTCTGCTAGATATAGGCGATCTGCTCATCGCCTATATGTAGCAGAGCCGATCAAGTAGAGGATGCTTCTAGCATCCCATTGAGGCTATTGAAGCATGCAAAAGTTTAAAAAAAAGTTTTAAAAATATGAAAAAAATAAAAAAATCTAAAAGTTTAAATCACTCCCCTTTCGCCCCATTCAAAATAAAACAATAAAAAAATCAAACATACACATATTTGGTATCACCACGTTCAGATTAAAAAAGAATTAACCCAATTGCTAAACGGTGTAGCGGGAAAAAAAATTGAAACGCCAATTTTCTGGTTGCCGCAACACTGCATTAAAATGCAATCACGGGCGATCAAAAGATCGTATCTGCATATAAATGGTATCCTTAAAAATGTCAGCTTGGCACACAAAAATAAGCCCTCATGCAACCCCAGTTCATGAAAAATGGAGACGCTACTGGTATCGGAGTATTTTAACAAACTTTGGAATTTTTTTTATCACTTATATAAAAAAGAACCTAGACATGTTTGGTGTCTATGAACTCATAATGACCTGGAGATTCATAATGGCAGATCAGTTTTAACATTTTCAAACCTAGCAATAAAGCCAAACAAAAAACAAGTGTGAGATTGCACTTTTTTTGCAATTTCCCCGCACTTGGAATTTTTTTCGCATTTTCGAGTACACACCATGGTAAAACAAACAATGTCATTCAAAATTACAACTTTTTCTGCAAAAAATAAGCCCTCACATGGCCATGTTGACAGAAAAATAAAAAAGTTATGGCTCTGGGAAGAAGGGGAGTGAAAAACAAAAAAGCAAAACTGAAAAAAGCTAGGGTCATTAAGGGGTTAAATTTGAAGTGAAGTTCTCTAGAAATTGAATGGTCCTTATTATGCTTTGCTGTCTGTGCAGATTCAAGAGCATAATAAATATAGAAGGTAAAATAAAAAATAATACTCTCCTCACCACTCAGCTGTTCTTCTCTCCATGCATCCTGCACTGCAATCCAAAGTGCCTCTTCTTTTCTCACAGAGGACACTGAATATCATGACTAGTTTACCCAAAAGAGCTGTCTTATAGTCAAGACATTGGATAGAATGGATGCGGAAGCTGTATAGAAACAAAAGAGATGGAGAAGACTGAACGGCGGGATGTAGTAAAGGTGGGACAGATGTACGGCGAGGTGAGTAAAAGTATTTTTTTAAAATGTTTGTCTGACCCTTCAACAAAATGGCAGCCAAGACTCGTCACCATTTTGCTAAATTTTCAGACTGACTTGCAAAAAAATCTGTATTTTGGATAATTTGTTTTTTTAGTAAAATTGAAGTTGAATCCAATTCCACTTGAATCTATTTGCTCATCCATAATTGTAAGGTTTTGTTATACAAATTGTTGCCCGAAAGCTCATTTCTAGTAACATGATTACTGATCATGCTACTAAAGGATCTAAGATCTATTACCCTAATAATTCAATTCTGCTATATTGGAGCCTGCAGTTATGACTGTGCTCTATATACACATAAAAATTTGAATATAGTTGAATTGCAAAAGCAAGGTTGCTAATTATGGGAGATCAGACTGCATGATTGCACAACTACTGTAACTTAGGACTGATATCCTCAGAAGTTTGTTTCATCAGATTCCTTTTCATGCAAATCACCACTTTATATACAGAGAAGGAAAGTACATACTGGATTGTGTAGCTTTGCAATGACAATAGCCGGTAATGACAACAGCTGCAGGGGCAGATTGACCAGCTATGAGTATAGCAACATTTTATTTTGCTGCACACAATGTCTTGCACACAGAGAACAACTGTTATTTCTGCAGATCTTCTTATGGCCCATCTGCTGTATAGAACACTGCAATGTTTAATGTTAGTAAAGACATTTCTAGAGGAACAAATCTGTACTGCTGCTGTAATATCTATATTAGGTGCTCAGCCTCCGTCACACACTGACTCACGTCACTGACTCACTAGTTTTGTGACGCAACAGCGATCTCCCCAGCGATATCACTGTGTGTGACATTAGGGGACGATCAGCCCCCCTGCTGGGTATCGCTGATCATTGCTGAATGTCCTGGACGTTTTTTTGATCATTGGTCTCCTGCTGGCCAGCACGCATCGCAGCATGTGGCAGGCAGGAGACCAGCGATCAGCTGGTAACCAAGGTACACATCGGGTTTCCAGGTGCCAG
Organism: Oophaga sylvatica; assembly: GCA_033576555.1. Taxonomy (NCBI): domain Eukaryota; kingdom Metazoa; phylum Chordata; class Amphibia; order Anura; family Dendrobatidae; genus Oophaga; species Oophaga sylvatica. The sequence continues at coordinate 347,582,069 of JARQOD010000006.1, forward strand.
GCGGCGCCTGGAAACCCGATGTGTATGTTGGATAACAGAGCGCTGCTGCAGGGAAATGGTAACCAAGGTACACATAGGGTTTCCAGGTGCCGCGCAGAGCCTGGAAACCCGATGTGTACCTTGGTTACCAGCTCCCTGTACCAGGGGGCTAGTATCCAACGTACACTGCAGATCAGGGCCGGCGTCAGCACCCGGCACACCCGGGCAAGTGCCGGGGCCCTGAGCAGGCGGGGGGGCCCACTCGCAGTCTGGCACCCCCGCGCCCGTTAGCGGAGGAGAGCGGTGTCAGCGCCGCCACTGGGCCCCCCCCGCTTGCTCAGGGCCCCGGCATCAGCTGGCACAATACTTACCTCTCCGTGCCTCCGCTGCCGCAGCTCCGGGCTCCAGGGGGCGCCGGCGCTTCCTCTCACAGCAACGCCGCTGAATGACGTCATCATTCAGCGGCCGGCTGTGACAGAAAGCGCGGGGACGCCGGACAGGTAAGACGTGTGTGTGTGTGTCTCTGTGTGTGTCTGTGTGTATGTAGTGCGGTGCTTTGTGTGTGTATGTGTGTGTGTATGTGTGTGTGTATGTATGTGAGAGAGTGCTTGTGTGCTGTCTGTGTGTGATGATGGGCAGGCATTGCTGATAATGGGGAGGCATTGATGATGATGATGGGGAGAAGATGATGATAATGGGCAGGCATTGATGATGGGGAGAAGATGATGATGGGCAGGCATTGCTGATAATGGGGAGGCATTGATGATGATGGGGAGAAGATGATGATAATGGGCAGGCATTGATGATAATGGGCAGGCATTGATGATGGGGAGAAGATGATGATAATGGGAAGGCATTGATGATAATGGGCAGGCATTGATGATGGGGAGAAGATGATGATGGGGAGGAGATGATGATGATGGGCAGGCATTGATGATAATGGGGAGGCCATGATGATGATGGGGAGGCAATGATGATGATAAGGAGGCAATCATGATGATAATGGGGAGTCTTTCCACAGCCCCTTTCCTGAGCCGTAACAGTGCAGAACGCAGTACAGCGCAGAGGAGAGCTCCATATTTTGTATGGAGCATTATATGGGGACCAGTATTCTGTATGGAGCATTATATGGGGACCAGTATCCTGTATGGAGCATTATATTGGGTCCAGTATTCTGTATGGAGCATTATTTTGGGTCCAGTATTCTGTATGGAGCATTATATGGGGGGTGACATCCTGCATGGGGTATTATATGGGTGATGAGGGGGAGACTGTGGTGCCCATAATATTGTATGGAGGACTGTACTGTCCAGTCTGTTCTGTGCGCTGTGAGGATTTGGCGGTTTTTGAGTATTGTACAATTTACAATAGATATCACTCATGTAATGGAAGAAGTGAAGTATTTGGCATTGTACTGTACCTATATTTCTCTGCTGTATCTGTGCATCATGAATTGTGGTCTGTGTTAAAGGGGCCCTGTGTTGAAGGGGCCCACTGAGGCTCTTTCGCCGGGGCCCATAGAAACTGGAGCGGCCCTGCTGCAGATAACTAGGCGACGTTACCCGCAGTGTCGCTGTCCTGATCGCTGCCTGAGCTGCCTGTTTGGGTAATTTTAAATCTCCATATATATTTCCGGAGTAAGACACAGACGCTCATAGGCTCAGTATGGATAAGACCACAAAATGAAAAGCAGAAAAAGTGTACTGTATCAGAAGCATACAGCTGTATACAGTGTTGGGGTAATTTTAAATCTCCGTATATATTTCCAGAGTCAGACACAGACTCTCACAGGCTCAGTATGGATTACACCAGAATATAAAAAGTAGAAAAAGGGTAATCTATCAGAAGCGTAGAGCTGTATACAGTGTTGGGGTAATTTTAAATCTCTGTACATATTTCCGGAGTAACACACAGACGCTCACAGGCTCAGTATGGAGTAGACCAGAATATAAAAAGCAAAAAAGGCTAATGTATCAGAAGATACCAGGCGTATACAGTGTAGGGGTAATTGTAAATCTCTGTATATATTTCCAGAGTAACACACAGACGCTCTCTCAGTATGGATTTGACCGTAATACAGAAGGCAGAAAAACGGTACTGTATCAGAAGATACCAACTGTATACGGTTTTGGGGAAAATTTAAATCTCCGTATATATTTCCGGAGTCACACACAGATAGTCAGCATGTTTTTGTCCGTGATACCAGCTGGTACACGGTAGTGTGTGAGGAGCGTACAGCTCTGTATGGTGTGGGAAAAAATGAACGCTCGGTAACTGTGCAGAAAAAAAAGAATAAAAGTATTTGTGCTGTGTAAAAAGCAGTCTGCACAGCAGTGTACACACAGCAATACAGCTAGCAGGCAGCCTAATAACCAGCTCTGCTGCTGCACACAAGAAAATCCTCCCCTGTCACTGCACACTAACTGTACAGCACAAGCACAGAATCACTTTTCTTTCCTGCCTAACTCTCTCCCTACTGAGAAACAGCAGCAGCAACCTCTCCCTACGCTAAGATCAGCAGAAGTAAAATGGCGGTCGGCGGTCAGGGCTTTAATAGCCACTGTGACGCCACACAAAGCAAGCCAATCACTGCAATGCCCTTCTCTCAGATGGTGGTGGCCGCTGCCCATGTCATCTCGTTGCCCACAGTGTGTGTCCTTGCTCATTGGCTGGGAAAACCGACTTTGGCGCTCGGGTCGACGACCGCATGGCCGACCTCACGCTATGGTCGGGTTTCGGGTTTTCGGCGAAAGAAGACTTTGGCGAAAGTCGGTGATTTTTGAATCTGACCGACCTGTTTCGCTCAACTCTAATGACCACTCTTTAGTTTTGCTGGCTCACACAGCATCTGCTAAGTCTGCTACTTTCCCAATATAGGGCTACGAGATTCAAACGAAGCTCCATAGACTTAAATTAGCATAGCAACTTCAATCATATATAGAGAGATACCTGCATGATTCAACTAGTCTACAAACAGAGGGTCTTGAATCGTTTGAGATTTATTACAAGTAGAGATGAGCGAATATTTCAATGTTCAGTTTGGATTACATTTGCCGAATTTGCAATATTCGCCAATTCGCCGAATATTCACTGAACATAACCGAATGCCATTCACGTCAATTGGAGGCAAAAACAAATGCATGCACACCTTATAATGGCCCCAAATGCTGCCAAAACACATCAAATGAGGGACAGACACCAGGAAAGTGGCCTCAATTCACACACAGTACAGATTTTAGCATGGCACTGCAGCAATCATCCAGGCATGAGGTATTGGGTTCTGGGACAGCATTTACAGCTTTCAATTGAATGTCACAGTACGACAAGGTGGGTGACGGATCAGTGTAGGGCCCCTTTGTTGGGAGCCCTGATACCACATGCAACACCTCTACCTGTTTTCATGCTGAGCCACACTCAGGTGGCACAAATATCAGTTTTTGTTGACTACCATTGTCAGAAAAATTTAAGGATAGTAAACATGGGTTACTTGAGTCCAAGGAAGTGGAGGCCTGACAGTCTCGTAGGCCTACTGCTCAGGCAACACGCATGAAGGAGACCCAACAAGGATTTTCACATTTTCAAAAAATTATTGGCAGACACCACAAAAAGTAGCATTAATTTCACCACAGTAGAAATAGTATAATAGGGACCAACAGTTTCTTCCACTACACCCAATCCAGCAGATGGACACCAACCAGGAGTGTTCATATTTCCAAAAATTATTGGCAGACACCACAGAAGCGGCATCAATTTCACCACAGTTGAAATAGTGTAATAAGGACCAATAGTTCTTCCCCTAAACCCAATCCAGCAGATGGACACCATACAAGGAGTGTTCACATTTAAAGAAATCAGGGCCTTACACCACAGAAGTGGCTTTAATTTCACCACAGTAGAAATAGTACAATAGGGACCGACAGTTCTTCCACTACACCAAATCCAGCAGATGGCCATCCTGCAAGAAGTGTTCACATTTAAAGAAGAAGAATTTTTTGGTGGAGTATGGATCAGGCCTCTATAACACACTAGATGCTAAAAACTATTTTTAAAGTCAGGTCCCTTACTTACTGTATGATGTTAATAACAGAATAATTTTTTTGTGGCCTATGGATAAGGCCTCTATAACACACTAGATGCTGCAAACTATTTTTAAAGTCAGGTCCCTTAACCCCTTCATGACCCAGCTCGGAAGGGATGTAGTGATGCTTTGAAATGCTGACTTGATGGAATGGTCTGCGGGCATCTTGTTACGTTTGCAGAGCCCCTGATGTGCCTAAACAGTAGAAACTCCCCACAATTGACCCCATTTTGGAAAACTAGACCCCGCAAAGAACTTATCTAGATGTGTGGTGAGCACTTTGAACCCCCAATGGCTACACAGAAGTTTATAACGCCCGGGCATGAAAGTAAAAAAATCATATTTTTTCCACAATCAGGATCTTTTAGTCCCCAATTTTTTTATTTTCCCAAGGGTAACATAAGAGATTAGACCCCAAAAGTTGTTGTCAAATTTGTCCTGAGTATGCTGATATCCCATATGTGGGAGAAAACTATTGTATGGGCACACGTCGGGGCTCGGATGGGAAGTAGTGACTAGTGTTGAGCGATACGATACTGCAAATATCGGGTATCGGCCGATATTAGCTGTATCGGGCTTTCGATTCCGAGTACCGATATTTTCGTCATATCGGATACCGGAATCGGATTTGTCACTGTCACTGTGAGTGTCCGTCGGTCGGGTCTGTCAGGAGTCAGCGGCACTTACCTGGCAGAAGATCTCCGGCGGTCACGTCCTGGACTGCTTGATGGCCGCCATTATCTTCTCCCTGGCGGTCACATGCAGTTTTTCGCGATAACTGCAGTGACTGCAGGGTAATCCCGGCCGTAAACCAGTCCGATGACGTCACCGCCGGGGAAGCAGGTAAATCAGCTGTGCTGCGCCGGGATGACAGGCTCTGCCTGCCTGCCTCTGAGGTCATTCTGATGTAGCAGAGCTGGATCGTCGTGGGACACTCGTTACTATGGACTGCGTCGGACAGGTGGTATACTGCTGTTTTTTTTTTTCATTTTTTTACAGACATCGATGGCGTCGCAGGATGAGACTGTAATAAAAGTAATGAAAACTGTGTTGTTTTTTTTATTAAATTAAAAAACTTTTTTAATGAACATTCACCGTCCGGGTACATCAACAATTAAACTATTTACATACAGGGACCCTGTCCGGGTTATTTATAATTCTTTGGCAGGGGTGTTCCAGGTACCACCTGGTACTCTTCTGATGCTTGCCAAACATCCGAGACACCAAGGACCACCAGGACCTGATGACGTCGTGTGGCCTGTACAGTCAAGTCGTGACCCGCTATCTGTGTCTGTGTGGCCACCTCTTTTCGTCTCCCTCCGGGTCTGGAACCCTATGTCCCGGACTGTACGAATCCCAGGGGGCCTAACAGGCGCCGGGTACGGACCAGCTATCATTATCATGTCCATAGCTGGGGCTGCTGAGGAGACCACTGAGGGAGGCTGGGGAGATTTACGGCGTGGGGTGGGCACTTGTGCAGAGGGCCCGGATGTGGGAGGCTGAAGGCTCTGAGGGTCTCACAGGTTCCTGACACTCTGGGGACCAGGGGTCGCACCTGGTGACATTTAGGGCATACCATCCATTGTAACCCCAGTGTCGGGTGTAAGTTACCAAGTCTCCTGGCAATAGGTCCCTCCCCGGGTGTCCTTCTGGGAGGTGAGTCTCCACGTCCCGCCGGGGTTTACAAACACTTCTAAATAAAGTCCAGGCTCCTGGATGAAGCCCCAACCAGCTTTCAATTTAAAGCTCCGTACTGCACCTTACGCCGCGGCTCCCTCACCGTACTTTTATCTTTTCTCATCCGGTCCTTATCTGCCCGGTCCTTCTCGATGTGACGTTGGCGAAGCTTCTGGGATTCGCGCTGCTCCTTTGTCGCTCGGCTTCTCTCTCCTGACGTCTCCACTCTTCCTCCTGACGCCGGTTGTAATTCTCCCTCCACCAGCATCTCCATGTCTCCACCATCAAACTGCAGCTTACGATGTCCGGTTTGCGGCCAGCTCTCCTGGCGCCCGACAGTCCTGGCGGCGCTCACCTGCGGAGGAAGCAGCCGGCTTTGGAACAGATGACAGTCGGGGCTCCGGTACAGACAGGTAGACCTCTGGTGCCTGCGCGGCCTCCTCCATGAGGACGGGTGTCGCTTCTTCTATCTCAGCGACGGGGGCAGACAGCGGGATCTGGGGTGCTGGTGCGGCGTTTTTTTCCAGGAACGGGTGCCTCCACTGCGACAACGTCAACCGGATCACATTGCAAGGGCTGGGATGCCCGCACGGACTCTCTACTAGAACGGGTGCCTCACCTTCCGGTACAGACACTTCAGGTAAGAGGGATTGGCGCTGCTCCAAGTTTAGTTTTAGGCACGCCAGCTGGCTTCCATCCTGGCGACCTCCTCCCGGTGCCGGGCCAGGCCTTTAGGGTATCCTCCGCTTCTTGCAGCGTAGGAGGGTTTCCAGGCCGGGTGCCCAACGGTGGTTCCGTGGCGATCGGGTCGCTTCCGTGGGGGGAGAGCTCTGACT
>JARQOD010000006.1:347588738-347688331 GCA_033576555.1 Oophaga sylvatica
CCCAGGGCACATGGACGGAATAGTACGTCAGATGGAAGAAAGGAGTTAACAATCTTTTTCATTTTATTTTTTTAAAACTCACACAACCCCTTTAAAAATCCATTCTCATGCATCATACTTACTTTATCACCTTACAGCTGTCTGCAAATGAATTGGCTGAGAAGGCGTGTAATACGGACAGGGTCTGCTCCAGGTTTTCATGGGCCCAGGGCGAAAGAGTTTGAGGCTATGTGCACACGTTGCGGAATTGCCATGGAAATTTCCGCGGCAATTCCGCACCTCCCTGCCGTGGGAAATACGCATATTATAGGTATGCGTATTCCCGCTAAAAACTAGCGTTTTGCAAGCGTAATTAGCTTGCAGAATGCTAGCGTTTTACAAGCGATCTGACAGGTTGGTTACACGAGTCAAACAAGTGTTTGACAAGTGTGACCAACTTTTTACTATTGATGCCGCATCAATAGTAAAAAGATCTAATGTTAAAAATAATTAAAAAATAATAAATAATTATATTCTCACCTTCCGGCGGCCCCCGCAGCTTTCCCGCCTCTCAGCGACGCTCCCGGCCAATCCCGTTCCCAGGCGTCCTTTGCGACAATCACCCCGATTAGCATCACGCGAGACCGCTACGTCATCTGGGGTGATTCTCGCAATGCATTACTGGGAATGGGAATGGCCGGGAGCGTCGCTGAGAGGCGGGAAAGCTGCGTGGGACGCCGGAAGGTGAGAATATCACTATTTTTATTTTAATTATTGTTTTTACATGGATATGGTACCCAGGGCCTGGAGGAGAGTCTCCTCTTCTCCAGACCCTGGGTACCATCCACACATGAACCGCTTACTTCGCGCATGGGGGGCACAGCCACATGCGGAAAGTAAGCGGTTCAATGCATTCCTATGGCGGCGGAATTGCCGCAGTTCCGCAAAAAAGAATGAGCATGCTGCGGATTCTTCCGCGATGTGATTCCGCCGCGGAAAAACCTGCAGCATGTGCACAGCATTGCGGAATCCCATAGGCCATAATGAGTTGTGTTGTGCAAGCGGTTTTGCCGCGGCAAAAATGCTAGGAATCCGCAACGTGTGCACAGACCCTCAATGGGCCCCTTTAACACATACCACAATTCATGATGCACAGATACGGCAGAGAAATATAGGTATAGTACAATGCCAAATATTTCACTTACTTCATACATAACATGAGTGATATCAATTGTAAATTTTACAATAGCTCAATAGACAAACAGTATAGTCATCCATACAGTATTATGGGCACCACATAGTGCTCCATACAGAATAATGAGCCTCATATATTGCTTCATACAGTATAATGAGCTCCATATATTGATTCATACAGTATTATGGGCACCACATAGTGTTCCATACAGAATAATGAGCCCCATATAATGCTCCATATATTATGGGCCCCATATAATGCTCCATATATAATGGGCCCCATATATGATGCTCCAGTGTATGATGGGCCCCATATATGATGCTCTAGTGTATGATTGGCCCCATATAATGCTCCATATATAATGGGCCCCATATATAATGATCCAGTGTATGATGGGCCCCATGTAATGCTCCATATATGATGCTGCAGTGTATGATAGGCCCCATATATGATGCTCCAGTGTATGATGGGCCCCATATATGATACTCCAGTGTATGATGGGCCCCATATATGATACTCCAGTGTATGATGGGCCCCATATGATGGTCTCCATATATTGCGCCAAACATAAAAAAATAAAAAATGAAATACTCACCTCTCCTCACTGGCCGCTGCTCTGCTTGAGGCACCGGCACCCGGTACTGGCACAGGCACTGGGCCCCCATAGCATGCCGGTTTACCCGACTGTGAGTGGGCCCCCCCCGCCAGCTCAGGACCCCGGCACTAGCCTGGGTGCTGATGCCGGCCCTGAATACGGATTCTCAGAGTAAAAGCTACCTGAAGAAACAGAGATCTTTCCAAAGTCTAAAGATGCAGCCCGCTCATCCCCTCTGTCCACGCCTTCTCTCAGTGTGACCTGAGGATATTATTCTCTGTGGCAAAAAAATGAATAAACAGAAAACCGAAACCAAGCAGATTGGAAATTCCCATTGTAATTTCTCAGTAGGGAGTTTTTCAGACCATGTCACCGCTTACTAATGGAAAATGAGTAAAACCAGGAGACCATGCTGTGCCTGTGTATTAAAAGGGGTTGATATTTATTTATGCTTTCATTATGAATGGCTAGTATGATACCCCATTATATACAGCTCTAGCAAAAATTAAAGAGACCACTGCAAAAATGTTCAGTTTGTCCGATTTTTTCTCTTTATAGGTATATTTTTGAGTAAAATTAAATTGCTCTTTTATTCTATAAACTACTGACAACATGTCTCCAAATTTCCAAGCAATACATTTTTTATTTTAAGGAAATGAGAAATGGACAAAATAACAAGAAAATGCAGTGCTTGCAGACCTCAAATAATGCTAAGAAAACAAGTTCATAATCATTTAGAAACAACAATACTAATGTTTTAACTCATGAAGAGTTCAGAAATCAATATTTTGTGCAATAACCATGATTTTTAATCACAGCTTTCATGTGTCTTGGCATGTTTTCCACCAGTCTTTCACACTGCTTTTGGGTGACCTTATGCCACTCCTGGTACAAAAAATTAAGCAGTTCTTTGTTTGAAGGCTTGTGACTATCCATCTTCCTCTTGATTACATTCCAGAGGTTTTCAATGGGGTTCAGGTCTGGAGATTGGGCTGGCCATGACAGGGATTTGATGTGGTGGTCCTTCATTTCACACATTGATTGACCTAGCTGTGTGGCATGGCGAATTGTCCTGCTGGAAAAACCAGTCCTCAGAGTTGGGGAACATTGCCTGAACAGAAGGAATCAACTGTTTTTCCAGGATAACCTTGTAAGCGGCTTGATTCATACGTCCTTTGCAAAGATTAACCTGCCCAATTGCAGCATTGCTGAAGCATCCCCAGATCATCACCGATCCTCCACCAAATATCACAGTGGGTGCAAGACACTGTGGCTTGTACGCCTCTCCAGGTCTCCGTCTAAACATTAGACGACCAGATGTTGGGCAAAGCTGAAAATTACACTCATCATAGAAGATTACCTTACTCCAGTTCTCTATGGTCCAATCCTTATGGTCTTTGGCAAACTTCAGCCTGGCTCTCCTTTTCTTCTCGTTGATGAAAGGCTTTTTTCTAGCTTTACTTGACTTGAGCCCTGCCTCTAGGAGCCTGTTACGTACTATTCTTGCCGTGCACGTCACCCCAGCTGCCATTTATTTTGGAGGTCACTTGATGTCCTCCTGCGGTTGCTGAGTGACATTCGAATAAGATGACACTGGAATGGAATGGCTGTCAGACATGTTGAGAAGATGAGTTTCATAAAACTGCAGTCGTCTCTTAATTTTTGCCAGAGCTAAATATTACATTATAAGGAATATTAGGCTGTCTTATTAGTAAAAAGTCTAATATATTTCTATACTACTATTTTTGGCAATACATGGCTTATCACGCATCAACTTCAAATATTACAATACATTATTTATATTTATTTGGGATAGTTTATAGGCTTACATTCCTTATTTAGAAGTTTTCTTTTTGGTACATAGGTTTGTTGAAATCAAAAGTCTGCAGTCATACTTTGTGCTTACAGAATGCAGAATTGAGAGTCTGATGTATACACGGTTACGATTAGCAGATTAGACGCGTTCAGCTTCTCTCAATAGGAAAAAAAAATTGACAGAAGCAGGATGAGACTAATTGGAATGCAACCACTAGTATTCAAATCGGACACATGTTGTCACTACCCACACACATGGAGAATATGGAGGAAATCATGACAGTGTGTGTATTGCACACTATCAAGATTCAGCAGTCTGCGGTAACAGTAACAGTTACCGCAGACGTTTCATTTCGGAAAAGACAACCTAGTCAAATCCAGGGTTATATTCTGTTCTGAGATAAAGGAGTTTTGGCATACTTATTTTTTACTAATAATGGCCAAAGTTTGGCGGTCTCATAACATTTTCATCCAGCTCGACAAAATAGGTGGATCTGGGTCAGGATGGGAGTTTGGTAATCTGTTCTTGCAAATTCATGACGAGCAGTAGTATTTCTTATACCACAAATCTTAATTCAGTGCTCAAGTGGAATAACATTTGTGGCGAGGTGCACCACACTTTTCAGACTCGCCGGATTCATCAAGAGGCATGCACCTCTTCATGAATCAGGAGTGTGTTGACTCCAGCACGCCTCCTCATCAAGACCAGCGTTAACAATGCCGGCCTTCATAAATAGGGGCCTATGTGTTTGAAATGCAAAAAATATATTAAGACAAGTGTTTCCCTCATGAGCCTTCTGCAGTTACTTGTGGAGCAGCTGTCCATGACTACTAAAAAGTTAACATCCATTTTTCAGAGCACATCTGACAAATGCTGTGCTTCTCACTAAATTTTTTTTTTCAGTCTCTTCCAAGAGTAATTTTTTTTTGTTACGAAGATATAAGGGTTAAAAAATAACCAGCGATTTCTCATTTTTACACCATTTTTTTGGGGGGAACCACATCATATTTGAAGTCACTTTGAGGGGTCTATATTATAGAAAATACCCAAAAGTGATACCATTCTAAAAACTGCACCCCTCAAGGTGCTCAAAACCACATTCAAGAAGTTTATTAACCCTTCAGGTGCTTCACAGGAATTTTTGAATGTTTAAAAAAAAAAAAAATGAACATAACTTTTTTTTTCACAAAAAAAGTTATTTAACCCCTTAACCCCCAAGGGTGGTTTGCACGTTAATGACCAGGCCAATTTTTACAATTCTGACCACTGTCTCTTTATGAGGTTATAACTCTGGAACGCTTCAACGGATCTTCGCGATTCTGAGATTGTTTTCTCGTGATATATTGTACTTCACATTAGTGGTAAAATTTCTTCAATATACCTTGCGATTATTTTTTAAAAAAACGCAAATATGGTGAAAATTTTGAAATTTTCAAACTTTGATTTTTTTTTTCCCTTAAAACAGAGAAATATGTCACACAAAATAGTTAAGAAATAACATTTCCCACATGTCTACTTTACATCAGCACAATTTTGGAACCCAAATTTTTTTTTTTTAGGAAATTATAAGGGTTAAAAGTTGACCAGCAATTTCTCATTTTACAACAAAATTTACAAAGCCATTTTTTTTTAGGGACCACCTCACATTTGAAGTCACTTTGAGGGGTCTATATAGCAGAAAATACCCAAAAGAGACACCATTATAAAATCTGCACCCCTCAAGGTACTCAAAACCACATTCAAGAAGTTTATTAACCCTTCAGGTGCTTCACAGGAGCTGAAGCAACGTGGAAGGAAAAAATGAATATTTAACTTTTTAGCCACAAAAATGATCTTTTACAAACTTTTTTTTATTTTCACAAGGGTAAAAGGAGAAAATGGGCAGATAAAGTTGTTGTGCAATTTCTCCTGAGTACACCAATACCCCATATGTGGGGGAAAACCACTGTTTGGGCACACGGCAGAGCTCGTAAGGGAAGGAGCGCCGTTTGACTTTTCCAAACTAAAATTGGCTGGAGTTGAGATTGGACGCCATGTCGTGTTTGGAGAGCCCCTGATGCGCCTAAACAGTGGAAACCCACCACATGTGACAACATTTTGGAAACTAGACTCCCTAAGGAACTTATCTAGATCTGTTGTGAGCACTTTGAACCCCCAAGTGTTTCACAAAGGTTTATAATGCCTGGGTGTGGAAAAAAAAAAACCTATTTACCACAAAAATGATTTTTTAGTCCCAAATTTTTGATTTTTCCCAAGGAAATTGGACCCCAAAAGTTGTTGTCCAATTAGTCCTGAGTACACCGATACCCCATATGTGGGGGGGGAGAAACTGTTTGGGCGCACGGCAGGGCTTGGAATGGAAGCAGTAACGTTTTGGAATGCAAACGTTGATGGGGGTCATGTACCGTTTGTAGTGCCCCAGATGAGCCTGAACAGTGGAAACCCCCTACAAGTGACCCCATTTGGGAGACTAGACCCCCTAAGGAACTTATCTAGATCTTTGGTGAGCACTTTGAACCCCCAAGTGCTTCACACAAGTTTATAATGCCCGGGCATGAAAATAAAAAATCCTATTTTTTCCCACAAAAATTATCTTTTAGTCACTAATTTTTTTATTTTCCCAAGGGTAACAGGATAAATTGGACCACAAAAGTTGTCCAATTTGTCCTGAGTACGCTGATACCCCATATGTGGGGGGGAACCACTGTTTGGGCGCATGGCAGAGCTCGGAATGGAAGGAGCATCATTTGACTTTTTCCAACCAAAATTAGCTGGAATTGAGATTGGACGCCATGTTGCATTTGGAGAGCCCCTGATGTGCCTAAACAGTGGAAACCCCCCACAAGTGACCCCATTTGGGAAACTAGACCCACTAAGGAACTTATCTAGATCTTTGGTGAGCAATTTGAACCCCCAAGTGCTTCACACAAGTTTATAACGTAGAGCAGTAAAATTTAAAAAATCATATTTTTTCCACAAAATTGATCTTTTCACCCCAATTTTTATTTTCCCAAGGGTAACAAGACTCCAAAAGTTATTGTGCAATTTTTCCTGAGTATGCTGATACCCCATATGTGGGGTAAACCACTGTTTGGGTGCATGGCAGAGTTTGGAAGGGAAGGAGCGCAGTTTGACTTTTTCAACGCAGAATTGGCTGGATGCAATGTCGTGTTTGGAGAGCTCCTGATCTGCCTAAACAGTGGAAACCCCCGACAAATTACACCATTTTGGAAACTAGACCCCTCAAGGAACTCATCTAGATGTGTGGTGAGCACTTTGAACCCCAAAGTGCTTCACAGAAGTTTATAACGTACAGCCGTAAAATAAAAAATCTTTTTTTTTTTTCTTTTTTTTTTTTACAAAAATGATTTTTTTCGCCCCCAATATTTTATTTTCACAAGGGTAACAGGAGAAATTGGACCCCAAAAGTTGTTGTCCAATTTGTCCTGAGTACGCTGATACCCAATATGTGGGAGAAAACTACTGTATGGTCACACGTCGGGGCTCGGAAGGGAAATAGTTATGTTTTGGATTGCAGACTTTGATGGAATGGTCTGGGGGCGTCATGTCGCATTTGGAGAGCCCCTGATGCGCCTAAACAGTGGAAACCCCCCACAAGTGACCCCATTTTGGAAAATAGACCCCTCAAGGAACTTATCTACATGTCTGGTGAGCACTTTGAACCCCGAAGTGCTTCACAAAAGTTTATAACGTACAGCTGTAAAAATTTTCGCCCCCAGTTTTTTATTTTCCCAAGGGTAACAGAAGAAATAGGACAAATTACACAATAACTCTTGTGGTCCTGAGTACGCTGATACCCCATATTTGGGGGCAAACTACTGTTTGGGCGCATGGCAGAGCTCAGAAGTGAAGGAGCACCGTTTGACTTTTTCAACGCAGAATTGGCTGGAATTGAGATCAGATGCCATGTCACATTTGGAGAGCCCCTGATGTGCCTAAACAGCGGAAACCCCCCAATTCTAACTCCAACCCTAACCCCAACACACCCCTAACCCTAGTCCCAACCCTAACCACAAACCTAACCCTAACACTCCCCTAACCCTAATCCCAACTCTAACCCTAATCCTAACTTTAGCGCCAACCCTAACCCTAACTTTAGCCGCAACCCTAACCCTAATGGGAAAATGGAAATAAATACATTTTTTTAATTTTATTATTTTTCCCTAACTAAGGGGGTGATAAAGGGGGTTTGATTTACTATTTATATCGGGTTTTTATGATTGGCAGCTGTCACACGCTAAAAGACGCTTTTTATTGCAAAAAATAGTTTTTTGCATCAACACATTTTGAGAGCTATAATTTTTGCATATTTTGGCCCACAGAGTCATGTGAGGTCTTATTTTTTGTGGGACGAGGTGTCGTTTTTATTGGTACCATTTTTAAGCATGTGACATTTTTTGATCGCTTTTTATTTCGATTTTTGGGAGGTTAGAATGAACAAAAATCAGCAATTCATGAATTTCTTTTGGGGGGGTGTTTATACCGTTCCGCGTGTGGTAAAATTGATAAAGCAGTTTTATTCTTTGGGTCAGTATGATTACGGCGATACCTCATTTATATCATTTTTTTATGTTTTGGCGCTTTTATAGAAGAAAAACAATTTTATATAAAAAATTATTATTTTTTTTATATTTTATTTTTATTCTGCGAGCTATAACTTTTTTATTTTTTCGCTGATGATGCTGTATGGCGGCTCGTTTTTTGCGGGACAAGATGATGTTTTCAGCGGTACCATGTTTATTTATATCCGTCTTTTTGATTGCGTGTTATTCCACTTTTTGTTTGGCGGTATGATGATAAAGCATTGATTTTTTGCTTTTTTTTTTTTTTTTTTTTAAGGGGTTCACTAAAGGGGTTAACTAGTGGGAAATTTATATAGGGGGGGTCGTTACGGACGCGACGATACCAAATATGTGTACTTTTATTGTTTTATTTTATTTACAGGAAGAAATGAATTTATTGGGGAATATATTTTTTTTTTTTAACACTTATTTTTATTTTTTTTAACTTTTTTACTTTGTCCTAGGATGGGACATCACTGTATTTTATCAGATCGCTGGTCTCACAGTGTGCACAGCACTCTGAGACCAGCGATCGCTCTGGCATCGCTGCAGGCTTCCTCAGCGCCTGCTCTCAGCAGGCGCTGAGGAAGCCGCCTCCCTCCAGGACCCCGGCGCCATCTTGGATCCGGGTCCTGGGAGGGAGGAAGCCCTCAGAACAGCGCGATCACATTGCTCCCCTGTGCCCCCGATACACCGCGATCATGTTTGATCGCGGTGTGCCAGGGGTTAATGTGACGGGAGCGGTCCGTGATCGCTCCTGACACATAGTGCCGGGTGTCAGCTGTGATAAACAGCTGACACCCGGCCGCGATCAGCTGCGCTCCCCCCGGGAGCGCAGCTGATCGCATATGACGTACTATTCCGTCCATGGGAATTAAGTACCAGGTCACATGGACGGAATAGTACGTCTGATGGAATAAAGGGGTTAAGGTCCAATTTTTTATTTTCCCAAGGGTAACAGGAGAAATTGGACCCCAAAAGTAATTGTGCAATTAGCCCTGAGTACGCTGATAACCCCGTATGTGGGGGGGAACCACTGTTTCGGCGCATGGCAGAGCACGGAAGGGAAGGAGCGCGGTTTGACTTTTTCAACGCAAAATTGGCTGGAAATTAGATCGGACACCATGTCGCGTTTGAAGAGTCGCTGATGTGCCTTAACAGTGGAAACCCCCCATTTCTAACTCAAACCCTAACCCCAACACACCCCCTAACCCTAATCCCAACCCTAACCTGTTGTGAATTTGTTGGAGACGACTTCGGAGCTGAGGCTCCCTCCGGTGGTTGCTGAGGGTATTGAAGGAATGGGTGTCAGGTGGAGATGACTGGCCTGATATAAGTGAGCTGAACTCCCATAATCCTCACCGGTAATCAATTGTTGCTTCCAGGTCTTTGTTGGAATTTCAGCTTGCTTTCCTGCTATCATTCAGATAAGTGACTTTCTGTTTTTTTTTGTGGTTGGATTTTCCTTGATTCTTGCAGTCTTGCTTCGGACTTCAGCCGAGTCCCCTTTGGGGGCTTGCGCTGCCCTCTGTTCTCATTTTGTATTTGCACTTGTTCTCTGTTCCATTGCTATTTTTAATTGCTGGGTAGCTGTGTGTCACACCAGAGATCTGATATAGGTTGTCGAGATCGTGTGGTCTCAGGTTTTTTTTTTGCAATCAGAAGTGCTGGTATTTTTATTAGGGTTTTTCTGGGTTGCAGACAGAATTTCTCTCCTGTACTTTACTTTCTACACAGATTTTGGCCCCAGCATTTGCTCATTCTATTTTCTGCCTGTGTTCGTGTTTTCCTCTTGTCTAACCGCCATTACAAGTTAGCTTTCCTATTTCTATCTGCAGTTGTAGCTAACTCTCCGGCTGTGCCGAGGCATCTAGGATCAACCTAGGTACACTCCACGGCTACTTCTAGTTGTGCGGTTAGTTTAGGGATCTGCAACCCATTAGGTTCCAGCCTCTCTGGTGTCTTGCTGCTTTGGCAGTATTTTGCTCCTATCCTCCTCAGCTACCAAATCATAACACTAACCCTAGCCCTAAAGCAAAAATGGAAATAAATACATTTTTTAATGTATTTTTAATTTTATTATTTTACCTAATTAAGGGGGTGATAAAGGGGGTTTGATTTACTATTTATAGCAGGTTTTTATGATTGGCAGCTGTCACATGCTAAAAGACGCTTATTTCAAAAAATATTTTTGCATCACATTTTGAGAGCTATAATTTTTCCGTATATTGGCCCACAGAGTCAAGTGAGATCTTATCTTTTGCAGGACGAGTTGACGTTTTTATTGATACCATTTTCGGGTGCATGACATTTTTTGATCGCTTTTTATAACGATTTTTGGGAGGCAGAATGAACAAAAAACAGCAATTCAGGAATTTCTTTTGAGGGGGCCTATATACGGTTCCGCGTGTGGTAAAATTGAAAAAGTGGTTTAATTCTTCGGGTCAGTACTATTACAGCGATACCTCATATCATTTTTTGTTTTGGCGCTTTATACAATAAAAACATTTTTATATAAAAAATAATTATTTTTGCATCGCTTTATTCTGCGAGCCATAACTTAACTTTTTCGCTGATGATGCTGTCTGGTAGCTCGTTTTTTGCGGGACTAGATGACATTTTCAGTGGTACCATGTTTATTTATATCAGTCTTTTTGATCTCGTGTTATTCCACTTTTTGTTTGGTGGTATGATAAAGCAGTTTTTTTGCCTTTTTTAAGGGGTTCACTAAAGGGGTTAACTAGTGGGACAATTTTATAGGGTGGGTCGTTACGGAAGCGGCGATACTAAATATCTGTACTTCTTTGTTTTTTTTATTTACTTAAATAAATGAATTTATTGTGGAATATTTTTTTTTCTTTATTTAGGAATTTTTTTAAATTATTTTTTCACGTTTATTTTTCTATTTTTTTTACAGTTATACATTGTCCCAGGGTGGGAAATTACTATACAGTGTCAGATCGCTGATCTGACAGTTTGAACAACACTGTCATATCAGCGATCTGACAGGCAGCGCAGGAGGCTTCTCAGCGCCTGCTGTTGTGAATGTTTTGGAAATGAATTCTGAGCAGAAGCTCCCTCTGGTGGTTACAAACAGTACTGAACCATTCAATGAGAATTGGCAATCAAGATTCAGACTGGCTTGATATAAGGGAGGTTCCCTCCCATCATAGTTGCCGGTGATCAATTGTTCTGGTCTCAACTGTGGTTCCTGGTTCACTTGGAAGCTTGCTAAGTCTTGCCTCTTCTGCTTTCAGATAAGATATTTTCTGTTTTTTGTTTTTGTGCTTACCATTTGCATATTTCTCTGCATTTCTGTGAGGTTAGCCAGGTCCCCCCCGGGGGGGCTTGGGCTCCTCTCAGTTCCGCTGGAGCCACTGTTATTTGTTCATTTGCCTTTCCCAGTTTTTTCAGTGGCTGCAGCTTAGTTTTGTTACACCAGAGTACTGATTTAGGTGGTAGAGGTCGTGTGATCTCAGGCGTTTTTGCAATCAGTAGAGTTGGCATTTTTTAGGGTTTTTTTGGATTGCAGTGAGTATCCTTTCTATCCTTTTCTGTCTAGGCAGATTGGGCCCCAGCATTTGCTCATACTATTTTCTGTGTGTGTCTGTATTTCCTCTTGTCTGGCAGCCATTACATGTTTGGGGGCTTCCTATGTTCTTCGGGGATCTGCTCCAGGGCAGATAGCTTTCCTCTTTCTATCTTTAGGTGTAGTTAATCTCTCGGGCTGTGACGGGGTGTCTAGGAACGCTCCATGGCTGCCTTTAGTTGTGGTGGTTAGTCAGGGTACTGCAATCCAATAGATTCCAACCTCTCTGGTGTATTGCCGTTTTTCCTGCTCTCCTCAGCTACCAAAACATAACAGTATCACCAGCCAAACTGAAAATTGTATGGTACTCACAGAAGGGATGTTATGAACTGTTACAAGCACTAAGGAAAGATGGGAATTCTGTCCCTACAATAGAACTGAGCTGGATCCCTACGATGTAACGGGGAACCTGATCCTGCGACCAGACCCGCTAAAGTCCTCAGCTAGTCTGAACGAAGACCTATAGTTGCAAGGGAGGAATCCCTACAAGATCTAGGGACTGGGAGAAGAGGTGGACACCTCCTAACAGAAATTGTAGCAGGGAAAATAAAACAGAAAACAAATTACTACGAGATCCTAAGATCAAGAAAAACTGACTGAGAAAGGCACCTAAGCACCCGGCTAGCTTAAGAGTAGATAATACAATGAAGTCCAGCAAAGCCAGAAGGGCGGAGCCAGACTAAATAGGGAAAAAAGGTCATGTGACCAGCAAACTGAAACAAAATCTAACAAGAGGGTTCTAACAGTACCCTCCCTTCTAAGAGGATCCTCCGGATCCCCTAGGACTTAGGCTTATCACGAAACCTCTTGTGAAACGCTCTGACAAGTCTAGACGCAGAAACATCATCCGCCCTCACCCATGAGTTATCCTCGGGTCCATAACCCTTCCAAGCGACGAGGTACTGCAAACTCCCTCTATACCGTCTAGAATTTAGGATGTGGGAAATCTCATATTGCCCGTCCTCCACCACCAGGGGAACAGTGGCCGAGACGTCTCCATCTGAGACCTCAGCTTTTTTCAAGAGAGAAACATGAAACACAAACCTTCAGCAAATCTGCGTTCTTTTTCCCGAGAGTGAGGTGCCATTGCTCAAATTTCCATCGGCTCTGCAATGTCAGTACAGTCCCTCTCCAGACTTGGAGCTGACAAGGCAGATTTACTCTCAATAACCCTTGCACGCAGTCTCCTATCCACCCGTATGGCTAATTGCATAGCCTCTTGCAAGTTACAAGGTATAGGATAAGCAATCAGCAAATCTTTAACCCTTTCACTTAAACCTGCAAGAAATAAACTTTTCAAAGCTGAATCGTTCCACCCCACCTGAGTGGACCACCTTCGGAAGCGAGTACAATATTTTTCCACATTACCTGATCCCTGTCTCAAACGTCTCAATTCTGTCTCAGCTGTTGAAACATGATCAGGATCGTCATACAATAACCCCAAAGCAGAAAAAAAACTATCCACTGATCTAAAGCATGGATCACTAGGCTGCAGAGAAAAGGCCCAGTCCTGAGGTTCTTTGCGCAAAAGTGACATTATGAACCCTATACGCTGTGATTCATCACCAGAGGATCTGGGTCTCAAACGAAAATACAACAAGTAAGCATTTTTAAAGGAAAAAAAATCTTGTTGTTCACCAAAAAATAAATCAGGCAAACGTACCTTTGGCTCCACGAAATGTGCTCCAGAACAACTACTCACGTGTTGCTGGATTTCAGCCACCTCCAGAGAGAGACCCTGCAGGCGTTGAGCCAAATCCTGAACCGACACCATGATGGAAACAGAAAATCTTTCCTTAGAGATTTTTTTTTTTTTTTTTTCAGGCTGGACTTACTGTTATGAACTGCTACAAGCACTAAGGAAAGATGGGAATTCTGTCCCTACAATAGAACTGAGCTGGATCCCTACGATGTAACGGGGAACCTGATCCTGCGACCAGACCCGCTAAAGTCCTCAGCTAGTCTGAACGAAGACCTATATTTGCGAGGGAGGAATCCCTACAAGATCTAGGGACTGGGAGAAGAGGTGGACACCTCCTAACAGAAATTGTAGCAGGGATAATTAAACAGAAAACAAATTACTACGAGATCCTAAGATCAAGCAAAACTGACTGAGAAAGGCACCTAAGCACCCGGCTAGCTTAAGAGTAGATAATACAATGAAGTCAAGCAAAGCCAGAAGGGCGGAGCCAGACTAAATAGGGAAAAAAGGTCATGTGACCAGCAAACAAACAAAATCTAACAAGAGGGTTCTAACAAGGGAAAAGGGAAAAATAGTTTGGAAAGAAAGAAATTGTCAGTTGTCAGAGATTTTTTTTTTTCTGTTTCTTGCATTTTTCCCTCTTATTCTCTGGGTGCTGAGGAGGATTTTGTTTTCTCTCAATGGAGCTTGCACAGCTGTCTGGCCGTGTGGATCAGCTTGCCACTGAGGTTCGGAGTATTGCTGCCTATCTTGCTGGATTGCCGTTTGTGGAACCTAGGATTCCCATGCCAGATTTGTTTTTGGGAGATAGGGCCAAATTTCTGAATTTCAAAAATAACTGTAAGTTGTTTTTTGCCTTAAAACCTAAGTCCTCAGGGAGCGCAGCAAAGCAGGTTCAAATTGTCATCTCTCTGCTGCGCGGCGATCCTCAGGATTGGGCTTTTTCCCTGACACCTGGGGACCCTGTTTTGAGTGATGTTGATGCATTTTTTCTGGCTCTGGGGTTATTGTACGATGAGCCTAATGTCACTGATCAAGCTGAAAAAACCTTGTTGGCATTAAATCAGGGGCTTCAGGACGCTGAGTTGTACTGTCAGAAATTCCGAAAATGGGCAGTCCTAACCAAATGGAATGACGATGCTTTGGCAGCCCTTTTTCAGAAGGGGCTGTCAGAGAATGTAAAAGATGTTATGGTGGGTTTCCCTGCTCCTTCTGGTCTCAATGATTCTATGTCATTAGCGATTCAAATTGACAGACGTTTGCGTGAGCGTTGAGGTATGCGTGGAATAGTGTTGTCTTGTGAGCCAGCTTCTGAACCCATGCAGTGTGATAGAGTGGCTTCTGGGGCACAGCGTCATGAGTTTCGAAAACGCAATGGGTTATGTTTCTATTGTGGTGACGCCTCTCATGCTATTTCTGCCTGCCGAAAGCGGGGAAAACGTTTTGCACGCTCAGTTGTCTTGGGTAGTGTTCAGACTAAATTTCTGTTGACTGTTACTCTGATTTGCTCCCTGTCCACATTTTCTGCTCAGGCTTTTGTTGATTCGGGAGCAGCTATTAACCTGATGGATTTTGATTTTGCCAAACGTTGTGGGTTTCCTTTGATACCCTTACGGAAGTCTATTCCCCTACTGGGGATTGATTCTACCCCTTTGGCTGAGAATAAACCCCAGTTTTCTACTCAGGTGATAATGAGGGTTGAACCTGATCATCAGGAGAGTTGTAAATTTTTGGTACCTTATAATCTGCATGACATTATTGTACTAGGTTTCCCTTGGTTACAGTCTCATAATCCTGTTTTGGATTGAAAATCTGTGTCTGTAACCAGTTGGGGCTGCCAATGTGTTAATGCCAACACTCCTGTTTTTTCTGCCTCTTCTCAGTCTCAGGATGTTCCTGACTTTTTGACTGATTTTTCTGATGTGTTTAGCAAAAGTAAATCTGCATCCTTGCCACCCCATAGGAGCTATGACTGCGCTATTGAATTAGTGCCTGGTAGTAAATTCCCTAAAGGTCGCCTTTTTAACTTGTCTGTACCTGAACATGACGCTATGCGGTCTTATATCAAGGAGTCATTGGAGAAGGGTCATATCAGACCATCCTCTTCACCCTTGGGTGCCAGTTTTTTCTTTGTGGCCAAAAAGGATGGTTCATTAAGGCCGTGTATTGATTATCATTTCTTGAACAAGATCACTGTGAAATATCAATATCCGTTACCCCTTGATTTCTGACCTGTTTTCCAGGGTGAAAAGTGCTACTTGGTTTACCAAGCTGGACCTCAGGGGGACGTATAACCTTATTCGCATTAAGCACGGGGATGAATGGAAGACGGCGTTTAATACCCCAGAGGGGCATTTTGAGTACCTAGTGATGCCCTTTGGGCTCAATAATGCTCCTTCCGTCTTCCAGTCCTTCATAAATGACATTTTCAGGGATTTTTTGGATAAATTTCTGATTGTTTATTTGGATGATATCTTGATTTTTTCCAATGACTGGGACTCTCATGTGAAACATGTTCGGAATGTGTTCCAGATTTTGAGAGAGAATGCTCTGTATGTGAAGGGATCAAAGTGTCTTTTTGGCGTACAGAGGATCTCATTTCTGGGATTCATTTTGTCTCCATCTGTTATTGAAATGGACCCGGTCAAGGTTCAGGCCATCTGTGATTGGGTCCAACCTACTTCATTAAAGGCTCTTCAGAGATTCTTGGGTTTTGCCAATTTTTATCGTAAATTTATTGGTAATTTCTCTGTTATTGTTAAACCATTGACTTATTTGACCAAAAAGGGTTCTGATGTGGTGAATTGGCCTCCTGAGGCAGTCTCTGCGTTTCAGGAACTTAAGCAGAGATTCACTTCTGCTCCTATTCTACGGCAGCCTGATGTTTCTCTGCCATTTCAGGTGGAGGTTGATGCCTCTGAAATTGGGGCAGGTGCCGTTTTGTCCCAAAGAGATCCTGAGACCTCTAAAAGTAACCCTTGTGCTTTTTTCTCTCGAAATTTTTCTCCAACTGAACGTAATTATGACGTGGGTAATCGGGAGTTATTGGTCATGAAGTGGGGTTTTGAAGAGTGGAGACATTGGCTGGAGGGAGCCAAACATCAGGTGGTGGTCCTCACGGACCATAAGAATCTGGTTTATCTGGAACCAGCCAAGCGACTTAATCCTAGACAGGCCAGGTGGGCCTTGTTTTTCACACGTTTTAATTTTGTGGTTTCCTTTCTTCCTGGCACTAAGAATGTTAAGGCGGATGCCCTCTCGAGGAGTTTCCTTGCGGACTCTCCTGAGTTATCTGATCCTGCTGTTATTTTGAAAGAGGGTGTAGTTCTTTCCGCCATCTCGCCCAATTTGAGACTGGCTCTGGAAGGGTGTCAGGAGGACAAACCCGAGCGCTGCCCTATTGGGAAATTGTTTGTCCCAGACCGGTGGAAAAAGAGTGTGATGTCTGAGATTCATTGTTCCGCGTTGGCCGGTCATCCCTGAATTTTTGGTACCAGAGACTTGGTGAGTCGGTCCTTTTGGTGGCCTACTTTGTCTCGTGACGTCAGGGAATTTGTGCAGTCCTGTGGGACTTGCTCTTGCTCCAAGTCTTGCTCTCGCTCTAGTGGTTTGTTGATGCCATTGCGTGTGCCCAAGAGACCATGGACCCATATCTCTATGGATCTTATTTCCGACCTCCCTGTTTCTCAGAGAATGACCGTTATCTGGGTGATTTGTGATAGGTTTTCCAAGATGATACATCTTGTGCCATTACCTAAGTTGCCTTCCTCCTCCGAATTGGTGCCTTTGTTCCTTCAGCACGTGGTTCGGTTACACGCCATTCCTGAGAACATTGTGTCTGACAGAGGAGTCCAGTTTGTTTCCAGATTTTGGAGGACTTTTTGCTCTAAACTTGGTGTTCAATTGTTTTTCTCCTCTGCTTTTCATCCTCAGACCAATGGACAAACTGAGAGAACAAACCAGACATTGGGAGACTTATCTGAGATGCTTTGTGTCTGCTGATCAAGACGACTGGGTCTCTTTGGCTGAGTTTGCTCTTAATAATAGGGCTAGCTCTGCCACTTTGATGTCTCCATTTTTCTGCAATTTTGTGTTTCACCCTCGGTTTTCTTCGGGACAGACGGAGGCTTCTGTCTGTCCGGGTGTTGACTCTGTTGTGGAGCGTATGCAGCAGATTTGGGACCAGGTAGTGGAGAGGTTGTCCCTCTCCCAGGAGAAGGCCCAGTGGTTTGCCAACCGGCATAGGACTGATGGTCCTCGGTTTAAAGTGGGGGACTTGGTCTGGTTGTCCTCAAGAAATATCCCTATGAGAGTTGCATCTCCTAAGTTTAAGCCTAGGTTCATTGGACCTTATAAGATCATGGAGATTCTTAATCCTGTTTCCTTTCGTTTACTTCTTCCAGGGACATTTAAGATCCATAACGTGTTCCACAAGTCCTTATTGAAGAGGTTTGTCGAGCTAGTGGTTCCTATGGCTGTGCCTCCTGACCCTGTTTTGGTTGAGGGCAATCTGGAGTATGTGGTTGAGAAAATATTGGATTCTTGTTTTTCTAGACGGAAACTCCAGTATTTGGTTAAGTGGAGAGGTTATGGTCAGGAGGACAATTCTTGGGTGTTTGCTTTGCACATCCATGCTAGGAGACTGATCCGTGCGTATCACCGAGCTCATCCTGACCGACCTGGTTGCACAAATGAGGGTTCGGTGACTCCTCCTCAAGGGGGGGGTACTGTTGTGAATGTTTTGGAAATGAATTCTGAGCAGAAGCTCCCTCTGGTGGTTACAAACAGTACTGAACCATTCAATGAGGATTGGCCATCAGGATTCACAGACTGGCTTGATATAAGGGAGGTTCCCTCCCATCATGGTTGCCGGTGATCAATTGTTCTTGTCTCAACTGTGGTTCCTGGTTCACTTGGAAGCTTGCTGAGTCTTGCCTCTTCTTCTGCTTTCAGATAAGATATTTTCTGTTTTTGTGCTTACCATTTGCATATTTCTCTGCATTTCTGTGAGGTTAGCCAGGTCCCCCCCCCGGGGGCTTGGGCTCCTCTCAGTTCCGCTGGAGCCACTGTTATTTGTTCATTTGCCTTTCCCAGTTTTTTCAGTGGCTGCGGCTTAGTTTTGTTACACCTGAGAGCTGATTTAGGTGGTAGAGGTCGTGTGATCTCAGGTGTTTTTGCAATCAGTAGCGTTGGCATTTTTTAGGGTTTTTTTGGACTGCAGTGAGTATCCTTTCTATCCTTTTCTGTCTAGGCAGATTGGGCCCCAGTGTTTGCTCATACTATTTTCTGTCTGTGTCTGTATTTCCTCTTGTCTGGCCGCCATACATGTTTGGGGGCTTCCTATGTTCTTTGGGGATCTGCTCCGGGGCAGATAGCTTTCCTCTTTCTATCTTTAGGTGTAGTTAATCTCTCGGGCTGTGACAGGGCGTCTAGGACCAGCGTGGGAACGCTCCACGGCTGCCTTTAGTTGTGGTGGTTAGTCAGGTTACTGCAATCCAATAGATTCCAACCTCTCCGGTGTATTGCCGTTTTTGCTTGCTCACCTCAGCTACCAAAACATAACAGCCTGCTCTCAGCAGGCATTGAGGAAGCCGCTTCCCTGCAGGACCCGGAAGGACCCCGCGGCCATCTTGGACCCCGGGGTCCTGCAGGGAGGAGGCCCTCGGAACAGTGCGATCACATGCTTCCCTATACCGCCGGAACACTGTGATCATGTTTGATCGCAGTGTGCCAGGGGTTAATGTGACGGGAGCGATCCGTGACCGCTCCTGGCACATAGTGCCGGGTGTCAGCTGTGATAATCAGCGGACACCAGGCCGCAATCAGGTGCGCTCCCCCGTGAGCGTAGCTGATCGTATACGACGTACTATCCCGTTCACGGTCATACGGGCCCGGGTCACCTGGACGGGATAGTACGTCTGATTGTCAGAAAGTGGTTAACGTTGTGGATGGGAGCAGCCAAGGACATGCATGTTTTCTTTTCCAAAGTTCTCAATGGAAGCCAAAATTAGTTTCTAGATACATTCGGCCAATATCTTATTTGGGACTTTGACACAAATTTTTCAACATTTTAAAGAATTGTGTGACCTTTTTGAACTATGAAGTCAGAAAGCTGGTCAAAGGCAAAAGATAAAAGACATTTATGCTATTTTGAAAAATTCTGAGCAAAAAAAGTCAAATAGAAAAAAAAAAATTGCAAATGGAGAAGCGGCCTCCGCTTTTATAATTCGTGGCCAGTTTTTGCGGTGCCTCTAAATGAGTCATGCACCTTGCACTCCATCCCAACCCCTCATTAAGACTGGAGAAAAAAAAAAAAGAAGTTCTGGAAAAAAAAAAAAGTCACATCAATAGCACAGCAAATAAAAAACTTTCTAAAGTAACTGCAGAATACAAACAGACGCACTCACATTTTCCCCCCAAATTTGGGGGAAAAAAAGTGCGTCTTGTAATCCGAAAAAAAGGAAATGTTTATTTTTTCCTTCCACATTCCAAAAATTTCTGTGAAGCACCTTAAGGATTAATAAACTTCTTGAATGTGGTTTTGAGTACCTTGAGGGGTGCACTTTAGAATGGTTTCACTTTTGGGTATTTTTTGCTATATACGACCCAAATGTTGCAAAAATGAGAAAGCGCTGGTCAACTTTTAACTCTTATATCTTAATTAAAAAAAAAAAAATGGTTTCAAAAATTGTGCTATGGAAAGTAGACATGTGTGAAATGTTTTTTATTAACTATTTTGTGCGATATGACTGATTTAAGGGCATAAAAATTAAAAGTTTGAAAATTGCGAAATTTTCAAAATTTTTGCAAATAAACTCAAGTAATATCAAAGAATTTCTACCACCATCATGAAGTACAATATGTCACAAGAAAACAATCTCAAAATCAGTGAGACCCATTGAAGCATTCTAGAAGTATGACCTCACAAAGCGACAGTGGTCAGAATTGTAAAATTGGCCTGGTCAGGAAGGTGAAAACAGGCTTTGGGGGCGAAGGGGTTAAATCAATTAAATCTATATGTGTTGTGACTGCCCTTTGCATTCAAAAAAGCATCAATTCTAGGTATACTTGCACTCAGTTTATGAACAAATTTGACAGAGTGCTGGTACAAAACATCTTGCAGAATTAACAACAGATCTTCCGCAAATGTATGCTAGAGCAAATCCTTCAGATTCTTCATACAATCCCAAAGTCGATGATGTTGAGTTCAGGACTCTGTAGAGGCCATATCATGAATTCCAAAACTTATTATTCTTCTTTACACAGAAGATAGTTCTTAATGACATTGGGCTGTATGTTTGGAGTCATTGTCCTGTAAATCTCAGTATTGAAGACACCAAAAAAATTGTTAATATTGAAGACCAAAGACACAGTGGTTGGCTAAGAAAACTTAGTGCAGTAGATGAAAGACATATCATATTGGCCTGCCTTCAAAATTAGAAAATGTGCAGCAGTGCCATCAGTTTAGAACTGCCAGCAATTAGTGTGTCCCCCACTTCACCCATCTACTATGCAGAGAAATGTGGCCAGAAGTGGCGTTTGTGGAAGAACTGTAGCCAAATAGTCATAACTTCGACTGGGGAAGAAAAGGTCAAGTGACACAACTAAGCACAAAAACAGAGTAATTAGTACAAAAGTATTACAGCAGTTGCTCTGGACTGAGGAGTCAAAATGTGAAATATTTGGTTGTAAATGTAGTTTGCTCCATGCTGAGAAATACAGACTGATACGTATCGAAAAATATTTAGACTTGAGAGTCCTCAGTGGTTGATACCTTTTAATGGCTAACCTCTCAAGTCTAAATATTTTTCTATCTACTGGCTAACACGGTATGAAGATACACATCTTTCCTATATCATGATACGTATCGATCATATAACACCAACAGGGAGACATACGATGGGCTACAAACTTATTCTGCAGAAGGACAACAACCCCAAACATACAGCCAGTGTCATTAAGAAATATCTTCGGCATAAAGATGAACAAGGAGTCCTGAGAAGGATGATAAGGCCACCACAATGCTCTGAACTAAACATCATCAAGTTTGTCTGAAATTACATGAAAAGACAAAAGGATTTTTGCAAGTGACATCCACAGGAGATCTGTGTATAGTTCTCCAAGATGTTTGAAAGAACTCCCTGAGGAATTCCATAAAAAAATTGAAGTATTGATGTTGTTTTCAAGGCAAAAAGTCATCACACCATACTTCGATGATTTAGATTTCTTATTCACTTTGCATTTTGTTAACTGATAAAAAATACCGTATTTTTCGGACCATAAGACGCACTTTTTTTCCTCCAAATTTGGGAGGAAGTGTGGGTGCGTCTTATGGTCGGAATGTAACATGTCGGGGCAGCGGTGGAGTGGGATCGCAGGAGGCAGGAAAATATCCCCTCCGCTGCAGGAATCCAGCGCTGGGGAAACCACCGGTCCCAATACTTAAGTGCAGTGAATATTAATTAGCCGCTTCCCCGCCCACCTATCAGCTGAGCAGTGAGCGGGGAGCAGCAAATGACAGAGCCACATGGATTCCCCAGTGCCTGATTCCTGCAGCAGCTGGGGAGATGTGTGTTGGAAGTAGAAGGAGGCAGCAGGAGCAGAGTGCAGCAGGAGGCATCGCATACCTGACAGCCTGGTGCTCTGCTGATGCCATGCTGAATGCTGCTGTGGAGGACCTGTGATGAGGTCATGAAGAGGGCGGGCTGGAGCATCACATGACCACACAAAGCCCTGCCTCTTCATGATGTCATCACAGGTCCTTCAGACAATGTACAAGAAACAATTAAAAGGTTAGTAAATACAGCACATTAAAAAGCACTCTGCCATCCTGTGGTGGACTATAACTCCCAGCATGCCATAGGATCTGCAGGACATGCTGAGAGTTATAGTTCTCCCATGGGATCTTAAAGCAGCACTCCAGTGTTATCAGTGCTGGAGTGTGGCTTTAAATATAAGCCCTGTGCCCCCATTCTTAGGCCGTGGTCACACATGCGAGAAATTTGCACGATTTTTGTGCGAATCTCTCGAATCAACACCCGGCACTGCTGCCGGCACTCGGACCGGGGCGTGCGGCTGCATGTATTTCTATGCAGCATGTATTTCTATGCAGCATGTATTTCTATGCAGCCGCACGCTCCAGTCTGAGTGCCAGTGGCAGTGCCGGGTGTTCAAGAGAGAGATTCGCACAAAAATCATGCAAATTTCTCGCATGTGTGACCACGGCCTTATACTCACCCTCCAGCGTCTTCACATAGTAGTTTACAGACACCACACTGGTCCCGCAGCACCATCTTCTACCCGTAGCTTCCTACATAATGACATGCTATTATATATAACACCACATATAATAGTATGTTATTTATGTTATTACCGTATATACTCATGTATAAGCTGACCCGTGTATAAGCCGAACCCCCTAATTTTGCCACAAAAAACTGGGAAAACTTATTGACTCGCGTATAAGCCTAGGGTGAAAAATGATTATGCCCCCATATGATGCTCCACAGATTATGCCCAATATGCTCCACAGATTATGCCCCCGTATGATCCACAGATTATGCCCCCATATGCTCCAGATTATGCCCAATATGTTCCACAGATTATGCCCCCATATGCTCCAGATTATGCCTCCATATGTTCCACAGATTATGCCCCCATATGCTCCAGATTATGCCCCATATGTTCCACAGCTTATGCCCCCATATGCTCCAGATTATTCCCCCATATGCTCCATATTATGCCCCATATGTTCCACAGCTTATGCCCCCATATGCTCCATATTATGCCCCATAAGTTCCACAGATTATGCCCCATATGCTCCATATTATGCCCCATATGTTCCACAGCTTATGCCCCCATATGCTCCATATTATGCCCCCATATGTTCCACAGCTTATGCCCCCATATGCTCCAGATTATGCCCCATATGCTCCAGATTATGCCCCATATGTTCCACAGCTTATGCCCCCATATGCTCCATATTATGCCCCCATATGCTCCATATTATGCCCCCATATGCTCCATATTATGCCCCATATGTTCCACAGCTTATGCCCCCATATGCTCCATATTATGCCCACATATGTTTCACACCTGGCTGTGAATGATCAGGCAGGGGGTGGGGCGCGCACTAATGATGTCATCGCGCCCTCTGCCTGATCATTCACAGCCAGAGGAGTCGGACCGAGGGAGCAGTGAGCTGCAGTGGACCGAGGGACAGGTAAATATCACTATACTCACCCCTCCGCCACGTGTCCCTGCAGCCTCTCTTCTCCCGGCGCTCTCCGCAGCGCTTCAGTCCTGCAGCGGTCACGTGCTACCGCTCATTAAAGTCATGAATATGTGCATATTCATGACTTTAATGAGCGGTGCCATGTGACAGCTGCAGGAAGGAGCCGGAGATCGTGGGAGAAGCAGGGGGCTGTAGAGACCGCGCCGGCGGAGGGGTGAGTATGATCCGACACCCCCGCTCCCCTCCCCCGCCGACCCCCGTATATGACCCGCGTATAAGCCGAGAGGGGGACTTTCAGCCCTAAAAAACTGACTGAAAATCTCGGCTTATACATGGGTATATACGGTAAATATTTTACCACATTTTCTGCTTCAAATATATTTTTCCCCATTTTCCACCTCTAAAACCTGGCTGCGTCTTATAGTCAGGTGCGGCTTATAGTCCGAAAAATACGGTAACTATTAACACTTCTATATTTGAAAGCATTCGTACTGTACAGTGTTTTGCTTCTTTTCTTTTTTTTGTTACACACACGACAACTTTTTTCACAGAACTGTATATATGTATGTAATGGAGATAGATTTATCTCCAGAGGTTTTTCTGTATGCAGCTCCTACGAATGCGTCAAACTCCATTGTCACAGACTGCAAACAGACCATGTGTAATCTATCCTACATTCACGTGTTGCCACCTTCATTCTGCCCCTTGATTCTTGCTAACATACACTCAGTATTTGAACATCACACAGTGGACAGATGGAAGGAAATAGAAATGTAGAATAAGACTGCACAGATGTTTCACAGCTTGCCACCATGGATATACATAGCTCTTGGTAGCTTCTGTATACAGAGATTTACCTATTACCTACTAGAAGCATTTTCTTCTAACCAAAGACACATATGCACATAATGGCTTAAAAGTGTGTAAAAAAATATGCAAATTGTTTCTTCAGGGAGGTAAAGGACTTGGACTCTAGTGCTAACTATTGGAATTAGCAATCTTAAATCTCAATTTCCTGACACTATGTTTCGGGGGTGTTGCCCATCGTCTGTACAAATTATGAGATCTGATTTGGCTGGGTGAGAGGCTCAAGACTGGAATCTAAGAGGTAACGTTTTAACTTGTGGAGAGTGACATGCTAGGCCTGGCATGTCAGAGTGAGGAGACCTTTAGGATAGCTACTTCCAATAGGTGTCACTAGAGTTCAAGGCCTCATCCTCTCTGAAGAGGCAATTTGCATGCTTAATTTCCCAGAGGAGCATACATAGATGCATGGCGTACAAGTCTCCCAACTGACATGCCAGGCTTAGCACGTCACCCTCCATAAAGGAGGAACGATATCCCTTAGATCCCATTCTTAAGCCTCTAACATAGCCAAATCAGATCTCATACCTTGCACGAATGAGAGGCAGCACTGCAAAACACCGTGACTTATAAGTCACATGGTAAGGCTCGTTAAAGGGTTGATAGTGACTTTTAGGATTAAGACTTGCAAAAGGTGGCACTAGAGCTCAAGCCTTATGGCTCTCTGAAGAGGCAATTGCATATTTAAGTTTCCCAGAGAAGCATGCATGACGTATAGGTCTCCTCAGTCTGAAAAGCCAGGCCTGGCACGTCACTCTCCACAAGGAGAACGGTTACCCCTTAAATCCCTGTAAAAATAAATGCAGCCATTTATCTTCCTCCTTCCCAACATGTGATGTACATTTATCTCACATGTCTGGTTCTGAATAAGTAATCTGCCTCCCACAAATGGTAAGCACAATCTAAATATTGACTGTACCCCGAAACGACCTGCAGAATATAGATATTAGCTCATTTTTACTGCAGTATTAGCAGTGAAAAAATAAAACCAGAGCAACAAGTCACTAAACCAAATAACGCATTTCTTCTTTTCATTCATGAAAAGTAAATGACATGGTGGCATTCAAATCTTCAACTCGCCCTGTGAAAAACAAGTCCTTATGTCGGCCGCCAAAACAAAAAAAATAAAAATCTTAAGCACTATTGTAAGCCAGGAATGGAAAAAAATATTTGTAGGAAGGGGTTAAAAGAGCACTGTCAGAAAAAAAATCTCTTCTGCTCCATAGCTAATAATACATGAAGTAAATAGTACTAATTTAAACTTTCTTATTACGGTATGTGTTTTATGTGCAAATTATGAGAGGATAAGAGGATTCTGTCACTTTCTGAAAAGAAATGCCTAGTCAGCCGAAAACAGTTTGTATTGTTTGTCCAGCAGCAGCTCTGTCCTCCTGTCAACCAATAAGGCTTTCAGAAAGGGCTCATTCCTGCTTGCGATGAAATCGGACGAATGCAATCCGAGAAAAAAATAAATAAATAAATCGCACAGCTCTCGGACAGTGCAAGTGCTGTCAGATTATTTTTTTATTTTTTTTTTACACACACACCAATCGCAATTGAAAAGCCGGCAATTCATCTGCAGCGAACAGTAATGTAACAGCGTGACAGGTTAGAATAGAATAGATATATACTGTGAGGCAGTGACCGGGATCGTTTACGAGGGACGTTATATTTCCCCCAGAATGTGTACAGAGACCTATTAAAGCCATTGGAGTGCATTGCAGTCAAACACACAGCTGCGGCTGCAATGCAGGAATGAAGGTGAGCAATGACCTAGTCAGACTACCTGGCTAAGGCAGATTAAGTAAAATCCGGCAGGGCCTTCATTTCTTGGAGGAGGTCACAGGAGGCAGTGGGGCGGCCTCCTCCCTCCAACCCGGGTTTTCCAGTGGCTATTGCCACAGGTCTTTAAAACTCCTGCACTAAGGATTAGTGTTGTTCTATGTTGGGACCCTGCGAGGAGCATAGCAGGGAAGCTCCACAGGATTGTGTGTAGCTGAACCCACGCCTGGGACGGCTCTGCACCTGTCAGGCTCTGTTCGGCCCGGCGCGGCCGTTGTTCCCGGCAGCCAGTGTTTATGAACTGATGTTACCCCGGCTGCGTACCGGAGGACTTTTCCTGTTTTACCCGTGAGTTGCTGAATAAAAGCGGTTTACTTTGGACTTGCTTGGGTCACTGCCTCAGTTACTGCACGGTGTGAACACCGCCGTCCTACAATACACATAGGATAGATATATAGTGGTCAGTGACACACATATGTATATGTACATATATTACATAGAAAGAAGAATAGCCGGCAATTCAGCAGCCGCGTAGTGTAAAATCACCGCAGGCGCCGACAGGATAGAATACATGGATTACATACAGTAAATACAAATAGAATAGATACAGTTGTGTTCAAAAGTTTACATGCCCTGGCCGAATTTTTGCTTTCTTGGCCTTTTTACAGGGAATATGAATGATAATACCAAAACTTTTTCTCCACTCATGGTTAGTGTTTGGGTGAAGCCAATTATTGTCACACTACCGTTTTTTTCCGGCGTATAAGACGACTGGGCGTATAAGACGACCCCCCATCTTTTACAGTCAAAATATGAAAGTCTTAAAAGTGGGGGGGTCTTCTTATACGCCGGGTGTCATCTTATACGCTGGGTACGGAACATATGGTGGGGGGAGTGGGCGTTTCAGAGGCAAGGTGTTTACCTGATCATATCAGCGAGGGTCTAGGCGCTGGGGGGCGGCATCGGCGGCTCCTCTTTGTGCAGCCTGGGGGGGCTCTGCTGGGGGACGGCGGCGGCTCCTCTTTGTGCAGCCACCCCAGGCTCTGTGCTGGGGACGGCGGCGGTGGTTCTTTCTGCAGAGTCGGGGCTCTGCAGGCATTTCTTCAATCCCCGGAGGCCCCGGCAGCTCCATTGCTGCGATGCTGTGGCCTCCGGGAAAATGGCTGCTGAGGGCGGCGCATGCTCAGTTTCAGATCTCGTCTCCCGAGATCTTGAGACGAGATCTGAAGCTGAGCATGCAGCGGCCATTTTCCCAGAAGCAAGCGCATCGCAGCAATGGAGCTGCCGGGGCCTCCGGAGATTGAGGAAATGCCTGCAGAGCCCCGACTCTGCAGAAAGAACCACCGCCGCCGACCCCCAGCACAGAGCCCCACAAGGCTGCACAAAGAGGAGCCGCCGACGCCGGCCCCAGGCCTAGACCCTCGCTGATATGATCAGGTAAACACCTTGCCTCTGAGAAACCCACTCCCTCACCATATGTTCCGTACCCAGCGTATAAGATGACCCCCGACTTTGAAGACGATTTTCAGGGGTTAAAAAGTCGTCTTATACGCCGGAAAATACGGTACTGTGTTTCCTCTTTTTAAATCATAACGACAACCCAAAACATCCAAATGACCAAGGTCAAAAGTTCACATACCCCATTTTTTAATACCGTGTATTGCCTCCTCTAACATCAATGATAGCTTGAAGTCTTTTGTGGTAGTTGTGGATGAGGTTCTTTATTTTCTCAGATGGTAAAGCTGCCCACTCTTCTTGACAAAAAGCCTCCAATTTCTTTAAATTCCTGGGCTGTCTAGCATGAACTGCGCGCTTGAGATCTCCCCAGAGTGGCTCAATGATATTGAGGTCAGGAGACTATGGGGTTAGTAATGGGGCAGTCTTATTGACGCCTCTCAATTACTAACCTAGGGGCTTAATGTCAACTGACAATACAAAGGTGGCATCAACCCCACCTCCCGAAACTATCACCCCACTTGCCACCACTACAGGGCAAGTGAGAAGAACGAGGTTGAGTGCCAGAATTGGCGCATTTTAGAGATGCACCTTTTCTGCGGTAGCTCAGAGCTGATGTTTATGGCTTGGGGGGGAAGCAATATCCATGGCCCCTTCCTAGGCTATTAATATCAGCCTGCAGCTGTCTGCATAGCCTTTTTTGGTTATTAATTATAGGAGGACCCAACATCATTTTTTTGGGGTCCCCCATTTTAATAGCCAGTAAAGGCTAAATCTTTTATTAAATACATGTACAGTAAGCTGCCACACTGTACTATTTGTATATGTCACTGACATCTATATATCCATCTATCCTATGTGTATATATGTATTCTTTCTATCTCACTGTAACCTGTCACGTTGTGATATTACTGTAAGCGCAGATAAATTGCCAGCTTTTATTCTAGCATATGTTTTGAAGAATATTTCCTTTGAAAACGATGTATAAATGACAAAGAATTTCTCCATGTAAAAGCTCATGTTAATAATCGCATTGCAATCGGATAGCAATCACACTGCATTCGGATGTAAATCGGATGCTAGGTGTCAAAAATTGGATTGCACTCGCATGAAAAATGCATGACACTCATCCGAATTTGCAGGAACAAAATCGGACCGATTTTAAAATCACTAGTGTGACTCCAGTCAAAGACTTTGATAGCAAAGAAAGCTTATCTTCTTCTGCTTCTGTCCACTTGTCCTGTCAGGTTCAATGAACACGCATTCACGACACCTGAAGAATGCTGACCTCATTTGACGTCTGTCACAAGCCAGCATCTTTGCGCAACCCGTCCTACTATGTCCCAGCTGGGAAACGGTTATTACAGCTGACATTTAAAATCCTGATAGGTCACTAAATAACGATTACCTGCTTATTAAATTATTGCTAAATATAAGGTATTTAGTGAAACTTTCAATATTTACATTCATTTTACTTTTTCACCTGAAAGTGAAGAAAAACGAGTTATATTATACTCACCCAGAGCAGAGTACTGCAGTGCGCAGGCGCCGGGAAAGGTGAGAGAGGTCCGGAACCTGCGCACTGTAGTACTCTGCTCTGCCCTCACCAGGGCAGAGCAGTTCGCCTGCGCAGGAGCCGCGACGGGACGGAAAGAAGAGGCCGGCTTCGCTACAAGATGGGAGGCCTCAGATCGGACCGCGACACCGATCGGACCCAACCGGACGGCGGAACGCCCCTGGGTGAGTATAATATAACTCGTTTTTTCTTCACTTTCAGGTGACATCGGGGGCTTATCTACAGCATTACAGAATGCTGTAGATAAACCCCTGATGGCGGTGGCCCTATCTCATAGGGCAAAAATGGGGTGACAGATTCCCTTTAAAAAAAACTCCTGGGTTGCTTTCACAGTATGTTTTGGGTCAATGTCCATCTGTACTGTGAAGCACTGTCCAATTACCTCTACTGCATTTGGTTTAATCTGAGAAGTATCACCCTGTTCACAGAATTTATCCGGCTGCTTCAGTCACATCAATAAACACTAGTGACCCAGTGCCATTGGAAGACATGTATACCCATGACATTACTCTGCCTCCACCATGTTTTACAGAGGATGTGGTATGCTTTGGATCATGAGTTGTTCCAAGCCTTCTCAATACTTTTTCTTTCCATCATTCTGGTACAGGCTGAGCTTCATTTCATCTGTCCAAAAAATGCTTTTCCAGAACTGGACTGACTTCTTTAGATTTTTTTTTTGGCAAAGTCTAATCTGGCCTTTCTATTTTTAAAGTCGATTAATGGTTTGTACCTTATGGTAACCCTCTGTATTTGCTCTTTAAGGTACTTAGATACTGAAACAACCACTTCCTGGAGAGTGTTCTTCACTTGAGTGGATGTGGTGAAGGGGTTTTTCTTCACCCTGTAAAGGATTTTGCGATCATTCACCACCGTTGTCTTTCGTGGACGTCAAGGCCTTTTTGAGTTACCAAGCTCATCAGTGAGCTTTTTTGTTGCAGAATGTACCAACATGTTGGTTTGGTCACTCCTAACATTTCTGCTGTCTTTCTGATGAATTTCTTCTGTTTTTTTTTTTTTTTTCAAAAAATGATGATCTGTTTCTATTCAA
The DNA here is from genome assembly GCA_033576555.1 of Oophaga sylvatica. Classification (NCBI taxonomy): domain Eukaryota; kingdom Metazoa; phylum Chordata; class Amphibia; order Anura; family Dendrobatidae; genus Oophaga; species Oophaga sylvatica. The sequence continues at coordinate 347,619,157 of JARQOD010000006.1, forward strand.
TTGAGAGCTCTTTGAACGCATGTTGTTGGTTCACAGCAACAGCTTTCAAATGAAAATGCCACACCTGAAATCAGTCCAAGACCTTCTACTTGCTTAACCCCTTCACCCCCAAGGGTGGTTTGCACGTTAATGACCGGGCCAATTTTTACAATTCTGACCACTGTCTCTTTATGAGGTTATAACTCTGGAACGCTTCAACGGATCTGCGCAATTCTGAGATTGTTTTTTTTTTTTTATTTTGTTTTTTTGTTGACATATTGTACTTCACGTTATTGGTAAAATTTCTTCGATATAACTTGTGTTTATTTTTGAAAAAAATGCAAATATGGCGAAAATTTTGAAAATTTTGCAATTTTAAAACTTTGAATTTTTATTCCCTTAAAACAGAGAAATATGTCACACAAAATAGTTAAGAAATAACATTTCCCACATGTCTACTTTACATCAGCACAATTTTGGAATCAAAATTTTTTTTTCTTAGGAAATTAAAAGGGTTAAAAGTTGACCAGCGATTTCTCATTTTTACAACAAAATTTACAAAGCCATTTTTTTTTAGGGACCACCTCATATTTGAAGTCACTTTGAGGGGTGTATATAGCAGAAAATACCCAAAAGTGACACCATTCTAAGAACTGCACCCCTCAAGGTACGCAAAACCACATTCAAGAAGTTTATTAACCCTTGAGGTGCTTCACAGGAGCTGAAGCAACGTGGAAGGAAAAAATGAATATTTAACTTTTTAGCCACAAAAATGATCTTTTACAAACTTTTTTTTTTATTTTCACAAGGGTAAAAGAAGAAAATGGACAGATAAAGTTGTTGTGCAATTTCTCCTCAGTACGCCAATACCCCATAAGTGGGGGAAAACCACTGTTGTGCGCACAACAGAGCTCATAAGGGAAGGAGCGCTGTTTGACTTTTTCAAACTAAAATTGGCTGGAATTGAGATTGGATGCCATGTCGCGTTTGGAGAGCCCCTGATGCGCCTAAACAGTGGAAACCCCCCACAAGTGACACCATTTTGGAAACTAGACCCCCTAAGGAACTCCACACTTCTAGCTTGGTTTCACTTTCTGTAGCTTGGTTTCAGTTTCTTTTTCCATTCAGTTGACATGCCCAAACTTGTTGGATAGTCAGTCAGCAGTACTTGGCTGTAGTAACAATCAAACTTCAGAAATGATCTGCGTGAGCCATGGCAGGTCGTAAGAGAGACCCTATTTGGGTTCATTTTGTTGAGATGCCAGCAGAGCTTGGAAAGAAAGGTGGGAGAGCAAAGTGCAAATACTGTCAAAAGGATATCCAAGGACTTGTTTGCCGTTTGAAATCACATTATGAAAACTGCAACCAGAAGGGAAATGAAGATGTTGATAGTGATACAACTAATGTCAATGAACCCCCACAGCTTCTTATGCACCAGGACCCTAGCACTAGTGGTAAGTCTGGCAATTACAACCTATTTTAACAGACGTTTTACTGGGATGGTTAAAGTCTATGAAAAGAAAAATTTCTAGCACTAGTTCTGGAGTATAGAATTTAAATTTATGTTAAGGCAATATTTCACAGAAGATTAACGTTAAGTAAAAATAAAAGAGTGTGTATACGCCTATTTTTTTTTTATTGTAGGCTACAATTCACTTTTGAAGTCTGCCAAATTGACCATTTTTTTAAAAAAACATTTTTAAAACTTTTGTGACATAATTTTTTTAAGTTGCTCTGATATTACTAGTATTACAGCAACTTCACCGGAAACTTGAGTAGCATAACTTTTGAGACAGCCCTTATAGGACGAGGACCATTACATTGTTCAAAAAGTTTGTTTCAAAATATTTTCGTTATATTTCTTCAAATACGCAGTCGAATTATATTTTTAATTACTGTGCTTTCAGGGTCAAATATGGCTTGTGCTGCACGTGACAATCAATATCTGGGTACAACTTCAACAAAGCAGCCCAACAAAAAACTTTGCGTGCAAAGTGTAGAAAAATTCCTCTTAAAGACTACGACGAGCCAGAAAGAACATTTTGATGAATTAATTGCTAAATTCATATTTGCAACCAATTCTTCTTTCCGACTAGTTGAACACCCATTGTTTGTACAAATGATCGAAGGAATAAGACCAGGCTACAAACCACCAAGTAGATTTGATATCTCAGGAAAACATCTTCAGGCTGTATACGACAAAGAAAGAGCGGCTTGTACAAAATATTTGAAAGACAAAGTGGCTCGCCAATACTAACCATGACATTGTGGCAACTGTGCTGAAATTGAAGTGTGAATCTGCACCATTTCAAAAATACATGTTTGCAGATAACATCGTTAATGAACTAAAACCACTGGACTGGTGGAAGTCGCAATCACTTGTTCTTCCAGCGAAGATAATAAATGTATTTGGTTTTGTGCACACAACACCAGTCTGAAACCGCTTAGGAACTGCTAAAGCAGGACAACTAGTTTTCCTATTAAAAGTCTTAAATAAACAGTAGGCTTAAAGGACTGATGTATTCACTGAAGATGTTTGCTTACTTCAAACGTTAGAGATAGGCTATTGTTAAAAAGTACTTACTCTCTGTAGTTCAATTCTGATTGTTTAATAGTGCAAATAAAAATTATTAGGTTTCATAATCATCAACTGTTTTAATATTTTTATTTGTGTAAAATAATTTGATTTGCAAAAAGACAAAGTTGTGCTTGTGTACAACTTGATTAAAAAATCCTATTTAAATAAAAAAAAAATCAGATTTAAATCAAAAAAATCCGATTTTTTTTATTTTTTTTTTAAAAAATCATGATTTTTATCCACCCTGGTTGTGAGCACTTTGAACCCCCAAGTGTTTCACAAAAGTTTATAATGCCTGGGTGTGAAAAAAAAAGAAACAATTTTCCACAAAAATGATTTTTTAGTCCCAAATTTTTGATTTTTGCCAAGGAAATTGGACCCCAAAAGTTGTTGGCCAATTTGTCCTGAGTACGCTGATACCCAATATGTAGGGGGGGGAGAACTGTTTGGGCGCACGGCAGGGCTTGGAAAGGAAGTAGTAACGTTTTGGAATGCAGACGTTGATGGGGGTCATGTTCCGTTTGCAGTGCCCCAGATGAGCCTAAACAGTAGAAACCCCCACAAGTGACCACACTTTGGAAACTAGACCCCCTAAGGAACTTATCTAGAGCTTTGGTGAGCACTTTGAACCCCCAAGTGCTTCACACAAGTTTATAATGCCCGGGCATGAAAATAAAAAATCCTATTTTTTTCCCACAAAAATTATTTTTAGTCACTAATTTTTTATTTTCTCAAGGGTAACAGGAGAAATTGGACCACAAAAGTTGTTGTCCAATTTGTCCTGAGTACGCTGATACCCGATATGTGGGGGGGAACCACTGTTTGGGTGCACGGCAGAGCTCGCCATGCTGCATTTTGAGAGCCCCTGATGTGCCTATACAGTGGAAACCCCCCACAAGTGACCCCATTTGGGAAACTAGACCCCCTAAGGAACTTATCTAGATCTTTGGTGACCAATTTGAACCCCCAAGTGCTTGGTCACAAGACTCAAAAAGTTATTGTGCAATTTGTCCCGAGTACGCGGATACCCCATATGTGGGGGTAAACCATTGTTTGGGTGCATGGCAGAGTTTGGAAGGGATGGAGCGCCGTTTGACTTTTCAACGCAGAATTGGCTGGATGCCATGTCGTGTTTGGAGAGCTCCTGATCTGCCTAAACAGTGGAAACCCCCGACAAATGACACCATTTTGGAAACTAGACCCCTCAAGGAACTTATCTAGATGTGTGGTGAGCACTTTGAACCCCCAAGTGCTTCACAGAAGTTTATAACGTACAGCCGTGAAATAAATTTTTTTTTTTTTTTACAAAAATGATTTTTTTCGTCCCCAATATTTTATTTTCACAAGGGTAACAGGAGAAATTGGACCCCAAAAGTTGTTGTCCAATTTGTCCTGAGTACGCTGATATCCAATATGTGGGAGAAAACTACTGTATGGGTACACGTTGGGGCTCGGAAGGGAACTAGTGACGTTTTGGATTGCAGACTTTGATGGAATGCTCTGGGGCGTCATGTCGCATTTGGAGAGCCCCTGATGCACCTAAACAGTGGAAACCCCCCACAAGTGACCCCATTTTGGAAAATAGACCCCACAAGGAACTTATCTAGATGTGTGGTGAGCGCTATGAAGCCCCAAGTGCTTCACAGAAGTTTATAACGTACAGCAGTAAAAACAAAAAAAATCTTTTTTTTTTAAAAAAGTGATATTTTTGCCCCCAGTTTTTTATTTTCCCAAGGGTAACAGAAGAAATAGGACAAATTGCACACTAACTCTTGGGGTCCAGAGTACGCTGATACCCCATGTGGGAGTAAACTACTGTTTGGGCGCATGTCAGAGCTCAGAAGGAAAGGAGCACCGTTTGACTTTTTCAACGCAGAATTGACTGGAATTGAGATCAGACGCCATGTCACATTTGGAGAGCCCCTGATGTGCCTAAACAGCGGAAACCCCCCAATTCTAACTCCAACCCTAACCTCAACACACCCCTAACCCTAGTCCCAACCCTAACCACAAACCTAACCCTAACACACCCCTATCCCTAATCCCAACTCCTATCAACACCTAATAACCCCAACTTTAGCGCCAACCCTAACCCTTTAACCATAACCCTAATGGGAAAATGGAAATAAATACATTTTTTTAATTTTATTATTTTTCCCTAACTAAGGGGGCGATAAAGGGGGGTTTGATTTACTATTTATAGCGGGTTTTTATGATTGGCAGCTGTCACGCTAAAAGACGCTTTTTATTGCAAAAAATAGTTTTTTGCATCGCCACATTTTGAGAGCTATAATTTTTGCATATTTTGGCCCACAGAGTCATGTGAGGTCTTATTTTTTGCGGTACGAGTTGACATTTTTATTGGTACCATTTTTGAGCACGTGACATTTTTTGATCGCTTTTTATTTCGATTTTTGGGAGGTTAGAATGAACAAAAATCAGCAATTCATGAATTTCTTTTGGGGGAGGCGTTTATACCGTTCCGCGTGTGGTAAAATTGATAAGCAGTTTTATTCTACGGGTCAGTACGATTACGGCGATACCTTACTTATATCATTTTTTTATGTTTTGGCGCTTTTATAGAATAAAAACAATTTTATATAAAAAATAATTATTTTTGCATCGCTTTATTCTGCGAGCTATAACTTTTTTATTTTTTCGCTGATGATTCTGTATAGCGGCTCGTTTATTGCGGGACAAGATGACGTTTTCAGCGGTACCATGTTTATTTATATCGGTCTTTTTGATCGCGTGTTATTCCACTTTTTGTTCAACGGTATAATGATAAAGCGTTGATTCTTTTGCTTTGTTTTTATTTTTATTTTTTTAAGGGGTTCACAAAAGGGGTCAACTAGTGGGACAGTTTTATAGGGGGGGTCGTTACGGACGTGGCGATACCAAATATGTTTACTTTTATTGTTTTGTTTTTTTTATTTACAGGAAGAAATGAATTTATTGGGGTATATATATATTTTTTTTAATTTATTTTGGAATTTTTTTTTACACATGTTTATTTTTATTTTTTTTTACTTTTTTACATTGTCCCAGGGTGGTCTCACAGAGTGCAGAGCGCAGCTGATCGCTATGACATACTATCCCGTCCATGGTCAGATTGTCACGGGTTTCATGGACGGGATAGTACGTCAGATGTCAGAGAGGGGTTAATGGATGATGGATTAAACAGGGAATAGCCCATGCAGACCGGTCCCTTTAAAAAGAGACAGTTACATAATAAAGAGCGGTAATTCTTAAACCCTTACTCCAATTAGGATGTGAATACTCTCACAAATTAAAGCCGATGGAGTCTTCACCATAAGCAAATTTTTATTATACAGCTATCTATAGATTGTGAGCCCTTGCGGGCAGGGTACTCTCTCCTCCTGTACCAGTCGTGACTTGTATTGTTTAAGATTATTGTACTTGTTTTTACAATGTATACCCCTCCACACATGTAAGGCGTCACTGAATAAATGGCGCTATAATAATAAATATAATTAACCCCTTCATGACCCAGCCTATTTTGACCTTAAAGACCTTGCCATTTTTTGCAATTCTGACTAGTGTCCCTTTATGAGGTAATAACTCAGGAACGCTTCAACGGATCCTAGCGATTCTGAGATTGTTTTTTTGTGACATATTGGGCTTCATGTTAGTGGTAAATTTAGGTAAAAAATTTTTGCGTTTATTTGTGAAAAAAAATGGAAATTTGGCGAAAATTTTGAAAATTTTGCAATTTTCACATTTTGAATTTTTATTCTGTTAAACCAGAGAGTTATGTGACACAAAATAGTTAATAAATAACATTTCGCATATGTCTACTTTACATTAGAAACAAAAAATTTTTGTTAGGAAGTTATAAGGGTTAAAAGTTGACCAGCAATTTCTCATTTTTACAACAAAATTTAGAAAACCATTTTTTTAGGAACCACCTCACATTTGAAGTCACTTTGAGGGGTCTAAGTAGCAGAAAATACCCAAAAGTGACACCATTATGAAAACTGCACCCCTCAAGCTACTCAAAACTACATTCAAGAAGATTATTAACCCTTCAGGTGCTTCACAGGAACTAAAGCAACGTGGAAGGAAAAAAATGGACATTTTAATTTTTCCAACAAAAAATTTCTTTTAGCATCAATTTTTTCAGTTTTACATGTGCAACAGGATAAAATGAATTCTAAAAATTGGTGGGCAATTTCTCCTGAGTACACCGATACCTCATATGTGGTCATAAACCACTGTTTGGGCGCACGGCAGGGCTCAGAAGGGAAGGAGCGCCATTTGACTTTTTGAATGGAAAATTAGCTCCAATCGTTAGAGGACATCATGATGCGTTTGGAGAGCCCCTGTGTGCCTAAACAGTGAAAAAAAAACACATTTGACACCATTTTGGAAACTAGACCCCTTATGGAACTTATCTAGATGTGTTGTGAGCACTCTGAACCCCCAAGTGCTTCAAAGAAGTTTATAACGCAGAGCAGTAAAAATAAAAAAATCATTTTTTTCCTCAAAAATGATTTTTTTTAGCCCGTTATTTTTTATTTTCACAAGGGTAACAGGAGAAATTGGACCACAAAAGTTGTTGTGCAATTTGTCCTGAGTACACCAATACCCCATATGTGGGGGGAACCACTGTTTTGGCATATGGGAGAGCTCAGAAGGGAAGGAGCGCCATTTTGGAAAGCAGACTTGATGGAATATTCTGCGGGTGTCAGGTTGCGTTTGCAGAGCCCCTGATGTGCCTAAACAGTAGAAACCCCTACAAGTATCCCCATTTTGGAAACTAGACCCCCCCCCAAGGAGCTTATCTAGATGTGTAGTGAGCACTTTGAACTCCCAAGTGCTTCATAGAAGTTTATAAACGCAGAGCAGTGAAAATAAAAAAATCATTTTCGTTCCACAAAAATCATTTTTTAGCCCGCTATTTTTTATTTTCCCAAGGGTAACAGGATAAATTGGACCCCAAAAGTTGTTGTCCAGTTAGTCCTAAGTACGTTGGTGCCCCATATGTGGTGGGGAACTACTGTTTGGGCGAACAGCAGGGTTCAGAAGGGAAGGAGCGCCATTTGACTTTTTTAATGGAAAATTAGCTCCAATCGTTAGCGGACACCATGTCGTGTTTGGATAGCCCCTGTGTGCCTAAACTTTGGAGCTTCCCCACAAATGACCCCATTTTGGAATCCAGACCCCCTAAGGAACTTATCTAGATGCACAGTGAGCACTTTGAACCCCCAGGTGCTTCACAGAAGTTTATAATGCAGAGCCATGAAAATAAAATCATTTTTTTCATCAAAAACTGATTTTTTTAACCCGCAATTTTTTATTTTCACAAGGGTAACAGGAGAAATTGAACCCCAAAAGTTGTTGTACAGTTTGTCCTGAGTACACTGGTACCCCATATGTGGGGGGAACCACTGTTCGGCACACGTTGGGGCTCGGAAGGGAAGTAGTGACGTTTTGAAATGCCGACTTTGATGGAATGGTCTGCGGGCGTCATGTTACGTTTGCAGAGCCCCTTATGTGCCTAAATAGAAGAAACTCCCCACAAGTGACCCCATTTTGGAAACTAGACCCCGCAAGGAACTTATCTAGATGTGTGGTGAGCACTTTGAACCCCCAAGGGCTACACAGAAGTTTAAAACGCCGGGCATGAAAATAAAAAAATCATATCTTTTCCACAAACATGATCTTTTAGTCCCCAATTTTTTTATTTTCCCAAGGGTAACAGGAGAAATTAGACCCCCAAAGTTGTTGTCCAATTTGTCCTGAGTACGACTGATATCCCATATGTGGGAGAAAACTACTGTATGGGCACAAGTCGGGGCTCGGAAGGGAAGTAGTGACGTTTTGAAATGCCGACTTGATGGAATGGTCTGCGGGCGTCATGTTACGTTTGCAGAGCCCCTGATGTGCCTAAACTGTGGAAACCACCCCAAGTGACACCATTTTGGAAACTAGACCACCCAAGGAACTTATCTAGATGTGTAGTGAGCACTTTGAACCCCCAAGGGCTACACAAAGTTTAAAACGCCGGGCATGAAAATAAAAAAATCATATTTTTTCCACAAACATGATCTGTTAGTCCCCAATTTTTTTATTTTCCCAAGGGTAACAGGAGAAATTAGACCCCCAAAGTTGTTGTGCAATTTTTCCTGAGTATGTCGATACCCCATATGTGGGGATAAACCACTGTTTGGGCATACGTCAGGGCTCGGAATAAAGAGAGCACTGTTTGACTTTTTGAACGCAAAATTTGCAGGAATCAATGGTGGCGCTATGTTGCGTTTGGAGACCCCCTGATGTGCCTAAATAGTGGAAACCCCTCAATTTTAACTCCAACCCTAACCCCAACACACCCCTAACCACAACTCTAACCCCTACACACCCCTAACACTAATCCAAACCCTAACCATAACCCTAACCCCAACACACCCCTAACCCTAACCACAAGCCTAACCCTAATCCCAACCATAACCCCAAAACACCCCTAACACTAATCCTAACTCTAACCCTAACCACAAGCCTAACCCTAATCACAACCCTAACCCTAATTCCAATCCTAACCGTAACCCTAATTCCAACCCCAACCCAAATTCCAACCCTAACCCAAATTCTAACCGTAACCCTAATTCTAAACCTAATGCTAACCTTAGTTCTAACCCTAATAGAAAAAAAATATATTTTTTTTCTTTATTTTATTATTTGTCCCTAACTATGGGGGTGATAAAGGGGGCGTTTATTAACTTTTTTTTTATTTTGATCACTGTGAGAGTTTATCACAGTGAACAAAATAAATGTATGGAATCTGCCAGCCGGCGGGTGCACTGCGCATGCGCCCGCCATTTTCCAAGAGGGCGGCGCCCATGAAGAATCCCGGACGGACGCCGGGACATCGGAGGACCGGGAAAGGTGAGGGGGGATCGGAAGGTGGGGGGGAGCGGAGGCAAGGAGGAGGGGAGCAGATAGTGACGATGGCGACCGATCGCCGCCGTCACTCGGTGTGGGGGGGGGTCAAATCTCGGTGTCCAGCCATGGCCAATGCTATTGCAGCATCGGCCATGGCTGGATTGTAATATTTCACCAAATTTCATTGGTGAAATATTACAAATCACTCCGATTGGCTGTTTCACTTTTAACAGCCAATCAGAGCGATCGTAGTCACGTGGGGGTCAAGCAAACCCCCCTGTGGTGAAGCACAAAGGGTCTTGTGCCTGTGGGTCGGGTGACCTTTCAGTGACCCCGGTCACCTGACCCGCAGGAACGCGATCCTTTCATGACACAGCATATGCATCACAGATCAGATTGGCATCGACTTTCATGACGCATACGCTGTGTCAAAGGTCGGGAAGGGGTTAATACGTTTTGGTAAACCGCTAAAATGCCCTAACTTTAGTCACTGTCCAAATATTATGAACCTAACTGTACCTCTGTCTCAAAAAATAAAAAGAAGGGGGATATTGTTCACCTGATGGAGTTGCGATTGTCATACCTTCAATAAAAGGCTGGGTTAAAATCATCTGCAATGCAAAACAATGAGGTAATCAGTCATATGGTAAGAAAAGTTGCATGTACCACAAAAAAAAGAAAAAACAATGCTCTCAATGTGACAAAGCAAAAAAAAGTGCCCTTTTATCAGTGTATTTACTGTACAAAATAAAAAACGACATACATTTTGTATCACCATATTTGTACTAACCTACAGAATAGTATTAACTTTGTGCAGCAGTGAATAGCGTATAACTTAAAATGCAAATAATAATAGTAGAATTGCTATTTTGTTAATACCCTTCCTGATAAAAAGATAATAAAGGGTTGTTAATAAGTTATATGTATCACGAAAGGATTCCACTGCCAAATACAACTAATTCTGAAAAAAAAAACCCTATGGCTAAGTCGCTGATAAAAATAACAGTTATGGTTCCTGGAGGATAAAAAGGTGAAAAAAAACGGTTTGTCAAAACTAACTGACTAAAAGGGGTTAATCTTCCAATACAGTAGTTTCCTGGCTATAAATCCCCAGGAGCGCCTCACTGTGATGCTCATAAATACAGTGGACACATAAGTGCTGGTCTATTGTTCTCCTTATGTCGGTTAATTACAACTATAAAATAGTCAAAAAAACATATATAAATATAATACTGCTGGAAAGAATGGCAGACCATTCTGTGACGATAAAAGAAGAAAAATTCTGGATCAATGAATCAAAAGCATATATATGACAAGAAAGTATCTTAAATAAAATAAGCTTTATTTAAATATTAATAACATATAGGGATAGAATATGGTAATAGGTAAAATTTACAAAAGCACTGACAACTAGAAGTATCCAAGCCACAACAGGATAAAAAATTCCTTTTAAACCCAAAATTCAATAGATTTCAAATACCAACGTATCAGGGATATAAAAATCAATAGTGAAAAAAGTGAGAAAATGAACTCACATAAGTGTATACATATTTATAGTGCAAAAAATAATAATACTAATTATTTAGAACTTAAATTAAATTAACTTAGATTTTTATTGCACTCTATTCCTGATTGCTGTTTGCACATTTTTTCATATGATGCATTTGATCATATGAGGGATTGTTCTAAATAATTAGTATTATTATATTTTTGCACTATAAATATATATACACTTATGTGAGTTCATTTTCTCACTGTTGATTTTTATATCCCTGGTACGTTGGTATTTGAAATCTATTGAATTTTGGGTTCAAAGGGTATTTTTTCTCTTGTTGTGGCTTGGATACATCTAGTTGGCAGTGTTTTTGTAAATTTTACCTATTACCATATACTATCCCTATATGTTATTTTTTAATATATAAAGATTATTTTATTTAAATACTTTCTTGTCATAAATATATATATAAATATTTATTATATAATATATATGTATTGTATATATTATATATATATATATTATATATATATATATATATATATATTATATAATATTATTATATATATATATATATATATAATATATATATGCTTTTGATTCATTGACCCAGAATTTTTCTTCTTTTATTCTCCTTATATCGGAATATTACACGAAGACCGTGCTCTATATTGTGCCAATGAGCACACAGCGCTTCATATCAGACAAGGCCTTGAGATACAGTCAGAGGAACGTGAAAAGGACAATAAACTGTGTTTATGAGACTCCAGATCACTCTGTTATAAAGCACTGAAAATAACAAATTGCTCAAGTCTTAAAGGCGTTTTCTGGGCTCTAGACAAATTTCTGCAATTATTCTATGTCGCAGCAGATCGCCGAATCCTGGCAGAGTGCGATGAAGACCATCACAACTTATTTAATTTCCATGGTGGGTTGTTAGTCACAATACCGCAATTATGTAACTCTCAGTTTTTGTAACGTGACGACTAGATTCTCATCTGCTTTTTTCAATGTACTTTTGACAGAAGCACAAAGTAATCCAATCACGTGATCACAACTGTCAATACTGCATAATTGTGGCAATCTGAGCACTAACTTGTGCTGGGAATAAAGGGAAACTATGACAGGGTGCACACAGAGTGACTGTAGCAGTCTGCCCAGGGCCCAGAAAAACATTAAATTAAGAGTCAGTGGAATTTCCCAGCCTCGGCGCCCCTCGTCCCACGAAAAGGCCGGCCTCGGCGCCCCTCATTGAGCCCGGCCTCGGCGCCCCTCGCCCCAAGACGAGCCTGGCCTCGGCGCCCCTCGTCCCACGACGAGGCCGGACAAGCCGGGCCTCGGCGCCCCTCGTCCCACGACAAGGCCGGCCTCGGCGCCCCTCGTCCCACGGTGACAAGGCCGGCCTCGGCGCCCCTCGTCCCACGACAAGGCCGGCCTCGGCGCCCCTCGTCCCACGACAAGGCCGGCCTCGGCGCCCCTCGTCCCACGACAGGGCTGGCCTCGGCGCCACTCATCCCACGACAAGGCCAGCTTCGGCGCCCCTCGCCTCCTAGTGAAATGAAAAGTTATTTTTCTGGCGCTCAGGAAAGACCTTATATTATAAGTGTGGTGGAATTTCCTGGTGTCACCAGCCCTCGTTCCGCAGCAGCCCGTCACCACCCTTCGTCCCACAACAGTTCAGCATCACTTAGTAAACTAAAAAAAACCTGACACAAATCTGCCTGTAGCACACATGGATTTTGTGGCCGAGCTGCTGCGGCCAAACCGGCTTTCTACACTTCATTTTTTCTACCCCACCATAGGTTCAGATCAGCACAATGAGGTCCACCCAGTTTTCGTCTTTCACAGAATTGAACTTTTGTGGCCAGACTAGAATTTGACAGCTTTCCTCACTCACTGTCCACCTGTGATGCAGTGGTGCTGTCTGCTGCCATTTAAGGGAATCTGTCACCCTAAATTGGCAGGATATTTAAATGATGGCAGTCAGGTCAGATGGGCGGTGTTTTGGGCACTTGCCTTAACATGTTGTTCGCCGCTGTCTCCATTATTTCTGGGAATTGTTGTCCTTGCCCTCCATATAACGCGCCTGCGCATTGCAATCTGCGGGCAAAGCATACTGCGCGTGCGCAATTCAAGATTGCAATGCGCAGGCGCATTATATGGAGGGCAACGACTACAATTCCCAGAAATAATGGAGACAGCGGCAAACAACATGTTAAGGCAAGTACCCAAAACACCGCCCATCTGACCTGACTGCCATCATTTAAATATCCCGCCAATTTAGGGTGACAGATTCCCTTTAATACTTTTCGGATCCTTGCTGATATAATGGGGCCCCCAGGCAGCGTTTCTGTCCACTACGATGTCCGGCATTGTAACACGCTTTATAAATTGTCACGCTGCATTATAGCTTACCAGGGGATGGATGACATTAGAAAAGCATGGCTGCTTTCTTCCAAAAATGTGCAACACCTGTACACAGCGTGTCATCGCCCCTCTACCGTAAGAGTATCAGTAGTGCTGAGCTGCAATACCAGACAGCACACATGGACAGGAGTGGCGCCCTCTCCCGCCGACAGGACAGGAGTGGCGCCCTCTCCCGCCAACAGGACAGGAGTGGCGCCCTCTCCGCCGACAGACGATGGCGCCCTCTCCCCCCGACAGGACAGGAGTGGCGCCCTCTCCGCCGACAGACAGGAGTGGCGCCCTCTCCCGCCGACAGGACAGGAGTGGCGCCCTCTCCCGCCGACAGGACAGGAGTGGTGCCCTCTTTGAGGGAGGCAACCATGATTTTCTAACCCCTCTAATGCCATCCAATCAACTTCCATGTTGCAGTTGTTCAGAGCATGAGAGCAGGGACCTGCCTGACTGCCATGGCCAAGCCAGCACTTCCCCATCCCCCCACATCACAGTGTACGGCACCAGCTACACACGACACACGTCAACCGCCATAAAACATTACGTCACAGCACCGAGTAAATTAATGACGTCACCAGCTGCGCGTGCTCTGCGCACAAGGCCACTGCACAACAATAGCAGGAAAGTTTTCTTCGCCGTCGCCATCAGCAGCCGCGGCTTCACCTGACAGGAGTGCGGTCTATGTGCGCCAGCTGCCCGCACGCACACACAATGCCGTCATACGGGCGACCGGAGGAGAAGCCGCGAACTGCGCCACAAGCAGCCGGAGGGAGGAGTAACACCGACATCTCCCCAACTCCACACTGAGCGGCTGCCAGCCCAACTCACCATGAGCGGCCAGCCGGCGTGCTCGTACACTGCAGCGTGCAGGCTCCGTCTGCGGCCCGGGAGCTGTGGGCTGGTGAATGTGGGGGAGCGGTGCGGGCGGCGGGCACGGGACTGCGGCGCACACACAGGCCCGAGTGCCCGGACTCGGTATTTGTTTTGATGTGCGCGGTGCACTCTGGGAAGCTTTGGGGGGTGAACAGCTGAGAGGATGTAAACAGTGTAGCAACGTGACCGGCTACAGCGAGAGCCAATCACTGCGCGACTATTCCAGGCCGAGGGTGGTGACGTCAGAGACAGGGGCGGGGACTGCTTATGTAATTAGCGGCTTGACAGGGCTGGTTAGCGGCACTCCGCCCGCTGGTGTGTGAGGCGGTGGGCGTGCGGGCAGCACTCCGAGTGTCCGCTGCCGGTCTAATTGTGCTGTACAGTTAAGTAACTACAGTTACCTTAAGCTTTGACCTCCGCCCGCTGCTGTGACACACGTCTCCCCTTTGTGTCTCCTTCCATTCGCGGCCATATGACTGCGGAGCAGCAGAGTCTGCAGCCCAAGAAGACGTTATGTGCCGTCACCCGTCATGGGTACAACAAGCCCGCGTGTCCGTAATGACGTCACACGGAGGTGTCTAGCGTCCACGGCCCCTGGACACTGACCCGGAGGTTTGAGGGAGGTTGTCTCTCTGCCTGCGTGCACTTTGTATTTATTTCACACAGACCATTGGTTCGTGTGTCAAAGCGTTTGTGACCATCACGTTGACTTGTCTGGTCACGGTGCGTCCATAGTGGTTAGCAAAAGTATTCACCCCTTGGCACTGTTCATGTTGCGGTACCACACAACCAGGAATTTCCATGCTGTTTTTTTTTTTTTTTTTTTTTAGGGTTTGCATCAGTACATGTACGGAAAATGTCTACAACTCTGAACATTTGGTTTTCTATTTATTGTAAAGCAAACAACAAATAGGACAAAATAACTGAAGACTACACGGTGCGTAACTATTCACCCCCCTAAAGTCAGTACTGTGTAGAGCCTCCTTTCATGACCATGACAACTGGGAGCTGCAGTGGATAAGGCTCTGTGAGCTTTCCATATTTGGCCACTGGGATTTTTGCCCATTTCTCAAGGGAAAACTGCTTCATCTCCTTCACGTTCAATGATTCCTCTGGTGAACAGAAATCTTGAAGTCTGCCAATCGCTTCTCAATGGAATTAACCCTTAACGACCGCCGATACGCCTTTTAACGGTGGCAGTTAAGGAAGGGTACTTAAACTACAGAGCCCCCAATTCACGGCGCTGTGGAAAAAGTGTATAGCGCCCCCTCAGAGTCGGAATTTCTCTGGGGTCTCGGCTGACGGGGGTAGCCGAGACCCCAGAGAATATGATTCGGGTAGTTTTTTACCTACCCGATGTTGCGATCGACGTTATTAACTGTATAACAGCGACCGGAAAAAAAAGTCTGGTTTGCCATTTAATATGTCTCCTGATGTGATCGCACATCAGAAGAGAGAGAAATAGAGTTCCCGATTTCTCCCGGTGGCACTGGGTCCTCCTTCCCCCCCACGGCTGCCAGCATCTTTTTCCTGTAAGAAAAAGGCGGGCACATGCACAGTGCGCCTGCCGAGATCTGCCGGCTGGCAACAATCGGGAGATTTTTCCTATTGGTTCATTTTGGTCACTGTGATAAGGTCTATCACTGTGATCAAAATAAAAAAATAGTAAATGAATCCCCCTTTATCACCCCCTTAGTTAAGGAAAAATAATTAAAAAAATATATATTTCCATTTTCCCGTTAGAGTTGGGCTAAAGTTAGGATTAGGGTTGGGATTAGGGTTAGGGTTGTGGTTAGAGTTAGGGTTGGGATTAGGGTTAGCGGTGTTTTGGGGTTCGAGTTGTGATTAGGGTTTACGGACAACAGTGGGTCTCCAAACGCGACATGGCGCCACCATTGATTCCAGCCAATTTTGCGTTCAAAAAGTCAAACGGTGCTCCCTCCCTTCTGAGCTCTGCCATGCGCCCAAACAGTAGTTTACCCCCACATGTGGGCATCAGCATACTCCGGACAAATTGCACAACAACTTTGGGGGTCTAATTTCTCCTTTTACCCTTGTGAAAATAAAAATTTTGGGGCGAAAAGATCATTTTTGTGGAAAAAATATGATTTTTTATTTTCACGGCTCTACGTTATAAACTTCAGTGAAGCACTTGGGAAATTTTAAAAATTGGTTCTGAATTAAAATGTTATTAAAAAAAAAGGTAAATGTTAATTTTTTCCTTCCACATTGCTTCAGTTCCTGTGAAGCATGTAAAGGGTTAATAAACTTCAATGTGGTTTTGAGCACCTTGAGGGGTGCAGTTTTTAGAATGGTGCCAATTTAGATTATTTTCTGTTCTGTACACTCCTCAAAGTGACGTTAAATGTGAGGTGGTCCATAAAAAAATGGTTTTGTAAATTTTTTTGTAAAAATGAGAAATCGCTGGTCAACTTTTAACCCTTATAACTTCCTAACAAAAAAAAGTGTTTCCAAATTTGTGCTGATATAAAGAAGACATGTGGGAAATGTTATTTAGTAACTATTTTGTGTGACATATTTCTCTGTTTTAAGGGTATAAAAATTAAAAGTTTGAAAATTGCAAAATTTTCCAAATTTTCGCCATATTTCCGTTTATTTCATAAATAAACGCAAGTTATATTGAAGAAATTTTCCCACTAACATGAAGTACAATATGTCATGAGAAAACCTCAGACTCACCAAGATACGTTGAAGCATTCCAGAGTTGTAACCTCATAAAGGGACAGTGGTCAGAATTGTAAAAATTGGCCCAGTCATTAACATTCAAACCACCCTCGGGGGGTTAAAGGGAATCTGTCACCCATTTTTGCACTATAAGCTGCGGCCACCGCCATCAGGGGCTTATCTACAGCATTATGGAATGCTGTAGATAAGCCCCCGATGTCACCTGAATGTGAAGAAAAACAAGTTATAAAATACTCACCAGGGGCGTTCCGCCGTCAGGTCCGGTCCGGAGGGAGTCGCGGTCTGGTTCAGCGTCTCCCATCTTGTAGCGAAGCCGGCCTCTTCTTTCCGTCCCGTTGCGGCTCCTGCGCAGGCGCACTGCTCTGCCCTGGTGAGGGCAGAGCAGAGTACTGCAGTGCGCAGGTGCCGGGAAAGGTCAGAGAGGTCCGGCGCCTGCGCACTACAGTACTCTGCTCTGTCCTCACCTGGGCAGAGAAGTGCACCTGCGCAGGAGCCGCAACGGAAAGAAGAGGCCGGCTTCGTTACAAGATGGGAGGCCCCGGACCGCGATGCCCATCGGACCAGACCGGACAGCGGAACGCCCCAGGGTGAGTATAATATAACTCGTTTTTCTTCACTTTCAGGTGACATCGTGGGCTTACCTACAGCATTCCAGAATGCTGTAGATAAGCCCCTGATGGCGGTGGCCCTATCTCATAGGGCAAAAATGGGTTGACAGATTCCCTTTAAGGGGTTAAACAAAGATCCAGACGATGTCATAAATGTGGCTTAAAAACATGCTCTCAGCCGTGACAGATAACTCCTGCAACCTAAGACAAAACATGATGCGAAGGACGTTATCAGGATCATGGGTACCTATGATTTTCAAGCCAATCCAAATTTTTAGAATCCTCAATAAACATTGGGGTTTCCTGAGGGCCGATAATGATCTGGCAGGTGTCATCTCCAGGAACCCCAATGTAACTTTCAGAAAAGGCCGTTCTTTGAAGGACTGACTAGTGCAGAGTCACTATCAGAGACCCAAACAAGAAGGTATCTGGTTAGACAGGAGGATGTGTGGTACCTTTAGGTGCGGAGGATGCTCCTGTAATTGGATTGTGCCATGCAGGGATTTTGTGAGTGCATTAACTGTAAGACTTTAGGGGTGGTCTATATGGCTACCTGTTCATACCCCTTGAACTATATAGGGAAGACGAGGAGGGAGTTTACAAAACACATCAATGGGCATTTGGATGGCATTAAACACAAAAAGGACACCCCAATACCCACCATATTTGGGAACACTTGATGTTTTGGAGGTGATTAAGGAAAATAGAAGGGTGACTGGGACAAACTCATCCTGCGAAGAGACACAGTAGATATTTAGGATGCATTCTATCTCCCCAGGGCCTTAATGAAAAGATGACTTTTGGGTGTTTCATATGAGCTTGTCTAGTTCACAATTATGGTCCATGTAACACTTGGAAAAAAAACACATATCCTGTTTGACAGTCCTATGAGATGGATTGTCTTAAGTTTAAAACCTCTGTTTACATTAATCACAGAGGCTCACATTTTTTCTCAGATATCTGATTTATATATATTTGTAGTCTAAAGAGTTGGTCTTCAGTATTTCAGGTATATATTTGGCCATGTATGTACACCAATGTTGGAGTATATATTTTATATGAGACATCTTTGTGTCTAGTTCTTGGGAAAAAAATTGGAAGTATTTACGATAGAGGACATATGTTTTTTCCTTTTATCATAGAGGACATGTAAAAGATACTTACCAATCTTTGTGTTCTTTTTTCTTCTGTGTCTGATGGGTTATCCCCTATAAAGCAAGATGATAATATGTGGATATCAACATCATTTTTCAAATACATTGATTCTATGTATTTAATGATGTTTCTGACAGATATGATAGATTGTAGCAAACAAGTCATGCCAGACTTACCTAATTTACTTCTATGATGGAATCACTGACTGGGTGGATCAGGGAAATGTGGTAGATATTGTATATCTTGACTTCAGCAAAGCATTTGATAAAGCATCTCATGCTATCCTTATTGAAAAAATGACCAAGTATGGTTAGGTGTATTCATAACTGGCTCAGTGATCGTACTCAGAGAGTGGTAATAAATGGTTTCACAGCCAATTGGAACAGTGTTTCAAGTGGGGTACCACAAGGATCTGTCCTGGCCCCAGTGTTCAACATTTTTTATAAATGATCTAGATAAGGGAACTGAAGGTAAACTAATCAGATTTGCAGAAAATGCAAAGCTAGGAGGGATAGCTAACACCAGAGAAGACAGAGAAAGGATTCAGAAGGATCTAGAGAAGCTTGAACTATGTAATTTAACAGAAAGAAGTGCAAGATTCTACATCTGGGCAAGAAAAATGAAAATTGCATCTACAGAATGGGAGAAATAGAACTAAGCAATAGCACGTGTGAAAAAGACTTGGATATACTAATAGATCACAGACTGCACATGAGTCAACAGTATGATGCAGCAGCAAAGAAGGAAAACTCAGTTCTGTGATGTATTAAGAGAAGCATAGAGTCTAGATCATGTAAAGTAATTATCCTCCTTTACTCCTTCTTGTTCAAGCCATATCTGGAATACTCTGTCCAGTTCCATGCACCACATTTTAAAAAAGACATTGAAAAACTGGATCAGGTTCAGAGAAGAGCTACCAGGATGGTAAGCGGACTGCAAAGTATGTCCTACGAGGAACAGTTAAAGGATCTGGGAATGTTTAGCTTGCAAAAATGAAGGCTAAGAAAAGACTTAATAGCTGTCTACAAGGGCAGCCACAGTGTTGAGGGATTTTCTTTATTCTCATTTGCACATGGAAACACAAGAAGCAATGGGATGAAACTGAAAGGGAGAAGATACAGATTAGATATTAGAAACAACTTTTTGACAGCTAGGGTCATCAAAGAGTGGAATAGGCTGCCACGAGAGGTGGTGAGTTTTCCTTTAATGGAAGTCTTCAAACAGACGCTGGACAGACATCTGTCTGAGATGGATTAGGGAATCCTGCATTGAGCAGGGAGTTGTACACGATGACCCTTGAGGTCCTTTCCAACTCGTAACATTCTATGATTCTATGTGTATTGCTAAAATGTGCATCATCCTACACAACTAAGATTATATAGTTTAATAAGTGAAATTATTATGTCCCTCTAAGTGTATTTATGTACTTTGAATGTATAGATTGCCCCATGGACCTCTTATGCAGAAATAAATACGCAATGTTTTCTGTCCTTCTCTTGTTCCATAGAGACCTGAATTGTTAACTTCTAGGGCGGCTGACGTTATGGTGATGTGCGGTATCTCTTAGAATGCTTTTATCTGTCGGACGTGTGTTCCTCTAAATGCAATGGACCTAATGTAGTAGGGTTGGATTCAGACTAGATTTGCATCACTGTATCCCATGATGGGGGTTGCAGTAGTCAGCGCCGGCGATGTTATGGTCTGTGAAATCATGTGACACTGACCATGTGATGCATGATGTGTCCGATCACATGACATGAGCTATAGGGGGTGACACATATGCAGTCTGTATGTGAGCAGCACCACACACAGCGGTGGTGGCACCATCCCTCTGTGAGCCTCTAGTGCCCACCCTGTTCACTAGACATGCACAGAAACTAAACACACCGTAGCCGTCCATTAACACACATCTTTCTCCTCTACTGTTCTTTAACCATTTAACCCCCAAGGGTGGTTTGCACGTTCATGACCGGGCCAATTTTTACAATTCTGACCACTGTCTCTTTATGAGGTTATAACTCTGGAACGCTTCAACGGATCTTCGTGATTCTGATACTGTTTTCGCGTGACATATTGTACTTCACGATAGTGGTAAATTTCTTCGATGTAACTTGCGTTTATTTTTGAAAAAAACGGAAATATGGCAAAAATTTTGAAAATTTTGTAATTTTCAAACTTTTAATTTTTATTCCCTTAAAACAGAAATATGTCACAGAAAATAGTTAATAAATAACATTTCCCACATGTCTACTTTACATCAGCACAATTTTGGAAACAAAATTTTTATTTCTTAGGAAGTTATAAGGGTTAAAAGTTGACCAGCGATATCTCATTTTTAAAACAAAATTTACAAAACCATTTTTTTAGGGACCACCTCACATTTGAAGTCACTTTGAGCGATCTATATGGTAGAAAATGCCCAAAAGTGACACCATTCTAAAAACTGCACGCCTCAAGGTACTCAAAACCACAATCAAGAAGTTTATTAACCCTTCAGGTGCTTCACAGGAGCTGAAGCAACGTGCAAGGAAAAAATGAACATTTTACTTTTTAGTCACAAAAATGATCTTTTACAAACATTTTTTTATTTTCACAAGGGAAAAAGGAGAAAATGGACTGATAAAAATGTTGTGCAATTTCTCCTGAGTACGCCGATATCCCATATGTGAGGGAAAACCACTGTTTGGGCGCACAGCAGGGCTTGGAATGGAAAGAGCGCCGTTTGACTTTTCCAAACCAAAATTGGCTGGAATTGACATTGCACGCCATGTCGCGTTTGGAGATTCCTTGATGTGCCTAAACAGTGGAGACCCCCACATGTGACCCCATTTTGGAAACTAGACTCCCTAAGGAACTTATCTAGATGTGTGTTGAGCACTTTGAACCCCCAAGTGCTTCACACAAGTTTATAATGTAGATCCGTGAAGAAAAAAAATCATATTTTTTCCACAACAGCATGATGTTTTAGTCCCCAATTTTTTATTTTCCCAAGGGTAAGAGGAGAAATTGGACCAAAAAAGTTGTCCAACTTGTCCTGAGTATGCTGATGCCCCATATGTGGGGGGGAACCACTGTTTGGGCGCATGGCAGGGCTCGAAAGGGAAGGAGTGCCATTTGTCTTTTCCAAACCAAAATTGTCTGGAATTGAGAACGGACGCCATGTCGCGTTTGGAGATTCCCTGATGTGCCAAAACAGTGGAAACCCCCACATATGACCCCATTTTGGAAACTAGACCCCTAAGGAACTCATCTAGATGTGTGGTTAGCACTTTGAACCCCCAAGTGCTTCACACAAGTTTATAATGTAGAGCCGTGAAGAAAAAAAATATTTTTTCCACAAGCATGATGTTTTAGTCCCCAATAGTGTTGAGCGATACTGCTCGATATCTAAAAATATCGGATCGGAATGGTATCGCCGATATCACTAAATATCGGCGATATCCGATTCCGATACCGGAAGTCCCATGTAAGTCTATGGGAACAAAATATCGCAACTAAAAAAATCCCTTATTTCCTTGTAAACACTAAATATACACACATAGAATACATATATATATATATATATATATATATATATATATATATATATATACATGTCATTGTGACATATATATATACATATATGTATAGTTTATACACTTCTACATAGTAAAATATCCTCTGATTCAATTGCCGGGTAAAGCCGGCTTCTGTGAAAAGACAGAAGCACCCGACATGAAATGACACTTGGTGTACATAGGGTTAACCATGTCTTTTCATGTCGTTTGCAATCTGATTTGCACAAACAATTACATCAGTCTATGTGTGCAAAATTTCACACCTGTAGGGGTTAATTAAAGGTGTAAATTTGTTGTAAAAAAAACGGACTTTTTTGCTACGAATTTACACCTTTAATTAACCCCTACAGGTGTGAAATTTTGCACACATAGACTGATGCAATTGTTTGTGCAAATCAGATAGCAAAGGACATGAAAAGACATGGTTAACCCTATGTACACCAAGTGTCATTTCATGTCGGGTTCTGCATTTTCACAAAAGCCGTCAATTGAATTAGCGGCTATTATACTATGTAGAAGTGTATGAACTATAAATATATATATATATATGTGTCACAAATTCAATGAGATGTGTATATATATATATATATATATATATATATATGAGGTGTAAAATTGTTTAAAAAAAATGCGTGGGCTCCCGCCCTATTTTCGCAACCAGACAGACAAAGCCAGCGAATGGGGGCAGATAATAATAGCCCAGAGAGGGACCATTATTTTTGCCCCCCCCCTGGCTACTAACATCTGCCCCCAGACACCCCAGAAGAGACAAATCTATAATTAGATTCGCCCTTTCTGGCACTTTGCCCGTCTATTCCCATTGCCCTGTAGCGGTGGTGAATGGGTTAATATGGGGTTAAAGCCACATTGCAATTGAAAGGTGACCTTAAACCAGGTTAATAATTGAGAGCTGTCAATTAGACAACTATCAATTTTTAATCCTATTGCATGAAATAAAAATAAAACACACACACTTTAATTAAAAATCATTTTAATGAAATAAAGACACATGTTTTTGACCATCTTTTATTTGACTGCAAAAACCATTTCCTGTAATAAAAATAAAATAAAAAAGCAAAATTATTCTTGCCTATCCCATGCACAGTCAGGTCCCACGGTGTAATCCTTCAGAAAGGGTTAATGTTTACTGCAGGGACCGCAGCTAATGCTGCAGCCTCACAGTAAACCCCCAAATGAATGAGTTCCTCTCCTGGCTGACAGGAGAGGAAGTGGAAAGCTTAATTGATTGCTTTCCACTTTCACTTCAGGTCAGCCAGGGACACAATCAGTGACGTCAGAGGGAACTGATTAACAAAAATAGGGGTTCCCTTCGAATAAAAAATGGCGTCGGGTCCCCCCTATTTTTGTTAACCAGCCTGATGAAGCAGACTGCTGAGCAGTGGCGTACCGTGAATGAAGCAGACCAAGCAGCTGCTATGGGGCCCGGACAGGTGAGGGGGCCCTCGACGGTCGGGTAGCTGTGCTGACACAGTACTACCAGGGGGTCGGCGGGGGAGGGGGAGCGCAGCTCTTCTATATACTCACCCCTCCTGGTGCGGTCTCTGCAGCCCCTGCTCTTCTCCCACGGTCTCCGATGCCTGTGTTCAGCGGTCAGGTGGTACCGCTCATTACAGTCATGAATACGCACATATTCATGACTTTAATGAGCTGTCCCGCGTGACCACTGAACACTGGCGGCGGAGACCGTGGGAGAAGAGCAGGGGCTGCACAGACCGCGCCAGCAGAAGGGTGAGTATAAGGGATATTTACCTGTCCCGTTCCACCGTTGCTCGCGTCCTCTTGCTGCAATGTTCAGGTCAGAGGGCGCGATGACGTCGTTAGTGCGCGCCGCGCCCTCTGCCTCATCATTCACTGCTGGAGGACCCCGAAGACAGCGGCACTCAGCAGTGGAGAGAGGACAGGTAAATATCTCAGGTGCCGGGGCCCTGAGCAAGCGGTGACATCGGCACCTGGTGTCACCCCCTGCTCAGGACACCGGCACCTGGCCCCCAGCGACGAAAGGTGAGTATGTCTTTTTTTTTTTTTTGGTTGCAGCAGCTGCGGCAGCATAAGGGCCTATACTATGGAGCATCTATGGGGGCACAATCTATGGGGGCATAATACATTTTTTTGTTTAATGTGTCCCCTCACTGTGCTGGCACTTTACATTTACAATGGCTCTGGGTTTTTTTTTGGGGGGGGGGGCCCATGATTTCTATGTATGCCCCTGCTGCTGAGGCATGGTATTTAAGGCTGTTAAGGAGCCAAGATCCATGGACCTTGCCAGCAGCGTCGGACTGGAGTACCTTGGGCCCACCAGAGAAAAAATATTCTTGGGGCCCATCATCATACTTCCCAACCTTTGAAGAAGGGAAAGAGGGACAAAGGCTGTGGCACGCTGTGCCTGCTGCAGCAAATTTTAGGCCATGCCACGTTGCACCACAGACTGTCCAGGAGTTGGTGGATGCTTTAGTCCAGGTGTGTGAGGAGATCCCTCAGGAGACCATCCGTTGTGCTCATCAGGAGCATGCCCAGAAGTTGTAGGGAGGTCATACAGCATACCTCCCAAATTTTGAAGACAGGAAAGAGGGTTAAAGGCTGCGGCGCGCATAGCGCGCCGCTGCAAATTTTAAGCCACGCCCCGACCACACCCATTTCACAGCTAATCACACCCATATCCTCGCCCCAACCGTACCCATGCCGATACAGCTGACCCTCCGATGACGGTTGGGGGGCCCACTGCTGGCACCGGGCCCCCCCAACGCCTGTTCAGGCCCCATAGCTTCTGGGCGGCAGAGCAGGAAGATCGATTCTCCCTGCTCTGCCGCAGAATGTAACTGTATCGGCATGCTGTGCACGCCGATACAGTTACTGTAGCGTAGCTCTGGGTGGGCCCCCTCAGAGTGCGGGGCCCGGGGCCACTGCCCCCTCTGCCCCGCGACCTATCCTTTCAAATCAGGGCCCACCACGCAGGAGCTGGGGCCCACCGGAGGTTTCTCCGGTGTCCCGGTGGCTCAGTCCGACCCTGCTTGCCAGCCTGATAATACCAGGCCACAGCAGTCTGCTTATCTTTGCTGGTTAACAAAAATAGGGGATCCCCTCGAAAAAAATTGGCGTGGGGTCCCCCCTATTTTTGTTAACCAGCCAGATGAAGCAGACCGCTGAGGCCTGGATTTTCAGGCTGTTAAGGAGCCAAGATCCATGGACCTTGCCAGCCTGATAATACCAGGCCACAGCAGTCTGCATATCTTGGCTGATTAACAAAAATAGGGGATCCCCCGAAAAAAATTGGCGTGGGGTCCCCCCTATTTTTGTTAACCAGCCAGATGAAGCAGACCGCTGAGGCCTGGATTTTCAGGCTGTTAAGGAGCCAAGATCCATGGACCTTGCCAGCCTGATAATACCAGGCCACAGCAATCTTCATATCTTGGCTGATTAACAAAAATAGGGGATCCCCTCGAAAAAAATTGGCGTGGGGTCCCCCCTATTTTTGTTAACCAGCCAGATGAAGCAGACCGCTGAGGCCTGGATTTTCAGGCTGTTAAGGAGCCAAGATCCATGGACCTTGCCAGCCTGATAATACCAGGCCACAGCAGTCTGCATATCTTGGCTGATTAACAAAAATAGGGGATCCCCTCGAAAAAAATTGGCGTGGGGTCCCCCCTATTTTTCTTAACCAGCCAGATGAAGCAGACCGCTGAGGCCTGGTTTTTCAGGCTGGTAAGGATCCAATATCCATGGACCTTGCAAGCCTGATAATACCAGGCCACAGCAGTCTGCTTAGCTTGGCTGGTTAACAAAAATAGGGGATCCCCTCGAAAAAAAAACGGCGTAGGGGTCCCCCTATTTTTGTTAACCAGCCAAGTAAAATGCAGACTGCGGCGGCCTGGTATTAAAAGACTGTCATGGCCCATGGATTTTGGCCCTCAACAGCCTGATAATACCAGGCTACAGCAGCCCCACATTTGGCGCATCAAAAGATGTGCCAATTGTGGCACTTTACCCGGCTCTTCCCACTGCCCTGTAGCGGTGGCAAGTGGGGTAATAAGGGGTTAATGTCACCGTTGATTGCACGGAGCCCAGTTAATAATGGAGAGGTGTCAATAAGACACCGATCCATTATTAATCCCAAAGTTATTAAATGTATAAAAAAAAGACAAAGCAAGAAAAAAGTCTTTTAATGAAATAAAAGAGACAACACAGTTTTCATTAATTTTATTATACACTCATTCCTGCGACGCCATCGATCTCCTGTAAAAAAAGAAAAAAAACAAACCAACAGTATACCACCTGTCCGACGCAGTCCATAGTAACGACAGTCCCACGACGATCCAGCTCTTCTACATCGCAATGACAGGCAGAGCCTGTCATCGCGACGCAGCACAGCTGATTACCTGCTTCCCCGGCGGTGACGTCATCGGACTGACTGCTTTACGGCCGGGATTACCCAGCAGTCACTGCAGTTATCGCGAGAAACTGCATGTGACCGCCGGGGAAAAATGATGGCGGCCATGAAGCAGTCCAGCCCGTGACCGCCGGAGATCTTCTGCCAGGTAAGTGCCGCTGACTCCTGACAGACCCGACCGACGGACACTGACAGTGACAGTGACAATCCCGATTCCGGTATCCGATAAGACGAAAATATCGGAACTAAGTATCGAAAGGCCGATAGAGCTAATATCGGCCGATACCCGATACTTGCGGTATCGTATCGCTCAACACTAGTCCCCAATTTTTTATTTTCCCAAGGGTAAGAGGAGAAATTGGACCAAAAAAGTTGTCCAACTTGTCCTGAGTATGCTGGTGCCCCATATGTGGGGTTGAACCACTGTTTGGGCGCATGGCAGGGCTCGAAAGGGAAGGAGTGCCATTTGTCTTTTCCAAACCAAAATTGTCTGGAATTGAGAACGGACGCCATGTCGCGTTTGGAGATTCCCTGATGTGCCAAAACAGTGGAAACCCCCACATCTGACCCCATTTTGGAAACTAGACCCCCTAAGGAACTCATCTAGATGTGTGGTTAGCACTTTGAACCCCCAAGTGCTTCACGCAAGTTTATAATGTAGAGCCGTGAAGAAAAAAAATATTTTTTCCACAAGCATGATGTTTTAGTCCCCAATTTTTTATTTTCCCAAGGGTAAGAGGAGAAATTGGACCAAAAAAGTTGTCCAACTTGTCCTGAGTATGCTGATGCCCCATATGTGGGGGGGAACCACTGTTTGGGCGCATGGCAGGGCTCGAAAGGGAAGGAGTGCCATTTGTCTTTTCCAAACCAAAATTGTCTGGAATTGAGAACGGACGCCATGTCGCGTTTGGAGATTCCCTGATGTGCCAAAACAGTGGAAACCCCCACATGTGACCCCATTTTGGAAACTAGACCCCCTAAGGAACTCATCTAGATGTGTGGTTAGCACTTTGAACCCCAAGTGCTTCACGCAAGTTTATAATGTAGAGCCATGAAGAAAAAAAATATTTTTTCCACAAGCATGATGTTTTAGTCCCCAATTTTTTATTTTCCCAAGGGTAAGAGGAGAAATTGGACCACAAAAGTTGTTGTCTAACTTGTCCTGAGTACGCTAACACCCCATATGTAGGGGGAACCACTGTTTGGGCGCACGGCAGGGCTCAAAAGGGAAGGAGCGCCATTTGACTTTTCCAAACCAAAATTGGCTGGAATTGAGAACGGACGCCATGTCGCGTTTGGGGAGACCCTGATGTGCCTAAACAGTGGAAACCCCCCACATGTGACCCCATTTTGGAAACTAGACCCCCTAAGGAACTTATCTAGGTGTGTGGTGAGCACTTTGAACCCCCAAGTGTTTCACGAAAGTTTATAATGCCCTGGCGTGAAAAAATTTTTTTCCACAAAAGTGATTTTTTAGTCCCCAATTTTTTATTTTCCCAAGGGTAACAGGAGAAATTGGACCCCAAAAGTTGTTGTCCAATTTGTTCTGAGTACGCTGATACCCCATATTTTGGGGGAACCACTGTTTGGGCGCACGGCAGGGCTTGGAAGGGAAGCAGTGACGTTTTGGAATGCAGACTTTGATGGAATGGTCTGCGGACGTCATTTTCCGTTAGCAGAGCCCTGAGGTGCCTAAACAGTGGAAACCCCCCACCTGTGACCCCATTTTGGAAACGACCCCCCTAAGGAACTTATCTAGGTGTGTGGTGAGCACTTTGAACCCCCAAGTGTTTCATTAAAGTTTATAATGCCTTGGCGTGAAAAAAAATATATTTTTTTTTTCCACAAGTGATTTTTTAGTCCCCAATTTTTTATTTTCCCAAAGTTAACAGGAGAAATTATACCACAAAAGTTGTTGTGCAATTTGTCCTGAGTACGCTGATGCCCCATATGTTGGGGGGAACCTCTGTTTGGACGCACGGCAGGTCTCAGAATGGAAGCAGTGACGTTTTGAAATGCAGCCTCTGTGGAATGGTCTGCTGGCATTATGTTCCATTAGCAGAGCCCCTCATGTGCCTAAACAGTGGAAACCCCCCACAAGTGACCCCATTTTGTAAACTAGACCCCTAAAGAACTTATCTAGGTGTGTGGTGAGAACATTGAACCCCCAAGTGTTTCACTAAAGTTTACAATGCCCTGGCGTGAAAAAAAAATATTTTTTTTCCACAAAAGTGATTTTTTAGTCCCCAATTTTTTATTTTCCCAAGGGTAAGAGGAGAAATTGGACCCCAAAAGTTGTTATCCAATTTGTCCTGAGTACGCTGATACCCCTTATGTTGGGGGGAACCACTGTTTGGGCGCACGGCAGGGCTCAGAAGGGAAGCAGTGACGTTTTGGAATGCAGACTTTGATGGAATGGTCTGCGGGCGTCATGTTCCGTTAGCAGAACCCCTCATGTGCCTAAACAGTAGATACCCCCACAAGTGACCCCATTTTGTAAACTAGACCCCCTAAGGAACTTATCTAGGTGTGTGGTGAGAACTTTGATCCCCCAAGTGTTTCACTAAAGTTTATAATGCCAAGGTGTGAAAATAAAAAATCCTGCATTTTTCCTCACGAAAATGATGTTTTAGTCTCCAATTTTTTATTTTCCCAAGGGTAAGAGGAGAAATTGGACACCAAAAGTTGTCCAATTTGTCCTGAGTACACTGGTACCCCATATGTGGGAAAAAACTGTTTGGGCACAAGTCGGTGCTCAGAAGGGAAGTCGTGACGTTTTGGAATGTAGACTTTGATGGAATGGTCTGCGGGCGTCATTTTCCGTTTGCAGAGCCCCTGATGTGCCTAAACAGTAAAAAAAAAAACACAAGAGACATAATTTTGGAAAGTAGACTCCCAAGGAACTTTTCTAAATGTTCCCCCCTTCTGGAACTAATCTTTCCTGTAAAGTAAATTAGTAGTGCATGGAGGTGTGGTACAATTTGAAACAATCCTTTATACACAGGCCAGGTTTTTCGGGGCAGGTGTCGCATTGGTAAGTGGTGTCCTTGAGTATTCCCCTTTTGTAACACACTTGGCACCTTTTTTGCGGCTTACCTTTTTTTCCAGTTGGCGGGACCACCCCCGGGAAATGCTGACCTGGTATGATACGAGCGCCTTCAGTTCCCTAAGTACTTGGGTCCGCTTCTTCCTGAGCGCCAAACATCAGGGCCTTAACCACTACCTCCTGAAACTGAAGGTACGACGTATCGCTGTTGCGTGCACATTGTGACAGCAGGAAAGCATTGAGCATTGCCATTTGGACGATGTGCATGGACAGCTTTTTGCACCACACCTTGGCCTTTCTCAAAGCACCGTACGGTTGGAGGAGTTGATCAGAGAGATCAACACCCCCCATGTTTTTATTGGGCCCAAGTACACAGTCCGGTTTGCGGACCTGTGTAGAGGTACCCCGTACAGTGCTGAGGGCGCTGCCATCACCATGTATGGTGGTCAAGAGAAGGACATCCCTCTTGTCCTTGTACTTGACCACCAACAGGTGGTCGCCACATTGGGCTCTGCTTTCACCCTTTCTGAGCATCTGCCCAAGTAGCGTCTTCGGGAGACCTCTCTGATTTTTGCGGACAGTACCACAGGCTGCGGTACCTCGCGCAGAGTGGGACACTGGAATAAAAGTTATCGGTGTAAAGGTGATAACCTTTATCCAGAAGTGGGTGCACCAAATCCCACACAATTTTCCCACTCACTCTCAGGATGGGGGGACACTCAGGGGGTTGAATCCTAGTGTCCTTTCCTTTGTAAACTCTAAAGCTGTAGATGTACCCAGAGGTACTCTCACACAGTTTATAGAGTTTGATTCCGAACCTTGCCCTCTTGCTGGGCAGCTACTGGCGGAATCGGAGCCTTCCCTTAAAATGAACCAAGGACTCATCCACGCAGATATCCCTTTGGGGCACGTACACTTCAGCAAACCTTTTGCTGAAGTGTTCGACGACTGGCCGAAATTTGAACAGACGGTCAAAGTTGGGGTCATCTCATGGGGGACACTGTGCATTATCATTATAATGCAGAAATTTGTGGATGGCCTCAAAACGCGTCCGGGCCATGACCATTCGGAACAGTGGAGTGTTGTATAAAATATCAACACTCCAATATTGCCAAAGTTCTGGCTTCTTCAGGATCCCCATATGGAGGACCAGGCCCCAAAACTGCATCATTTCAACTGCGTCTACAAGAGACCAGTTGGAAAATGATGACACAGTACGCAAAAATTGCCGTACAAATTAGTTTGCTCCACCACGAGGTCAATAAAATCCTCAGAGAAAAAGACTTTGAAAAAGTCTATTTCTCTGAGGCCCGTGGTGTCAAACTTGATTCCTAATTCTGCCACAAAATCAGGAATCAGAGGCTTGTAATTTTCGGGGGGCGAGGTCCATACGGGGTTCGAAGAGGGGTGCGCTGGTCCATTTTCAGGAGTGGGCACTGACTCATCTTCTGTCCTGCGGCGTCTGCGTGGCGGTTCCGCAGGACCGAGGAGGAAGATGAGGCGGAAGAAGAAGAGGATGAAGAATCTGAAAAGTAAAGAAATGTGGGATCCTCTCCCTCGCTATCAGTGTTGGAGGCAAGGAAAGCGTATGCCTCCTCCACTGAATAGCACTGTTGGGTGTTGGGATGAACGTGCCGGGCGGGACATTTTTTTTGTGAATGTGGTGCTTTGTGTGTACTTTATTTATAACTATGTGTGTGTGTGTGGGGGGATAGTGGTTGGTGCAAACTATTCTGAAAGGAAAAAGCTAAAAGAAAAGAAAGCGAATAGGGAAAAAAAATGCCTGTGAAAATAAGTCTAAACCAGCAGGCACGAGCTCTGATAAGTGACCGGTGTCATTCATCAAAGTTCCGCGGCTGCTGGATGTGCACACGGGAGTGGCGGAAAGGGGAGTGGAAAAAAAAAAACCCGGCAGGCACGAGCTCTGATAAGTGACCGGTGTCACTTATCAAAGTTCCGCGGCTGCTGGGTGTGCGCACAGGAGTGGCGGAAAGGGGAGTTAAAAAAAACGGCAGGCACGAGCTCTGATAAGTGACCGGTGTCACTTATCAAAGTTCCGCGGCTGGTGGATGTGCGCATGGGAGTGGCGGAAAGGAGAGAAAAAAAAAACGGCAGGCACGAGCTCTGATAAGTGACCGGTGTCACTTATCAAAGTTCCCCGGCTGCTTGATGTGCGCACAGGAGTGGCGAAAAGGGGGGTGAAAAAAAAAAAACGGCAGGCACGAGCTCTGATAAGTGACCGGTGTCACTTATCAATGTTCCGCGGCTGCTGGATATGCGCATGGGAGTGGTGGAAAGGGGGATAAAAAAAAAAAAATGACAGGACCGAGCTCTGATAAGTGACCGGTGTCACTTATCAAAGTTCCGCGGCTGCTGGATATGCGCATGGGAGTGGTGGAAAGGGGGATAAAAAAAAAAAAATGACAGGACCGAGCTCTGATAAGTGACCGGTGTCACTTATCAAAGTTCCGCGGCTGCTGGATGTGCGCACGTGAGTGGCAGAAAAGGGGGTGAAAAAAAACGGCAGGCACGAGCTCTGATAAGTGAACGGTGTCACTTATCATAGTTCTCTGGCTGCTGGATGTGCGCACGGGAGTGGCGGAAAGGGGGGATGAAAAAAAAAAGCGGCAGGCACGAGCTCTGATAAGTGACCGGTGTCTCTTATCAAAGTTCCACGGCCGCTGGATGTGCGCACGGAGGAGGGTGCAAAGAAAAGCGAGCACGAGTGTTGATCGATGTATTGCGTCACCGATCAACGCTCGGTGGCTGCTAAATGTGCGCAGAGGCGGCACAAAGGGGGGTAAAAAGAGGGGGAAAGCGAAGAGGGGAATGGGGTGGATCGGGGCTCAAAATCTTACATTTGTAGTCTCTTCTTCTCTCTTCTTTCTTCTCTCTTCTTTCTTCAGTAGGAGTTGTGGTGTCACAGGCTACTGTGGCACCACAAGGCCCAGCACAGGAGGAGATCTGGCGTGTGACCGCTCTCCAGGAATACTCAGCAAGTGTGAGGACCCCTGCAGTGCGGTCACACAGGTCAGAGAAAGTTTGCAGACAGGTCACAGAGCAGTCACATCGCTGCTGTGACCTGTCATTGTTGGGATCGATGATCACATCAATCCCACCAATCAGCGGAGACCCTTGCTTTGCCGGTGTTGTTAGGCACCGGCCTAGTAATCGGAGCTCACAGCTCCGATTACTAGGCAGGTCACCGGCAGGTCACCAAGCAGGGCACAGAGCGGTCATACCGCGGCTGTTTCCTGTGATTGGCGCGATGACATCGATCGCGCCAGTCAACAGCTGCAGGCCCTGCTGGGCCTGTCCTAGGCTCCAGCCTAGGATCGGTGCTATTACTGCACCGATCCAGGTAGGTACTGACAGAGCACAGCGCGGATATACCGCGGCTGTGCCCTGCGATTGGCACGATCGATGTGATCGTCGATCGCACCAATCCGGGGGGGGGGTCTGGACCATGCCTGGCGTTGCCAGGCACAGACCTAGGATCGATTACATCGGTACTCGATCCTAGCCTGGGATCTCACTGTTTCAGCCAATCTGATTGGCGGAAACAATGAGAAAGGCTGAGATTGGCTGTTCAGAATTGAACAGCCAATCACAGCGATCAGGAGGCCGGGCGGGCAGAGAGAGACCCTGGAATGCCGACACCATCTCCTCCAGGTAAGATGGCGTCGGAATTTTATTGCGATCACCGCGACTTAAGTCGCGATGTCACATTAAAGGGCTCGACTTACTATCCCGTCCATGGTCATACGGGCCCAGGTACCATGGACGGGATAGTACATCGATGGCAGAAAGGGGTTAATTAATGATTGGGAGATGATGGAGGGGTATTTAAATGGGATTAGGACCTATGTCTTGGAATCTAAAACAAAGCCACAACTCATGTATGACACACATATTGGATGTTAATTTCTTTTTCCTGGAGCCTCCTGATGAACCATATGATGGAAGTAAAAACGTTTAGCGTTTTATCAAGTACGGTGCCAACCTCTGCTGTCAAGTACTTGGTTCATCACAAGGACAGTAAAGGTTGAGATACTTACAAAATATGCACCCTTTATGTTCTCTGTTTCAGGGTCTTAATTTTGTCAGTTATTTTATTGATTATCAAGTATCTCTATTTTTTAAGCTAATTTTAAATACACAATTTTTTAACATATGAATAAAAGTTAATTTTTAGATGATATCTTTTCTTGTTAATCGAACTTCAATATGGCCCTTCTTCAGTTTTACACTGTGCCTCAAAAGTAGTTTTCAACCACAGATGGAGTATTGCTGAACTCAGGAGAAATTGCTTAACAAATTCTACCCTTCATTTTCTCCTTTTATTCCTTTAGCAAGTTAATAACTTGGGGCCAAGCAACGTTTTAGTAGAAAAATGGTAATTGTCCATTGACTCATCAAAATGTTAAAAAATTGTGTGAATCACCTGAGGGTTAAAAATGGAGGTGTAATTTCCAAAATGGGGTGACTTGTGGGGGTTTCTTCTGTTTTGCCATGTCAGGTGCTTTTAAAATATGACATGGCATTTGTAATCTATTCCAGCCTCAATTCAGTTGGCACTTTTTCCATTTTGAGCCCTGACATGTTCCCAAACAGTAATTTTTCCACATCTATGGGGTATCGGCGTACTCAGGAGAAATTGGAAAAGCAAATTGTATAGCCAATTTTCTCCTGTTACCCCTATGATAATGAAAACTTTCGGGCAAATAACACATTTTCGTGGGAAAAATTTATTTTTTTATTTTAACGGCTCAACGTTATAAAATTCTGTGAAGCACCCGCAGGTTCAAGATGCACACCCTACATCTACATTTATTCCTAGAGGGGTGTAGTGTCTAAAATGGGGTCACTTGTGCGGAGTTTCCACTGTTTAGGCACATCAGGGGCTCTGCAAAACTGACATGGCATCTTCTATTGCTTTCCAAAAGTCAAATGGTGCTCCTTCCCTTTGCCATGCACCCAAACAGTCGTTTTCACCACACGTTGGATATCGGCGTGCTTAGGAGAAATAGAACATCAAAGTTTTTGTTCCATTTTCTCCTATTACCTTGTAAAAATAATTTTGGGCTAAAGCAATATTTTTGTTGGAAAAATGTAATTCTTTGTTTTTACCTCTCAACGCTATAGAATTCTGTGAAGCACCTGTAGCTTCAAGGTGCTACCTACACCTCTAGATAAGTTACTTGAGGGGTGTAGTTTCTAAAATGAGGTCACTTGTGGGGGGTTTTCATTGTTTAGGCTCATCAGGAGTTCTGCAAACACTAGATGGCGTCCGCTATCTATTCAGCTAATTTTCTTCTAAAGTCAAATGGTGCAGCTTTCATTCTGAGACCTGCCGTGCCCCCAAACAGTAGTTTTCATGCACATATGGGGTATCGTCAAATGCAGGAGAAATTGCATAACAAATTGTACTATCAATTTTCTCCTGCTACCCTTGTAAAAATGCTAAATTTGGGGCTAAAGCAACATTTTTGTGGGGAAAAGTAAAACTTTCATTTTTTCTTCCACATTGCTTTAATTCCTGTATAGCACCTCAAGGGTTAATAAACTTCTTAAATGTAGTTTTGAAGACTTTGAAGTGTGCAGTTTTTAAAATGTGATTTTTTTGTATTTTCTGTCATTTTTTGTTATATAGCTACGGTATTTGGTTTAAAAGCATAAAAAATTTAAGCTTGCAAATTGCAAAATTTTCAAAACTTTCTGCAAAATTCTGATATTTTAGCAAATAAATGCAAAATATATCGACCTACATTTACCACTTAGATAAAGTACAATGCATCATGAAAAAACAATCTCAGAATCTATGGGATCCGTTGATGCATCCCAGAGTTATTACCACATAAAGTGGCTCTGCTCAAAATTGCAAATTTTGGCATGGTCAGGAAGTTGAAAACAGGCTTGGGGGTGTAGGGTCTAAAAAGGTTATCTAGGACTATATTATTTTTTTCCTATGAGGCATAAACTAGCAGGCAGGTAGTTGCTGGGACTTTAATATTGGCTTCCTGTCATTGACATAGGTCCCAGAACTGGAATTTTGTTATAGCCCTGATTGGTACTGCGTCTCTTTTGGATTTATTTAAAGGGAACCTGGCACCACTTTTCTGTCCTACCAGCTAAAACAATAATTTTATTCAGTGTCAGCTATGCATTCCCTAAATACTTATGTAACCCATGTGTCACCCATAAAAACCTTTTATATTTCTCCCGCGATGTATGCTAATAGGATCCGTCTGGTCCAATGGGTGTGACTTTGGTTCACTCACTCCACCCCTCACCTTGTCTGCTGCTCACAGTGCTTGACGTGGATGACGCAGATCGCTGTGAGATATCGTACCCGAGCAGTCAAATGGTTTCTCGCGTGTGCGCAGTATGCTTTGCCCAACTGCGGGCAAAGCCGAAAAGCAGAAGTGTGCATGCGTGAGAAACCATTTGACTGCGCAGGCACGATATCTTCCGGGTCCTGCAGCCTCCTGCATTGCCTGTCAGATCGCTTATCTGACACAGTGCTCTGCAAAGTGTCAGATCAGCGATTTGACATTATATAGTAATGTCCCACCCTGGGAAAATGTAAAAATGTTAAAAAAAAATTATACTGTGTAAAAATATTTTTTTAAAAATCCCTAAATAAATTAAAATATATATTTCCCCAATAAACACATTATTATTATGTAAATAAAAAAAACAATAAAAGTATACATATTTAGTATCGCCGCGTCCGTATAAAACTGTCCCACTAGTTAACTCCTTTACTGAACCCCTTACACAAAAAACAAGGCAAAAAAACAATGCTTTATCATCATACCACCGAACGAAAAGTGGAATAAGATGCGATCAAAAAGACAGATATAAATAAACATGGTACCTCTGAAAAGTCATGTTTTCCCACAAAAAATGAGCCGCCATACACCATCATCAGCGAAAAAATAAAAAAGTTATGGCTCGCAGAATAAAGCGATGCAAAAATAATTTGTTATATAAAAATGTTTTTATTGTATAAAAGCGCCAAAACATAAAAAAAGATATAAATGAGGTATCGCTGTAATCGTACTAACCAGAATAATAAAACTGCTTTATCAATTTTACCACATGCAGAACGGTATAAACGCCCCCCAAAAGAAATTCATGAATTGCACGTTTTTGTTCATTCTGTCTCTCAAAAATCATAATGAAAAGCGATCAAAAAATGTCATGTGCCCAAAAATGGTACCAATAAAACGTCAACTCGTCCCACAAAAAATAAGACCTCACATGATTCTGTGGGCCAAAATATGGAAAAATTATAGCTCTCAAAATGTGGTGATGCAAAAACTATTTTTTGCAATAAGCGTCTTTGAGCGTGAGACAGCTTCCAAACATAAAAACCTGCTATAAATAGTAAATCAAACCCCCCTTTATCACCCCTTTTGTTAGGGAAAAATAATAAAATTAAAAAAAATGTATTTACTTCCATTTTCCCATTAAGGTTAGGTTTGGGGCTAAAGTTAGGGTTAGGGCTAAAGTTAGGGTTGGAGCTAAAGTTTGGGTTGGAGCTAGGGTTAGTGCTAAAGTTAGGGTTGGGGTTAGGTGTAGGTTTGTGGTTAGGATTATGGTTGGCGCAGGGAATAGGGTTAGGGGTGTGTTGGGGTTAAGGTTGGAGTTAGAATTTAGGGGTTTTCACTGTTTAGGCACAACAGGGGCTCTCCAAACGTGACATGGCGTCTGATTTCAATCCAGCCAATTCTACGTTAAAAAAGTCAAACGGTGCTCCTTCCCTTCTGAGCTCAGCCATGCACCCAAACAGTGGTTTACTGCCACAGATGGGGTATCTGCATACTCAGAAAAATTGCACAATAACTCTTGGGGTGCAATTTCTTCTGTTACCCTTGGGTAAATAAAAAATTGGGGGCAAAAATATCATTTTTGTGGAAAAAAAGATTTTTTGTTTTTATGGCTCTACGTTAAAAACATCTGTGAAGCACACTTGGGGGCTCAAAGTTCTCCCCACACATCTAGATAAGTTACTTGGGGGGTCTAGTTTCCAAAATGGGGTCACATGTGGGGGTTTCCACTGTTCAGGCACATCAGGGGCTCTCCAAGCGCGACATGGCGTCCGATCTCAATTCCAGCCTATTTTGCGTTGAAAAAGTCAAACGGGCGCTCCTTTCCTTCCGTGCTCTGTCATCCACCCAAACAGTGGTTTACCCCCACATATGGGGTATCAGCATACTCAGGACAAATTGCACAATAACTTTTGGTATTTTGTTACCCTTGGGAAAATAAAAATTGGGGGTGAAAAGATCATTTTTGTGGAAAAAATATTTTTTAATTTTATGGCTCTACGTTATAAACTTCTGTGAAGCCCTTGGGGGTTCAAAGTGCTCACCACATATCTAGATAAGTTCCTTGAGGGGTGTAGTTTCCTAAATGGTGTCATTTGTTGCGGGTTTCCACTGTTTAGGCACATCAGGGGCTTTCCAAACACGACATGGCGTCCAGCCAATTCTTCGTTGAAAAAGTCAAACGGCACTCCTTACCTTCCGAGCACTACCATGCACCAAAACAGTGGTTTACCCCAACATATGGGGTATCACCGTACTCAGGACAAATTGCACAATAACTTTTGGGTCTTGTTACCCTTGGGAAAATAAAAATTGGGGGTGAAAAAAAATCATTTTTTTAGAAAAAATATGATTTTTTAATTTTATGGCTCTACGTTATAAACTTTTGTGAAGCATTTGGGGGTTCAAAGTGCTCACCACAGATCTAGATAACTTCCTTATGGGGTCTAGTTTTCAAAATCGGGTCACTTGTTGGAGTGTTTCCACTGTTTGGGCACATCAGGAGCTCTGAAAATATATAATAGGTACAGAAGGGCTTCAAAACCAAAATCATAGAATCATGCCCTAGAGGCAATCCTTTATTGATAAAATACCTCAATGGGTAGCACCCAAAAACAACCGTGATAAAAAAACAAAAAACAAAGTGTATTCCTAACTTAAAAGCTATGGGGATGGCCTAGAGTCCCTGATATAGGTCTGGGCTGTCACCTGCCTAACAGCGGAGGTTGGCACCCTAGGGGGAAGCGTTGTGGTGCCCCCGCTCCACGATGGCTGACCCTAGGGTCCCTGTTAGGCCCTTACACCTTAGGGGATACCTCTACCCAGATAGTAGGGAGACCCCTAACATTAATACAGAGACCAGCTAACATTAAAGGTGACCCTAAGTCCCCAAAGTATTAAAAACAATTCACAACACACGGGGTGGTAGGAAGTATAATGGAGATTGGCACAGATCTGCTGTACAACACTGCCAGTATACAGCAGCCTCCTTTTATGAACAGGAGTTATGATAAAACTGCCTTCTTGTGCCACAGCTTAATGAAATGTGAACAGTCTCATACTTGTTCACTCACTAGTCAAAGCTCCTCCAGTGTATAGGAAATCTAAATGTGTGTGCATACCAGACAGTCAAAAAAAAGGCTAAGATGCGATCTATAATTGTCAGCTATTGGACCAAAAGTCTAGTCTGAACTTATAAACACACTGAAAGAATGACTAGAGCATATAATGACTGGAATAAATAAGACGCATCGGCGTCATGAGAAGGTCATTGACACTTGATTTTAGTGTCGTGTTAGGGGATAGCAATATTTGAAGATAAATGTATAAAGCAGCAAGATATAATTGATGTATACCTTCCCTAGCAATGCCCGATGTACCGAATAGGAGAAAGGTACAGATATAACATTCCTACAGGTATGGTGCTAAATGGGGAATAGGTATATATATTGCCTTCCTGTACGTATAATACTAATCACCCCTCATCATGATGTGGATACACTGAGAAACTCCATTATAAAATGTTATTAATAAGAAATGCGTAACGATACTCATCATTTCTCATGGTCACCCCACCACCATCAATAGTAGCGCCTCTCAGGAGCTCTGCAAATGGAACATGACACCCAACAAAGTCTGCTTTCCAAAACGTCATTAATTCCCTTCCGAGCCCTGCCGTGCTCCCAAACAGTTTCCCTCCTCCACCTTTGGGGTATCAGCGTACTCAGGACAAATTGAACAACAACTTTTTCGGTCCAATTACCTTGGGAAAAATCAAAAATTGGGGACTAAAATGTCTTTTTTTGTGGAAAAAGTTTTTTTTTTTCACGCCCAAGCATTATAAACTGTAGTGAAACACTTGAGGGTTCAAAGTGCTCATCACAGATCTAGATAAGTTTCTTAGGGGGTATAGTTTCCAAAATAGTGTCACTTCTGGGGGGTTTCCACTGTTTAGGCACATGAGTGGCTCTCCAAATGCGACATGGCGTCCAATCTCATTTCCAGCAAATTTTGGTTTGAAGAAGTCAAACGGCGCTCCTTCCCTTCCGAGCCCTGCTGTGCATCCAAACAGTGGTTTTCCCCCACTTATGGGGTATCGGCATACTCAGGAGAAATTGAACAACAACTTTATCTGTCTATTTTCTCCTTTTACCCTAGGGAAAATAAAAAAATTCTTTGTAAAATATCATTTTTGTGACTAAAAAGTTAAATGTTCATTTTTTCCCTCCACGTTGCTTCAGCTCATGTGAAGCACCTGAAGGGTTAACTTCTTAAATGTGGTTTTGAGTACCTTGAGGGGTGCAGTTTTTAGAATGGTGTCAGTTTTGGGTATTTTCTGCCATATAGACCCACTCAAAGTGACTTCAAATGTGAGGTGGTCCCTAAAAAAATGCTTTTGTAAATTTTGATGTAAAAATGAGAAATCGCTGGTCAACTTTTAACCCTTATAACTTCCTAGCAAAAAAAATTTTGGTTCCAAAATTGTGCCAATGTACAGTAGACATGTGGGAAATGTTATTTATTAACTATTTTGTGTGACATATTTCTCTGTTTTAAGGGAAAAAAATTCAAAGTTTGAAAATTGCAAAATTTTCAAAATTTTCGCAATATTTACATTTTTTTTTATAAATAAACGCAAGTTAACCTTAGCATGCATATTGGGGGTCTTTTATGCACCCATGCTTACTTTTTTGCTATTATCTGCAAAATTACTTAAGTTAGAATTTTGAAACTCCAGGTAATCCTCAAGTATGTCGTTGTTGGTAATATCCAGTTGTTCATATAATTTTTTTCATAGGCATTTCAGTGTAACAATGCTTTTTTGGTGAAAACCACATCTGTACGGCCTTTTAGGCCCCCATGTATTTATCATGTTCTCAGTAGTGTTTGTGTCTCAAGTTACTTATCATAGAATCATAGAATGGTAGAGTTGGAAGGGACCTCCTGGATCATCTGGTCCAACCCCCTGCTCAAAGCAGGATTCACTAAATCATCCCAGACAGATGTATGTCCAGCCTCTGTTTGAAGACTTCCATTGAAGGAGAACTCACCACCTCTCGTGGCAGCCTGTTCCACTCATTGATCACTCTGTCAAAAAGTTTTTTTTCTAATATCTAATCTGTGTCTCCTCCCATTCAGTTTCATCCTATTGCTTCTAGTCTTTCCGTGTACAAATGAGAATAAAGATAATCCTTCTACAATGTGACCCCTTGAGATATTTGTATACAGCTATTAAGTCACCGCTCAGTCTTCTTTTTTGCAAGCTAAACATTACAAAATCCTGTAACCGTTCCTCATAGGACATGGTTTGCAGACCGAACACCATTCTGGTCGCTCTTCTCTGAACTTGCTCCAGTTTGTTGATGTCTTTTTTGTGGTGGTGCCCAAAACTGGACACAGTATTCCAGATGAGGTCTGACCAAAGAGGAGTAGAGGGCAATAATGACTTCACGTGATCTAGACTGTATGCTTCTGTTAATACATCCCAGAATTGTATTTGCCTTTTTTGCTGCTGCATCACACTGTTGACTCATGTTCAGTCTGTGATCTATTAGTATACCCAAGTCTTTTTCACATGTGCTGTTGCTTAGCCTTATTCCTCCCATTCTGTATACGCTTTTTTCATTTTTATTTCCCAGATGAAGTACTTTGCATTTTTTCCTGTTAAAACAATTCTGTTAGTTGCTGCCACTGCTCCAGTTTATTTATATCTTTTGAATCCTCTCTCTTCTCTAGTATTAGCTATCCCTCCTAGCTTTGTGTCATCAGCAAATTTAATCAGTTTACCCTCATTTCCTTAATCTAAATCATTGATAAAGATGTTGAACAATACAGGGCCCAAGTCAGAGCCCTGTGGTACCCCACTTGATACATTACTTGTCATTACTTGTACTCAGTAATGCTTGTGGAGGGGCCAGAGTGTGGATAATGCCATATGAGGATGTTATGTGATTTTTGAAGGGAGAGATAAGGCCATGACATCATCTCAGGTCCTTCTGAACACAGTAATGAGCTGTGTAGAGAGTAATGAGGACAGTATACACTATGAGCTAATTGTGAAGGACCTGAGATAAGATGTTGAGACGATGTCTGATTCAGTTTCAGTTTCTCTGATTCTAAGAAGCCTGCAAAGGGTAAAGCTATTGAGCTACAGACATCCAGAGAATTGTACACCTAAAAGAAAGTATAAAAGGTAAGAGATGCTGAGGGTGAGAGGAGGGAGGGGGCACTTTACACTTACCGTGTGTCACATGCTAGCAAAGAGTGGACAACCCTCATTGTGTTCATTGTTTTTTCTTTTAGTTTGCTAACATCTAGTCAGCAATGGAACAGTCTTCCTCCAAGTGTCTGAGTGACCAAGAGATTGAAGCAATTGTCTTTCAAAGTGATGTTGAAAGTGAACTATCTTTGTCCGATGACGAGTACATGACACCAGAGAATCAAACATCCTCAAGTGATTCTTCTGATGATGAAGAAGTAAATACAGTGGATCCTCAAGAAGTGATAAGTAGAACATCCAAAACTAATGTTTTTTGGGACAGTAATCCTACATTAGTTGGACGTACTGCAATCCATAATATTGTAAGACAGGCTCAAGGAGCTGTGGGAAGTTCCAGTTACCGTATATACTCGTGTATAAGCCGAGATTTTCAGCACCTTTTTTTGTGCTGAAAATGCCCCCTCGGCTTATACACGAGTCATAGGGCAGAAACCAGCGGGGGAGGGGATGCGGCGGCAGGAGCCGGTGGCTGGGACATCATACTCACCCTCCCCGTACCATCGCTGAACGTCCCTGCAATCCTGCGTTCTCCCCGGCTTCCTGCAGCTCTCCAGCGCTGAGCGGTGACGTAATACCCACTCATTAAGGTCATGTAATATGGACGCGACGCCACTCCCATGGGCGTGGCCTCCATATTCATGGCCTTAATGAGCGGTATTACGTCACCGCTCAGCGCTGGAGAGCTGCAGGAAGCCGGGGAGAATGCAGGATTGCCGGCCGGGACGTTCAGCGATGGCACGTGGAGGGTGAGTATGATGGAGGAGGATGGGGGGAGCATAGAGGAGGACAAGGAGCACGGAGCAGGACGGGGGGAAGGACGGAGAGCACGGAGCAGAACGGGGGAGGACGGAGAGCATGTAGCAGAACGGGGGAGGACGGAGAGCACGGAGCAGGATGGGGGGGAGGACAGAGAGCACGGAGCAGAACGGGGGAGGATGGAGAGCACGGAGCAGAACGGGGGGAGGACGGAGAACACAGAGCAGAACGGGAAGGACGGAGAGAACGGAGCAGGACGGGGGGGAGAACGGAGAGCACGGAGCAGAACGGGGAGGACGGAGAGCACGGAGCAGAACGGGGGAGGACGGAGAGCACGGAGCAGGACGGGGTGGGCACAGAGGAGAATGGGGGAGTGCAGAGCTGGATGGGGGAGCACGGAGCAGGACGGGGGAGGATGGAAAGCACGGAGCAGGACAGGATAATGGAGCAGGAGGAGGGGAG
Source organism: Oophaga sylvatica (assembly GCA_033576555.1). Lineage (NCBI taxonomy): Eukaryota > Metazoa > Chordata > Amphibia > Anura > Dendrobatidae > Oophaga > Oophaga sylvatica. Next base: position 347,662,713 of record JARQOD010000006.1, read on the forward strand.
CACAGAGGAGAATGGTGGCGCACAGAGCTGGATGGGGGAGCACAGAGCAGGACGGCAACTTATACACCTGGCTTATACGCGAGTCAATACGTTTTCCAAGTTTTTTGTGGCAAAATTAGGGGGGTCGGCTTATACACGGGTCGGCTTATACATGAGTATATACGGTACTTTTCCCTAAAGACGTATTCTGAACTTTTTTTTCTGACAATATTGCAGAAGAGGTCCTTTTTTGTTCAAACCTAGAAGGAAGACATATTGCTTCTGCAAAAAATAAGTCCTGGAAAAATATCTCAAAAGAGGAACTTTATGCATACATTGGACTTTTACTGCTGGCAGGGAGTCAAAAATCGTATGATGTTCCAATATGAGAATTATTTATGGACCCACTTTGTGATCCACACTATAAGGCGACAATGTCAGTGGACAGATATGAGGAAATTAGAAGGAAGACACACTCGATTTGATGATAAGCGAACACGTGCATTGAGGTTTGAAACAGACAAATTAGCCCCTATCAGTTATATCTGGAACATATTTATCAAAAATTGCACCAAACTTTACAATCCTAGTACTAATGTTACAGTAGATGAGCAACTTGTACCGTTCAGAGGACGCTGCAAGTTCATACAATACATGCCCAGCAAGCCAGCCAAATATGGAATCAAAATCTTCTGGATGTGTGATTCTGCAAATTATTATGGCATAAATGGCGTAATCTACTGGAGCAAAGAGGTTGGTGCATCAGTACAGAAGGATCTGGGGTCTGAAATTGTCAAAACTCTTGCTGTTCCAATATTCAATTCAGGTACAAACATTACCATGGACAATTATTTCACCAATGTTGAACTAGGCAATTTTCTGCTTCAAAAAGCTTTTACACTTGTTGGTACTATCAAGCCAAACCGACGAGAAATTCCAGAAGCACTGAAACACAATCGTCAGCAAGCACTTTATGAGAGTGTCTTTGGATTCAATAACAAAGCGACTTTGGTGTCTTACAAAGCGAAGAAGGAGAAATCAGTGATTTTACACAGTACCATGCATCACAATTGCAGTATTGACAGCAATGACAGAAAATTAAAACCAGAAATCATCCTGCATTACAATAAAACAAAAGGAGGTGTAGACAAAATAGATGAGATGGTTGGAGAATATTCATACAAGAGGCAAACAAAATGATGGCCTGTAGTACTTTTTTCAAATATGCTTGATGTAGCAGCCCTAAATTCATTCATTTATACAGAAACTTATCCAGAATTCCATGCACGGAGGAAGGACAGGAGACGCCTATTTTTGAAGGACCTTTGTCATGAACTTGTAATGCCTCACATGATACAGCGAAGCGACATGAAAGGCTTGCTAAAGCAAACTAAAGAAGCAATGAAACAGTGTGGCGTACAGTTTCAGATGATTCCAGGGCCAGGAGAAAGTAAAAGAAAGCTCTGTTTCATGTGTCCAAGAAACTTAGAAAGAAAAACTGAGAGATTTTGTTCAATTTGTAAGTAAAATGTCTGCAAAGAACATTCTTCCGAAAAAATAACTTGTCAAAATTGTTTGGAAGGCTAATATAATAGAAAAGAAACATAATAGAAATGTAGCTGCAGCTTGTTTGGTATAGATTTCTATGCATTTTTGTACGTTTTTTCATATGTTTGTGTGAAATTTTGAAAAAAAAAAAATTTGGGGTGTGTTTTTTTGGTGAAAAATTATAATTAAAATTTTGTTTACTAATCATATTTTATTTAGCAGTTTTAAAATAAACTTGTAAAAGTTATATAAGTGTGTTTTTCCATATGATTTGCATGGGGGCCTAAAAGGCCCCCAATACATTGATATGAAGATTTCCGATGTCACGTATACTACACTTCCTGACAGAAGTTATGTCGCTCATCCATGTTATGTAAATCAAAGCTTATAACCTGACGTTAAATTCATCCATTAGTTTTATAAATTACTCTTTTGAAAGCTGAAACTCTCCCAAATTTGCTTTAGGTTAAGAAAATAAATTGACATCAATGCTAAAATATTGATCATTTAATGAACACAGAATGGTCAGATTTTGGCAAAAGTTTTGTCGCATGGTCATATAATGCACCCAATCCTAGTTTACATCCTCACCAGTGCTCAGTAAATGATCGGTTAATTAGTGGGTGTGTATAAAAAGAAACCCAGCACCCCAGACCTTCACTTGAACTGCAACTTGAGCTCTGACAACATGTGAAAGATCCACCCTGCGACCAAATCCTGGATTATCAAGAGGCTGAGGACCAGATCCACTGCAGAGGTGGCTGGCATCTTTAATGTGTCTCAGCGTCAAGTACAAAGAATTAAAAAAAGATTTGAAGAGACTGGAGATGTGTTTGACAAGCCCAGGTCCAGCAGACTCCGCAAGACAACTGCTCAGGAGGAACGTTTGTTGGTTAGAAAATCCAAAGCAAGCCCCTCTTCCACTGCAGCAGAGCTCCAACAGGCCTGGTCACCTCAAGTCCCTGTGTCAACTAGAACAGTTTGTAGGATTCTGTCTCGAAATGGTCTCCATGGTCGAATCAGTTCCCAGAAGCCAGCACTAAACAAAAGGCAAATAAAAAACCATGTGGCATTTGCAAAGTCCCACAGCCTGCTAAACAGATGGGCGCTGGAAAAGTGGCAGAAGGTGGATTTCTCTGATGAATCTTCAGTAGAATTTCACCACAGCCACTGCAAATACTACAGGAGACCTACTGGAGCCCGTATGGATCCAAAATACACCCAGAAAACAGTTAAATTTTGGTGGTGGAAAGATCATGGTCTGGGGTTACATTCAGTATGGGGGTGTGCGAAACATTTGCAAGATGGAAGGCAATCTCAATAGCCTAAAATATCAAGAAGTATTAGCTACCTCTTATATTCCAAATCATAAAAGGGGTCAAATTCTGCAGCAGAATGGTGCTCCATCTCATACATCCATCTCTACAACAAAGTTCCTCCAGGCAAAAAAGATCAAGGTGCTCAAGGACTGGCCAGCCCAGTCACCAGACATGAACATCATTGAGCATGTTTGGGGTAGGATGAAAGAGGAAGCTTCAAAGACAAAACCAAATAATCTAGATGAACTCTGGGAGGCATATAAGACTGCATTCTTTGCTATTCCTGATGACTTCATTAAAATAAATTGTATAATCATTGTTGAACCGCATGGATGCAGTCCTTCAAGCTCATGGAAGTCACACAAAATATTAAATATGAATCTAATAGCACCACAACTTAATTCACCAATGTTATGCAACATATATTTGTATTTTAAAATAATTATTTGTTTGAATATCACATTACTTTCTGTGGGCGACAAAACTTTTGTCTTGCCAAAATTTGACCATTCTGTGTTCATTACATGATCAATATTTCAGCATTGATGCCAATTTATTATCTTAACCTAAACCAAATTTGGGAGGGTTTCAGCTTTCAAAAGAATAATTTATACAACCAATAGATGAATTTAACGTCAGGTTATAAGCTTTGATTTACATAACATGGATAAGCGACATAACTTCTGTCAGGAGTGTAGGGTTAAAAAGAATAAATTTTACCACTAACATGAAGTGCAATATGTCACAAAAAAACATTCTCAGAATCACGATGATCCATTGAAGTCTTCCAGAGTTATTACCTCATTAAGAGACAGTGGTCAGAATTGTAAAAATTAGCCTGATCATTAACGTGCAAACAACCCTCGGGGTAAAGGGGTTAACAATTGAAGAAAAATATTTGTATTAGATCTACGTCTCAGTTATGAATAACTGCAACACACAATAGTATAGCAAGAAATAAGCTAATTTGTAGTTTCACTATTGTAAATAATTTGATACAAGATTATTTTATATAAGAAAATGAATAGCTGAAGTCATGTTGTACGCCGCGGAGATAATTAATTCTAGTGAGCAAAATGAAGGATCCTGAAATGAACTTTGGAATAGGCAGTAACAGGTGCTTGAGAGCAGTAGTCTGGTGACAGATGGACAAGATGCACAAACACACAACAAAGTGAATTGAATAGGAAAGGAAGAGGATCATTAGCTACATAAGAGAGCAGAAATAGATGAATTATTGAACGAGCTGGGATAGCTGATTTCTCTTTGAGAATCACCATCTTCTGTTGAGCACGACAGGGAACAAGCTATTTAGTGCAGTGGCAGATGCATGTTTACATGACTTAATCTAGTTACAATTAAATTTATATTTAAGAATGTTAAGAAGAAACCTGCTTGCATTTTGTTTCAGTAGTTTTACACATGATATTTTAACATTAGGTTTAATTTGGAACTTTTATCCTTTGGTATACAGGACCTGTTTATCTACGTCAGACTTACGCAGGGCCGTCCTTTTTGTGCCACATGTGCAGCTAAAAGTTCTTTCCACTTAAAGTGTAACTAGGATTTTTTTTAATTTTCCTAATATATTTTCACAATCATTTATTATGCTTACTTATATAGCACAATTAGTTCCACAGCACTTTACAGACATTATCATCACTGTCCCCAATGGAGCGCACAATCTAAATTCCCTACTAGTATGTCTTTTGAGTGTGGGGAGAAACCCACGCAAACACAAGGAGAACATACAAACTCCTTGCAGATGTTGTCCTTGGTAAGATTTGCACCCAGGAGCCAAGCGCTGATAACCAATGAGCCACCATTCTGGCCTGATTATATAAATACTTCATATTTTCTCAAAGAGAGCTCATAATCTCTTGCTTTACTTTTACTGCTAGCAGGGCCGGCGTCAGCACCCGGCACACCCGGGCAAGTGGCGGGGCCCTGAGCAGGCGGGGGGCCCACTCGCAGTCTGGCACCCCCGTGCCCGTTAGCGGAGGAGAGCGGTGTCAGCGCCACCACTGGGCCCCCCCGCTTGCTCAGGGCCCCGGCATCAGCTGGCACAATACTTACCTCTCCCGTGCCTCCGCTGCCGCAGCTCCGGGCTCCGGGGGGCGCCGGCGCTTCCTCTCACAGCAGCGCCGCTGAATGACGTCATCATTCAGCGGCCGGCTGTGGCAGAGAGCGCGGACGCTGGACAGGTAAGACGTGTGTGTGTGTGTCTGTGTGTATGTAGTGCGGTGCTTTGTGTGTGTGTGTGTATGTGTGTGTGTATGTATGTGAGAGAGTGCTTGTGTGCTGTGGTGCTGTCTGTGTGTGATGATGGGCAGGCATTGCTGATAATGGGGAGATATTGATGATGATGATGGGGAGAAGATGATGATAATGGGCAGGCATTGATGATAATGGGCAGGCATTGATGATGGGGAGAAGATGATGGGCAGGCATTGCTGATAATGGGGAGGCATTGATGATGATGGGGAGAAGATGATAATGGGCAGGCATTAATGATGATGGGCAGAAGATGATGATGGGCAGGCATTGATGATGATGGGCAGGCATTGCTGATAATGGGGAGGCATTGATGATGATGGAGAGAAGATGATGATAATGGGCAGGCATTGATGATGGGGAGAAGATGATGATAATGGGCAGGCATTGATGATAATGGGCAGGCATTGATGATGGGGAGAAGATGATGATGGGCAGGCATTGCTGATAATGGGGAGGCATTGATGATGATGGGGAGAAGATGATGATAATGGGCAGGCATTGATGATAATGGGCAGGCATTGATGATGGGGAGAAGATGATGATAATGGGCAGGCATTGATGATAATGGGCAGGCATTGATGATGGGGAGAAGATGATGATGGGCAGGCATTGCTGATAGTGGGGAGGCATTGATGATGATGGGGAGAAGATGATGATAATGGGCAGGCATTGATGATAATGGGCAGGCATTGATGATGGGGAGAAGATGATGATGGGCAGGCACTGATGAAGATGGGGAGGAGATGATGATGGGCAGGCATTGCTGATAATGGGAGGCATTGATGATGATGGAGAGAAGATGATGATAATGGGCAGGCATTGATGATAATGGGCAGGCATTGATGATGGGGAGAAGATGATGATGGGCAGGCATTGATGATAATGGGGAGGCCATGATGATGATGGGGAGGCCATGATGATGATAGGGAGGCAATGATGATGAGGATGCAATGATGATGATAAGGAGGCGATGATGATGGGGAGGCAATCATGATGATAATGGGGAGTCTTTCCACAGCGCCCTTTCCTGAGCCGTAACAGTGCAGAACGCAGTACAGCGCAGAGGAGAGCTCCATATTTTGTATGGAGCATTATATGGGGACCAGTATCCTGTATGGAGCATTATATGGGGACCAGTATCCTGTATGGAGCATTATATTGGGTCCAGTATTCTGTATGGAGCATTATTTTGGGTCCAGTATTCTATATGGATTATTATATGGGGGGTGACATCCTGCATGGGGTATTATATGGGTGATGAGGGGGAGACTGTGGTGCCCATAATATTGTATGGAGGACTGTACTGTCCAGTCTGTTCTGTGCGCTGTGAGGATTTGGCGGTTTTTGAGCTATTGTACAATTTACAATAGATATCACTCATGTAATGGAAGAAGTGAAGTATTTGGCATTGTACTGTACCCATATTTCTCTGTTGTATCTGTGCATCATGAATCGTGGTCTGTGTATAAGGGGCCCACTGAGGCTCTTTCGCCCGGGCCCATAAAAACCTGCAGCCAGCCCTGACTGCTAGCACATTTGAAATATATAAACACATTCTTACCTAGTTATAACAGCTCATCACCAGGGGTAGCAACCTTTATTTAAAGTATGATAAATATATATATATTTTATTTTTCAAACTGCTTGTAATACCATAAAAGTGACTATTGAATGACATAGGAACTTTTTTCATGTTATTACACACTGTTATAAATTCTGTTTTTTATTTTCTACTAATGCAGTAACAATAATAATTTACTATTGAAGATGACTTGTCAGCTGGATATCTAAAGGTATGAGTGTAAAGCCCATTTTATGCTTATTACATTTATATTTTTATAGTAGAGTTTCATTGGGGCATGTCACAGGCGCCATCATTCCAACAAACCCAATAATGACGGCGCCTACTGATGTAAGAGTGATCTGTCACTCAATGACTGGAGGTCGGTGGTGGGAGGCAAAGTACAACAGAGCTGCGGAGTGAAGTGACCACCCTGATGTACTTGAGAATAAAACTTCAAAACTTGATAGCACAAAAATGCCCCAAGAAATTCAACCAAAAGCTATGAATGTAATAAGTATTAAAAGAGCTTGACAATCGTACATTTCATTAGGGGTCAAGTATCCTGCTCACAGGTCCTCTTTGAGACCATGTGTCATGTGTAGGAAAGACTAAATGCAACACGAAGGGATGAGGGAAAGGGAGTCGAGATACCTAGGCAGATCTAACGTCACCCTGTCTGCCCTAAATGTCTATATATAGGTTTTCCACCTATCGTCGAGCAGGAACCTGATCCCTTCCTGTCCCTGGCTATAAGCCCTGCTTAGGGAATGACAAGGTGTGCACTAGTCCATCCCCACAACCACTAAAGACAGCTGGGATAGACAAACAAGGGGAACACTTATCTTGAGTAGATTCAGAGATGTAACACACATCCTCCAGCAATACTAAAGAGGAAGATAGCTGACTGCTATAGCTCCAAGCTTCAACAGGGGGAAGTGGAAATATCACTGGCAACTCCCAGCAGCAGGCTGGGAATCTATAAACACCCCGGTCCAGGTGTGTCAAGTAGAGCAGGAGAAAGGTTGCCACTTGGTCAAAGAGGCAGAAGGGATAGAAGGTGTCTGCAATGCCAAATGCAAAGACATTCTGCAGCTAGATACAGTCTGCAGCCTCTGACAAACCCGTGACACCATGTGTCAGTTCATGGCATCTGGGTCATGGAGATTTTTTTTTTTTGTTACGCATGTAAGCGTCAGAAAGTGGTCTGATGCGCCAGTCACAAGGCTTCTAACAATAGCCATATGCAAATCCGGCTTAAAGGGACTTGAGGGTGTTTTCAAATGCACTTCTAAGACCTTATTCGCACATCAGTACATTGGTCAATATTTCATCAATATTTGTAGGCCAGAACCAAAAGAAGTTATATGAAACATTCATTGGGGTGCAGGGGAGCTGGAGGCCGCCATTCAATATGACCACGGGTTTATGCTAAAGGTTTTTTTTTCAGCTACACCTAGTAAACTTTGTTTCTTCATTTATATTTAGCTTAATTAGTCTGACCAACCAGTATTTACTATCCATGCAGGTCTGTATTGTACACATCTGCCTATTGGCTAGATATATTCAGACATTATTATTACGGTACTTGTATTCACACTTTGTTTATAGAATTTGATATCAATTATACAGTACAGACCAAAAGTTTGGACACACCTCATTTAAATATTTTTTTGTATTTTCATGACTATGAAAATTGTACATTCACACTGAAGGCATCAAAACTATGAATTAACAAATGTGGAATTATATACTTAACAAAAAAGTGTGAAACAACTGAAAATATATCTTATATTCTAGGTTCTTCAAAGTAGCCACCTTTTGCTTTGATGACTCCTTTGCACACTCTTGGCATTCTCTTGATGAGCTTCAAGAGGTAGTCACCGGAAATGGTCTTCCAACAATCTTGAAGGAGTTCCCCGAGATGCTTAGCACTTGTTGGCTCTTTTGCCTTCACTCTGCGGTCCAGCTCACCCCAAACCATCTCGATTGGGTTCAGGTCTGGTGACTGTGCAGGCCAGGTCATCTGGCGTAGAACCCTATCACTCTCCTTCTTGGTCAAATAGCCCTTACACAGCCTGGAGGTGTGTTTAGGGTCATTGTCCTGTTGAAAAATAAGTGATGGTCCAACTAAACGCAAACCGGATGGAATAGCATGCCGCTGCAAGATCCTGTGGTAGCCATGCTGGTTCAGTATGCCTTCAATTTTGAATAAATTCCCAACAGTGTTACCAGCAAAGCACCCCCACACCATCACACCTCCTCCTCCATGCTTCACGGTGGGAACCAGGCATATAGAGTCCATCCATTCACCTTTTCTGCGTCGCACAAAGACACGGTGGTTAGAACCAAAGATCTCAAATTTGGACTCATCAGACCAAAGCACAGATTTCCACTGGTCTAATGTCCATTCCTTGTGTTCTTTAGCCCAAAAAAGTCTCTTCTGCTTGTTGCCTGTCCTTGGCAGTGGTTTCCTAGCAGCTATTTTACCATGAAGGCCTGCTGCACAAAGTCTCCTCTTAACAGTTGTTGTAGAGATGTGTCTGCTGCAAGAACTCTGTGTGGCATTGACCTGGTCTTTAATCTGAGCTGCTGTAAACCTGCGATTTCTGAGGCTGGTGACTCGGATAAACTTATCAGAAGCAGAGGTGACTCTTGGTCTTCCTTTCCTGGGGCGGTCCTCATGTAAGCCAGTTTCTTGTAGTGCTTGATGGTTTTTGCAACTGCACTTGGGGACACTTTCAAAGTTTTCCCAATTTTTCGGACTGACTGACCTTCATTTCTTAAAGTAATGATGGCCACTCGTTTTCCTTTACTTAGCTGCTTTTTTCTTGCCATAATACAAATTCTAACAGTCTATTCAGTAGGATTATCAGCTGTGTATCCACCAGACTTCTGCACAACACAACTGATGGTCTCAACCCCATTTATACGGCCAGAAATCCCACTTATTAAACCTGACAGGGCACACCGGTGAAGTGAAAACCATTCCCGGTGACTACCTCTTGAAGCTCATCAAGAGAATGCCAAGAGTGTGCAAAACAGTCATCAAAGCAAAAGGTGGCTACTTTGAAGAACTTAGAATATAAGACATAATTTCAGTTGTTGCACACTTTTTTGTTAAAGGGAATCTGTCACCCCATTTTTGCACTATAAGCTGTGGCCACCGGCATCAGGGGCTTATCTACAGCATTCTGGAATGCTGTAGATAAGCCCCCGATGTCACCTGAAAGTGAAGAAAAACGAGTTATAAAATACTCACCCAGGGGCGTTCCGCCATCAAGTCCGGTCCAGAGGGAGTCGTGGTCCGGTTCGGCACCTCCCATCTTGTAGCGAAGCCAGCCTCTTTTTTACGCCCCGTCGCGGCTACTGCGCAGGCGCACTGCTCTGCCCTAGTGAGGGCAGAGCAGAGTACTGCAGTGCGCAGGCGCCGGGAAAGGTCAGAGAGGTCCGGCGCCTGTGCACTACAGTACTCTGCTCTGCCCTCACCAGGGCAGAGTAGTGCACCTGTGCAGGAGTCGCGATGGGACGGAAAGAAGAGGCCGGCTTCGCTACAAGATGTTAGGCGCCGAACCGGACCGCGACTCCCTCCGGACCAGACGGCGAAACGCCCCTGGGTGAGTATTTTATAACTCGTTTTTCTTCACTTTCAGGTGACATCGGGGCTTATCTACAGCATTCCAGATGGCGGTGGCCGCAAGCTTATAGGTCAAAAATGGGGTGACAGATTCCCTTTAAGTATATAATTCCACATGTGTTAATTCATAGTTTTGATGCCTTCAGTGTGAATGTATAATTTTCATAGTCATGAAAATACAGAAAAATCTTTAAATGAGAAGGTGTGTCCAAACTTTTGGTCTGTACTGTATATTTAATTCACCTTTTTCTATTGCATTTAAACTGTTCTTTTTGTATCATGTTTTATGGTTTGGTTCTTGAATTCATTGTTATTAATTGTAATTATTTTCTTGTGATCAGTTGGAGACCTCTCGCTCCCCTATGCCATACACATTTATAATAATGTCTTTGTGTTATGATGTTTTATACTTTATTATGTAGTAATAAAATCATGATTATTAAGTAATATTGGATTATTGTTTCATTTTTTTTTACTTGGATATTTTGGATTTTCTTGTTCTTAGTGGATATGCCCTGGCATAATCTTTATTTTTTGGTACATCCTTCTTTGGTTAGGTTTATATGCAAAACCAGGAGTGTGTTTAAAACACCAAAGAAGTGTGAATTGTAGATTCCACTCATAATTTTGGGTCATAAATATTGATACAAAATACTGATGTGTGAATAAAGCTCAAGGCTTTTAAACCATTTTTTTGGAGTTCCCTAAAAACCCAAAAGGTAAAATATTTTATCGTACTAGAAACAAAAATGCCTAAAACTACAGCATATGGCATATAGCCTACTCACTAGAACATAAATAAAGCAAGATAATGTCGCTTGGTGTTTTATAATCAATTTTATTTCCTGACATCCACCAAATTTACAGCACAAACACAATTTGTTGCTCTGAATGTAAGAAATATTAATTTATGAAGACACAATATATAAACTACTCCAAATAAAAATTGCATACATTGCTTCTTACAAAAGATCTAATTTACAGTGCTGCTCATTGATGCAATTTAACACGAGAAAAAAAAATGAAATAAAATCAGTGCACAGTACAAAAAGAACAGATCAGTCACAAAGGAATCAAATTAATAAATACAACATACACTACCAAACATCCAGAGCATCAGACATAAATTAATTAAGCCTTAGCAATAAATACATATGTTCGTGAGATTTCCTCATATTCAACTTAAATAAAACACACTTAAACTTAAATTAAATATTAACATTTGCAGTGATTCCAGTAGTTACTGCTTCATCCCTGAATGCCCCTTTCTACATGTAACAGCCATGGTTGTGGTTCTAGATGAGATTTACCCTTTTCTAGCAAATATCCTATTATGACAGTTTGTTTGATAGTCTGCACCGCTAATGCTGATCTTGTTTCCTTGCCCAAATTTGTATAGGCAAATAGATGGGTTTTATACAACATGAAGGAACACCATGCAGTGTTGGGCTAACCCACCACAGTGGTCCCTGACAAAACAAAGGGCCCTAATGCTCCAGCAAAAGAAAACCACATTTGTAACTAAAGGTACTGTCACACTAAGCGAGATCGCGTCACTGATTTTATGACACAGCAGCGATCTCGTTAGCGACGTCGCTGTGTGTGACATGTAGCGGCGATGTGGCCCCCGCTGCGATGTCGCTGATCACTTATGAACGTTCTGAGCCGTTTTTTGGTCGTTGGTGTCCCGCTGGTGAGCCTGAATCGCTGAGTGTGACACCCTTTATGAACGACTTTACCAGCGACGCAGGCGGGACTAGGTTTTCCCAACGACCGCAGAGGTCGTTATACAGATCGCTGATCGCTGATGAGATCTTTGTGGTTGGAAGCTAACTAGCGACCACATAGAGATCGCACCAACGATCTCGCCAGGTCGTGTCGTTGTCGTGGTCTCTGGTGCGATCGCTAAGTGTGACAGTGCCTTAACTTTGGAGCCAATTACTTACCTGTAGAATATTATCATGTTATTTATGGATGGTTCCCAAACAGATTTTTCCACTTTTGGACCTAACGAACAGTTGTCCAACAGTACATACATATATTCCCAATTAATTAAACAGATTCATCCTTAAGCAACATCTTCTATCTGTTAGTCCTTCCTATCTGGGCATGTTTCAGTTATCATTTCAAGTTATAAATTAGAAAAATAATTAATATTGCACTGCCTTTTACAGTATCAAATAAAAATAAAATAGATAACCTTAAAAGGGTATTCCCATCTCCTAGATCCTATCCCAATATGTAGTAGGCGCAATAATAATAATATTAGCAAATACCTCCAATTAGATATGTAGTGTATGTTTTCTGATTCGCTGTGTCTCTTTCCTCATGTGCAGGCATTGCAGGATCTTAGATATCCGTGTTTATGACCACAAGCAACTGTCACTACAACAGTTGTCGTAGCCTTGGTCCTGTAATGCCTGCACATGAGGTAACAGACATAGTGAATCAGATAAACTATACTATATTTCTAATTGGAGGTATTTGTTGATATTATTACACCTACTGCATATTGGGATAGGATCTTGGAGATGGGAATACCCCTTTAAATTCTCTTACAAACCTGCCATACCTTAATCATTTTCTTATACATAGGCATTAACTGGCAGTTTGGCAACTGTTCTATCAGAAGGGATGTAGACCTGGAATTGGGAGATCTGAGCATCTAAACTAAAGTTAATTTTAAGGGGAACCTCCACCTTTGTCCATTCATCATTTATAGAGGACCTGTCACTTGTCACAAATTTGTACATTTTTTTGCCTGACGTAAATGCAGCTGTTCTCCTAAATCTGGTATTGTTTTTCTTTTGCTTCTGCTCCTCTTGCCGTTACTGAATAATGGCTCCTTCTTTTACCTGTATTTAAATCTATATTTTTTGTCCAAATAGTCCTTCTCGTTTGATCTTTCCCAGCACATGTACACTACAGTACTTTACTCTGCCTCGGCAGGGCAGTGAGAAGTACGTCTGCACAGGTGCGCGAAGGGGACCACTGTGTGGATGATGTAGGACGCGTCATCCACACGAAGCATAGAAGGAGGACGGGGATAGCAAGAAAAGAGGAGGCACTGGTCCAAGATCAGCGATTCCCATTGAGTATAATACAAAGTATTTTATTTGCCTTGCAGGGCTAATTAAAGTGATATGCACAGAATTTATAACGCTGTCACATGAGGCTGGAAGATGGTGGCCGTAGGTTATATTGGAAAAAATGGCGACAGGTTCCCTTTAACTAATAAGACTAGATTTATGTACAGTAAAGAAGGTGATATATCTCAGGAATAGAGACGCAGGAACAAAAGGAAAACAACACCAATGACATTTATACCAGATAAATGGAATTACATACAATATTTATGGCTATTGACTGGTCCGCTTTTATTCCTGGGGGCAGAATGACTATGCACTATCTACTTCTATAGAGAAGAAGCTACCTCGGCTGTATTGCTCTCATACAATGTGAATTGAACCATTGCAAACGGCCTGATAAGCACACAAGGAAAACTTGGGAATTTATTATTTTGTGGATGGATGGTATCCTGTTTATTATCTTCAGCCAAATTATCCCATATGTTAATTTACTATTGTATGGTAAAATATTCTAGACTATTAATGCTGCATTAAATGCAGTGTTTTCACTTAGTAGTAGATTTACTGAGGATTATTGCTAGCCAAATCAATAGAAATAATTGATAAATCAATGCTGCAATGAAGAGTTAGAACACCTGTGCTGTACATTTATTAATAAGATTAAATGCTAGGCTTTAATGGTGAATTTCTCCATGGGTACAAAGTAATAAGGGAACCTGTCACTAAAATGATCTAGACATTTTAAATATAACGTTTTAAACATGTCCCTGTTTAAATTGTCTGTTTCACTATGAGGGAGAAAAAGACGTTATAAATCAGCATGTGTGATATGTAAGAAAGCTTACTAAGAGTCATCTAGAAGGTAATGGTGAAGACTCAGAGTTCTGGTTGTTAGCTGACCATCACTGATATCCTTCATCAAAGCCCGGAGGGACATCGATCCGGGAAGGGAAGAATGGACATGCTAAGAGTCTTTTACATGAAATACACACTGATTTCAACATCTTTTTTACCCAATTAAAAAATGATCTATTTACATTGAGCAGTGTATTAAAGGGGTTGTCTCATATACAAAGTACATTTTAATCAATAAATCTTAGAATAAAAATAAGTTTGATAACTGGATGTGTTAAAAAATGTTCCTGTGCTGAGATAATCTTATAAATGTGTCCCTGCTGTGTACTGTGTAATGACTGTGTCTGACTGTGCAGGAACATGGTCTGATCGTAACACATCTCCTGGGCAGGGGAGGAAGCAGTATAGAGTGTATAGGGAGTATACAGCTGGTTTATGTGAGATAAAACATTTCCCTGCCTGGTTAAAAGCATATTTTATCTCACAGAGAGCAGTATCTGCAATCCCATGCTGTCCTGTCTGTATACTCTTTTCCTTCCTCCCTTGCCCAGGAGCTGTGGTATGATCAGACCATGTCTCTGCATGGTCAGACACAGCCATTACACAGTACAAAGCAGGAGAACATTAATAAGATTATCTCAGCACAGGAACATTTTTTTAACACATCCATTTAAGGAACTTATTTTGTTCCAAGCTGTATTGATTACTCAGTAATTTGTTCACAGGACAACCCTTTTAAATATTATTAAAAGCTCTATAGCATCAAGGCTTCATTTTCATCACCAAAACTCTAGTGGCAAGTTCCCTTTCCATGCATGAACGGGTTTTACATCTTGTTCTCTTTCTGCTATTATTCATTCTGTTTGTAAAAAAAATGGTAAGAACAGGAGAGTCCTAAAATTATATGAAAAAAATGACAACTTTCCACCATTATCATTTACATAATTAAAGAACAAAACAAATGATAGCCCACGAGAGAACATGCTTTACAATGCAGTGTGCTTACAAAATTGAATATCTCAAAGAAGTAAAGGCTCAAAAATATTGTGAGAGATTGGAAAAAATTGACCTGTAGTTTTTTTTTTTACCTGTTGGTTTTTCCAGAAACTATTTTGTCTTCATTGACAACCCCTTTTAATGTTATAGTTACACAATGGCACATTATTAGATTAAAAAAATGCTTTTCTACACCCAGTCTACCTGTACAGTATTAATGAATAATTTTTATGTCAAGAAAGATCACCATTCTAGCTGTAGTTAAGGATTACAGTAACGTTATTCGCGCCTATAGAGAAATAAGAAAAGTGGAGCATGAACGTAATCATTTACAATGAGGCACATATGCACATTAGATGTACATACACAAGGCAGTTTAGCTGGTTTTTAACATCATCCATTGCAAAAATATAGTTTGTGAAAATTAATAAAACAATAAAAGCGCTCAAAGCAAATTAACTGTCCTTGTTTCGAGTATATTGAGTATTTACACATGAACATATTAACTGTTCATCTAGTACCAAGATGATTCACCCCTCCCGAACTTGGCATGTCAGTTATCTTCACAATTGATGGAGGTGTAGGGTAATAAAACACAGCTACAGTAACACAAATAAATAACCTACCATACAAAACACATTAGGTTATACAATTCTTCTTAAACTTTCTATGATTGCCACCTTACGTGGAAGAATATTGGAATCATCTGTATAACAAAACACATCACCAAAGCAAAATCTAATTGAATGTGTAACTTTTCTGTATACTAAAGGTTATGAGGTATAAATTAGGATTTATTCAAGTGCTAGCAAGAGATCTGGCGTGACCGAAGTAATGTACGTTACAAGAAACAATACTAAATGCTACTAATAATTATTGCTAGCATCTGCCTAAAAAATAAAAAAAAAATATATGGGTGGTCATCTCATAATTTGTGTAATCCCTGATCTTATGTTGCAGCAACAGTACTTGGAAAATTATAATGAAATCAAATGGATATTAGTACCAAAAATAGAAGAGCTAGGATCCCCCATTTTTATCGCCAAAGACTAACATTTCTTTTCATTCTATGATTTTTTTATCATATTATTTTACAGAATCACTTTTCATTAAATCTATTTAAAATCCACTCAGAAAATAACTTATAAAAAGATATTTGTAAAAATATGGTAAGCCTAACAAAAGAAACATCATTAAAAGGTATGAACAAAACCTCCTTCATCCCCAAATAAATACAATTTAT
Organism: Oophaga sylvatica; assembly: GCA_033576555.1. Classification (NCBI taxonomy): domain Eukaryota; kingdom Metazoa; phylum Chordata; class Amphibia; order Anura; family Dendrobatidae; genus Oophaga; species Oophaga sylvatica. The sequence continues at coordinate 347,679,217 of JARQOD010000006.1, forward strand.
AAAAAATAGTTGCAAACACCTTTATACATTCACTATACAAAAGAAAGAGTGCAATAGAGAAAAATGAGCGGAAATAAGTACATTGAGATATACTTGATTAGCGGGTTTCTGTTAGTACAAACAGTCCTGTAAATGTTAGTTTACTTTTCATGTTTTGTATTTTGTTTAATGACTGCTGGGGAAGTAAATAGTGCAATGTCGGAGTTGGTAATGCAGCACACCAATCGGCAATATTCTTTGTGCTTTTATACACAATCCAGCAGTCTGTAGGTGGAGTCTATTCCTTTGCAGTCTATAGATGGAGTCTATTCCTTTGTGGGTCCAGCAGCTATACTATACATGGATTCCCTTTACGGCTTGTGTTATACTTTCCAAGAGGGCTTTACATTCTGGGGAGTATTCCCGTTCCATATTGCTGTACATTTCAGTAAGTGTATTTACATATGCTTCAAAGTTATGTTCACCGATCAGTTCCTAAATTGAGAAAAGAAAGACTTAGGTCAGATACCTCAAGGTTTTCCATGAAATTTCAACATTATTGATTTGTGCATCAACAGTGCATTCAAAGATTAAAGTTTAGTACAAATAATAATAATATTACTGTATGTGGAAAATTTCACTGAAAAGGCAAATTGTAACGCTAGTCACTTCTCACGGCCAAGCCGTGAGTCAGAATGGTCAAGGAGTCCAAGGTCAGAAGCCAGGAGGGTACATCATATACAGAAGGAAGATACATAGGCATAGTCAGGTAATGGTCCAACGTCAAAATACCAGGAAGATAGTGAATCAGAACAAAGGGGTTAAACACATGGAGGTTCAGAATGAGGTCCACGGTCAGGCAAAAAAAGATCAAGCATACAGAACTCAAGGCACAAGGAGTACAAACCTCACTAGCTGAATGTATGACCTGGCAGATGTCTGGGAAAAACAGTTCAGTTAAGTAGCATGGCAATAACCCGGATAATGAACACTTAGAGACAGCCGAAGCCTCCCAGTCTGAGATTGGAAGTCGAGCTTTCAATCAACACACTGACAGCTCAGAAAGCCCCTGTACTAGATTGGATGGCCAAGCTGTTAATCAAATTGCTGACAGCTTTAGCATGCCCCTATACCAGTTTGGAGGGCCAAGTTGTCAGTAACTGCATCCCAGACACACGTAGAGGTGGAACCTTGACAGTACCGCCTCTTCTAAGGGGCCACCAGACAGCCAGGCTTCCCAGGAAATTTTAGTTGAAAGGTCCTGACTAACCGATCGGCCTTCACATCTCGAGCAGGGACTCAGGATCTCTCCTCTGGTTCGTATCCCCTCCAGTGGATGAAGTACTGGAGGGAATTATTCTCCGAGAATCCACAACCCTTTGAACCTCATACTCCAGGCCACCGTCTACTGAAAGCGGAGGAGACAGGGATGAGGGAAATATGCAGAAGGGACATACTCATTTAATAAGGATTTATGGAATAAGTTAGGAATGCAAAGGGATGGAGGAATCTTTAATCTGAATGCCACAGGATTGACTACCTCTAAGATCTCATATGGACCAATAAACTTTGGACCCAACTTCGCTTACGGCACTGTAAGTTTAATGTTCCTAGATGAAAACCAAACTTTATCCCCAATCTTTAAAACAGGACCCACCAAACGTCTTCTATCGGCCTTTCGTTTTTGTTGAATCTGAGAAGTCACAATATTCTTTTGAACCTTCATCTAGACATCCCCAAGTTTTTGTACAGTGAACTCCACCCCAGGGCATTCAGAACTAATCCTAGAAAATTCACCAAAATGGGGATGAAAACCATAATTACAGAAGAACGGTGAGGTTCCAGTAGATTGATTTACTCGACTGTTAAAAACAAACTCAGTGAGAGGTAAAAACGAAGACCAGTCCTCCTGTCAAGCTGCCACAAAGCACCTTAAAATTTGTTCCAAAGATTGATTTGTCCCCTTAGGCCTCTTTCACACATCCGGCGGGCGCCTTGCGGCGCCCCCGGCATTTTCCCGCAGCGCCGCATCTGAAAATCTGATGCGCCGCATGCGGCTTTTTTCGCATTGACATGCATTAGCGCCGGATGGCGCCGCATGTCAATGCGTTGCATGCGGTTTTGTCCGGATGCGGCGCAAATGTACATTGCGGCGTCCGGAAAAAACGCTGCATGTAACGTTTTTTGTTTTTGCCGGATGGTCTCTTATCTCTCCAAGCATCAGAGACCATCCGGGAAAAAACCGCATTTTGGGCGCCGGAAGTGTGAAAGCTTTTCACATGCGGCGCTGCGGCAAAATGCCGGGGGCGCCGCCAGGCGCCCGCCGGATGTGTGAAAGAGCCTTAGTCTGACCATTGGTTTCAGGGTGGTAAGCAGATCAAAATGACAAGTCAATCCCTAGTTTACTGCAAAAAGCTCTTCAAAATTTATAGATAAATTGTACTCCCCTATCAGACACAATGTTCAGAGAGATCCCATGTAACCTTTAAATATGAGAAATAAACAACCTGGAGAGTGTCTCTGCATTAGGTAATCCTGACAAAGGAACAAAATGAGCTTGTTTGCTGAATCGATCAACTGCCACCCAGATAGCAGTTTTCCCATCAGACAGAGGCAAATCTGTAATGAAATTGATGGACAAATGAGTCCATGGTCTTTCTCGAATTGACAATGGAGCCAATTCCCCAGCCGATCGGCTATGAATGACTTTGGTGAGTGCGCAGATTTCACAAGCAGATACAAAAACTTTAATATCAGTATGCATGGACGGCCACCAAAAAAGTCTAGCAACGGCTTTCCGTGTAGCAGTAAGCCCAAGATAACCAATTCCTGTAACACCCGCAATCTTAGGTACACAGGAACAAATAATTTGGACACTGGGGAAGCAGAAGGAGCCAAAGACTGGAGTTTATGAATCTCCTCTTCCAATTTCGAGGTTACCATAGACACCACAATACCCTGAAAAATAGAGAATGGAGTTTCTGGAAGAGAAATGGAATCTAGACTACGAGATAATGCATCAGCTTTCACATTCTGAGACACTGGCCTGAATGTAATAGAAAAATTAAAACGGGAGTAAAACAAGGACCATCTGGCCTGTCTAGGAGTTAACCTTTTAGCTGATTCAATGTAAGCTAAATTCTTGTGATCAGTGATCACCATAACTGGATTAACCACCCCCTCCAGAAAATGCCTCCATTCCTCAAAGGCTAATTTGACAGCAAGAAACTCCCGATTCCCAACATCATAATTTCTCTCCGCCGGTGAAAATTTTTTGGGAAGCAAGTTAGTCAGAATTTTGGGACCGTGCGATAAGTCTGCCCCCACTCCGATCTCCGAAGCATCCAATTTCACAATGAATGGTTCTTGGAGATCAGGTTGGATCAGAATGGGTGCAGACATAAAACACTCTTTTAATCTTTCTAAAGCCCTGATAGCACCCAGAAAAAGCTGCAAAACCTTAAGATCACGAGGTTGAATCCAATCAATTATGACCTGCACCTTGCCAGGGTCCATCTTAAACCCTTGTACTGACAAAATAAACCTCAAGAGATTACCTGAATATAAAAAACACATTTCTTTAAATTAGCAAACAGTTTTCCCTTAATCTATGTAACACAACACGGACATGTTCCTGGTGAGTGTCCAAATCTGGCGAGAAAATTAGAATATCAGAGGTAAATCACAACATATCTTCCAATGCAATCAGAGAAAATATTCAAAAATTTTGAAATACAGCTGGTGCATTTAATAATCCAAAAGGCATGACAAGGTTTTCAAATAGACCCTCAGATGTTGAAAACACTGTTTTCCACTCATCACCCTTCCGGATGCGGATCAAATTGTAAGCCCCTCTAAATCAAGTTTAGAAAACACCCTGGCCCCCAGAAACTGATTATATAGGTCATGGATGAGTGGAAGTGGGTAAATATTTTTAACCGTGATCTTGTTTAGTTCTCGGAAATCAAAACAAGGATGGAGACACCCATCTTTCTTTTTAACAAAGAAAAATCCATCAGCTATACAGGAGGAGGAAGGACGAATATGACCCTTCCTTAAACTTCATTAACATATTCTTTTATGGCGGTCCATTCAGGTCCCGACAAATTGTAAAGGCGAGCTTTTGTCAAATTGGTGCTAGGAACGGGGTCCTTCATCTTCCACGCCGTTAGCAGGTCTATCTGTCTATTCATGCCTTTATATTTTGTTTTTTTCGATTTTAGTGTATGTATAGCCCTAGGTCAGGTTTTTGCCTTCCTTTTTTTTAATGCCCTTATAATTATGTTTATTATTTGATTGTGAGCATGGCTATTGTCCATACTTTATGGCACTGAGGCACTATGCACTTTATTGAAATCATTTTTTAATATTAGGAATTCATCCTGAATCATACCTTTCATTTTTATGTGCATTTAAAGCTATTATCACCATCAATCATCATCACTACCATTATTAAAGTGTTTTTATGCCTGTATTATTGGGTGTTATTTAAGCGTGGTTATATATACTGTTTATCATTAGTCACTGAGACTGTATACCCCCTTTTTTCTGTATAATAAACTAGTATAGCACTTAACACTAGGTATTCACTTTGAATCTTGATTTTATTATTGGTATATTTTTGATTTATTTTGCCTAGGCTAACAGATAGACTTTTCACTATTTTCCTGCTTTGTTGTGGCACTTAGGTGTCGCCTCCTGTTACACTTTATTTTTTTGTCATTATTTTTTTGCTTTAAGTGTTATTAATATTTAATTGTGCAATAAAATTATTTATTATTTTATTAAGCTCTGATATCCACTGTTTTTGGTTTTCTATTAGTTTTTTGTAGTATGAGCCCCTTTTTATTGTATTCCTCTTCTTGGGTTAATATGCTTGACACAGGAAAAATTTTGCTGTGTCGGCAAATTATCAGAGTAGTATATGAACGAGGCTAGATAACTAGTGTTGAGCGATACGATACTGCAAATATCGGCTATCGGCCGATATTAGCTCTATAGGCCTTTCGATAATTCGTTTCGATATTTTCGTCTTATCGAATACCGGAATCGGATTTGTCACTGTCACTGTGAGTGTCCGTCGGTCGGGTCTGTCAGGAGTCAGCGGCACTTACTTGGCAGAAGATCTCCAGCGGTCACGTCCTGGACTGCTTGATGGCCGCCATTATCTTCTCCCTGCGGTCACATGCAGTTTTTTCGCGATAACTGCAGTGACTGCAGGGTAATCCCGGCCGTAAACCAGTCCGATGACGTCACCGCCGGGGAAGCAGGTAATCAGCTGTGCTGCGCCGGGATGACAGGCTCTGCCTGTCATTCTGATGTAGCAGAGCTGGATCGTCGTGGACACTCGTTACTATGGACTGCGTCGGTCAGGTGGTATACTTTTTTTTTTTTTTTTTTCATTTTTTTACAGGAGATCGATGGCGTTGCAGGATGAGACTGTAATAAAAGTAATGAAAACTGTGTTTTTTTTTTTATTAAATTAAAAAACTTTTTTATGAACATTCACCCGTCCGGGTACATAAACAATTTAACTATTTACATAAAGGGACCCTGTCCGGGTTATTTATAATTCTTTGGCAGGGGTGTTCCAGGTACCACCTGGTCTCTTCTGATGCTTGCCAACATCCGAGGCACCAAGGACCACCAGGACCTGATGACGTCGTGTGGCCTGTACAGTCAAGTCGTGACCCGCTATCTGGGTCTGTGTGGCCACCTCTTTCATCTCCCCCCGGGTCTGGAACCCTATTTCCCGGCTAAAAGAACCCCAGGGGGCCTAACAGGCGGGGAAAACGGGCCAGCAAATACTTATCTTCATAGCGGGGTGCGGGGGAGAACGGGGGGGGTTTTTGGGGGAAATTTTTAGGGCCCGTGGGGGGGGCCTTTTGCGGGGGCCCCTGGATGTGGGGGTAAAGGGCCCGGGTCCAAGGTTCCTAAACACCTGGGGGGGGGGGTCCAGGGGGTTTAACTTTGGGGGGCGTACCATCCTTAAAAACCCCAGGTTTTCGGGGGTAAGCACCAAGTCCCCTGGAACAGGTCCCCCCCCGGGGTTGTCCTTTGGGATTTGACCCCACTCCCCCATTCACAAAAACTTCAAAATAAGTCCCTCCGGGATGAACCCCCCAACCCCCCTTTTTCATTTCAAAGCCCGTACGCACCCTTACCCCGCGGTCCCCGGGGTTTTCCTTTAAACCCTTTCTCATCCGGCCTTATCGGCCCGCCCCCCTTCTGGGGGTTTTTACGTTGCCGAAGCTTTTGGGTTTCCCCCGCGGGCCCCTTTGCCCGCTCTGTTCCCCCTCCCAACGTTCCACTCTTCCTCCTGCCCCCCGGAAAAAATTTTTCCCCCAAACAGCCATGTCCCCACCAAAAAGCAGTTTTCCCAGGTGGGGTTTGCGGCACTCCCCTTTGGCCCCCCCGCCCTTTGGGGGCGCTCACCTGGGGGAGGAAAGCAGCCGGCTCGGAACGGGAAACAGGGGGGCCCCGGGGACAGGCAGGTAGGCTCGGTGCCTGGCGGCCCCCCATGGGAGGGTGTCGCTTCTTTGTCCACGAGGGGGGCAGACAGCAGATCGGGGTGCTCCCGGTGGATTTTTTTTGCACGAACGTGCCTCCATCGACAATGTCCCCAACCGTCACATTGCAAGGATTTCCCTACTAAACGGTGCCCCCATCCTGACGGGGCACTTCGGGGAAGGGGTTTGGGGGGCCGCCCAAATTTTTATTTTAGGGGGAGCCTCCCCTTCCCCCTTTGGGGACCCCCCTCCCGGGCCGGCCAGGCCTCTTGGGGGATCCTCCCTTTTGCAGCTAGGAGGTTTCCAGGGGGGGGCCCAACGGGGGTTTTTGTGGCGATGGGTTTTTTCCCGGGGGGGGGAGAGCTCTGACTCCCCCTCCCTTCACACTTCTGCCGTGTCCATTACCCCCCCCTTTTGCCAAGCCAATGTGCTTTACATCAGGGGCCCCTCTTTTTTTGGGGGGGGGACCTTATTTTTTTTCCCCAAACACTGGGGGGGATGAGGGGGCCCGGAACTGAGAGCTGTGGGGCACGATCTTCTTTTGCAGTACCTTTTAGAGCCACGTTTTCGGCACTGGTGAGTTGAAATGAAAAACCCAAAAGAGCACCCCCCTTTTTTTCACCACCCCCCTCGTTGTGACGCAGATTTTGGGGGAAAAAATGGCAAAAAATTTCTGTGATTTTAAAAATCTCGAAAAAACCCCAAAAAATTTTGGGGGCCAAAAACAGGATCGCTTATAGCAGCTACAGAATCCTTTTTTGTACCCCAATTGGTGGGACGGGCCCAAAGGGGTTTTGGGGGGTACTGGCCCCGGGGGGGGAAGGGGGGAGGGGGGTTTGGGAAAAAAGGGGGGTTTAAATTTTAAAATGAAAAAAGTGTTAAAAAATTAGGTTTTAAAATTTGTTACTGTATTTTTTTTTTAAAATTGTTTTATGTGGTTTTTTGGGGTTTAAAAAAAAAAGGGGGTTTTTTTGTGGATTTTTTTTCCCATAGATTTACAGGGGTTGGGATGTAAGGATTCCGTTTTTTTATGAATCGGCAAATTTCGATACAATTTTTTTTAGTATAGGTATCGCTCAACATATAGAACTGCTAATTTCGTAGCTAATCGGGGGGAATTTTTTTTTCCCTAGCATATAAAAAATTAAAAAGGGGGGGGTGGCTTAGCTATCCATATATAGAATCAAAAACCCCCCCTTTAAACAAACCCTGATGAGTATAGACAAAATTTTTATTTTCTAAGTAAGAAAAGGTGAAAAAATAGAGCTAACCCCGAAGATTGGTGAAAAAAGGACATCCCTGCAGTTTTTTAATACAATTTTCTTTTTAAAAAATTTTAAATCTTTCCCCATGAATTTTTTCTAAAATTTTTTTTTTTGCAGAAACCCCCCCTTTTTGAATAGTTTTTTTCCCCCTTTTTTAAACCCAAACCCCTCAGATTGCAATCTCAAAATTTTTTGGGTTTTTCATTGTTAAAAAATTGACAGAGTTTTTTTTTTAAAACCCTTTTCCTTTTGTAAGGAACTTTTTAAAAAAAAAATGGACCCACACTTTTCCCCCCCAAACCCCCAGCTTATATCAAATTTTTTTGAAAACCCGGGGGCCCCAAAAAAACCCCATGAAAAATCGGTCCGTTCTCTCGGCCCGAGGTTTTAAAAAGGGGTTTTTCCCCAGGTTACCCCTTGCAATGCGTAGGGCCCTTTTCAAATTTTCACTTTTTTCCTCATTGAATTTAAGGGGGAAGGGCAAAATGGGGAAAAAGTTGTTTATTTTTTCGCAAAACATTGAGGTCCGTGTGGGTCCCTTTTTTTTTTCGCCCCCCCTTTAAATTGCATTGGAATTTTGGGGCCCATACCCCGGGACAAACGCAGCATGCGTGAATTTTCTTCCCCCAGATTTTCGCCCGGGAAAAAAAAAAAAAATGTGGATCGCCCATAGGGTTAACAGTGGGGGGAGGCTATGCGAAAGTTTCCCCGCATAGCACCGCCTTTGTCAACGCTGTGTGACCCCCCGCCCCAAGAACATTAAAAAAAAAATTTTTCATTTTTTGCCCTTGGCAAAGGGCCCTTTTAAAAAGGGGAGTTAAAAGGGGGGTTAAACCCCCGATCAAATTTTTTTGGGGCCACTACTGGGGGTAGCCCGAGAAACCCCCCCGAACATGATTCGGGTCGGTTTTTAACCCCAACCCCCCGGGGGTTTCGAAAGGTTAAATTAAAAAAAAAACGGGACCGCAAAAAAAGTTGATTTTCCTTTTTAAAATTTTTTTCCCCCCCCTGATTTGATAGCACGCAAGGAGAGAAAAAGGGGCCCCCACCCCCCTCCCCCCCCGTTTCCTCTGGTGTCCCCAAACACAGTGGGGGGCCCAAAAAAAAAAAAAATTTGTAAAAAACCCCCCCCTTTTTTAACCCCTTGGGTTTGGGGGAAAAAAAAAAAAAAAAAGGAATGCCCTTTTTTTTTCCTTTTCCCATTAGGTTGAGTTGGGGTAAAATGAATTGGGGGGAAAAAAGGGGGGGGGGTAAAATTAGGGTTGGTGCTAAAGTTGGGTTTTGGGGTAAAGTTGGGTTAGGGTTGGGGGGGGTAAAGTTAGGGTTTTAAATTGGGGCAAAAATTGGGGTTTGAGTTGGGGT